>CM056720.1:93279909-94479909 GCA_029844215.1 Przewalskia tangutica
AAGTCGGGTGAGTTAGGAGATTAACTCACTTACTTTAGAGTATTAAGGATGTCTAATGTTTTATTAAAGTTAAGGGACTTGAAGAGTTTTAAAGTATGTGATACTTGTTCCGTTTTAAACGTATAAGTCCCTTGGATAGGAAATTGTTTTTGGCTAAGGTATAAAGTGAATATAACGGCTTTATGGGAAGTTAGTTATATTTGCTTTATGGAAAGATAAATGACTTGCTTTTAGTGAAAAGGCAACTTGTTTTTAAGGCATCAATTGCCTAAGGTTTTATAATAAAAGGAGTCACTTGTTTTCTAAAGGTTAAGAGACTAATTGTATTTTTGAAAGTTATGAGAATTGATTTGAAAGTATAAAATACTTGGTTTCAAAAAGTAAGTCTCTTCGTTATAAAAGGAACGTGTTGGTCTAAACCATAAAGGGTTATAACGGCTTTATGGGAAGTTGGTTATAACGGCTTTATGGAAGGTTAAGAGAATGGTTTTCTCTAATGAAGTAATCAAAGAAATAACTTGTATTAAGGAAGGGAAAATTGTTTTAAAGGTACCAATTGCTTAAGGTTTTTAATGAAGAAGTCACTTGATTTAGA
Source organism: Przewalskia tangutica (assembly GCA_029844215.1). NCBI lineage: Eukaryota > Viridiplantae > Streptophyta > Magnoliopsida > Solanales > Solanaceae > Przewalskia > Przewalskia tangutica. The sequence continues at coordinate 93,280,505 of CM056720.1, forward strand.
AGCCGGTAATTGTATTTCTAAAAAGGTATTGTGACTTGTCTTGAAAGGTGGATAGGACTTGATACTACGGTTGTTAGTATCGGGGAAGTTTTATTTGGAAAGGAGTCTTTTGAAAAGAATGTACGTACGTAGTACTTTGACCTGTTTAAATTGAGAATTTGTCTAAGTGTGCCTTGATTAGTACTTTGGCTTGATAAATTGAGAATTTGTCTAAGTGTTCCTTGATTAGTACTTTGGCCTGATAAATTGAGAATTTGTCTAAGTGTGCCTTGATTAGTACTTTGGCTTGATAAATTGAGAATTTGTCTAAGTGCGCCCTGATAAGTACTTTGGCTTGTTAAATGAGAACTATTCTATTTGTGCCTTGATTAGTACTTTGGCTTGATAAATTGAGAATTTGTCTAAGTGTGCCTTGACTAGTACTTTGTCTTGATAAATTGAGAATTTGTCTAAGTGTGCCTTGATTAGTACTTTGGCTTGATAAATTGAGAATTTGTCTAAGTGCGCCCTGATAAGTACTTTGGCTTGTTAAATGAGAACTATTCTATTTGTGCCTTGATTAGTACTTTGGCTTGGTTAATTGAGAATTAACCTATGTGTGCTGGTGATAGCCTTTGAGTACAAGTATTATGTTTTATTATGTTGCCGCGACTTGGAAGGTCTTGTCTTGTTGTAAGTTACTTGGACGTACCGACAGTGATGTGGGATTCCACGGGTATGCTTCCGTTATTTGTAGTACTTGGGTTAAATTCCCGGATATTTATAAAAGACATAGTAGTGCTTATGTCTTGTTTGATGGTCGGTCGAGATAGGGTAAGAGTATAAGTGAGGGGCAAGCCCCAAGACGCTGTACCACCTTCTCCAGGGTAAGAGTATAAGTGAGGGGTAAACCCCCAAGATGTTGTACCACCTGCTTTATGTGATGTTTGTCGGCCTGTTGAGATAGGGTAAGAGTATAAATGAGGGGCAAGCCCCAAGACGTTGTACCACCTTCTCCAGGGTAAGAGTATAAGTGAGGGGTAAACCCCCAAGATGTTATACCACCTGCTTTACCCCCTGCTCCAGGGTAAGAGTATAAATGAGGGGTAACCCCCAAGACGTTATACCACCTGCTTGATTGATGTTATGGGCATGAGACCCATGTTTATATTTTACACTTATAGTTGTCGACAGTGATGTGGGATTCCACGGGCAGGAGATATATATATGTATTATGTATGTGTACGCCGACAGTGAGGTGGGATACCACGGGCGCGTCACATGGTTATATTTTACACTTATAGCTGCCGGCAGTGATGGGGGATTCCACGGCCACACTTTGCTATTTTGTGTGACTTGATCGCGTCCTGGATTGTGTCACGACCCGAACCCGGGCCCGTGACTGGTGCCTTACCCCGGGCACCCAAGTAGACATACATCAGAGTAATCAGCGGAACATAAAACAAGACGTGAAATAACAAGAAGTGTAAAACAGTAATCTGAGAAAACTTGCCCTTCGGCATATATATAAAAACAACTTAAAACCGAACAGTTACATCCCATTACAACTCTGCCCACAACAGTACTTTCTACTATATGATTAACAAGATCGGGTTTTTATCCCCAAAGTACTTCATACATTAACTCTTTAAGAGATCTGTTCTTTCACAAATAGTCACACAATACTCGTAGTATATGAAAATAGAGTGATTATCTTTTGAAGTAAATCAAAACACTTCTCTTTGTAAAATCAAGTAACAACATTCTTTTCCAAACGTTCAAGTTTGCCTAATTTCGATTACTCAAGTTTCTCATTTTCGAAAGGTTTCGTAGTTCATAGTTTTAATCCTTTAAAACAATTTGAGAAACATATACCTTATATGTGAGTAGGTTATCTTTGTTTATAACAATCTTATAACAGCAGCCATGATCTAGGAAACGTAATATCATTTGGTCTCATCTTAGCTTCTATGCAGATGGAGGTTTCTACTGGTTTTAATAATTCTTTATTAGTCAATACATTTCCCTTTATTAGCGCTGCTGTGGTTTGTTCGACATTCATTCTGATTTCCGAAATCAGTAAAACATCATTCCTTTTGAAAACCAAAATACTCATTACTCACGAATGAGGTTTCACACTTTTTAACAAAATTCACATTAATATAATTAAGTCAAGTCTCTTATCTTGTAAGATCAAGTCTCTTAACTTCTTAAATCAATAAATCATTCTTGTTATCTCTCTTAAGCCGTTATACCTAACTTTCCATAAAGCTAGTATAACTCTTAAGCTTTTTAAAACCAAGTGTTACTCTTCTTTCAAAAAGGTTTCTTAATTCTTTTGAAATACTTCAGATTCTTTTTTTTATTCAGGCTTAAGTCAAAAGACATTGCCGTAATTATTATTCAGGCTTAAGTCAAAAGACATTGCCGAAATTATTATTCAGTTAACACACGTACGTCTACCGTACTATATATATATTCTTTAAAGTATCATGTTCAAGAGTATAGGAAGATTCACATACCTCGCGACGATTATCGACTATTAGCAAAACGCTCCACGGCTATAACCCGGCTAGCCTTGTCCACCTTTCAAGTAGCACATGCTACTTACAGAACATTCAACCTATAAAGGTTATACAAGTCTATCAAAGTCTAGACTACTCGGTAGAATGAATCTAGATACAAGATTCTACGGAAAATTGGGCAGTACTTCCCTATCCGTCAAACTTCATAAGTCTACTGTAATACAGTCCTATGTAAGTACAGTTCCATTTCCTTCTTATATACTTCCTTGTATATAACTTATCCTTATTCTTACACTTCAACAGTATGTACACTTAATTACAAAAGGGAGACAAGATATTTACCTCGATAAGCCCATAATTATCCAAGTTAAATGTCGATCCTGAGCAACGCTTAGCTCCTACTCCGGGTGCTCCAACCCGCTCCAAACAACCCTTAGAAGTTCTACGCAACTTCTACTTAATACTTCAACCAACTGTGAAGATTTTCCTTAGGGTTTCGGTTTGAGACAAAAAGGACAAAAGGTAGTATTTCCGGGCTCTACGTATAGAGGTAACTTTGGAATACTACAAGGTATACGGCTAAGGTATTTTGGGCATTATAACAATACTTGGAGAATACTTCCTACCAAGGGGGGGGGGGTACTTTACGAGAACAACAAGGCAAAGGGGGGGGTGTACCCCTCGGCCAACACTACTAGGAGGGGGGCACCCTCTCGGCCACAAGGCCACTCAAAGGGGGAGGGGGAAGGCTTAGGACGAGAACAACTAGAAGAGGGGGGGAGATTTCAAGACTTGGAAACATTTATGGATGATGAAATCTTCACAAAGGGAGGGGTATTTATAGGACAACCAAGGACCAAGATCAAGCTATGTGGGGGGCAAGTGGAGGGCCAAGATCAAGCCAAGTGCACCCTAACCTACTCCCCAAATCCCTCCACAAACCATGGCCCATGTTTTAGGCATCAAAACAAGGCCAACCGTGGCCTCTCTTTACCGTCCAATGAGGGTGACAAGTGTCACCCTCCCGTTGGTCCAAAAATGCTCCGTCGCTCGGAAAAATTCGCAAAAATTAAAAATGACATAGCCGGAATTTTCCTTCGCAGTTCTCAGAAACGCTTCAGAAAAACGACTCTAACCGGTGTTGTGCACAAAATAAAATCGCCAAGCCTACTTTAAGCTTCAAACTTTTCTACGCACGCCCCACGCATATACTGAAATACGGTATAACATTCTCCTCCTTAGAAACATTCGTCCCGAATGTTCCTTCTAAGTCTCAAACAAACGCGCCAAGATAGTCTTCACTACTATACTTACGAACAATCCTCGCCACAATCGCCACGTAAACACTGCAAATACTTACATCCAAGTCCACGAGGAAACACCTCTAACATCACTACAGCCCTTACCCGAGGTCTAAAATATACTTCCTTCGCACCTTCTTCTTACAAAAGAAATGATCACATCTATGCCTGCCATACATGCCCGCTTCTTCCCTTACGTGTCGTACCCTTCTTGTACACTCAAACTCTTTCTCATAACTTACCACATTTCATATCGCTCAGCCTTCAAAACTCGTCACACCCTATCCGGGGTGGCACCTTCAAGAAGACCGACCGTCAACCTGAACTCTAAGCGTCGTCATCGATTATCCGCACGATTTCTCTAAGCTGCCAATAACCTCTTCTAGACCAGCTTCACCCAATCCACAGTCTGCTGGAACAATCCTGAACCAACTATCTGAACATTGCCAACATCGAACCAGTCCACCGGAAACTTATACTTCTGCCCCTACAAGGCTTCATAAGGCGACATCCGAACACTGAAATGGTATCTTAAACACTCCCTCCACAGGAGACAACAATCCCCACGGCTACCCCTGAAATCAAAACACTGGACCGAGGACGAATGCGCTACTGAGACTCACCTGAGTTCCTAACTCGCCGTAAAACTTCCGTAAACGAAAATAGTCAGAACTGGCTCCATCGCTCGACATAAGGTGAAAGCAGGCACCTCGTGCAACCTTCCTGAAATAATCATCCCGCAACTTACTACCGAGTACACGGTCTTTACTAGAAGACAAGACGGGCTGACCTCCTCGGCCCGACTACTGGTCGAATGCATCCACGACTCGTACGCTGGTTAACCAAACATGGGCCTAACACCCTCATGACCCTATCACAATGCGGGACCACCACAAACTGACCCCACCACCATACAGGCCGCGGGTTGACCCGCAACGTGGCCTCAACCCGACCCGGCAACGCGCAAAGACACTAGCTCCCCGATCCGGAAAACTCTCAGTAATCACGTTATGAAAACCTAGCGGTCTTCTTAGCTCAACTACCCTCTTTCATTTCACACTACTCAGGGACTTATTATACAAACATAGCTCACGTGCACTATGCACTCCGATAAGGATCAAACATAACAATACATCTTTACCCGAGATGGCCTTACCTCTAAGGTCTCTACGTATAAAGCTCTAAGGCTCACACTTTTTCTTATCCCCAATCTTACCCCTTTTTACTAACCATGGTTTCTAATCCCAACTAACACACTGCTATCAGAACATAGCACTTATGATATACTCGTCTTATCACACATACTGATCTCTAGAGGGTTAAGGATATATCTTTTTCTACTGCTTCACTCCCCTTAGTCGTTCTAATAAAACCTGCCCCGTATGGCGCATAGCTATGGAAGATGACGAACTACCCACCGATCCTGAAGGTTGAGTCCTCTTACTAGGATATCCTTCGACACCTGGCCCTGACGGCCATAGGTACAACAAGTACCAACTAAAAGATGACATTCCCCGGGATGACGCCTGTCACATTGTGGACACTGGGGAAAATCAATCCGCTGGTCGGAACCTACGCGGTAGTCGTGAACCGGAAGCTCGAGCTCGACCAACTCCTCGCATACCCGAACGCCCCAACCCCGCGAGGACCACTGCACCGTGGATGTGCATATCTAATCACGGTGAGGCGATTCGCCTCAAAGTTACCAAAGGACTCATTGCTCGCCTCTTCTCGCCCTTGTTTAACCCGCCGATCTCTACGCTTTGGCTCACGCGCATAAGCCCGCATATAGGCCATGCTCAAGCCCAATCAAGAATTTCTCTTGCACAACCTCTCTTAGATAGTCATCAAGACTCGCGTACATCGGTATACTCTGTAGCCAAATCCATAGTTAATGTGGTCGCTCTTGAAATCTATATTCTCTGTTCTGGCCGTGGAATCGGGTTCAAATATCATGGTCGCAGAGGCACCGCCGCGATGTGCTAAACTCTGGGCCGTGACGTAGCATAACTCCCCGAATGAAATACCACCCCAGGTGATGATTGGGCCTGTGCCCTCGTAACCCTCTGAACTCTACTCGCAGCCTCCCACGCTTTGCCTCCCCGGGCCCGGGTTGCCTACGCGAGCCATAACGGTAAGGGAAAGAAATACGTTAGAGGGGTCCAACTTATAACACAGCTCTTGTTATACCCCGTATTTCCAGAGTATGTACGTAAGGGAATACGTACAAAAGTCTAGCCTTAAAGTTTAGGCAAAACGCTTTTTTGGCACAACTCACAAAACGCAATAGTTTTCCGACAAACGCTTTCCACGCCTTTCGTAGGGTAAATTCCGCCATGCCATTTCTAATTTTGCGGATTTTTCCGAGAGACGAAACATTTTGGACCAACGAGGGCGGCACTTGGCACCTCCAATTGGTGGACTTGAATCGTCCATTGGACGAATTGGAATAGCTTGGCACGTTTTTTTTGTGCCTTGGCACAAGTCAAGGAGTTGGTAGGATATTTGTGGGTAGTAAATCCTCACCCTACACTTGCCTTGCACTTGTCTTCATCTTGGCCCTTGGTTGGCCACTTCTTGACCTATAAATACCCCCTTAAGATGAAGAGTTCTTCATCCACAAATTCCATTCCAAGTCTTGAAAATCCTCTCCTCTCCCTTTGTAGCCTTTTCGTCCAAAACACCTCCCCCGCCCCAGGTGGAGGCCCGTGGCCGAATACCCCCCCCCTCTAGCCTAAGTGGTTTGGCCGAGGCCCCCCTAGCCTAGCCAAAACCTACCCCCCCTCCCTTGGTAGAAAAGTTGCCTTCTTGTATTGTTATAATGCCCAAAATACCCTAGCCCAAATCCCTTAGTACTTAGTAGAAGTTGTGAAGAACTTCTAAGGTTTCCTTGGAGCATACAACTTAGGAGCAAAACCTTGCTCAGGCGCGACTTTATCTAGGATATTATTGGGCTTACCGAGGTAACTAATCCTAACCTTCTTTTGAATTAGAGATTACATACTGTAGTAGTATAAGAATAAGTATAAATACTTAGAAGAATATTGCAGAATAGAATTGAACTGTTATCAAAGTAGAAGGGTTTAAAAGAAGAATAATCAAACTGTACTTACATAGGACTGCTTTCACAGAGACTTGAGTAGCTCACCGTAGGGAAGTGCTGCCAATTTTCCGTAGGATATAGAACCTCTGCTTAGAATTTACAAAGTAGTTCAACGCTGATAGACGTGTCGACTATTATAGTCGATTCTCTCGCGCGACATATTCAACTTGGCGGTGGTTTTCACGAGAAGGTATGTGATTCTTCCTAAAGCATGATATTTTACAATATATATGTAGTACGGTAGACGCATACGTGTTAATCGAATAATAACTACGCAATGTCTTTGACTTAAGCTCGAATAATACTTACGGAATGCCTCACGCTAAGCCCGAATAACACTTACGCAGAATGCCTCACGCTTAAGCCTCAATAATAAAGAATCAAAATATTTCAAAAGAATATCAATCATTTTTAATGTAAGAGAACTAATTGGTTTTAAATGTAAGCTTAAGAGTTATACTAGCTTTATGGGAAGTTAAGTATAACCACTTAAGAATGATAAAAGAAACATTTGCCTATGTGTTTATAATGCACTTATATTGAATTGTGAAAAGAATAATAAGATGGTTTGATAAGTAGACATGATATGATGCTATGTGTGTTAGTGTCTTGTAACGCTTGTATAAGAGAGTATTCTTGTTGTGCTTATGTTGTTTAAAAATAAGTCATATGTTAGTGTACTATCACCACCTCTTGACATATTAGGGGTTGCCGCCTCCGACGCGGGTAGACTCAAAGTGATGCAGGACCATGATTCGAGAATACCTCATGCGGTCCAGGACCTATGCAGAGCTACGGAGTTCCAGTTAGTGATGCGGGTTATACCTCACGGTCTATGTGGCCACGCAGACTACGAGTCCGTGACGCCGAGGAGTAGCTACCTCGATGCGGGTTATGTACTTACGCGGGCCTACGTGAGTGGCCTACGCGACTACGGTAGTCTAGGATTAGGCTTGCATGGTGATACTACGCGCAATTGGCCCCGCCGATCATTCGCACCTAGAAAAGGTCCACATAGCTTTACCTATTGTTGCTCTTGTTTATGATGTGGCACTATGTGCGGTCCCCTTGGTTGTTTCATACATACTTGCAAAACTGATTTTAAAATGATATGTTTTCATTTAAGTATTTTTTTACAGTTTCATATACTTAGTACATGTTGTACTGACCTCCTTCGGGGGGCTGCGTTCATGCTGCAGGTAAGGGCAAACAGGTGCTAGATCCACATTCTTAGGATCTCTACGTTGCCGTGAGCTCCATCCTTTCCGAGGCTCTACTTTTGGGTATGATCTCCCGTTGTAGATAGTTTTGTATGCAAGGTATGGCGGGCCCACCGCCATAGTTGTATTTTTCCTAGGTCGTAGAGTCATGTTGTACAAGATCGGATGTAATCGCTAAACCATGTTTATATATATATGCCGAAAAGGCGCTATTTTCTCACTTAAAGCGTATCTTATTTTATAAACTGTTTCATGTCTTGTTTTATATTTCACGATTACTCGATGTATGACTACTGGGTGCCCTGAAGGCACCACGCCCCGAATGGGTCGTGACAAAAGTGGTATCGAGCGATTAATCCTCGGAAAGTGTCTCTACGCATCGTATCTAGTAGAAGTCTTGATTATCGTGTGTTGCACCACCAATAATCGTGAGGCTATAAGATATTTAGGATTGGTTTGCATTCTTCTCACTCGAGATCGTGCTTTAGAGCCGTGTTAAAGTTGGACCCTCTAACGTATTCCTTTCAGAATAGCTTATGCCTCCACGTAAGGCAACCCGCCCGGGCGGCAAGCGGCCAGGAGCCGCCAATGACACCGAGAGTTACGAGGCTCGCCCACTTATACCGCAGACGGCGAAGTTCTATGACGCCGCCCCAAGAGACCACAGACCCACACCTCCCGTCCCACGGCTGGGCGGAGGAGTTAGGGTACAAGGAGACGGCTCACTATTGGCTAGAGTTGTGGCCGATACGAGATAGGCCGACGCGGCGCCGATTCAGCCTGGCCTCGGCCGCACCGTGGTGCACCCGAGGCGAATAGTTTGAGGCTACGAGATTTCGAGTTGTAGCCCGCCAGAGTTTTACGGTCGAGGTCGGAGGATGATCCGCAGGAGTTCATCCGCTGCACAGAGGATCACGCGGGTGATCAAGGCCTCGTAGATGCAGTCCGTGACCTTTCGTAGAGGAAGGCGTGATACCGCAATCGATTGGTTTGATTCATTGAGTTATCCCGGGAGAGCACGCGTCCCGCCTACTGGGATGAGTTCTCGAGGCTTTCCTCACTCACTTCTTGCCTCCACGATGAGGCACGGGCCGATAGATTTTTACCGCCGAGGCGAGGACGACTGCCGTGAGTACAATGTCGAGTTTGATTCATCGCTCGATATGTCCCGCGTTGGTAGCTAATATGGAGGATAGGGTGCACCACTACGCCATCGGGCTAGATGACTATATGGCCGAAGTCGCGGTGTTTCTCTTCACCGTATGGACATTACCCGCATGCAGCTCATGCTCGGGATGTGAGCGTAGAGACCGCCGGGTTGATGACAGCAGAAGACCAGACGGCAGGTCTTTTGGTGGCTATCGTGGCGGCCTCAAGAAGCCTAGATTTGCACCACGCCACCGAGCACTCGCACCGCCTCGCAAGACACCGTGATATTCGAGGCGCACTGGCCCTGTGACTCGACATTCAAAGCAGCAGAGGTTCCGCCGACGGGACCACCCCTCAGTGTGGCCGACGGTAGATCCCACTTCGAGTTGTGGTGCTACGAGTTTGTTTCGCCAGGGCCGCAGGTCACTATGCGAGGAACCGTCCGACCAAGGCGTCTTGATGGTAGGGTCACCACGTTCTTTCGTCTTCTTCATCCTCGATACTACCAGAGGCAAGGTGCGATGGACCAGCCAGGTCGCGCGTGTCGTGGGCGGTCCGCTTCTAGCGGTCCTCGAACCGCATTTATGCTTTGTCCACCGACAGATCGTGAGGCCTCACCGATGTCGCCAAAGGTACCTTATCGGTTCGGTTTGATGTATGCTTTGATAGATCCGGTTCTACTGCCCATATATCTCCCTTGTTGCTAGTAGGATAGGGATGAGCACGAGTCCATAGACCACTTTCGAGGTAGCTACGCCTGGGTGATTCGGTCGCTCGGCGGGTATATAGAGCTTGTCCTGTGACCATTTACATGCGGACCTAGCCGACTTGATAGAGTTAGATGATTGACTTCGACGTGATCATGGGACGGATTGGCTAGCTTCTTGCTACGCCAATGTAGACCGCAGAGAGAGTAGTACGTTCCAGCTTCGAGGAGCGGTTGTTGAGTGGGAGCACGGTATCGCCGAGGTAGGTTTATTTCCTACCAAGGCTAGGAAGATGGTGCAGGGTATATCTACCATCTCGTTCGTGTTTGATACCGTCTGCACCAGATTTTCACCGGCCTGAGGTCGAGTTCCCGCACGTGTTTCCATGACCTCGGGTATCCTCCCGAGAGGAGATCGAGTTTTGTATAGATGTGTTGCGATACTGGCCTATTTCCATTCCGCCATACGTAACGGCACCGCCGAGTTGAGAGAGTCAAGGACCAACGAGGGATTTGGAGAAGCGGCTTCATTAGGCCTAGTGTTTCTCGGGAGCGCCGGTATTGTTCGTGAAGAAGAAGGACGACGCCGCGCATGTTGATTACAGCAAATTAACAAGGTGACCATTAAGAATATACCCTTCCTGTGATTGATGATTTGTTCGACCAGTGCGGTGCGAGATGCTTCTCCAAGATTGATCTACGGCCGCTATCATCAAAGTAGTCGAGAGTGGATGTCCCTAGGATCGCATTCAGACCCGTGCGCATTATGAGTTTAGGGTCATGTCTTTGGTTGACCAATGCTCGGCAGATTCATGGATTTGATGAACCGAGTGTTCAAACCATTTTGGACACGCTTGTGATAGTGTTCATTGATGATATCTTGGTTTATTCTCGCCAGAGCAGAGCATGCGAGCATTTGAGGATCAGGTGATTCTCCAGACCAGCAGCTTGTACGCCAAGTTTTCCAAATGTGAGTTTTGCTGACTTCGCATGCTTTCGGGCATATTGTCGGGCTGATGGCATTCGAGTGATACGCCAAGATCGAGGCGCAGACTTGGCCTAGACCTACTACTCCGGCGCAGGTTCGCAGTTTTGGGCCTTGCAGATATTATCGCGGTTCGTGGAGAAGTTTGCTTCTATCTCGCACCATTGACTAGGCCGACTCGTAAGGCCAAGTTTCGGATGATGTCAGGAGCGTGGTTTCCAGCTGTCGAAGAGACCGACGATCGCCCCGCTTCTTACTCTTCCGCAGGTCTAGATGGTTATGTCGTATCAGGATGCGTGCATCGGGTTGGGATGTGTGCTGATGCAGATGGCGGTTATAGCATATGCATCCCGACACCAAGAAACACGAGGAACTACCCCACCCATGATTTGGAGTCAAGGCGTGATTCACGCCAAGATCCGAGGCACTATTTGTATGGGGTTCACGTGGATATTTTTACGACCACAAGAGCCTCCAAGATATCTTCACCAGGGAGCCGAACTTACGGCGAGGCAGGTGGTTAGAGTTGCCAAGGATTACGATGTTGATATCCCGTACCACCCAAGGCCAATGTTGTGGCGTATGCTCTTAGTCGTAGGTCGACGGGAGCCTATCGATGTGCACTAGAGAGAGGACATGGTTCGTGATTTGCACCGCTTAGCGAGCCTTGGTGTCCGCTTTGATTGATTCGATAGCATGGGGTTAGAGTTCGCGAGGTTGCCGAGTCTTCCATCGTCGAGGCGAAGAGGCAATACCGAGGATCCAGCTTTGATTCGATATCGTGATACACTCTTCGTGGCAAGGGTCCTTGAGGTAGCACTGATGGGTGCTAAGGTTTGAGGGCGATTGTGTATTCCAGATGTTTCAGACTTCGCAGGTTCTGGGAAGCACACAGCAAGTTACTCTATCCATCCGGGTCGATCAAGATGTACCACGACCTTAGATCTGTATTGGTGGGATGGCTCAAGAGGGACGCTGCAGTTCGTAGCTCAGCCCGTGTTGTCGCCAGTGAAGGCAGAGCACCGCAGGCCCGTGGTTTGTTACGACGATTGAGATCCCGACCGGAAGTGGGAGGTAATCAACATGGACTTCATCACAGGATTACCTCGCACTCGAGGAGACATGATTCTATATGGGTTATCGCCGACAGTCGACGAAATCAGCCCACTTTCTTCCCGTCAGACGACTTTTTCTACGAGGATTATGCCGACTTTACATCCGAGAGATCGCCGATCGCATGAGTCCCTACTGATCATATCGCATGCAGGAGCCCGCCACGCTAACTTCTGAGGTCCTTCCAGGGTTTAGGACGCAGTGAGCTCGAGTAATCGCATTTCATCCATGCACACCTGACAGCAGAGCGCACCATCCGCACTCGAGGATATGTGCGAGCCCGTGTTATTGACTTCATGGTAGTTGGGAGGATCATTTGCCTCTAGTTGAGTTCGCGTATAATAATAGCTACCACTCCAAAGATTCGATGGCGCCCATGAGGCCTTGTATGGGAGGAAGTGCAGATCGCCTATAGGTTGGTTCGATGTGGGTGAGGTGCAGCTAGTGGGACCAGATTTGGTGCAGCAGGCAGTGGATAAGGTGAAGCTTATCCGAGAGCGACTATTGACAGCTCAGAGTCGACAAAAGTCATATGCAGATCATCGTCGTCGACATCTGGAGTTCGCAGTTGATGATTGTGTTTTCTGGGCGCCACCCATGGCGGTGTGATGAGATTCGGGAGGAAGAAACTCAGCAAGGTACATTGGGCCGCTTTGATTGTCCGCAGGTAGGCAAGGTTGCCTATGAGTTGGATCCGCCGTCCGATCCGGAGGCGGCATCCGTTTTTCACGTATCTACGAGGAGATGTACGACGGATCCATCTAGGTACACCCGATTGACGATGTCCAGTGACGAGGGTTATCGTATGAGGAGATTCCCATAGCGATAGTCGATCGTCGGAGTTAGCGTCTGCGACCAAGGATGTGGCTTCCACAAAGTCTTGTGGCGAACGAGCTCAGAGGAGATGACTTGGGAAGCCGAGACATGAGACGGAGGTATCCTCACCTATTCCCACACCTCCGTGTAATTCACTTTTCCTACTTGTAAATCTTCATTATCGCTTATGCCTATGTTGTTGTCACGACCTGCTGGCCCGTGATCGGTGCCTCACGGCACCCAAGTAGTCATACATCAGAGTAATCAGCGGAAATATAAAGCAAGACATGAAACAGTTTATAAAATAGAACACAGTTTAAGTGAGAAAACATCGCTTTCGCATATATATATAAACATGGTTTAGCGCTACATCCGATATCGTACAACCGACTACGCACTTCTAAGGAAATATACAACTATGGCGGCGGGGCCCGCCATACCGATCGCAAAACTATCTACAACAGGGAGATCATACCCAAAAGTAGAGCCTCCGGAAAGGATGGAGCTCCTGACACCAACGTAGAGATCCTAGGAATGTGGATCTAGCACCTGCTTGCCCTTACCTGCGGCATGAACGCAGCCCCCCGAAGGAGGTCAGTACAACAGGTACCAAGTATGTGAAACTATAAAGAATCAAATAAAATCAAAGTATTTAAAACCTTTTCACAAATACAATCGTTCAATTGCACATAGTGTCACATCACAAACAACAATAATAGGAAAATCAGAATGTGTCTATTCTAGGCCGCGAATGATCGGGCAAGGCCAATCGCCCATAGTATCATTCTCGTGCCTAGTCCTCGACTTCCGCACTCGCATAGGTCACACACGCACCGCATGAGGTATTCCTCGCGATCGGGGCAGCTAACCCCAAGATCCGCCTAGGCTCCCGCACCGCATAGCCTCAAAAGACCGCATAGTCTCAACAGACCGCATAGGAATCCCCGCATCGGGCTAAACACCCGAATGATCAACTGGAGCATACCGCTGCCCGCATAGTCTCACAGACCGCATAGCCGTATAGACCAAGATCGCGGGCAAGCCCTGTATAATGATCAAGGGGTAGGTGATACAATAACAGTACAACGGACTTACCGGTTAGCAACGTAAGCACAATAAGAATGACCCTTTTTCACAGCAATTCAAGACACTAACCCAGGTAGCATCATAATACGTCTACTTATCACACAAATCTTACTACACTTAACAGAAATCAATACAAGGCTTTTATAAACAAACAAGTAAACAGTTCCTTTTTATCTTCTTAAGTTGTTATACCTAACTTCCCATAAAGCTAGTATAACTCTTAAGCTTTTGTTTTAAAAACCAAATATTTATCTTCTGTTAAAAATGATTCAGTATTCTTTGAAATGTTTTCAGTTCTTTGTTATTCAGGCTTAAGCCGTGAGGCATTGCCGTAAGTATTATTCAGGCTTAAGTCAAAGACATTGCCGTAGTTATTATTCAGTTAACACATGTACGCTTCATACTATATATTGTAAAATATCATGCTTTAGGAAGAATCACATACCTTCTCAAATAAAACCACCGCCAAGTTGAATATGTCGCAAGCAGAGTCACCTATAATAGTCACAGATATCTATCAAAGACTACTCGAGGGTCATTCTAAACAGAGGGTTCATAATTCTACTAAGTCGGGCAAAGACTTCCCCACCGTGAGCTATATAAGTCTCATCAGAAAACAAATTCTATGTAAGTACTTTTGATTATTCTTCTAAGTATTTATACTTATTCTTATTCTACAACAAAGAAGTATTCTCTAATTCAAAAGAGGGTTAGGATTAGTTACCTCTGTAAGCCCAATAATATCCTAGAAAAAGTCGCGCCTGAGCAAGGTTTTGCTCCTAAGTTGTATGCTCCAAGGAAACCTTAGAAGTTCTTCACAACTTCTACTAAGTACTAAGGTATTTGGGCTAGGGTATTTTGGGCATTATAACAAAACAAGAAGGCAACTTTTCTACCAAGGGAGGGGGGGTAGGTTTCGGCTAGGCTAGGGTGGGGTAGCCTCGCCAAGCTTCTCAAGGGAGGGGGTGTTGGACGAATTGCTACAAAGGGAGAGGAAGGATTTTAGACTTGGAAAGCTTTTGTGGATGAAGAACTCTTCATCTCAAGAGGGGTATTTATAGCTCAAGCCTTGGCCAACCAATGGCCAAGATGAAGACAAGTGCAAGGCAAGTGTAAGGCCAAGATCAAGCCAAGTGCACCCTAACCCCTACTCCACAAAACACTCCACAAACACTCCACAAAACATGGCACAAAACATGGCCTAAGCAAGGAACCAATCGCCAAGGCTAACACCCTCTTGACGCCCAATCGCCCAAAGCCACCCCACTTGTTTCAATGCGAGTGACACATGTCACCCTCCGCTGGTCCAAAATGTTTCGCCTCTAAAAATCCGCAAAAATAAGAAATGGCATAGCCGAATTTACTCTACGAAAGTCGTGGGAAACGCTTCGCTGAAAAACGATTCTTTTAGTGAGTTGTGTACAAAAGAAAACGCCCAAGGCTAACTAAGGCCAAACTTTTGTACGTATTCCCTTACGCATATACTGAAATACAGTATTACATTCTCCCTCCTTAGAAACATTTGTCCCGAATGTTCCTTCTCAAGACGCTTAACGATAAGATTCTTCATAACTTAAACAGCTTGCAAATGCCACACGCGCCACAAAACAACACTTAGGCATAAACGATAACGAAAATTTACAAGTAGGAAAGTGAATTACCCGGAGGTGTGGGGAATAGGTGAGGATACTTCGCCTCATGTCCTCCTCGGCTTCCCACGCCATCTCCTCTCGAGCTCGCTCCGCCACAAGACTTTGACGAAGCCACGCCCTTCGTCCGCAGACGCCTAACCCGACGACGATCGACTATCGCTATGGAATCTCCTAATACGATAACCCCACACCGACATCGTCAATCGGTGTACCCTAGATGGATCCCCGATACATCTCTCAAAGATAGATACGTGAAAACCGGATGCATCGCCTCCGGATCGGACGGCAGATCCAACTCATAGCAACCTTGCCTACCACGCGGACAACTAAACGCCCAATGTACCTAAGAAGTTTCCTTCTTCCCAAATCTCATCACACCCTTCATGGGTGACACTTTAGGAAAACCCAATCATGAACCTCGAACTCAAGATGCCGACGACGATGATCTCGCATACGACTTCGCCGACTCAGTTGTCAATAGCCGCCTCGATAAGCTTCACCTTATCCACCGCTCGCCGCACCAAATCGTCCCACTAGCCGCACTCGCCCACATCGAACCAACCTATAGGCGATCCGCACTTCCTCCCATACAAGGCCTCATAAGGCGCCATCCGAATACGGAGTGGTAGCTATTATTATACGCAAACTCAACTAGAGGCAAATGATCCTCCCAACTACCATCGGTCAATAACACAAAGCTCGCAAAGATATCCTCAAGAGTCCGGATAGTGCGCTCGCTCGTCCGTCTGCTCTGTGGATGAAATGCGCATCGTGCTCACCGCCCCTAAACCCTCGAAGGACCTCCTGTTAGCCGTAAATCGCTCCTCGCCTCGATATGATCGAAGTAGGGACTCCATGCACCGACGATCTCTGATGTAAAGTCCGCATAATCCTCACCAAAAGTCGTCCGACGGAAGAAAGTGGATGATTTCGCCACCGTCGATTTATAACCCATATAGAATCATGTTCTCCGAAAGTGCGAGGTAATCCCGTGATGAAGTCCATGTTGATTACCTCCCACTTCCGTGTCGGGATCTCAATCGCTCAGAATAAAACCACCAGCCTCCGTGCTCTACCTTCACCGCCGACAACACGCATCGAGCTACGAACTCGCAACGCCTCTTCAAGCCATCCCACCAATACACGATCTAAGGTCGTGGTACATCTTGGTCGACTCGATGGATAGAGTAACGCTTAGCGCCGTGCTTCCCCAAGAACTCGCCAAGTCCTCAAACATCCGAACACACACCGCCAAACCTTAGCACCCCATCGTGCTACCTCAAAAGGACCCTTGCCTCACGTAAGAGTCAGATCACGATATCGAATCAAAGCCGATCCTCGAATCGCAGCATCTTCACCTCCTCGACGATGGAAGACTCGCAACCTCACGAACTCTAACCCCACCGCTATCGAATCTATCAAACGGACACCAAGGCTCGCTAATCGATGCAAATCACGAACCATGTCCTCCTCTCTAGCCGCACATCCGATAGGCTCCCATCGACCTACGACTAAGAGCATCTCGCACAACATTGGCCTTCCCGTGGTACAGATATCAACATCGTAATCCTTAAGCAACTCTAACCACCGCCTCGCCGTAAGTTCAGCTCCTCGTCAAGATATACCGAGGCTCTTGTGGTCCGTATAAATATCCACGTGAACCCCATACAAATAGTGCCTCCATCTTCAAAGCGTGAATTACACGCCAACTCCAAATCACGCGGGTAGTTCTCGTGTTTCTTCACCGTCGATGCATATGCTATAACCCCGCCATGCCGCATCAACACACATCCCAACCCGATGCTCGACGATCACAATACACGACATAACCGTCTGGACCTCCGAAGAGTAAGAACGGGCGGTCGTCAATCTCTCCTTCAAAGAATCGAAACCCCGCCACAAGCATCACCATCGAACTTGCTTCTCCAGTCACCTAGTCAATGGTGCGTAGATAGAAGCAAACTTCTCCACGAACCGATAATATCCTCGCAAGGCCCGTAAAATCGCGAACCTCTGCCGAGTAGCAGGTCTAGGCCAAGTCTCGACTTCTCGATCTTGGCCAGACAACTCGAATGCCATCACCGGCAATATGCCCAAGAAACGCCATCAAGTCAACCAAAACTCACATTTGGAAAACTTGGCGCATAATCGCTTGTCCCGAGAATCACAAGATAGCCTCAAATGCTCCGCATGCTCCCGCTCGAGCGAATAAACCAAGATATCATCAATGAACAATATCACAAACGTGTCCAAAATGGTTTGAACACTCGGTTCATCAAATCCATGAATACCACGAGCATTGGTCAACCCAAAAGACATGACTGAACTCATAATGCCCGCACGTCCGAATGCACCCTAGGGACATCCACCTCTCTCGACTCGCACTGATGATAGCCCGATCGCAGATCAATCTTGAGAAACATCTCGCACTCGCAACCGGTCGAACAAATCATCAATCCCGGGAAGGGGTATTCGTTTAATGGTCACCTTGTTCACCGCTCGTAATCAACACACATGCAGCGGCCCCGCCCTTCTTCTTCACGAACAATACCGCGCCTCCCTGGAGAAACACGGGCCTAATGAAGCCCTTCTCTAGCAAATCCCTAAGCCGATCCTTCAACTCTCTCAACTCGGCAGTGTCATTCAGTATGGCGAATGGAAATAGCCGAGTATCCGCAACACATCTATACAAACTCGATCTCTCTCCGGAGGGATACCCGAGGTCATCCGAAACACGCCTGGGAACTCACGACCATCGAATCGATCAAAATCTGTACCGCAGCCTTCAAGATCAAACACCCGAACGAGATGATAGATATACCCTTCGCATTATCTTCCTAGCCTTGAGGTAGAAATAAACCTACCTCTACGATACCGTGCTCCTCCCACTCAACAACCGGCCCTCGTGAAATCGAACTGCATTACTCTCTCTCAGCCTACATTGGCGTAGCAAGAAGCTAGCCAATCCATCCCCATAATCACGCCGGTCAATCATCTCCAACTCTATCAAGTCGCCAGGTCCGACGATCAGAATGGTCACAGACAAGCTCTATATACCCGCCGAGCTACCACCGAATCACCCATCGCGTAGCTACCTCGAAAGCGGTCTATGGACTCGTGCTCTATCCCTATCCTACTAGCAACAAGGGGAGATATATAGACAGAGTAGAACCCGATCTATCAAAGCATACACATCAAACCCTAAACTGATAAGGTACCGTGACGACATCGTGAGGCCTCCGATCCCGCTTGCCGGACAAAGCATATACGCGCTCGAGGACCGCTAGAATCGACTCGCGCCACGACTCCGCGACCCGCTGATCCATGTGTACCTTGCCTCCGGCGAGTAATCGCCGGGATGAAGAGCAGCGCAATGCACTCGCATCGGGCCCTACTACCGCCGCTTCCCGGTCGGACAAACTCTCGCGAAATGACCGCCGCCACAAGTATAGCAGTTCCCGAGTACGCCTCGTAATGGTATTCGCCACAACGCACACCGAAAGGCACTCGAACGTTAGCACCTCGCTACTCGAAATCAAGTCCCGCCCCGACCGCCCGATCGCTCGGGCTGACCGAATGAGGTAGAGCGCTCATACCGCCGTGGTGCAACCGACTTCACGATGCCGCCACCCCGAGGACCACCAAAAGAACCGCCGCCTCGCCTTCTTCGCCGCTGAAATCGCTTACCCGGCGTCTCTACGCCTCACAACCCAAAGCACGAGCTCGCATACACGTTATGTCCATGCTCGGGTCAAGGGACACACCCGCACAAGACTCGCCATGTAATCATCTAGCCCAGCCGACATAGCGATGCACCGCCCTCCATCTCGCTACAATGGGGACATATCGAGCCAAAGAATCAAACTCGACATTGTACTCCTCACTACGCGCCCTCCTCGCCTCAAAGAACAAGAATCTATCACTCGTCCCTCCTCATCCATGCGAGGCAAGCAGTGTGAGAAAAGCCTCAAAACTCATCCCATACCACGGAGGTGCATGCTCTCCCGAAAGCTCCCATGAATCAAACCAATCGATCGCGTATCACGCACCGACGCGAACCGAATGTCACAGACTCAGCCTCAAGCCCCGATCACCCGCATAATCCTCGCAATGACGGATGAACTCGCGATCATCTTTCCCTCGACCAGAAACTCGAGGGCTACAACTAAGGAAATCCCGTAGTCTCAAACTATTCGCCTCGTGCACTACGGTGCGATCGAGCCGAGCCGAACCGAACCGCCGTGATCCAGCCTTTTCTCGATCGGGCCACAACTTTAGCCAAAAGCCGGGCCATCTCTCAGACTTCTAACTCTCCGCCCCAGCCGTGGGACGCGAGCGGAGGTACCGTGGTCTCGCTGGCCGGGCGGCGCCATAGAACTCGCCGCCTCGTATAGACTGGCCTCGAGCCCTCGTGACTGGTGTCTCGCTAGCGCCTCCTACGCTTTGCCCTTCTCAGCCCGGTTGCCTTACGCGAGGCATAATCACATAGAAAGGAATACGTTAGAGGGTCCAACCTATAACAGCCTCTAAAGCACGATCTCGTAATGAGAAGAATGGAAACCAATCCTAAATATCCTATAGCCTCCTCGATTATTGTGGTGCACAACACACCGATAATCAAGACTTACTAGATACGGTCAGACACTTTCCGAGGATTAATCGCTCGATACTACTTTTGTCACGCACGCTCTGTGGTTCGTGGATCGTGCCTTACCGGCACCCAAGTAGTCATACATCGTAGTAATCGAAATATAAAGCAAGACATGAAACAGCTTTATAAAATAGAACACGCTTAAGTGAGAAAACATCGCTTTCGCATATATATATAAACATGGTTTAGCGCTACATCCGATATCGCATAACCTGACTTCTGCACTTAAGGAAATATATAACTATGGCGACAGTATCCCGCCATACCCCGATCGTATAAAACTATCTACAACAGGAGATCATACCCAAAAGTAGAGCCTCCGAAAGGACGGAGCTCCCGACACCAACGTAGAGATCCTAGGAATGTGGATCTAGCACTGCTGCCCTTACCGCGGATGAACGCAAAGAAGCGAGGTCAAGATAACAGTACCAAGTATGTGAAACTATAAAGAATCAAATAAAATCAAAGTATTTAAAACCTTTTCACAAATACAATCGCCTCAATTGCACATAGTGTCACATCACAAACAACAAGAATAGGAAAATCAGAATGTCTATTCTAGGCCGCGAATGATCGGGCAAGGCCAATCGCCCATAGTATCATTCTCACGTGCCTAGTCCTCGACTTCCGCAGCCCGCATAGGTCACACACGCACCGCATGAGGTATTCCCGCATCGGGCAGCCAACCCCAGATCCGCCTAGGCTCCCGCACCGCATAGCCTCAAAAGACCGCATAGTCTCAACAGACCGCATAGGAATCCCCGCATCGTGCTAAACACCCGAATGATCAATCTCGAGCATACCGCCGCTCCGCATAGTCTCACAGCATCGTATAGCCGTATAGACCGCATCAAGGGCAAGCCTCAGATAACAAATGGCGGGTAGGTGATACAATAACAAGACAACTGACTTACCGTTAGCAACGTAAGTACGCAAAGAGTGACCCTTTTCACAAAGAATTCAAGACACTAACCTGTAGCATCATAATACGCCTACTTATCACACAAATCTTACTACACTTAATGTAAATCAATACAAGGCTTTATAAACAAACAAGTAAACAGCCTTTTTATCTTCTTAAGTTGTTATACCTAACTTCCCATAAAGCTAGTATAACTCTTAAGCTTTTGTTTTAAAACCAAATATTTATCTTCTGTTAAAAATGATTTAGTATTCTTTGAAATGTTTTCGCTTCTTGTTATTCAGCTTAAGCCAGGCATTGCCGTAAGTATTATTCAGCTTAAGTCAAAGACATTGCCGTAGTTATTATTCAGCTTAACACATGTACTTCTA
Source organism: Przewalskia tangutica (assembly GCA_029844215.1). Classification (NCBI taxonomy): domain Eukaryota; kingdom Viridiplantae; phylum Streptophyta; class Magnoliopsida; order Solanales; family Solanaceae; genus Przewalskia; species Przewalskia tangutica. Next base: position 93,302,084 of record CM056720.1, read on the forward strand.
CCGCACTATATATTGTAAAATATCATGCTTTAGGAAGAATCACATACCTTCTCAAATAAAACCACCGCCAAGTCAATATGTCGCGCAGAGAGTCACCATAATAGTCACAGATATCTATCAAAGACTACTCGGAGGTCATTCTAAACAGAGGGTTCATAATTCTACTAAGTCGGGCAAGACTTCCCTACCCGTGAGCTATATAAGTTCATCGTGAAAACAAATTCCATGTAAGTAGCTTGATTATTCTTCTAAGTATTTATACTTATTCTTATTCTACAACAGAAGTATTCTCTAATTCAAAAGAGGGTTAGGATTAGTTACCTCAGAAGCCCAATAATATCCTAGAAAAGTCGCACTGAGCAAGGTTTTGCTCCTAAGTTGTATGTCTAAGGAAACCTTAGAAGTTCTTCACAACTTCTACTAAGTACTAAGGTATTTGGGCTAGGTATTTTGGGCATTATAACAAAACAAGAAGGCAACTTTTCTACCAAGGAGGGGTAGGTTTCGCCAGGCTAGGGTGGGTAGCCCGGCCAAGCTTCTCAAGGGAGTGGGGTGTTGGACTAATTGCTACAAAGGGAGAGGAAGGATTTTTAGACTTGAAAGCTTTGTGGACGAAGAACTCTTCATCTCAAGAGGTATTTATAGCTCGCCTTGCCAACCAATGGCCAAGATGAAGACAAGTGCAAGGCAAGTGTAAGGCCAAGATCAATCCAAGTGCACCCTAACCCCTACTCCACAAAACACTCCACAAAACACTCCACAAAACATGGCACAAAACATGGCCTAAGCAAGGAACCAATCGCCAAGGCCAACACCCTCTGACGCCCAATCGCCCAAAGCCACCCCACTTGCTTCAATGTGAGGTGACATGTCACCCTCCGTTGGTCCAAAATGTTTCTCTCGGAAAAATCCAAAATAAGAAATGGCATAGCCGGAATTTACTCACGAAAAGTGGAAACGCTTTGTGAAACGATTCTTTTAGTGAGTTGTGTACAAAGAAAACGCCCAAGGCTAACTAAGGCCAAACTTTTGTACGTATTCCTCACGCATATACCGAAATACGGTATTACATTTGTTCTGTGGCCGTGTGTGGCATTTGCAACTGTTTAAGTTATGAAGAATCTTATCGTTAACTGTCTTGGGAAGGAACATTCGGGACGAATGTTTCTAAGGAGTGGAGAATGTTACACCCTGTATTTCCAGAGTATGTACGTAAGGGAATACGTACAAAAGTCTAGCCTTAAAGTTTAGGCAAAACGTTTTTTTTTTGGCACAACTCACAAAACGAATAGTTTTCCGACGAAACGTTTCCACAGCTTTCGGAGGGTAAATTCCGCTATGCCATTTCTAATTTTTATGATTTTTCCGAGAGACGAACATTTTGGACTAACGAGGGCGACACTTGGCACCTCCAATTGGTGGACTTGAATCGTCCATTGGACGAATTGGAATAGCTTGGCACGTTTTTTTTGTGCCTTGGCACAAGTCAAGGAGTTGGTAGGATATTTGTGGGTAGTAAATCCTCACCCTACACTTGCCTTGCACTTGTTTTCATCTTGGCCCTTGGTTGGCCACTTCTTGACCTATAAATACCCCCTTAAGATGAAGAGTTCTTCATCCACAAATTCCATTCCAAGTCTTGAAAATCCTCTCCTCTCCCTTTGTAGCCTTTTCATCCAAAACACCTCCCCCTCCCCTTGTGAAGGCCCGTGGCCGATTACCCCCCCCTCTAGCCTAAGTGGTTTGGCCGGGCCCCCCTCGCCTAGCCAAAACCTACCCCCCCTCCCTTGTTAGAAAAGTTGCCTTCTTGTATTGTTATAATGCCCAAAATACCCTAGCCCAAATCCCTTAGTACTTAGTAGAAGTTGTGAAGAACTTCTAAGGTTTCCTTGGAGCATACAACTTAGGAGCAAAACCTTGCTCAGGCGCGACTTTATCTAGGATATTATTGGGCTTACCGAGGTAACTAATCCTAACCTTCTTTGAATTAGAGATTACATCGTAGTAGTATAAGAATAAGTATAAATACTTAGAAGAATATTGCGTAATAGAATTGAATCATATCACAGAGAAGGGTTTAAAAGAAGAATAATCAAATCAGATTTACATGCGATCGTTTCACATGACTTGAGTAGCTCACCGTAGGAAGTCTGCCCAATTTTCCGTAGGATATAGAACCATCTGCTTAGAATCGCTTACAAAGTAGTTCAACGCTGATAGACGTGTTCGACTATTATAGGTCGATTCTCCGCGCGCGACATATTCAACTTGGCGGTGGTTTTCATTGGAAGGTATGTGATTCTTCCTAAAGCATGATATTTTACAATATATATGTAGTACCAGACGATACGTGTTAATCGAATAATAACTACGGCAATGTCTTTGACTTAAGCTGAATAATACTTACGGCAATGCCTCACGCTTAAGCTCGAATAACACTTACGAATGCCTCACTACTTAAGCAATAATAAAGAATCAAAATATTTCAAAAGAATATCGAATCATTTTTAATGTAAGAGAACTAATTGGTTTTAAATGTAAGCTTAAGAGTTATACTAGCTTTATGGGAAGTTAAGTATAACCACTTAAGAATGATAAAAGAAACAGTTTGCCTATGTGTTTATAACAGACTTATATTCAATTGTGAAAAGAATAATAAGATGGTTTGATAAGTAGACATGATATGATGCTACGTGTGTTAGTGTCTTGTAACGCTTGTATAAGAGAGTATTCTTGTTGGCTTATGTTGTTTAAAAATAAGTCGTTATGTTAGTGTACTATCACTCACCTCGAGATGATACCGGGGTTGTCGCCTCCGACGCGGTAGACTCAAAGTGTGCAGGACCATGATTCGAGAATACCTCATGCGGGTCGGGGCCTATTCGAGCTACGAGAGTTCCGTGTTAGTATGCGGGGTTATGCCTCACGCGGTCTACGTGGCCACGCGACAACGAGTCCGTGATTTACGCCGAGGAGTAGCTACCCTCGATGCGGGTTATACCTCACGCGCCCACGCGAGTGGCTCACGCGACTCAGAGTCCGGATTAGGCTTGCAGAGTGATAATACGCGCGAGTGGCCCCGCTTCAATCATTCGCAGCTTAGAAAAGACCTATTACGCTACCTATTGTTGCTCTTGTTTGTGATGTGGCACTATGCGCGGTTCCTCGTTGTTTCATACATACTTGCAAAATCGTTTTTAAAATGATATGTTTCATTTAAGTATTTTACGCTTTCATATACTTAGTACCGTTATCGACTCTCCTCGGGGCCGCTCATGCCGCAGTATGGCAAAGGTGTGCTAGATCCACATTCTTAGGATCTCTACGTTGGTGTCGAGCTCCATCTTTTCCGAGGCTCTACTTTGGTATGATCTCCTGTAGATAGTTTTGTATAGCCAGGTATGGCGGCCCCGTCCCGCCATAGTGGTATATTTCAGAGGTCTCAGAGTCATGTTATGCGATTATCGGATGTAATCGCTAAACCATGTTTATATATGTATGCCAAAGGCGATGTTTTCTCACATAAATCGTGGTCTTATTTTATAAACTTTCATGTCTTGCTTTATATTTCCGCTGATTACTCGATGTATGACTACTGGGTGCCTAAGAAGTGCACCAACACGCCCCGAATGGGTCGTGACAGCTCTAAGGCACGATCTCAGAGTGAGAAGAATGAAAACCAATCCTAAATATCCTATAGCCTCCTGATTATTGGTGTGGTGCACAACACACCGATAATCAAGACTCATCGATACGGCCGTAGACACTTTCCGAGGATTAATCGCTTCTCGATACCACTTTTGTCACGACCAACCCGTTCGCGGATCGTGCCTTACCCCGCACCCAAGTAGACATACATCAGAGTAATCAGCGGAACATAAAACAAGACGTGAAATAACAAGAAGTGTAAAACAGTAATCTTAGAAAACTTGCCCTTCGGCATATATATAAAAACAACTTAAAACCGAACAGTTACATCCCATTACAACTCTGCCCACAACAGTACTTTCTACTATATGATTAACAAGATCGGGTTTTTATCCCCAAAGTACTTCATACATTAACTCTTTAAGAGATCTGTTCTTTCACAAATAGTCACACAATACTCGTAGTATATGAAAATATAGTGATTATCTTTTGAAGTAAATCAAAACACTTCTCTTTGTAAAATCAAGTAACAACATTCTTTTCCAAACGTTCAAGTTTGCCTAATTTCGATTACTCAAGTTTCTCATTTTCGAAAGGTTTCGTAGTTCATAGTTTTAATCCTTTAAAACAATTTGAGAAACATATACCTTATATGTGAGTAGGTTATATTTGTTTATAACAATCTTATAACAAAGAATGCATGATCTAGGAAACGAATATCATTTGGTCTCATCTTAGCTTCTATGCAGATGGAGGTTTCACCGTTTTAATAATTCTTTATTAGTCAATACATTTCCCTTTATTAGCGCCAGGTTTGTTCGACATTCATTCGATTTCTCAAATCAAGAAACATCATTCCTTTTGAAAACCAAAATACTCATTACTCACGAATGAGGTTTCACACTTTTTAACAAAATTCACATTAATATAATTAAGTCAAGTCTCTTATCTTGTAAGATCAAGTCTCTTAACTTCTTAAATCAATAAATCATTCTTGTTATCTCTCTTAAGCCGTTATACCTAACTTCCCAAAAAGCTAGTATAACTCTTAAGCTTTTTAAAACCAAGTGTTACTCTTCTTTCAAAAAGGTTTCTTAATTCTTTTGAAATACTTCAGATTCTTTTTTTTATTCAGGCTTAAGTCAAAAGACATTGCCGTAATTATTATTCAGGCTTAAGTCAAAAGACATTGCCGAAATTATTATTCAGTTAACACACGTACGTCTACCGTACTATATATATATTCTTTAAAGTATCATGCTCAAGTGTAAAGGAAGATTCACATACCTCGCGACGATTATCGACTATTAGCAAAACGCTCCACGGCTATAACCCGGCTAGCCTTGTCCACCTTTCAAGTAGCACATGCTACTTACAGAACATTCAACCTATAAAGGTTATACAAGTCTATCAAAGTCTAGACTACTCGGTAGAATGAATCTAGATACAAGATTCTACGGAAAATCAAGCGATTTCCTATCCACAAACTTCATAAGTCTATGTCAGAATACACTATGTAAGTACGCCCATTTCCTTCTTATATACTTCCTTGTATATAACTTATCCTTATTCTTAAACTTCCACAGTATGTACACTTAATTACAAAAGGGAGACAAGATATTTACCTCGATAAGCCCATAATTATCCAAGTTAAATGTCGATCCTGAGCAACGCTTAGCTCCTACTCCGGGTGCTCCAACCCGTTCCAAACAACCCTTAGAAGTTCTACGCAACTTCTACTTAATACTTCAACCAACTGTGAAGATTTTCCTTAAGGTTTCGCTTGAGACAAAAGGACAAAAGGTAGTATTTCCGGGCTCTACGTATAGAGGTAACTTTGGAATACTACAAGGTATACGGCTAAGGTATTTTGGGCATTATAACAATACTTGGAGAATACTTCCTACCAAGGGGGGGGGGGTACTTTACGAGAACAACAAGGCAAAGGGTGTAATTCTACCAACACTACTAGGAGGGGGGGCACCCTCTCGGCCACAAGGCCACTCAAAGGGGGAGGGGGAAGGCTTAGGACGAGAACAACTAGAAGAGGGGGGGAGATTTCAAGACTTGGAAACATTTGTGGATGATGAAGTCTTCACAAATGGAGGGGTATTTATAGGACAACCAAGGGCCAAGATCAAGCCATGTGGGGGGCAAGTGGAGGGCCAAGATCAAGCCAAGTGCACCCTAACCTACTCCCCAAATCCCTCCACAAACCATGGCCCATGTTTTAGGCATCAAAACAAGGCCAACCGTGGCCTCTCTTTACCGTCCAATGAGGGTGACAAGTGTCACCCTCCCGTTGGTCCAAAAATGTTCCGTCGCTCGGAAAAATCCGCAAAAATTAAAAATGACATAGCCGAATTTTCCTTCGCAGTTCTCAGAAACGTTTCGTCGAAAAACGACTCTAACCGGGTGTTGTGCACAAAATAAAATCGGCCAAGCCTACTTTAAGCTTCAAACTTTTCTACGCACGCCCCACGCATACATACTGGAAATACGGTATAACAGATCGGGCGTAGTATATGCGTCCCTCCATAAAAGGGCCGGATTGTGTTATGAAAGATAAGTAAGTTTTATGGTAATGAACTTAATGATTTCCCTAATCATGTACATAAGAGTGTGATTATAACTTTTATTGAAAATGGGAAAAGATAATAAGGTACGATTAAGTTCATAAGTGGTAATGACACGGCAGATCCGTATGTACTTTTTACACTGTCTCGCTATTCTTCTTTGTACAGCTTATGATTTGTTTATCAGACGTTATATTCTGCTCCATATTCGCACTGTTGTAATCGACCTTCGGGCCGCTCATGCCCGCAGTTTTAGGTACCTGTGTCGTGATCCTCGCTCTTAGGATCTCGCTCGCTTTTGAGAAAAAGCTTCATTTGCTCCGGAGGCTTAGCTCTTGGTACAGTTTTTCCTGAGGTAGTAGATTCATGTATATTCAGGGGTATGGCGGGGCCCTGTCCCGCCACAGTTGTTATTCCTAGAGGTCTGTATTCACCTATGTGGTTGGGTCGTAGAACCGAGTTGTACTTTTGATTATGTTTATATTATAGGCGCGGTCCGACGGCCAGCTTGTGACGCTTTTATTTACACACGTGTTTATGTTGTGTATGTTCCGCCGCTATTCTCTCGATGTATACCAACGGGTGCCTGGTAGGGCACCGCCGCGCCCCGGTCGGGTCGTCGTGACAAAAGTGGTATCGAGCGCTTAGTCCTCTGAAAGTGTCTACGCACCGTGTCTAGTAGTCTTGATTATCTGTGTTGTGCACCACATCTATAATCAGGAGGTTGCAGGACATTTAGGACTGATTTCCATTCTTCTCACTCGAGATCGCGATAGAGCTATGTTGTTGTGGTCGCCCTCCCTAACGAAAGTTATGTTGATTGCGCCTACGGAAAGGTAGCAATGACCCAGAACGACTATGTGGATTGCGTATCCGTGTTGGTAAGGATTATAGTATAGTTGGTATTGTGACATACATCTATACGGAGTTATGTATGAGGTCGACGCTGTTGCCTAGAATGATTTTAGATTCCGTGAATCGTAAAGACTAACTAGATACCGGGAAAGTATGGAATAGTTAATGAATTTTCGCCAAGGTTTTGTGTTTTATTTCGAGATAATTGGGAAGGGATGAGCTGTCTGATAGGGTAGTGAACCCTTAAGAAGCCATGTTAAGGAACCTAACGGAATGTCATGTTAATAGATTAAGCTGCGTAGTAGGCTTAAGAGAATTGTACGGATGAGGTCCGTATAGAGTAAGTAATGGTTGTTGTGATCGAGACAACATGGTTTTGGTTTTATGAGAAGTTTTTGTACCCGCATCGGGATCGTAAGGAAGGCTTGGAGCATGGAAATTGCGAGCCTAAGAATATTGATTATTGTCAAGACCTTAGGTATATAAGGTTTTCTCTGGCAATAAGATTTTAAGTCAGACCAAGGATAAGAGTTAAACGCGACACAGTCGGGTTGAGGACTCATACGGGTCTCCCATGGCCCGGAAATGGAGTGGGATCAGTTGGTAGTAGTTCGCACGTGACAGTGGTCACGAGGGTGCAAGGCCCAAGTCTAGTTAATTGTTTTACGGGTTCGTGGACGCGCTCCATCGGAACCAGTCGTGGAAAGCCGAAATGGCCTTATATTGTTTTATAGAGTGACTCCAAAGATTGAGGCCAAAGATCGGTATGGAAGTTATGTATACTAGTGTGAGTTGGAAATACGGAAAGAGTACGACCAAGAAGAAAGATAACAACCAAATGTAAAGGAATAGAGCCCGAATCCATAAGAACCTTTCGAGGTAACTACACCCGCGAGTGTGGGGTGGTAGGCGGGGATACGAGGTTTTCCTGATAATACAAATGCCGACCCTAGTAGACCTAGTAGAGAGGATTATGACAGCACTTGGAGGTCATTATAAGTATGGGCTAGTTGGCTCGTGAGTGCCAAGGTTGTGACTTAGAATAAATATTGTTATGTGGCCGGTGGCATATGTTTTAAGAAGGGTGTAGATAAGGAGACTATGTCGCGTTAATCGATTGTACTCCGAAAGAACATTCGAGGACGAATGTTTCTAAGGGGGGAAGAATGTTACACCCCGTATTTACAGGATATGTTTTAAGAACGTACGTAAGAACTCACAAGTGTTAAGATTTGAGACTTGTAAAAATTTATCGGAATTATGGAATTTTTTTTTCGGAAAACGAATTATTAGGATTTAATGGGAGGGCGACATGTGTCACCCCCCCTTAGTGATGTCTTGGACGAAATACATGGGCACAAGGGTCATTTGACCCTTGTTAGCAAGACAAGTCTTGCAACTTGAAAGCTTGAGAAAGTTGACTTGGTCAAGGGGACCACAACACTTGATATTTATTAAGACTTCATCCAAATCACCCATTTGTCCACACCTTGACCCTCCATGTCCCTTTATAACACTACTAGTAGCAAGAGTGTGTCCAACACTTAGAAAATTTCATGAAAATTTGAAGAACTCTTGGAGAAGCTCTCGGGTTCCCTCTCTTTGAAAAGGAAAAAAATTTGTTCCTTGTCCATTCAACTCCACACTTTAAACCAAGGTTCTTTAGGGTAGTGTAAGCGTATCTCAATAGAAAAATCCCTAAAAATAGAGTTTTCGTATTAGTCGCAAAGTGAAAACCTAGTGGCTTTCTAGGTTTTGGATTGGAAGTTTGAAGGAAAGTTGTTGGTATGGTTCTAAGGGTCTCAAGTAGCGGATTGAAGTGTCTTGAAGAGTCTCTAAGTTGCTAAGGAGCGACTTCGGATATGGAGATTCGTTGAGGTATAATCTTGTCTCTTAATAGTGTTACAAGATTATATATATAATTGTTGTTGTTAGCTTTACATGTTGCTAGCATGAAGTTGTTAAGTTGAAGTTTATAAGTATTATGGATTACTTGTAGTTTAAATCCGAAATGTTATATAAGCCACTTGAAGTTGGATTACTAATTGGTCGCCTATTAGAAATCGCCGCATGTTACTTAATCGAGATTATTGTAGTTTTAATCGCTTTGACTCGATATCATGATTATGCTACCAATTTGGATTGAAATGGAAATTGGATAAGAATTGATGTCAGAGTACTTCAAGTTAGCCGAATTGGCCTAGTAAGTTGTATTAATTTGATATCGTTTGTGGGGCGGAATTTTACACGTCTAGTAGGCGTGTAATCCCCTAGTGTTGATTTCATTGATTGGGCCTTAAATGTGGCGTGTTTGGTTATTGTATTCGGCCTTGAAAAAAGTGGCAAAGTAAGTAGAAACAAAGGAGGTGCTATCCGATTTTCCGTAGAATTTAGTGACTTAGCACTTAGAATATTATACGTTTGAAATAAGAGGTTAATGGACGTATGGTGACCATTATAGGTTGAAGTACTTAGTATAGCGTATCCTACTTGAAGGATGGATTAGCTATCAAGGTTGAAGTACTTTGGAGCATTTTGCTACTTGTCGATAATCGTCGCGAGGTATGTGAACCTTTTCCTTCCTTTGGCATGATTCAATGTATGGAATATACTTGAGGTATCATTTCATGTTTCCTTCTACTCTTAGAAGTTAAGAGGTGGTTGTGTGATTTACTCTATGTAGAACTTTTCCTATCTTTGAGCATGACTAGTTGCACGTATGTAGTACGGTAGACGTACAACACCTTGATATCCTTTACTAGTTTTATGAATAGCCAAGTCGGGTGAGTTAGAGATTAACTCACTTCCTCGAGAGTATTAAGGATGTCTAATGTTTTATTAAAGTTAAGGGACTTGAAGAGTTTTAAAGTATGTGATACTTGTTCCGCTTAAACGTATAAGTCCCTTCGATAGGAAATTGTTTTTGGCTAAGGTATAAAGTGAATATAACGACTTTATGGGAAGTTAGTTATATTTGCTTTATGGAAAGATAAATGACTTGCTTTTAGTGAAAAGGCAACTTGTTTTTAAGGCATCAATTGCCTAAGGTTTTATAATAAAAGGAGTCACTTGTTTTCTAAAGGTTAAGAGACTAATTGTATTTTTGAAAGTTATGAGAATTGATTTGAAAGTATAAAATACTTGATTTCAAAAAGTAGAAGTCTTTTGGTTATAAAAGGAACGTGTTGGTCTAAACCATAAAGGGTTATAACGGCTTTATGGGAAGTTGGTTATAACGGCTTTATGGAAGGTTAAGAGAATGGTTTTCTAATGAAGTAATCAAAGAAATAACTTGTATTAAGGAATGGCAAATTGTTTTAAAGGTACCAATTGCTTAAGGTTTTAATGAAGAAGTCACTTGATTTGTAGCTGTAATTGTATTTCTAAAAAGGTATTGTGACTTATCTTGAAAGGTGGATAGACTTGATACTACGGTTGTTAGTATCGGGAAGTTTTATTTGGAAAGGAGTCTTTTGAAAAGAATGCACGACGTAGTACTTTGACCGCTTAAATTGAGAATTTGTCTAAGTGTGCCTTGATTAGTACTTTGGCTTGATAAATTGAGAATTTGTCTAAGTGTGCCTTGATTAGTACTTTGGCCTGATAAATTGAGAATTTGTCTAAGTGTGCCTTGATTAGTACTTTGGCTTGATAAATTGAGAATTTGTCTAAGCGCTACCGATAAGTACTTTGGCTTGTTAAATGAGAACTATTCTATTTGTGCCTTGATTAGTACTTTGGCATGATAAATTGAGAATTTGTCTAAGTGTGCCTTGACTAGTACTTTGGCTTGATAAATTGAGAATTTGTCTAAGTGTGCCTTGATTAGTACTTTGGCTTAATAAATTGAGAATTTGTCTAAGTGCGCCCTGATAAGTACTTTGGCTTGTTAAATGAGAATCATTCTATTTGTGCCTTGATTAGTACTTTGGCTTGGTTAATTGAGAATTAACCTATGTGTGCTGGTGATAGCCTTTGAGTACAAGTATTATGTTTTATTATGTTGCCGCGACTTCTGGAAGCGTCGATCGCCTTGTCAGAAGTTACTCGACGCCGACAGTGATGTGGGATTCCACGTATGCCCGCTATTCGTAGTACTGGGTTAAATTCCTGATTTTTATAAAAGACATAGTAGTGCTTATGTCTTGTTTGATGGTCACGAGATAGGTAAGAGTATAAGGCGGGCAAGCCCCAAGACGCTGCACCACCTTCTCCGTAAGAGTATAAGTGAGGTAAACCCCAAGACGCTGCACCACCCGCTTATGTGTTGTTTACGGGCCGAGATAGGGTAAGAGTATAAATGAGGGGCAAGCCCCAAGACGCCAGTACCACCTTCTCCGTGGTAAGAGTATAAGTGCGGGTAAACCCCAAGATGCTATACCACCGCTTTACCCCGCTCCGGTAAGAGTATAAACGGCGGGTAACCCCAAGACGTTATACCACCGCTGATTGATGTTATGGGCATGAGACCCATGTTTATATTTTACACGATAGTCATCGGCTGGATGTGGGATTCCACGGCAGAGATATATATATGTATTGTGTATGTGTACGCCGGTGAGGTGGATACCACGCGCTACATGGTTATATTTTACACTTATAGTCGCCACAGTGATTGGGATTCCACGCCACACTTTGCTATTTTGTGTGACTTGATCGCGTCCCGATCGGGCGGGTAGATACGCGTCCTCCATAAAAGTGTCGGATTGTGTTATGAAAGATAAGTAAGTTTTATGGTAATGAACTTAATTATTTCCCTAATCATGTACATAAGAGTGTGATTATAACTTTTATTGAAAATGGGAAAAGATAATAAGGTACGATTAAGTTCATGTCGTAATGACACTACAGATCCGTATGTACTTTTATACTTGTCCTCGTCATTCTTTTGTACGCTTATGATTTGTTTATCAGACGTTATATTCTGTTCCATATTCGATAGATGTTATCGACTTCTTCGGCCGCGTCATGCCCGCAGTTTTAGGTACCTGTGTCGTGATCCTCGCTCTTAGGATCTCGCTCGCTTTTTGAGAAAAAGCTTCATTTGCTCCGAGGCTTAGCTCTTGGTACGCTTTTCCGAGGTAGTAGATTCATGTATATTCGTGGTATGGCAGTGGCCCGTCCCGCCACATTTGTTATTCCTAGACGTCAGTATTCACATACGTGGTCGCGCAGAAGAATCGAGTTGTACTTTGATTATGTTTATATTATGAAGGCGGTCCGACGGCCAGCTCGTGACGCTTTATTTACACACGTGTTTATGTCAGGTATGTTCCGCCGCTATTCTTCGATGTATACCGAACGGTGCCCGTAGGGCACCGCCGCGCCCCGGTCGTCGTGACACCGACCAGACGCACTATGAGTTCGTGGTTATGTCTTTCGGTTTGACCAATGCCCGCAGATTTATGGATGTGATGAACCGAGTGTTCAAGCCATTTTGGATACGCTTGTGATAGTATTCATCGATGACATCTGTTTATTCTCGCCAGAGCGCGAGCACGCGAGCATTCGGCGACCGGCCGAGAGTTCTCCAGACCGCCACAGACGCCAAGTTTTCAAAGCGTGAGTTATGGTTGACTTCGTGGCATTTATCGGGCATATTGTCGGGCCGATGGTATTCGTGGATACGCCAAGATCGAGGCACAGAGTTGGCCTAGACCTACTACTCCGGCAGGTGCGCAGCTTTCTGGCCTCGCAGTTACTATCGGAGGTTCGTGGAGAAGTTTGCTTCTATTTCTCGCACCATTGACTAGGTCGACTCGTGGCGCTAAGTTTCATGGATCGATGCTTGGAGCGTGGTTTCCAACATCGAAGGAGAGATTGACGACCGCCCGCCTACGCCTGCAGGGTCCGCACGGTTATGTGGTGTATTGTGACGCACAGCGCCGCTTGGATGTGTTGATCACGCAGCAGGTAAGGTTATAGCATACGATCTCGACAAATGCTCAAGAAGAGAAGAACTACCCCACCCATGATTTGGAGTCGCGCAGTGATTCACGCCAAGAGTCGAGGCACTATTTGTACGGAGTTCATGTGATATTTACACGCACCACAAGAGCCTCCAAAGATATCTTCACCAGAGGAGTGAACTTACGATGCAGACGGTGGTTAGAGTTACTCAAAGATTATGATATCGATATCCCGTACCACCCAGGAAGGCCAATGTTGTGGCGTATGCCCTTAGTCGTAGGTCGATGGGAGTCTATCGATGTGCAGCAGAGAGAGGCATGGTCCGCGAGATACATCACCAGTGAGCCTTGGAGTCCGATTGATTGGTTCGATAGCAGTGGGTTCGGTTCAAGAGGTTTCCAAGTCTTCCATCGCCGGCGAGGTGAAGAGGCAACAGCTGAGGATCCGATTTTGACACGGTGACGCGATACCGCCTTCGCGGCGGGAAGCGGTCCTTTGAGGTAGCACCACGGGTGCTAAGGTTTGAGGAAGGTTGTGTGTTCCAGATATTGCAGACTTCGAACAGGTTCTAGGGAAGCACACAACGCTGTTACTCATCCATCTAGTGGTCGACAAAGATGTACCACGACCTCATTTGTGTATCGGTGGACGGCCTAAAGAGGACGCCAGCGAGTTTGTTGCTCGCCCCTTGTTGTCGCAGGTAAAGGTAGAGCACCGCAGGCCCGTTGGGTTATCGCAGACGATAGAGATCCCGACCGGAAGCCGAGGTCATCAACATGGACTTTATCACGGATTACCTCGCACTCGCAGGAAGCATGATTCTATCCGGTTATCGCCGACAGTCGACAAAATCGCCCACTTTCTTCCGCCAGACGACTTTTTCGCCGAGGATTATGCCGACTTTACATCCGAGAGATCGTGAGACCGCACGGGTCCCTATTTCTATCATATCGCATGCAGGAGCCCATTTTACGCCTAACTTCCGGAGGTCTTTCCGTAAGGGATTAGTGGACGCAGCGAGCCTCGCATCGCATTCCATCCTCAGACAGACGACAGCAGAGCGCATCATCCGTAAACTCGAGGATACGCCGCGAGCTCTGTTATCGACTTCGTGGTAGCCGATGATCATTTGCCTCTAGTAGAGTTTCATGATAATAATAGCTACCACTTGATTCGGATGGCGCCTTACGAGGCCTTGTAGGAGGAAGTGCAGATCGCCGATAGGCTGGTTTGATGGAGGAGAGGTGCAGCTAGTGGGACCAGACCTGATACAGCAGGCAGTGGATAAGGTGAAGCTTATCCAGGAGCGGTTATCGACAACTCGTAGTCGCATGTGTCGATGCATATCATCGCCGCGGCATCCGAGTTTGAGGTTGATGATTGGGTTTTCTCAAGGTGTCACCCACGGCGGTGTGATGAGGTTTGGGAAGAAAGGGAAGCTCACCCGAGGTACATTGGGCCTTATCGATTGTCCGCAGGTAGGCAAGGTTGCCTATGAGTTGGATCTGCCGTCCGATCTGGAGGCAGTGCATCCGGTTTTTCATGTTTCTATGCTGAGGAGATGATCGGGGATCCATCTAGAGTGCACCCGATTGTCGATGTCCAGGTGACGGAGGGTTTATCGTATGAGGAGAGTCCCATAGCGATACTTGATCGTCAGGTTAGGCGGCTACGGACAAAGGATGTGGCTTCCGTCAAGGTCTTATGGCGGAACGAGAACAGAGAGGAGATGACGTGGGAAGCAGAGAGGAGACACGAGGCGAGGTATCCTCACTTATTCCCACACCTCCGTAACTCCCTTTCCTACTTGCCGGTTTTAATTTTCATATGTGCTTAAGTGTTGTGTTGTGGCTACGGGTATTTGCAAATTGTTTAAGTTGTGAGCTATGTCGCTTCGATTTGATTGAATCTGAAGGAACATTCGACGAATGTTTCGCGAGGAGAATGTTATACCCCGTAGTTCCTGAGTATGTATGTGAGGACGTACGTACATTTGTTTAAACCCTAATTAGGTTAAAGATGAAATTGTGAACTTTCTACTAAAAGATTCAACTCATGAAGGAAATTTTACGTTTTTAATATTTTAACCGATTACGGATTTTTCCGAGAGATGAAATATTTTGGACCAATAGGAGGGCGACATGTGTCACCCTTAGGTTGCATTGGTTGGACGAAAATTGTGGGCTAGTGGCCAAGTCAATAAGTCAAGTCTTGCAAGATATTTTTTTGGGATAGTGGGAGTAGGTATTGGACGGTTTTGGTGAAGCAAGTGGCTTGCCACATGGCTCATTGTTGTGGTGGACATATGTCCCAAGACATATGTCCCAATATTGTGGTGGACACTTGGTGGAAGACTCCACTCACACAAGCAACCCAATCTTCACCCTACATTTGTTTTAATCTTGGTCATTGAAGGTTCTATAAATACCCCCCTCTAGTGCAAGACTTATTCATTCACTTAACATTTCCAAGTCACAAAATCCTTCCCCCTTAGTTGCTAGTTCTCGTCCAAAAACTCCCCCCCCCCTTTCTCTAGCTCTCGTCCGAAACAAGTCCCCCCCCCCCCGGTAGAAATTGTCTTCAAGTATTGTTACTATTCCAAAATACCTTAGCCCAAATCCCTTGTAGTATTCCCAAGTTATCTCTATACTAAAAGCCCGGAAATACTACTTTATATCCTTTAGTCACAAAACGAAACCCTAGGAAAATCTTCATAGTTGGTTGTAGTATTAAGTAGAGGTTGTTTAGAAACTTCTAAGGGTTTCTTGGAGCTATCGGAGCGTGCAAATTAGGAGCAAAACGTTGTTCAGGATCAACATTTAATCTTGGATAATTTTGGGCTTACCGAGGTAAATATCTTTGTCCTTCTATTGTAATTAGAGATTACATACTGTAGTAGTATAGAAATGAGTATAAGATTTATAGAAGGATGGTATAAAAGAAGAGAATTGAATCAGAATTACATGTGACCGTATTTACAGTAGACTTGTGTAGTTTAGCGGGTAGGGAAGTGCTGCCCAATTTTCTGTAGAATAGAGAACCTTCTGCTTAGAATATTCTACAGAGTAGTCTAGACGTTGATAGACGTATTTGACTATTATAGGTTGATACTCTCCGCGCGACATATTCGACTTGGCAGGTGGATTTAGCCGATGAGGTATGTGATTCTTCCTATCCTCTTGAGCATGATACTTTTGAAATATATATAGTACGGTAGACGTACATGTGTTAACTAAACTGGGTTTTACTTTGATGTCTTTTGACTTGATTTTAAATGATAAGAATCTTGGAAGTATTTCAAAAGAGTTATGAATCATTTTTGAAAGAAAAGTAATACTTGGTTTTAAAAAGCTTAAGAGTTATACTAGCTTTATGGGAAGTTAGGTATAACGACTTAAGAAAGATAAAAGGAACGGTTTACTTATTTGTTTATGAAAGTCTTGTATTGATCTCTGGAAAGTGTAGTAAGATGGTTTGATAAGTAAACATGTTATGATGTTACGTGTGTTAGTGTCTTGTGATGTTTGTGTAAGGGGGTTATTCTCACAGGCTTACGTTGTTAAACGATAAGCCCAGATCGCTATTATATCACATACCCCGACTTGTTATTATGCCGAGGACTTGCCACCGATGCAAGGAATACCTCACGCGTCCATGTGACCTACGCGAGTCGCGGAGTTCCAGGATTGATCACCCGGTGTGTTACGCCGACGCGATGGATACCTCACGCGTCCATAGGACTACGCGACTTCGGGTCCAGGATGATGTCGCGTTAGCTACCCCGATGCGAGAATACCTCACGCGGCCTATGTGGCCTATGCGGATCGCGGAGTTCTAGGATTAGGCACGCATAATGATACTATGGGCGAATGGCCTTGCTTGGATCATTAGCGGCCTAGAAAAGACCAGTTATGTTATATCTATTTTGCTCTTGGTTATGTTGTGGCACTATGTGCGGTTACATTGGTTTTTTCGTACATATTTGTAAAATTGGTTTTTGTTATACCCCGTATTTCCAGAGTATGTACGTGAGGGCGTACGTATAAAAGTTTAAGCCTTAAGATTAGGCAAGGACCGAAAATTTTGTGCACAACACACGAAAGGAATCGTTTTCCGACGAAACGTCTTCCAAAACTTCATGCGGAAAATTCCGGCTATGTCATTTATAATTTTTGCGGATTTTTCCGAGAGATGAAATATTTTGGACCAACGAGAGGGCGACACTTGTCACCCTCTAATTGGCGGACTTGTGGGCGTCAATGGGACGAATTGGAGCCATGGAGTTGGTAGGATATTTTGTGTAGTTGTTGAGCAAGTGGGACCCACAAACACTTGTCCAAATCTTGACCTTACACTTGCCCACCACTTGTCTTGATCTTGGCCATTGGTTGGCCTATAAATACCCCCCTTTGTTGAAGACTTCTTCATCCCAAAAATGTTTTCTAAGTCTTGCAAATCCTCCCCTCAAGAGCTCGTCTGTTAAGCCTCCCTCCCCTTGAGTGGCCCTCGCCGAGACACACACCCCCTACCTTGAGTGGTCTCAGAATACTACTCCCTTGGTAGAAAATACTCTCCAAGTATAGTTACTATTCCAAAATACCTTGGCCCTAATACCTTGTAGTATTCCAAGGTTACACCTATACTAAAAGCCCAGAAATACTACTATACTTTCCTTCAGTCACAAAAACGTAACCCTAAGGAAAATCTCCATAGTTGGTTGGAGTATTAAGAAGAAATTGCGTAGAACTTCTAAGGGTTGTTTGGAGCGGTCGAGCACCGAGTAGAGCTAAACGTTGCTCAGGATCGACATTAAACTTGGATAATTTTGGGCGTATCGAGGTAAATACTCTTGACCTTCTATTGTAATTGGAAATTACATACTGTAGTTGTATAAATGAATATAAGATTCATAGAAGAGAATTGAACTGTAATAGAAGGATATTACAGAAAAGACTTGAACTGAAATCACATCAGAAGAATATCAAAGAAGAAGATTAAAACTGTACTTACATAGGACTGTATTTACAGTAGACTTGTGTAGCTTAACGGGTAGGGAAGTGCTGCCCGATTTTCAGTAGAATAGTGAAGCCTCTGCTTAGAATGTTCTACAGAGTAGTCTAGACTTTGATAGACTTTTATAACCGTTATAGGTTGAAGTACTGCGAGTAGCATGTTCTACTTGAAAGGTGGACAATGCTAGCCGGGTTATAGCGGTGGAGCGTTTTGCTAATAGTCGATAATCGTCGCGAGGTATGTGATTCTTCCTATCCTCTTGAGCATGATATTTTAAAAGAATATATATATATATAGTACGGTAGACGTACGTGTGTTAACTGAACGTAGTTTTACGGCAATGTCTTTTGACTTAAGCCTGAATAATAAGAATCTTGAAGTATTTCAAGAGAATTAAGAATCCTTTCTGAAAGAAGAGTAATACTTGGTTTTAAAAACTTAAGAGTTATACTTGCTTTATGGGAAGTTAGGTATAACGACTTAAGAGTGATAAAAAGAATGGTTTATTAATTTTAGAAGTTAAGAGACTTGATCTTAAAAGATAAGAGACTTGACTTAAATAAATTAATATGAATTTTGTGCGAAACCTCATTCGTGAGTAATGAGTACTTGGTTTTTTTTTTTAAAGGAATAATGTTTTACTGATTTCGGAAATCAGAATAAGTATCGAACAAACCACTGCAGCGTTAATAAAGGGAAATGTTTTGACTAATTAAGTATTATTAAAACCAGTAAAAACCTCCATCTGCATAGAAGCTAAGATGAGACAAAATGATATTACATTTCCTAGATCATGGCTGCTTAAATAAGATTGATTATGAACAAGAATAACCTACTCACATATAAGGCATATGTTTCTCAAATTGTTTTAAAGGAGAATTATATCATTAAGTGATTAAAACTATGGACTACGAAACCTTTCGAAAATGAGAAACTTGAGCATTTGAAATTAGGCAAACTTGAACGTTTGGAAAATAATGTTGTTACTTGATTTTACAAAGGGAAGTGTTTTGGTTTACTTAAAAAGATAGTCACTCTATTTTTATACTACGGGTATTGTGTGACTTTTGTGAAAGAAACGGATCTTTTAAAGAGTTAATGTATGAAGTACTTTGGGGATAAATTCCCGAACTTGTTAACATAAAGTAGAAAGTACCTTGTGTGAAGAACTTGATTGTATTGGTTTGTGATAGCCTTGTAATACTTTCTTGTTGATTTGATAAGTAAACATGTTAGGATGCTACGTGTGTTAGTATCTTGTGATATTCTTGTTGTGCTTACGTTGTTAAACTTTAAGCCCGTTGTATTGTTATTATATCACATACCCCCTTGACTTGTTATACCGAGGGTTTGCCACCCTTGATACGGGTCTATACGGCCTATGCGGTCTATGTGACTATGCGGAGCAGCGGTATGCTCCAGGATTGATCATTCCGGGTGTTTTATCCCGATGCGGGGGATGCCCTATGCGTCTGTGCGCGACTACGCGGTCTATCGAGACTATGCGGCCGCGGAGTCCAGAGGGTACCGGGTTAGCTACCCCGACGCGGTCTATACGACTATGCGGGTCTATGCGTGACCTATGCGGCCGCGGAAGTCCGTGAGTAGGCACGCATAATGATACTATGGGCGATTGGCCTTGCTTCGATCATTAGCGGCCTAGAAAAGACCGATTCAGATATCCATTTCGCTCTTGTTTATGTTGTGGCGTGAGACCCATAGTTATATTTGAATGATGGCTTTGGCGGCGTGAGTCCACGACTTTACATGATCGCTTATTTATCAGGAATCGTAGTTGGGTTATCATACATGTCTCCCCGCTTTTATAGATTACTATGATTTCATTTACGTGATTTTTTCGCCACATACTGTACCTGTTATCGACCTCCTTCGGGCCGCGCTCATGCCGCAGTAGAGGTACACCGCCGTTGATCCTCGCCATAGTGGTCACGCCGTTGGAAGCCCCGCTTTCTCGAGGCTTATCAGCCGTATAGTCCTGTCGTAGTAGTACTTACATTCGTGGTATGGCGGGCCCCGTCCCGCCATTGTTGTCGTATCATTCTTAGAGGTCTATAGTGCCATGTGGGCGTAGTTTGTAAAAGGATGAATCGTCGGATTCATGTTTTTTATATATATATGCCGGGCGGCAATCTTTCTCAGTTAAATTGTTTTCTCATTCATATTATATTATGTCATGTTTTATATTCTGATGATTACTCTGATGTTGTATCACTAGGGGCCCGGCAGGCACCACGCCCGGTTCGGTCGTGACAAAAGTGGTATCGAGCGCTTAATCCTCGGAAAGTGTCTGAGACCGTATCTAGTAGTCTTGATTATCGCTGTTGTGCACCACACCAATAATCGTGAGGCTATAGGATATTTAGGATTGGTTTCCATTCTTCTCACTCGTAGATCGTGCCTTAGAGCCGTGTTATAAGTTGGACCCTCTAACGTATTTCTTTCCCTTACCGCTATGCCTCGCGTAAGGCAACCCGCCCAGCGAAGGCAAAGCGCGGAGCTGCGAGTAGAGCACAGAGGGTTACGAGGGCGCAGGCCCAATCATCACCTGGGGTGGTGCTTCGTTCGGGGAGTTCTGCTACGTCGCCAGCCCCAGCAGAGTTTAGCATAGCGGCAGCAGTTCCTACTGCGGCCATAATATTTGAACCTTCAGTTCCACGACCAGTAGCAGAAAGTATGGATTGCAAAGAGACGCCCTTGTTACTAGCTAGGAATTTAGCAACCCGAGAGTATTTTATGCACCGATTTATCACGGGTCTTGATGACTATCTAAGAGAAGGTTGTGCAAGAGTAGCTCTTCAGTCAGGCTTGAGCATGGCCTGTGTACGGGCTTATGCGCAGCAGGCCGAGAGACGTAGAGATCGACAGATTAATCAAGGACAGCAGAAGAGGGCCCGATCGGCAGGATCCTTTGGTAACTTTCAGGGCGAACCGCCTCAGCAGCAGATTAGATATGCACCTCCCCCGGTGCAGAGTGGTCCTCCACAGGGTTCAGGACGTTCGGTACGCGGAGTTGGTCAACTCTGTGGCTTCGTTCGGCTACGTAGATTCCAAACGGCTGATTCATTTTCCTCGGTGTTCACGCAGTGGCGGCGCCATCCCGGAATGTCGTCTTATTGATGGTGCTTGTTTTACCTGCAGCCGTCAGGGCCATGTGTCGAAAAGATGTCCTAGTAGGAGGGATGCAAGTAGGAGGACTCACTACCAGTCGATTCATGATTCGATGAGTTCGGAGATGAAGGGTGTTACAGAGGAGGCCACCCCACCCTGCGGCCGTTGTGGTAAGTGTCATTGTGGGGAGTGTCGTACTTCTTCGACGGCTTGTTATGTTTGTGCCCAGCAGGGCAAGATTGATTGGAATGACATAGGGTAGTGAAGCAGTAGATACAGGTGTATCCTTAACCCTCTAGAGATAACATTGTGTAATTTGTGATTAAAAATCATGGTTAGTTAACCGGGTAAGATTGGGGATAGGGAAAGTGTGAACCTTAGAGTTTTGTACGTAGGAACCTTAGAGGAAAGGCCATCTCGAGTACAAGATTTATTTTTATATTGACCCTTATCAGAGTGCATAGTACACGTGAGATGTGTCTGTGTGATAAGTCCCGGAGTGGCATGAAATGAAAGAGGGTAGTTGATCTAAGAAGACCACTAGGTTTTCGTAACTTGATTAAGTGAGATTGTTCTGGTTCGGGGGACAAGAGTGTTTGCGCGATAAGCGGGTCGGGTTGCGGACCGATTGCGGGTCAACCCGTGGCCTGTAGTGTGGTGGGGTCAGTTCGAGGTGGTCCCGCCAGGTGGTGGGGTCACAAGGGCGCTAGGCCCAAGTTTAGTTAACCATCGTATGAGTTCGTGGAAGCGCTCGACCAGTAGTCGGGCCGATGAGGTCAGCCCATCTTGTCTTTCAGCCAGGACCGTTTACTCGGCAGAGGGTTATGCGAGATGTTATATCAGGAAGGTTGTAAGGTTGCATGAGGTGCCTACTTTCACCTTATGACAGGCAGTGGCGCCCAGTTTACGGCTGTTTCTTTTCTGGAGGTTTTACCAGGCAGGGTTAGGAACTCAGGTGAGTCTTAGTATCGCATTCTCCCTCGGGCCAGTGTTTGGATTTCAGGGGTAGCTGTGAGGATTGTTGCCTCCTGTTGAGGGAGTGTTTTATAGCTACCATTTCAGTATTCGGACATCGCCTTATGACGCCTTGTAGGGGCGGAAGTGTAGTTGTCGGTCGATTGGTTCGATGTTGGCAAAGTTCAAATAGATGGTTCATTCTTGTTTCAGCAGGATGTGGATAGGGTGAAGCCTATCCAGGAGAGGTTATCGGCAGCTCAGAGTCAACAGAAGTCGTGCGGATGATCGGCGATGACGCTTGGAGTTCAGGTTGACGGTGGGTCTTCTTGAAGTACCACCCCGGAAGGGTGTGACGAGATTCGGAAAACAGAGGAAACTTAGCCCGAGTTACTTTGGGCCTTTTCAGGTCATTTGAAGAATAGGCCAGGTTGCCTATATGTTAGCTTTGCCCGACGTAGGAGGCGACGTCCGGTCTTTCATGATGTTATTTTCGGAAAAGTATCGGATCCGCCCAGTATTCCCGCTAATGAGGACCAAGTCGAGGTAGTAACCCGTAGATTTTGGAACAAGCGAATGTAAATGTGGTAAGTTATGAGAAAGAGTTCGAATGTACGAGAAGGGTACGACGAGTATGAGAATAGAGGTGATCATTTCGTTGGTAAAGAAAAGGTGCGAAGGGAGTATATTTTAGACCTCGAGTGGGAGCTTTTGTAGTAATGGAGGTGATTCCTCGTGGACTTGGATTAAGAAATTGAGCGCGTGTTATTTTGTGGCCATATGTGGCATTGGCAACTTGTTTAAGTTAAAAGAAACTTCATCGTTATCCGTCTTGAGAAGGAACATTCGGGACGAATGTTTCTAAGGAGGGGAGAATGTTATACCCCGTATTTCCAGAGTATGTACGTGAGGGCGTACGTATAAAAGTTTAAGCCTTAAGATTAGGCAAGGACCGAAAATTTTGTGCACAACACACGAAAGGAATCGTTTTCCGACGAAACGTCTTCCAAAACTTGAGAAGGGAAAATTCCGGCTATGTCATTTATAATTTTTGCGGATTTTTCCGAGAGATGAAATATTTTGGACCAACGAGAGGGCGACACTTGTCACCCTCTAATTGGCGGACTTGTGGGCGTCAATGGGACGAATTGGAGCCATGGAGTTGGTAGGATATTTTGTGTAGTTGTTGAGCAAGTGGGACCCACAAACACTTGTCCAAATCTTGACCTTACACTTGCCCACCACTTGTCTTCATCTTGGCCATTGGTTGGCCTATAAATACCCTCCTTTGTTGAAGACTTCTTCATCCCAAAATTTTTTTCTAAGTCTTGCAAATCCTCCCCCCCTCTTGAAGAGCTCTCGTCCGTTAAGCCTCCCCCTTTGAATGGCCCTTGGCCGAGACACACACCCCCCTACCTTGAGTGGTCTCGTAAATACTACCCCCCCCCCTTGGTAGAAAATACTCTCCAAGTATAGTTACTATTCCAAAATACCTTGGCCCAAATACCTTGTAGTATTCCAAGGTTACACCTATACTAAAAGCCCAGAAATACTACTACACTTCCCTTCAGTCACAAAAACGAAACCCTAAGGAAAATCTCCATAGTTAGTTGGAGTATTAAGAAGAAGTTGCGTAGAACTTCTAAGGGTTGTTTGGAGCGGGTTGGAGCACCCGGAGTAGGAGCTAAACGTTGCTCAGGATCGACATTAAACTTGGATAATTTTGGGCGTATCGAGGTAAATACTCATGACCTTCTATTGTAATTGGAAATTACATACTGTAGTTGTATAAATGAATATAAGATTCATAGAAGAGAATTGAACTGTAATAGAAGGATATTACAGAAAAGACTTGAACTGAAATCACATCAGAAGAATATCAAATAAGAAGATTAAAACTGTACTTACATAGGACTGTATTTACAGTAGACTTGTGTAGCTTAACGGGTAGGGAAGTGCTGCCCGATTTTCAGTAGAATAGTGAAGCCTCTGCTTAGAATGTTCTACAGAGTAGTCTAGACTTTTGTCACGACCCGTTCCGGGGCCCGTGACTGGTGCCTTACCCGGGCACCCAAGTAGTCATACATCAGAGAACAATCAGCGGAATATAAAACAAGACATGAAACATGATATAACTAGACATTTTATCTGATGAAAAAGATTGCCTTTCGGCATATATACATAAACCAAGTTTTTGCGATTACATCCCAACTGCATAACAGACTACGCACTCTAAGGAAATAACAACTATGGCGGACAGGGGCCGCCATACCTGTCTGCATAAAACTATCTACAACAGGAGATCATACCCAAAAGTAGAGCCTCCGAGAGAGTGGAGCTCCTAACACCAACGTAGATCCTATGTGGATCTAGCACCGCTTTCCTCTAACTCGCGGCATTGAACGCAGCCCGGCGAGGTCGACAACAGTACCAAGTATGTGAAACTATAAAGTACTTTAAATGAAATCAAAGTATTTAAAACCTTTTCACAAATACATTCGCTTTAATTGCACATAGTACATCACAATAATAATAATAGGAAAATCAGAATAGTCTAGTCTAGGCCGCGAATGATCAAGCAAGGCCAACCGCCCATAGTATCATTCTGCGTGCCTAGTCCTCGACTTCCGCGATAGTCACACACTGCACCGCGTGAGGTATTCCCCGCGACGGGGTAGCTAGCCCGTACTCTCCCGACTTCCGCACCGCGTAGCCTCAAAAGACCGCGTAGTCCATGGACCGCATAGGCATCCGCGTCGGGCTAATCACCGGAATGATCAATCACGAGCACGCCAGACTCGTGATAGTCTCATAGACCGCGATAGCCGTATAGACCGCATCGCGTGGCAAGCCCTCGGTATAACAAGTCAAGGGGGTAGGTGATACAATAACAGTACAACGGACTTACCGGTTAGCAACGTAAGCGCAAAGAAGAATGCACTTTCACAACATTACAAGCCAATTAACACATGCAGATCATAGTATGTCTACCTATCAACCAATCTTACTACACTTAATGTAAATCAATACAAGGCTTTTATAAACAAACAAGTAAACAGCCTTTTATCATTCTTAAGTTGTTATACCTAACTTCCCATAAAGCTAGTATAACTCTTAAGCTTTTGTTTTAGAACCAAATATTAGTCTTCTGTTAAAATGATTCATTATTCTTTTGACATACTTCAAGGTTCTTATTATTCAGGCTTAAGTCAAAAGACATTGCCGATTATCATATGTACGTCTACCGTACTATATATACTTAAAATATCATGCTCAAGAGTATAGGAAGAATCACATACCTTCTCGGCGAAATCCACCTGCCAAGTCGAGTCTGTCGCGCGTAGAGAATCAATTTATAATAGTCACAGACATCTATCAAAGTCTAGACTATTCTGTAGGTCGCTCTAAACAGAGGGTCCTCAATTCTACGGAAAGTCGGGCAGCACAACCCTACCCTGAGCTATATAAGTCTCATCAGTAAAACACCTATGTAAGCACATCAGATAATCTTCTTTATACCCTTCTAAGGTGTTACAAGCATCAATTCTATTCTTAATAACCTCCTAAGTATTTATACTTATTTCAATACTTCTACAGTATGCATTCTCTAATTACAAAAGAGGGTTAGGATTATATACCTCGATAAGCCCAATAATATCCAAGTAAAAAGTCGATCCTGAGCGAGGTTTAGCTCCTAATCCAAAGCTCCAAGGCTCAAGAATCCTTAGAAGTTTCCCACAACTTCTACTAAATACTAAGGAATTTGGGCTAGGTTAAATTGGGCATTATAACAATACTAGAAGGCAACTTTCCTACCAAGGAGGGGGTAGGTTTCTGCTGGGCTAGAGGGAAGGGCCTCACCAAAACTTCACTCAAAGGGGAGGGTGTTTGGACGAATTGCTCACAAGGGAGAGGAGGATTTTTCAAGACTTGAAAGCTTTAGTGGATGAAGAACTCTTCATCTCAAGAGGGTATTTATAGGTCAAGACATGGCCAACCAATGGCCAAGATTTAGCCAAGTGCTAGGCAAGTGTAAGGTCAAGATTAGGGCAAGTGTACCTAGCCAACTTGCACACAAAATATCTATCCAACTTTATGACAAGGATTGTCATCCAATCGCCCTATTGCCGTGACAAGTCCACCAACGAGAGGGTGGAAAGTGTCGCCTCTCATTGGTCCAAAGTGTTACGCCTCTGAAAAATCCGCAAAAATAAGAAATGACATAGCGAATTTATCCTATGAAAGCCGTGGAAACGTTTCGCCGGAAAACCAATCGCTTTGTGAGTTGTGCCCAATAATTTTCGTCCAAGCCTAACTTTTAAGGCTAACCTTTCAGACGTATTCCCCTTACGCATATACTGAAATACGGTATAACATTCTCCTCCTTAGAAACATTCGTCCGAATGTTCCTTCCCGTGACGCTTAAAGATAAGGTTCTTAACAACCTGCGCTGCAAAAAAACACTTAGCACATAAGTCAATTGAATCAATAAGTAGGAAAGTAGGTTACCCGGAGGTGTGGGAATAAAGCAGGTATCTCTGCCTCATGTCCTCCTCTGCTTCCCACGTCATCTCCTCCTAAGCTCGCTCCGCCACAAAACTTTGTGGAAGCTACGCCCTGGTCCGCAGACGCCTAACCCGACGATCGACTATCGCTATGGGAATCTCCTCATACGATAACCCTGGCCACCGACATCGCCAATCGGTGTACCCTAGATGGATCCCCGACACATCTCCTCAGCATAGATACGTGAAATACCGGATGCACTGCCTCCAGATCGGACGGCAGATCCAACTCATAGGCAACCTTGCCTACCCTCTGGACAATCTGAAACGGCCCAATGTACCTTGGCCGAAGTTTTCCTTCTTCCCGATCTCATCACACCCTTCATGGGTGACACCTTCAGAAAACCTAATCATCAATCGCGAACTCATGTCGACGCCGATGATCTGTGATACGACTTGGCCGACTCGAGCCGTCAATAGCCGCCTGGATAAGCTTCACCTTATCCATCGCCACCGCATCAAGTCCGTCCTACTAATCGCACTCGCCCACATCGAACCATGCTATCGCGACCGCACTTCCTCCCATACAAAGCCTCATACGGCGCCATCTGAATGCTAGAGTGGTAGCTGTTATTATACGCGAACTCTACCATCGGCAAGTGATCCTCCCAGCTACCTGGTCAATAACACGGCTCGCAGATATCCTCGCAGTCCGGATAGTGCGCTCGCTGTCCGTCTGCGTGGATGAAATGCGACTCAAAGCTCACTCGCCCCTAAACCCTCTGGAAGGACCTCCGTAAGTTAGCCAGAATCGGGCTCCTCTGCGATATGATCGAAATAGGGACTCCATGCATCGGCGACCTCTGATGTAAAGTCCGCATAATCCTCACCGAAAGTCGCCCCGACGGAAGAAAGTGAAATCGCTTTCACACCGTCGACGATAACCCATATAGAATCATGTCTCCTCCGAGTGCGAGGCAATCCCGTGATGAAGTCCATGTTGATCACCTCCCACTTCCGTGTCGGGATCTCTATCGTCAGAACAAACCACCGTGCCTCCGGGTGCTCTACCTTCACCGCCGACAACACACGCACGAGCTACGAACTCGCAACGCCCTCTTCAAACCATCCCACCAATACACGATCTGGGCGTCGTGGTACATCTTGGTCGACTCGACGGATAGAGTAACGCTACGCGTGTGCTTCCCAAGAACTCGCCAAGTCCTCAAACATCCGGAACACACAACTCGCCTCAAACCTTAGCGCCCATCGTGCTACCTCAAAAGGACCTTGCCCTCACGAAGAGTCGTATCACGATAACGTGCCAAAACCGGATCTCGAATCGTTGCCTCTTCACCTCCTCGACGATGGAAGACTAAGAACCTCACGAACTCTAACCCCATCGCTATCGAATCAATCAAATGCATACCAAGGCTCGCTAATCGATGCAAATCACGAACCATGCCCTCCTCTCTGCTGCACTCTCGATAGACTCCCATCGACCTACGACTAAGAGCATCCGCCATAACATCGCCTTCCCGTGAGTACGTGATATTGACGCCATAATCCTTAAGCAACTCTAACCACCGCTCTGCCGTAAGTTCACTCCTGGTGAAGATATACCGAGGCTCTTGTGGTCCGTATAAATATCCACGTGAACCCCATACAAATAGTGCCTCCAGATCTTTAAAGCGTGAATCACCGCCGCTCCAAATCACGTGGGGTAGTTCCTCTCGTATCTTAAGCCGCGGGATGCGTATGCTATAACTCGCCTCACGCATCAACACACATCCCAACCCGATGCCCGACGCGTCACAATACACCACGTAACTATCCGACCTCCGGAAGAGTAAGAACGGCGTCGTCGCTTTCTTTTCAAGAATCGAAACCCCGCCACAAGCATCACCATCAAACTTGGTCGCCTTCCGAGTCACCCTAGTCAATGGTGCGAGATAGAAGCAAACTTCTCCACGAACCGCCGATAATATCCTCGCAAGGCCTGTAAATCGCGAACCTCTGTTTGAGTAGCAGGTCTAGGCCAAGTCCCGATCGCCGATCTGGCCGTATCCACTGAATGCCATCACCGACAATGTGCCCAAGAAAAGCCACCGAGGTCAACCAAAACTCACATTTGGAAAACCGCATACATACCGCTGATCCCGAGAATCACAAGACAGCCTCAAATGCTCCGCATGCTCTCGCCTGGCGAATAAACCAAGATATCATCAATGAACACTATCACAAACGTGTCCAAAAATGGTTTGAACACTCGTTCATCAACTCCATGAATACCGAGCATCGTCAACCCAAAGACATGACCGAACTCATAATGCCCGTATCGTCCGAATGCATCCTAGGGACATCCACCTCTAACTCGAACTCGATGATAGCCCGATCGTGATCAATCTTGAAAAGCATCTCGCGCTCGCAACCGATCGAACAAATCATCAATCACAGGAAGCGGGTATCTCGTTTAATGGTCACCTTGTTCACCGCTCAGAGTCAACACATGCGCAGCTGGCCCCGCCTTTCTTCTTCACGAACAATACCGCGCTTCGGGGAGAAACACTAGGTCGATGAAACCTTCTCCAACAAATCACTCACCGCTTCCTTCAACTCTCTTAACTCGGCAGTGCCATCCTCGTATGGCGGAATGGAAATAGGCCGAGTGTCCGCAACACATCTATACAAAACTCAATCTCCTCTGCGGAGGAATACCCGAGGTCGTCTGAAACACGCCCGAGAACTCTGACCATCGAATCTGCTCAAAATCTGGTACCGCAGCCTCGTGATCAAACACCCGAACGAGATGGTAGATATACCCTTCGCACCATCTTCCTAGCCTCGAGGTAGGAAATAAACCTACCTTTCTACGATACCGCGCTCCCTTCCCACTCAACAACCGGCCTCAGAAATCGGAACTGCATTACTACTCTCTCTGCGGTCTACATTGGCGTAAGAAGCTAGCCAATCCATCCCCATGATCACGCCGAAGTCAATCATCTCCAACTCTATCAAGTCGGCAGCGGTCTCGACGATCAGAATGGTCACAGGACAAGTTCTATATACCCGCCGAGCTACCACCGAATCACCCACCACGTAGCTACCTCGAAAGGGTCTATGGACTCGTGCTCTATCCCTATCCTACTAGCAACAAGGGAGATATATAGGACAGAGAACCCGGATCTATCAAAGCATATACATCAAACTCAACCGATAAGGTACTGCGACATCGGTGAGGCCTCCCGATCCCGCGGTACCGACAAAGCATAAATGCGCTCGAGGACCGCTAGACCGACTCGCCACGACCTGCCGCGACTGCGATCTCGAGTACCACGCCGGCGAGTAATCGCTCGGGGATGAAGAAGCGCAGCACCGTAGCCGGGCCCTACCCCGCCACGCCGGCCGCAAACCCTCGCGAATGACCCTGCTGCCAAGTATGGCAAGTCCCGTAGTAGCATAACGGCTCCGAATGGAATCTACCACAACGCACATCGAATGACCTCGATCGGCTAGCACCTTCCACTCGAAATCCGAAGTCCCGGGCCCCGACTCGCCCCGACCGCTGCCTGATCGCGAAAATGATGTAGAGCTCTGCGTACGTGTAGTGCAACCGACCTCTGGCGATGCTGCCCACCCCGAGAACCACCAAACGAACGGCCGTCTTGGCCTTCTTCGCTGATATCGGTCTACCCGGCGGTCTCTACGCCTCGCATCCCAATGCATGAGCTCGATACGGGTAATGTCCATGCTCGGTGAAGGGACACTCCGCACAAGACTCGGCCATATAGTCGCTTAGCCCGGCGTAGCGATGCACCGGCCCTCCATATTCGCTACGGTCGCAGGAACATATCGAGCCAATGAATCAAACTCGACATTGTACTTCTAATCGCGCGTCCTCCTCGCCTCGAACAAAAATCTGGGATCGTGCTCCTCTCATCGCGGAGGCAAGCAGTGTGTGAGAAAAGCCTCAAAACTCATCCCATACTGGAGGTGCATGCTCTCCCGGAAAGCTCCCATGAATCGAACCAATCGATCGCGGTATCACGCGCAATGATGCGAACCGAATATCACGGACTTCTCTACGAAGCCTTGACCACCCGCGTAATCCTTCAGAATCGACGGATGAACTCTCGCGGATCATCCTCCGCCTTGACCAGTAAAACTGCGGGCTACAACTAAGGAAGTCCCGTAGCCTCAAACTATCCGCCTCAGTGAGCGACGGTGCTACTGGAAGCCGGAAGGGCGGCCTCAAACCTCTCCTCATATCCGCCACGACCTTGGCTAGTAATCGCCATCTCCTTGTACCCTAACTCTCGCCCGGCCGAGGGGAGCGAGGTGGTATCTGCGGTCTCTCTGGGCCGGCGGTGTCATAGAACTCGCTGCCTCGTATAGACGGGCACGAGCCCTCGTGACTGGGTGTCACACTAGCGACTCCATCGCCGCCTTGCCATTCGGGCCGGGTTGCCTTACGCGAGGCATATCTCATAGAAAGGAATGCGTTAGAGGTCCAACCTATAACACGACTCTAAAGCACGATCTCGAGTGAGAAGAATGGAAACCAATCCTAAATATCCTATAGCCTCCTGATTATTGGTGTAGTGCACAACACACCGATAATCAAGACTCTACTGGATACGGTCTGCAGACACTTTCCGAGGATTAACTGCTCTGATACCACTTTTGTCACGACCCGGTTAAGGCGTGGATCGTGCCTTACCCGGGCACCCAAGGAGTCATACATCGAGAACAATCACGGAATATAAAACAAGACATGAAACATGATATAACTAGAACATTTTATCCGATGAAAAGATTGCCTTTCGTATATACATAAACCAAGTTTTTGCGATACATCCCAACCGCATAACAGACTACTGCACTTAAGGAAAGAACAACTATGGCGGGACAGGGCCCCGCCATACCCTGTCTGTACAAAACTATCTACAACAGTGAGATCATACCCAAAAGTAGAGCCTCCGGAGAGAGTGGAGCTCCTAACACCAACGTAGAGATCCTCAGGATGTGGATCTAGCACCGCTTCCTCTAGAACTGCGGCATGAACGCAGCCAAGGAGGTCGATAACAGTACCAAGTATTTGAAAATATAAAGTTCTTTAAATGAAATCAAAGTATTTAAAAGCTTTTCACAAATACATTCAGATTTAATTGCACATAGTGCCACATCACAATAATAATAAAGAATAGAAAAGCAGAATGAGTCTAGTCTAGGCCGCGAATGATCGAAGCAAGGCCAACCGCCCAGAGTAACATTCTGCGTGCCTAGTCACGGACTTCCGCATCGCATAGTCACACATGCACCGCGTAAGGTATTCCCGTGACGGTAGCTAGCCCGGCATTCTCCTCGGACTTCCGCGGTCCGCGTAGCCTCGAAGACCGCATAGTCCCATGGACCGCATAGGCATCCCCGTGACGCTAATCACCCGGAATGATCAATCTGGAGCACGCCAGCCTCGCGATAGTCTCATGGACCGCGATAGCCGTATAGACCGCATCGGTGGCAAGCCCTCGGTATAACAAGTCGAGGGTAGGTGATACAATAACGACAACGGACTTACGGTTAGCAACGTAAGCTACGGCCAGAATGACCCCCTTTCACAACATTACAAGCCAATTAACACATGCGAGATCATAGTATGTCTACCTATCAACCAATCTTACTACACTTAACAGAAATCAATACAAGGCTTTTATAAACAAACAAGTAAACAGTTCCTTTTATCATTCTTAAGTTGTTATACATAACTTCCCATAAAGCTAGTATAACTCTTAAGCTTTTGTTTTAGAACCAAATATTACTCTTACATTAAAATGATTCATTATTCTTTTGACATACTTCAAGGTTCTTATTATTCATGCTTAAGTCAAAAGACATTGCCGATTATCATATGTACGTCTACCGTACTATATATACTTAAAATATCATGCTCAAGAGTATAGGAAGAATCACATACCTTCTCGGCGAAATCCACCTGCCAAGTCGAGTATGTCATGCAGAGAATCAGCCTATAATAGTCACGGACATCTATCAAAGTCTAGACTATTTTGTGGTCGTTCTAAACAGAGGGTCCTCGATTCTATGGAAAGTCGGGCAGACAACCCTACCCTGAGCTATATAAGTCTCTTCGAAAACAAACCCATGTAAGTACAACAGTATAATCTTCTTTATACCCTTCTAAGGTGTTACTTCAATTCTATTCTTAATAACCTCCTAAGTATTTATACTTATTTCAATACTTCTACAGATGCATTCTCTAATTACAAAAGAGGGTTAGGATTATATACCTCGATAAGCCCAATAATATCCAAGTAAAAAGTCGATCCTGGCGAGGTTTAGCTCACAATCCAAAGCTCCAAGGCGCTCCAAGAATCCTTAGAAGTTTCCACAACTTCTACTAAGTACTAAGGAATTTGGGCTAGGTTAAATTGGGCATTATAACAATACTAGAAGGCAACTTTCCTACCAAGGGAGGGTAGGTTTCGCTAGGCTAGAGGAAGGGCCTCGCCAAAACTTCACTCAAAGGGGAGGGTGTTTGGACGAATTGCTCACAAGGGAGAGGAGGATTTTTCAAGACTTGAAAGCTTTAGTGGATGAAGAACTCTTCATCTCAAGAGGGGTATTTATAGGTCAAGACATGGCCAACCAATGGCCAAGATTTAGCCAAGTGCTAGGCAAGTGTAAGGTCAAGATTAGGGCAAGTGTACCTAGCCAACTTGCACACAAAATATCTATCAACTTTATGACAAGGATTGTCATCCAATCGACCTATTGCCGTGACAAGTCCACCAATGAGAGGGTGGAAAGTGTCGCCTCTCAGTGGTCCAAAGTGTTACGTCTCTCGGAAAATTCCGCAAAAAGAAGAAATGACATTGACGGACTTTATCCTAGGAAAGCGGTGGAAACGTTTCGTCGGAAAACCAATCGTTTTGTGAGTTGTGCCCAATAATTTTCGTCCAAGCCTAACTTTTAAGGCTAACCTTTTGTACGTATTCCCTTACGTACATACTCTGAAAATACGGGGTATAACAACTTTGATAGACTTTTATAACCATTATAGGTTGAAGTTCTACGAGTAGCGTATTCTACTACTTGGAAAAGGCTAAAAAATGTGGTTATAATACTTTGAGCGTTTTGCTAATAATCGATAATCGTCGCGGTATGTGATTCTTCCTATCCTCTCTTGAGCATGATATTTTAAAAGAATATATATATATATACGGTAGACGTCGTGTGTTAATCGAACGTAGTTTTACTACAATGTCTTTTGACTTAAGCACGAATAATAAGAATCTTGAAGTATTTCAAGAGAATTAAGAATCCTTTCGAAAGAAGAGTAATACTTGGTTTTAAAAACTTAAGAGTTATACTAGCTTTATGGGAAGTTAGGTATAACGACTTAAGAGTGATAAAAGAATGGTTTATTAATTTTAGAAGTTAAGAGACTTGATCTTAAAAGATAAGAGACTTGACTTAAATAAATTAATATGAATTTTCTAAACCTCATTCGTGAGTAATGAGTACTTGGTTTTTTAAAAGGAATAATGTTTTACCGATTTGGAAATCGTAATAAGTATAGAACGAACCACTGCAGCATTTATAAAGTGAAATGTTTTGACTATTTAAATATTATTAAAACGAGAAACCTCCATGCATAGAAGCTAAGATGAGACAAAATGATATTACATTTCCTAGATCATGGTCGCTTAAATAAGATTGATTATGAACAAGAATAACCTACTCACATATAAGGCATATGTTTCTCAAATTGTTTTAAAGGAGAATTATATCATTAAGTGATTAAAACTATGGACTAAACCTTTGAAAATGAGAAACTTGAGCATTTGAAATTAGGCAAACTTGAGCGTTTGGAAAATAATGTTGTTACTTGATTTTACAAAGGAAGTGTTTTGGTTTACTTAAAAGATAGTCACTCTATTTTTATACTACTGGTATTGTGTGACTTTGTGAAAGAAACGGATCTTTTAAAGAGTTAATGTATGAAGTACTTTGGGGATAAATTCCCGAACTTGTTAACATAAAGTAGAAAGTACCTTGTGTGAAGAACTTGATTGTATTGGTCTGTGATAGCCTTGTAATACTTTCTTGTTGATTTGATAAGTAAACATGTTAGGATGCTACGTGTGTTAGTATCTTGTGATATTCTGGTTGTGCTTACGTTGTTAAACTTTAAGCCCGTTGTACTGTTATTATATCACATACCCCCTTGACTTATTATACCGAGGTTTGCCACCGATACGGTCTATACGGCTACGGTCTATGTGACTATGCGGAGCAGCGGTATGCTCCAGGATTGATCATTCCGGGTGTTTTATCCCGATGCGGGGGATGCCCTATGCGGTCTGTGTGACTATGCGGTCTATTGAGACTATGCGGGTTGCGGGAGTCCAGGAGATGCCGGGTTAGCTACGCGGTCTATACGACCTATGGTCTATGTGTGACCCATGCGCCGCGGAAGTCCAGGAGTAGGCACGCATAATGATACTATGGGCGATTGGCCTTGCTTCGATCATTAGCGGCCTAGAAAAGACCAGTTACAGCATATCCATTTCGCTCTTGTTTATGTTGTGGGCGTGAGACCCATAGTTATATTTGAATGATGGCTTTAAGGGCGTGAGTCCCTGACTTTACATGACTGCTTATTTATTGTGAACTGTAGTTGGGTTATCATACATGTCTCCTGCTTTTTATAGATTACTATGATTTCATTTACAGTATTTTCAGTTTCACATACTTGGTACTGTTATGCGACCTCGCCCGGAAGTGCGTTATCGCCGTGGTAAGTACACGCCGTTGATCTCGCTCATGTGGTCACGATTCGCTTGGAAGCCCCGTTTCTCGGAGGCTTATCGATGGTATAGTCCTCTGTCGTAGTAGGTACTTACATTCGTGGTATAGCGGGGCCATCCCGCCATTGTTGTCGTATCATTCTTAGAGTATGTAGTCTTTGTTGTGCGAGTTTGTAAAAGGATGTATCGTTCGATTCATGTTTTTTATATATATATGCCAGGCAATCTTTCTTAGTTAAACTGCTTTCTCATTCATATTATATTTTGTCATGTTTTATATTCCACTTACTCGATGTTGTATCACTAGGGTGCCCGGTAAGGCACTCACTGCCCGGTTCGGGTCGTGATGCTTTAAATGACATGATTTCATTTAAAGTACTTTACTGATTTCACATACTTGGTACTGTTATCGACCTCCTTGGGTGCGTACGCCGCAGTAGAGGTACTCTGTTGTTGATCCCCGCTAGGATCACCGCTTTGACTTTAGGAAAGCCCCGTTTCTCCGAGGCTTATCTTTTGGTATGATCTCCTGTCATTGTAGATTATGTACATTCGTGGTATGGTGGGATACTGTCCCGCCAGTTGTTTACTTTCCTAGAGATGTAGTCTGTTGTAAGTTGGGATGTATCGCTCACTCTTGATGTATATATACGCCAAAGGCAATCTTTTCTTGGATAAACTGTGTCTCTTTTACGTATGTTTCATGTCTTGTTTTTATATTCCGCTGGTTACTCTGATGTATGTCTACTTGGGTGCCCGGGTAAGGCACCAGTCACGGGCCCGGGATCGGGTCGTGACAAGGAATGTGACTTTGATTATAAAGGAAGTACAATGTGTTAAGGACTATCCGAAGTAAAATGAGACTATGTGATATATTGTGTCCGTATGTGGCATCGTTGGTTTTGTGGAGTATTGGTTGATAGGTATAATAAGGAGATTATGCCAGAATTTGTATAGCTTGAGACCTTAGATGAACATTCGATGATGAATATTTCTAAGGGGGGGAGATGTTACACCCCGTAATTTCAAGGGAATGATATGAGAACGTGATTAAGGATTTAAGATTTGAATTTTGGAAGGAAATAATTATTACATTTTCTTAAGGAAAATTTCGGAAAAATGTGACGACAGAAAAATTATTAACTTGGAGTTTAATACTTCTAATTGAATTTATGGACTTAGTATTGGATTATGAATTATCGGAATTGATAATATGGGGTCCGCCGAGAATTTCACAATTTCGCGGGGGACCTTCGAAAATTATAATATTTTAGACCAATAGGAGGGTGACATGTGTCACCCCTCCACTTGCCTTGCTAAGATGATGACTTATAGATATTTTGAGACTAAGGGGACAAATGGGTCTCACTCCACTTGTCTTGCAAGACTCCACTTGTATATAGAGATAAGACTTTGAGACTTAGGCTCACAATTCATATTTTCATCCTTGAGACTTCATCTTCTCCATTTCTCTCCCATAAATTTCGAGATTCCCTTAACCAAAAAGTGGAAGTTCAAAAATCACTAATCCTCTTAGATTAAGCATCTTGATTAGGTGCTAATCCACGATTAACTCTTCAAGTGTTCTAGTCACGGTGTTGGCTGAAACTTGCCAAGAAAAACCCTAAGTTTGTGTGAACTTTTTAGAAGCAAAACATGAAAGGGAGATGGTTGCAAGCTTGTACGGAGTGTGTGTGTGTGATTGAAACTTGAAGAAGTGGTGCAAAAAGTGAGGCTAAGGCCGTGTGAGCTTGGGGCTATTTTGGGCAATTTTTGAGGTAAGAGTTCTTCTTATCTTAAAGTAATTAGATATTAATTGTTGTTATGATTAGTAGATGAACTTGTGTTAAGGAAGATATGGAAAATAAGAAATGCATGTGCCATTTTGGCAAGTTGACCGAGAACTATGCAATTTGGTATGTCGTTGGATTCGTCGATTATTGTTGTTATTATCGTTACTCGTTGCATGATATTATGAAGGAATATTGTTATTACAAGTTGATATGATTTATATAACATGTTGAAATGAGAATTGGTTTAAAAGGGAATTAAGGAAAATGACTTTGGATTGTTGTAGTTGTTGTTGGCCGAAAACTGCCCAAAACTGTTAGACGTTGTGATGTCGTTTTTATGGACTGTTTTGGAGTGTTGTTATGCTGGAAAATCAGCCCCCAACATGCATGTTTAATGTGGTAAAATGGTTAATGAAAGTCCTAAGGAATAAGGGTGTTAAAGGTTTCACATTGTACCCTTAATGTTGATTTATTATGGACTGTTTTAATGCGATTGTGGGGCAGAATTTTACACGTCAAGTTGGCGTGTAATCCCCTTTGGTTAACTGTTGGTTATGCCCTTAAGTGTGGCTTGTTAGTTGTTGAATTAGGGCCTTGAAAAACGTGGAAAAGTACGTAGAAACAAAGGAAGTGCTGCCCAATTTTCCGTAGAATAAGAGACCCTTAGTTGGTATTAATCTACCTTAGAAAGCTTGGAATTGATAATCGTGTTCTTGTTGTTATAGGTTGAAGTACTTTGAGACGTATTTTAGATTGTAGAGTTGGTTAGTCGCCAAAAAGGTATGTGAACTTCTTCCTTCTCTCTTTTGGCATGTTCTTCGTGTATACCATAACTGTGGTATTGTTTCAAAAGTTATTCTACTCTTAGAAGTTAAGGAGTATTCTTGTTATTGATTCTATGCTAAAGACATGTCTAAATTATTCCTAAGTTCTTACCAAGTCTTATGGGAGATGTTGGTAAGAGTTTTTAGTAAACGTTGGAGTCGAATTGATCTTGCTAGTTACAGTACTAATGAGAAAAGGGTATCGAACAAGCCATTGTAGCGTTAATAAAAAAGGAATCGACAATCTATTATATTTAAATGAGTAGAATTTTCCATCTGCATAGAAGCTAAGATATAACCAGTTCGTTTTACACTTTCTAGGTTCACAGCTGATTAGATAAGATCATGATTAATATATAGCCTAATGGCTCATAAAATGGATTAATTTGGCAATTCGGATCCGTTATCACCATGCAAATGTTTCCATAATATTAGACAGAGGAGCGAGACGAATTAGATTATCGAGTTGGTACAAACGACGAGTGGACCATATACTTGACTTGATCTTTATAACTGAGCGGAACCTAATCCTTAGTGATATTTTATTGATAGTACTTGAGTTTTCTAAAATGAAAGATTGGTATATATACCCTATTGATAGTACTTTGAGTTTCTAAAAGGAAAGTTTTTATATGTGATTGGTAGATGATATGTGGTGCCACACATTTCTAAAAGGAAAGTTTTTTATATGTGATTGGTACATGATATGTGGTGACACACATTTTTTCTAAAAGGAGGTTACTTAGATTAATGGGTGCATGATATTTTGGTGCCCAGATTTTCTAAAAAGATAGTTGATTAGATTATTGGGTGCATGATATTTTGGTGTCCAGATTTTCTAAAAAAGATAGTTTTTTTTTTTTTTAGGTAAATGCAAATATTATTACTAATAACGAAAAGGAAGTGGCTACAATCAGTCGTTGAGGTATCTCAAGCCTCAACGTAATGCAAACAAGAAGTGATAGAGGGGAGGGGTGGTCACTCAAAAGGTGTCATTACAAGAGGGGATAAAATCATAGAGAACTCTATAAGATGTTGTTTTGATTCTTGCAATGACCTCTTCTGTCGGAAAGCTTGTGCCTTCAAAGAGCATTGTGTTTCTTGCCCTCCAAATCTCATAAACCATTATGCAAAAAGTAAGCAAAATAGCTTTGGCTCGGATGCTTGTCCCGCGGTGTTCTTTCTTAATCCATTTAAGGGAGCTTTCAATGATTGTCATCTCTTCTAATACCCAACCAATCTTTTATGCTCTTCCAAATCATGTGTGTATAGGCGGCAAAGAAGAGGTGTTCCCTTGTTTCATTAGCTTGTTGCAGAACCCGCAAGATTTATCCTCCAAGTTGAGAAATAATAGAGTATCCTTTGTAGCTAACCGCTTCTCGCAATTTAGCCACATAGTAAAAGAGAATTTGGGAGGAATGAAGCCTTTCCAAATTTGTGACATCCAAGGCTTTTTAGCTTATGAGTGCAAGATATCATACACGAGGCTTGAATCAAATATACCGTTAGCACAACATTTTGTAAAGCCACAATAGCATCACCATGGCTACCAAAGATAGAAACAAATTTGTCGTGAATCCCACAAATCTTTTTGAATAAGGAGTCCCTAGGGCGTACCTCATAGTCCCAAATTGTAATACCTCTCAAATAGTGGCTATTGATCCATTGGACCCAAAGAGAATCAGCTTAGTGTGAGTTTGCCAAATCGTCTGGATAGCAAGGCATGATTCCATTCCTCGATGTTCATAAGACCCAAGCCACGCCTTTGAGGCAAGCAAATGATATCCCAAGCAACTCTTGGTGGTTTCCCCCCATAAGAACTGAATACAAGCGCATCGTACCTTGTTGATAATAGTGGTCGGGATAGGAAGTGCCGGAACCAAAAGCTCTCAACCCTCGACAACCGACCGATTAGTTCCACTACCAAGATATGAAAGGGTGTGATGCCCCATTTCAATGTAATTCGAAATAGCACTAGTGAATGGGGCAAATTGATCCACCGAGACTGAAATTGGGGACAAAGGGATCCCAAGTATCGCACGTGCAAAGCTTCCAATGGCGAAACCCACTGACAATATCAAGT
Organism: Przewalskia tangutica; assembly: GCA_029844215.1. NCBI lineage: Eukaryota > Viridiplantae > Streptophyta > Magnoliopsida > Solanales > Solanaceae > Przewalskia > Przewalskia tangutica. Next base: position 93,342,202 of record CM056720.1, read on the forward strand.
CCCGAATCGTAATGCATTCCCGCTAAGTAGACAGAGGATTTAGTGGGTTAAGAGTTAATCTGAGGCAGCCTCCAACTCTTCCGGACAATTCATAAGAATCCCAATCAAGATATATCTCCTTTGGCAAAAGCATGAGGTCATCCGCGAATGCCGGATGAGTAATGCCCAATTTCTTACACTTTGGAAAATATGAAAGCTCTTGCCTCGGCCTTCATTTTAAGCGGCCTTGAGAGGTATTCCATGCACAAGATAAAGAGAGTAGGGACATAGGATCACCTTGTCTTAGGCCGCTTTCCTTTGAAGTATCCATGTAGCTCACCATTGATAGAAAGGGAGAAGGAGGTTGAGCTAACACATTCCATGATCCATCTTGTAAACTGCGGAAATTTTAGACTTCTTAGTAACAATTCGAGGAAGCTCCAAGAGATCAGATCGAATGCTTTACGAAGGTCCACCATAAGCATACATCTTGGTGAGACTGCGCTCTATTAAATCCTCTCACAAGCTCTTGTGCCACATATACGTTGTCCATCATGTTTCTTCCTTTCACAAAAGCCCTCGATTTGTCAATGAGAGAAGGAAAGATCAATGTCATTCTGTTAGCTAGAATCTTTGTGATGATCTTATAGATCACATTAGTCAATCCGATTGGCACGAAATCATTTACCTTGGGATCATGATCAGTCTTTGGTAGCGAGGTAATGATGGTATGATTTACCCGCTTCAAAAGAACTCCGTGAGAAGAACTCTTGGACACATCTTACAACATCATGCCCACATCTTTCCATCTATTCTTGAAGAAAGCAGTATAACCATCCGTCCAGTGCCTTGTCATTGCCTATATCGAGAGAGCTTCCCAAATCTCCTTTGGGGTGATGAAATGCAAAAGTCAGAATCTCTCTTCTTCACTTTGGGCCATAGTTGAACACTTCAGATCAAAGTTGGTAGTGGGTCGGGAAGTACCTAATAGATCTTTGTAAAATTCAACAAGCAACTTCCTAACTTCTTCTGGTGATGTAGTGATAGTACCATTAGCTTTAACAAGAAAGTTAATGGAGTTCCTGACATTACTCTTTTTGATCAAGCTATGAAAGTATTTGGAACATCTATCACTTCCAATCAAGTGTTTCTGTCTTGACTTCTGCCTTATGAAGTGTCTTTCAGCTTCCAGTAAGGTGTTTGCTCTAGCTCTTGATGACTTAACCTTAGCTTTAAGCTCCTCATCAAAGGGATTTTCCATGTGTGCATTGATAGCCTCCTTGAACTCTATGTTTGCCCCTTTTGCTCTTTGTTCGATACCTCCAAAGTCACTTATGTTCAAAGCCCTTAAAGGTTGCTTCAAGGCTTTCAATTTGGAGGCAAGGACGAATTGAGCAGTTCCCAATATGTCTTGTCTCCAACATGAAGTCATAATGTTCTCAAAGGATGGGTGAAAGCCACATATTCATGAACTTGAAAGCGTTTCCCAACATTATAGGATGCAATAATCGTGGCTATCACAGACGGTGGTCCGAGACAGGTTCCATAGGCATGAAATTGGTCGTGCATTCTAGGGTCAAATCACTCCAATTTTGATTCATCAACACTCTATCAAGCTTAGACCAAATCGAACCATTCGTCCAAGTGTAGAAGGAACCGGAAGAAGGAGCGTCTTCTAGTCCATGAGAATTCCTGAAATCTCCAAGATCCCTAAGTGCATAAGGCGTGAGAGGAGGACCCCCCACCTTATCATGAGGGTAGCAATAAGTGTTGAAATCTCCCATAATCATCCAAGGCTTAGTGATGCCAACGCCCAAGTGAGAAAGGTGATGCCAAAGCATCCTTCTATCTGAGATGCTATAAACCGGGTACACAAATGTGGCAAGGAAGGACACTTGTGTTATATTGCAACTTGCCTGGACATGGATATGCTGAGAGTCCATACCAAGCACTTCGCAACAAACCCTGGATGGATCCCAAAGTAATAGCATTCTACCGCCTCCAATGAATTCCAAATTTGAGCAAAACTTCCATGCTTTGAATCTTTGAGTAGAAAGACTGCCTCGCCGAGATAGCTTAGTTTCCAATAGACAAATCATAGCCGCGTCATGCTGTTTTGTGATACTACACACTAGAGCTTGCGTGGCAGCCCTGTCCCTTTGTCCGCAAAGACCACGGACATTCCAACAAAGTATTTTCATTAGGAAACAAAGGAGGTTTTATTAGCACCTCCGCGCTTAGTCGCCGCTTTCCCATCGCTTTTGGCCCATTCTTTTGGACAAAACCTCTTGCCATCCATCATCTTTGTTGCTGGAAGCCATAACTTATGTACCACCAAGCTATGTTCCCGCGTTCAAAGTTAACGTTACTTGACACGTGAGCCTTTTCCGTAGACCGTTGTATGTAACTTCATCCAATGAAGGTGGCGGGTTCAAAGGCATCTCGTAATCAGAATGTTTTGACTCACCCTCATCCTAACATGTTGTGTAACGCCATTGTGAGAATTAGGCGGTGAGGACTTTGCTAGAGAATCCCGCAAACACGATGGGCCGTAAAGACCCAAAACCGGAGGACCATGCACGTGATACTTCTCCCAAGCTTCCGCAGGAGGTGTTGTGTGCTCGTTTCTTCAATGTCCATCAAGTTATCGGCATCTACGGGATGTTGAGAAGTTGGTGGATGAGGGGAGGAGGGTTGGTTCCACCTGCACCTTTGTTGACCTTCAAACGAGTAGAATCATCCTTGTTGCAGTGGTACCTCGATTGCGTGTTTTGGAGCTTCTTCATTGTTGACATCATCCTCGCCTTCCTACACTTCAAATGGTTGTGTCCAAAAGCCGCACAATGATAGCAAAAGTCCGGTAATTCTCATAGTTTACCCTTTGAGTATACCTTCATTATCGGGAGTTTGACGACAAAATCCATTATCGGCTCCTTGCTAACATCCACTTCCACTAGAACTCTTGCATAGTTCATTTTAGACCTTTCCTTAGTATATTGGTCAGTGTAAAGAGGTTTTCCTACACGTGAAGCAATCTTACTAAGGCCCGTTGCACTCCAAATAGAAAGGGGAATGTCCGGGAAAGTGACCCAAATAGGAATGTCCATAAACAAATCACCCGTTATAAGAACTCCTTTATTGATAGCCTTGAGCATCATGGTTTTCCCGTTAGTTGATTAGATTATATTGGGTGCATGATATTTTGGTGCCCAGATTTTCTAAAAAGATAGTTGACTAGATTATTTGGTGCATGATATTTTGGTGTCCAGATTTTCTAAAAATAGGTTACTTAGATTATTGGGTGCATGATATTTTGATGCCAAGGTTTTTATAAAAAGATAGTTCATTTTAATGATTAGTACACGACATGATGGTAACTTGGTTTTATTCCTTTGAGGGTCAAAAGAGTATATAAAGGCACAATTGACTCTTATTTTAAAAAGGGTACAGTTGAATCATTTTTATAAAGTACAGTGATACAGTAGTACAGTGGTACAACGATACAGTGATACAGTTGTTACACCTCGTAAGTTTAAGACGATAATTAAGAACGTCATTAAGGAAGTAAGATTCGGATATTGAATATAAAGAATACTTACATATGCTAATATGGAAAATTAGTGTATAAACGGGTGCTATCCCGAGATTATTTTTTTAAGTACTATAAATGTGACGGCTAGAATTAATCCTAGTAGTTGAATTTGTCCCAATGGAGTTATGGAATAATATTGTATTATAAATTATGACATTGAGGATACAAGACCTTATGGAATTTTCGGGAATTAGAAGAAGTGGAACCTAAGCTTTAATTAATACTTGAGGGACTAAGTTAATTATAGAATTAGGGACCAAAGTGTTGTTTTACATTTTCAGATTTTTTTTCTCCTTAAAACCCTTTTCAAAACTCTTCATTTTGTCTTCCTCACTTAGAAATTCAAGAAGAAAACACTCCCTTTCCCTCAAACGAAAAACATACCATTCCTTTAGCAAACTTAAGGTTCAATCCACCTCTATTCCATGATTAATCATCCTAAAAATTAGAAGCAAAATTTAAGACCCAAACAGTGGGTTCATCGAGCAGCCTGGCCGATTTTAGGCCTGAAATTTTTAGATTTTTGAAAAGAAAAACATGTATCAATGATGGGTTAACATTGGGGGATTCATGCATAACGATTTGGAGTGAGGAAGGAGGAAGATTGGTGCAGAAAAATCAATAAATCAGTGGGAAAATTCGGACTGGGCAGTGGGCAGATTTTCGGGACTGTTTTGGACAGATTTTTAGTCACATTTGTAAGGGAATATCTCCTAGAATATTAGGCGTTTTTGGGTGTTTCAAAAGCCTAAAATAAAGTTCGTCGAGTCTAGTTTCCAACTCAACAAACCGCTCATCGATAGAACACTGGAGTAGAGAGTTATCGACGTTACAAGTTCAGCTGACGAAGCAGTGGCTAAAAATCTGGACAGTCACGTTTTTGGGGACTGTTTTAGTAAAATTTTAATGTATGAAATTCTTCTTATATTGGTGAAAATGTATCTATTTTACTTGATGTTTGATAGATTAATTGATATTATAGTTAGGAGAATTATCCATGTCAAAGAAGAAAGGGAAAGAAGACAATGCATGTGAATGATAGAGGTCGAAACCGATTTAGAACCTATTCTTGGCGTACGTTGGAATTGAGTAATTGTGTTGGTATGTTATTACTAATTGCATGTGAAAATTTAGATGAAACCTTGATGTTTAAAGTTAAAGTTGTTAATTGAAGTTGTTGGGAGATTAATTGGAAAGTAAGGAATTTTGGAAAAAGCTTTGGAATTGTAAAATGTTGATATGACCGGAAAGTTGATAGAAATTGTTGAAAATTTCGATAATGTATTACGAACTGAATTAGTGTGTGAATATAAGTTACTACATGCATATTTATTGAGGCAATTATCTATACATGCCTCGAAAGGATTAAAGTATAGAAAAATGTTAAATTCACATTCTTGAATTGGCGATGTCGTTAAGAGATTGGATTGCCCCATGATAATTCTAACGTGACTAAATGATTGACTATCCTGAGAGGTAAGTGTATAAATTCCCTTGGTTATTGAAGTTGATAAATTGAATGTTTAGATAATTTTGACTACATATGGAAATGGTAGTGGTTATTAGTTTAATTTGGATCATTGGGTTGATTTAGATTGTTGGTTTGAATTGGATTGTTAGCTGGAGTTGAATTGTTGGTTGATTTGGATTATTGGTAAAATTGTGGATACGCACATAAACAAAGGAAGTGCTGCCCAAATTTTTATAGAAATAAGAAGCCCTTATCTGAATAAATTATGTTAGAGACCGTAGAATTGACGAACATATTGTCATCATTATAGGTTGACATACTGGACGAGGCATATCTTAGCATTTAGTTGATTTGCTCGCTTAAAAGGTATGTGAGACTATTCTTTCTTTGACATGATTTTGTGAAAATCCTTTTTCCCTATTTTTGGCACGGCCTTGTGAAAAACTTTCATTTGACTTGATTTTAATAAAAGTACGGCGGACGTACATGATTTTCTACAGAGTTAGTTTTAAAGGAAAATTGTTATGACAAGTGCCTATGATTTCAGTAAAAAATGTATTATGATGATATTATCGAAAGTCAAAGATGATTTCAAATTGCATATAGTTGCTCATGATATCTACTCATGCCGAGTCCTATTACGCATTCACCGAGTCTCTCACATAGAGGGTCGGCACTATATAGTATGTTCCGGATTTGAGTCCCGGCTATTATTATTATATTACTTGGGTTCGAGTCCCAAGCGGGTTCAACTCCCGATTTATTATTATTCCATGGATTAACTCTCCATGATGCGGGTTCGAGTCCCATGACATTATATTATTCCATATATTTGCGTGGGTTCGAGTCCCACGATATACATGCTTACTTGGGTTCGAGTCCCATAATATATACTTACTTACTTGGGTTCGAGTCCCATGATATATATGTACCTAGACAGGTTCGAGTCCCGTGCTATTATATCCCGAGGATAGAAGTTCATGATTTTGGCCTGACTTGCATATTTTGAAAAGGGAAGAACTGATTTTCATTACTCTCATTTGATGGAGTACAGTTATACAGTTAAGTTGAATTCTTACTTGCCTATTGTTTTACGTTGAACTGTTATGATTTCTAGTACAATATTTTCCAGTTCCACATACTTGGTACATCTATCGTACTGACCCCCTTTTCCCGGGGGGCTGCGTTCATGCCCGCAGGTTCAGGTGTTCAGATAGGTGACCCTCCAGTTTAGGACTTCTGTACAACAGTTGGAGAGCTCCTTTGTTCTGGAGCCAACTATTTTGGTACAGATCTTCATCTTTCAGACTTATGCATATTTTGGGCACGACGGGGCCCTGTCCCGTCATATGTCAGTATCGCACTCTTAGAGGTCTGTAGACAGTTGTGGGTTGGACGTTTGTACCTTGTTTTGGGTTTTGATGTTGTTATCTAGTGGCAGCCTTGCCGGCTTGCTTATTTTGATTTATGCCTTTGTGCGCGTGATGTTGGTTGGTGGCAGCCTAGTCGGCTAGCCTATTATGACTGTTGTTTTGTTGTTATTTTGGCAGCCTTGTCGGCTCGCCCGTTTTAGGGATATGTTGTAAAAGCAACGTTGTGTTGCCGAAATTTCTGTGGATATCTGTATTAAATGGATTAAGAGTGACAGGTCAGTAATGACGTCCAATTAGGACGTTAGTCGCGGCCCGTCGGGTCGGGTCGTGACAACAGTGATACAGTAGTACAATGATACATCAATACAGTGGTACAGTGGTACAGGGGTACAGTGATACAAGGTACAGTTGAATCTTATTTTTGGCACGGTAGGATCTAGTATTTGATTTTTCATACTTGTCCCTGTCACTCTTTTGTACAATTATGATCTTGTTTACTGTACTTCATGTTTACATATTTGGTACATGTTGTACTGACCCCCTTCGGGGGGCTGCGTTCATGCCCGCAGGTATTAGGTACTCAATTGGGTGATCCGCGAGTTTAGGATTCTTGTTCAGCATTTTTGGGATAGCTCCAATATTCCGGAGCTTGTCATTTTAGCACAGGTCTTCCATTACGGCTAGGTATATTCAGGGGTACGGCGGGGCCTTGTCCCATCATAGTTATTGTCCAAACTCTTAGAGGTTTGTATTCATATGTGGGCTGGACTTGCGTGAGTTGTATTTATATTGTTGTACAGTTGTAGTCTCATTCGGGTGTTATATATTATGGCAGCCTTGCCGACTTTGCCTTTGCAAAAAAAAAAATGATGATGAGTGTTATTTAGCTTCCGCGAGTTACTTGTGTTATATGGGTAGAAGGGTGCCCAGGTAGGGCACCAATCGCGTGCCCGGAGTTCGGGTCGTGACTAAACAAACCGCGTCTCAACCTATAATGCATTTGAGCTTAGGATAGTATCAAAGTATATTACTCCGTAAACAAGGTGATATTGACCTCAAGTCTAAGGACTTCTATATCCCATATGCCGATGACATTATAGACATATAACAAAATAGTACATCAGCAGGGTATACCAATACTTCAACAAGTATCCATGTGTCCATCACGAGTTGCCATAACTCATAGCAAGTGAGACATGCTACATTCCCTAAGGATATGATGCAGACCACATGTCGATGTATCACATATCATCGATGTCCCAATCTCGATGATCATTAGTCGAGGTAATTTAAGAGTTACGTTATAACATTAATTCTCACATCATTAATAAACATGTAAACTCTAGGGATGCATTTATAGAATATTATAAACAATCAACTAATAATTCAACAAATGCAAATGTCATAATATTAATCATCATTAATATAAATACGAATGTGTATAAAATACATTTTGTCCTAATACAGATTGTCTCTAGGACATAGATATATTTTCAATATTAACCTAGAGTTCCACATTTAAGAACTTTAAACTCCAATACAATTTGCTGGAGTTGTTATCTATTTTAGTTGGGATATTTTGTCGAAAAAATTCTTGTAAAACATATGACTAATAATTTTTAAAACAATGGATAACATTTGATAGCATGTATTAAAAGTAATTATTTGTCAATTTGCCAATAACATACTTAGTATAGTAATATAATTGGGATATGGGAAGGATATAGTGCATGTAGACCTTACCTCTGTGAGGTAGAGATACTATTTTTGATAAAATATTGGGGAAATTTCATAAAATTACACTTCGTTGATTTACATTGCAAAAATACAGTGCATAACTTACACTGCAAAACTTTGTCTCAAAAACACTTTTATACAATGTTTATACATTTATATACAAAGAAATGTATATTATGTATATATGTGTATAATATATAGGTATATACATTAAAAAAATATAATTATACAATATTTTACATGAAAATACCCACTTATACACATTTATATGATTATAGGATATTGTATATGTAGCGATAAACATAGATCTGGCGAGATAAAGTTGTCTTAGTCGGAGAAAACTTCCACCGAGGAAGAGAAGTCGCTTGTGTTAGCCATATGTGGTGGTCACAAAAGCTTGACGTGTTCCTCTTCGTCTCGTTGGATCTCCGTTCGCCAATAAAAGCTTGATATGTTCCTCTCCGTCTCGCCGGATCTCTGTTTGCTGATAAAAGCTTCATGTGTTCCTCTCCGTCTCGTCGTATGTCAGTTCGTCGAAATTTTTTACTGTTTCGTCACGTTGAGTTCACGGAAAGAATCTATTCTCTACTCTCCCCTTTGCCTTTTGTCTACTCGTCGTGGCTTAATTCGCGGTTCCTTTTATGTATTAATGGAATTTATCGGCGTTAACACGACCTTGTCGTCAATTGTGAAGTGATATGAGCCATATTGGTAAGATTTTAAAATGTGGGTTAATTTTTGTTATACCCCGTAGTTCCAGGGTATGTATGTGAGGACATACGTACAAGTGTATAAACCCTAATGTTATACCCCGTATTTCCAGAGTATGTACGTGAGGGCATACGTACAAAAGTTTAGCCTTAAGTTAGGCATTATGGACGAAATTGTGCACAACCCACGAAACGGATGGTTTTCCGACGAAACGTTTTACAAAACTTGCGTAGGGTAAATTACGGCTATGTCATTTATAATTTTTGCGGATTTTTCCGAGAGATGTGGCATTTTTGGGCCAACGAGAGGGTGACACTTGTCACCCTCATTGGACGGCAAAGGGAGGCCACGGATGGCCTTGTTTTGGGGCTTAATTCTTGGGTCAATGTTTTGTGAGGGATTTGTGGAGTAGGTTAGGGTGCACTTGTGCAAATCCCCACCATCCACTTGCCATCCACTTGCCCTCATCCTAGCCCTTAAAAGCCCTATAAATACCCCCCTTAAGATGAAGAGTTCTCCATCCACAAATCAATTTCCAAGTCTCCAAAATCCCTCCCCTCTCCTTATAGTTCTCGTCCAAAGCCCTCTTCCTCCCCTCGGAAGGCCTTGGCCGAAACCACCCTCCCCTTTGTAGTGTCCTAGCCGAGACCTACCCCCCCCCCCCCCCTTGGTAGAAAGTTGTCTTCCAAGTATTGTTACTATTCCCAAATACTTTAGCCTATACCTTGTTGTATTTCCAAAGTCACCTCTATACTAAAAAGCCTAGAAATACTACCTTATCTCCATTGTCACTAAACGAAACCCTAAGAGAAACTTCATTGTTGGTTGAAGTAGAAGTTGTTAGAAACTTCTAAGGGTTTCTTGGAGCTATCGGAGCGTGCAATTAGGAGCTAAACCTTGCTCAGGATCGACATTTAACTTGGATAATTTTGGGCTTATCGAGGTAAATACTCTTGTCCTTCTATTGTAATTGGATATTACATATAAGAATAATTAAGACTTGAGTATAAGGTATAGAAGGATATTAAAAAATAGAATTGAACTGTAATCACTATAGGAGGGTATAACAGAAGAAGAATTAAACTGTACTTACATAGGACTGTATTTACAGTAGACTTGTATAGTTTACCGGGTAGGGAAGTGCTGCCCGATTTTCCGTAGAATAGAGAACCCTCTGTTTAGAATGTCCTACAGAGTAGTCTAGACTTTGATAGACGTCTTTGACTATTATAGGTTGTTACTCTGCGCGCGACATATTCGACTTGACAGGTGGATTTCGCCGAGAAGGTATGTGATTCTTACTACACTCTTGAGCATGATATTTTCAAGTATATATATAGTACGGTAGACGTACGTGTGTTAACTGAACGTAGCTTTACGGCAATGTCTGTTGACTTAAGCCTGAATAATAAAGATCTTAAAGTCTTTCAAAAGAATTATAAATCAGTTTTGAAAGAAGAAGAATATTTGTTTTTAAAACAAGAAGCTTAAGAGTTATACTAGATTTATGGGAAGTTAAGTATAACGACTTAAGAAAGATAAAAGGAACAGTTTACTTATGTGTTTATAAACGACTTATATTGATTTATGGAAAGTATAATAAGATGGTTTGATAAGTAGAGATAATATGATGCTATGTGTGTTAGTGTCTTGTAACGTTTGTATAAGAGGGTATTCTTGTTATGCTTATGTTGTTTAACGATAAGCTGTTATGTTAGTATTATATCACTCACCTCTTGACATGATACCGGGGGGTTAAGCTGCCCTCCGATGCGGGGTAGACTCAGGCGGTCTGGGACCATGATTCGAGAATACCTCATGCGGGTCCAGGGGACCTATGCGGAGCTACGAGTTCCGTGTTAGTGCGGGGTTATACCTCACGCGGTCTACGTGGTCATGCGGACTACGAGTCCGGGGCGATGCCGAGGAGTAGCTACCCTCGATGCGGGAATACCTCACGCGCCTATGTGAGTGGCCTATGCGGACTACGGGAGTCCAGGATTAGGCATGCATACGGAACCTAGGGGCGAATGGCCCGGCATCGATCATTCGCAGCCTCGAAAAGACACATTATCGCTACTGCTATTACTCTTGTTTGTGATGTGGCACTATGCGCGTTACATTGGTTGTTTCGTACATATTTGTAAAATTGGTTTTAAAATGATATGATTTCATTTAAGTACTTCTGATTTCACATACTTAGTACTGTTATCGACCTCCTTGGGGCTGCGTTCATGCCGCAGTAAGGGCAGCAGTGTTAGATCCGCATTCTTAGGATCTTTTGCGTTGGTGTCGGGAGCTCCATCTTCTCCGAGGCTCGACTTTTGGGTATGATCTCCTGTTGTAGATAGTTTTGCGGCCCGGTATGGCGGGCCACTGTCGCCATAGTTGTTTACTTCCTTGAAGTCTGTAGTCCTATTATGCAGTTGGGATGTAAGCGCGATTTTGATTTATATATATGCCGAAAGGCACACTTTTCTCATATAAAATGTGTCTCTTTTACAATTGTTTCATGTCTTATGTTTTATATTCCGCTGATTTTCTCGATGTATGATCATTGGTGCCGGGTAAGGCACGATCCACGGCCCGAGCAGTCGTGACACAAGTGGTATCAGAGCAGTTAATCCTCGGAAAGTGTCTACAGACCGTATCTAGTGGAGTCTTGATTCTCGGTGTGTTGTGCACCACACCAATAATCAGGAGGCTATAGGATATTTTGGATTGTTTTTCCATTCTTCTCACTCGAGATCGTGCCTTAGAAGTGTGTTATAAGTTGGACCCTCTAACATATTCCTTTCTCAGAATGATTATGCCTCCACGTAAGGCAACCCGCCCAGAAGGGCAAGGCAACCGAGGAGGCGCTAGTGGACACCTAGAGTCACGAGGCACAGCCCCTATACCCGAGACGGCGAAGTTCCACGGCGACGCCGACCCAGCGAGGTTTAGGGTCGCAGCGGTGGTCGATGAGACCACGCACTGCACCTCCACCCTCACCGGAAGCAGCGAGATGGGTTACAAGGAGATGGCCGCCATCGCCGTGATCGTGGCGCATACGAGATAGGTTGATCGCAGCAGCCTCGGCCCAGTGCACGTGGTTCACCCGAGATCGCATTTGAGGCTACGGATTTTCTCGAGTTGTAGCCCGCCAGAGTTCTACGGTCGAGGCACGAGGATGATCCGCAGGAGTTCATCCGTCGATTCAGAGGATCATGCGAGTGATCAAGGCTTGAGAGACCGAGTCGTGGTCTTCACCACATATCTTTGCGTGATACCGCGATCGATTGGTTTGATTCGCGGAGTTATCTCGGGAGAGCGCGTCCCGGCTACTTGGGAAGATTTCTCGGAGGCCTTTCTCACTCATTTCTTGCCTCCACGCGAGATGGAGGGCACGGGCCGACAATTTCTATTCTGAGGCGAGAGGACGCCGCCAGATTGGAGTACAACGTTGAGTTTGATTCGTTGGCTCGATATGTCCTCGTTGGTAGCAGATATGGGGACAGTGCATCGCTACGTCACCGGCTAGATGATTATATGGCCGAGTTCGCGGGTGTGGCTCTTCACCGGTATGGATATTACCTGCATGCAGCTCATGCACTTGGATGCGAGGCGTAGAGCCGACGGTTGTGACAGAGCAGCGAGGCCAGACGGGCAGGTCTTTGGTGGCTATCGTGGTGGCGGCCTCGCAGAGCCTAGATTTGCACCACACCGGCTGAGCACTCCTACACCGTCCTCGGGACACGGGATATTCGAGGCGCACTGGGGCCCCGTGACTTGACGTCCAGAGCGGCGAGATCGCCGATCGGGACCACCTCGCCAGGCCGACGCGGTAGATCCCACTTCGGAATTGTGGTATCGCTACGGAGTTTGTTACGCCAGGCCGAGGTCACTTTGCGGAACCGTCCACCAAGGGCGCGCAGATAGTAGGGTCACCTACGAGTTCTTTCGCGGTCTTCTTCATCTCCTACGCTACTCGCCCGAGGCAAGGTACTCATGGGCCAGCAGGTCGCGGCGGAGGTCGTGGCGCGGTCCAGCCTCGCGGTCCTCGAATCGCATTTATGCCTTGTCCACCGGCAGATCGTGAGGCCTCACCGATGTCGCCACGTACCTTATCGGGCTCGGATTTGATGTGTATGCCTTGATAGATCCGAGTTCTACATCCCCATATATCTCCCTTATTGCTAGTAGGATAGGGATAGAGCACGAGTCCATAGACCCTTTCGAGGTAGCTACGCCCGGGTGATTCGGTGGTAGCTCTGCGTATATAGGGCTTGTCCGATGACCATATATCGTCGGACCACTGGCCGACTTGATAGAGTTGGATATGACTAATTTCGACGTGATCATGGGTATGGATTGGCTAGCTTCTTGCTACGCCAATGTAGACTGCAGGGAGAGTAGTACGGTTCCAGTTTCCTGAGGAGCCGGTTGTTGAGTGGGAGGGGAACATCAGACGCCGAGGTAGGTTTATTTCCTACCTCAAGGCTGGAAGATGGTGCGAAGGCGGTATATTTACCATCTCATTCGGGTGTTTGATAACGAGGTCACGGTACTAGATTTTCAAATCGTTCCGAGTCGAGAGTTCCCGGACGTGTTTCCAGACGACCTCCGTATCCTCCCGAGAGGAGATAGAGTTTTGTATCGATGTCTTTGCGGACACTCTACTATTTCCATTCCGCCATATAGAATGGCACCTTCCGAGTTGAGAGAGTTGAAGGACCACCGAGGATTTCTTTGGAGAAGCGGCTTCATCGTGCCAGTGTTTCTCTCGGGAGCGCCGGTATTGTTCGTGAAGAAGAAGGATGCGACGCCGCGCATGTGTGTTGATTCTGACCGAACAATGTGACCATTAAGAACGAATACCCCTTCCGAGATTGATGATTTGTTTGACCAGTTGCAGGGCGCGAGGTGTTTCTCCAAGATTGACCTGCGATCGGGCTATCATCAGGTGCGAGTCAGAGAGACGGATGTCCCTAGATCGCATTCGGACCCGCACGGCATTATGAGTTCAGTCATGTATTTTGGGTTGACAATGCTCGGCGGTATTCATGGATTTGATGAACCGAGTGTTCAAGCCATTTTGGACACATTTGTGATAGTGTTCATTGATGACATCTTGGTTTATTCTCGCCAGAGCGCGAGCATGCGCGAGCATTTGGCGACCGTGGTTGAGTTCTCCAGACCAGCTTATACGCCAAGTTTTCCAAATGTGAGTTTTGGTTGGCTTCGTGGCTTTTCTTGGGCATATTGTGGGCCGATGGTATTCGGTGGATACGACCAAGATCGAGGCGATCGGGACTTGGCCTGACCTACTACTCCGGCCAGGTGCGCTTTTCGGGCCTCGCAGTTATTATCGGTTCGTAGAAGTTTGCTTCTATCTCTCGCACCATTGACTAGCCGACTCGGAAAGCGGCTAAGTTTGATGGATGATTCTTGTGAAGCGGGTTTCCGATTCAAGGAGAGATCGACGATCGCCCCGTTCTTACTCTTCCAGAGGGTCAAGACGGTTATGTTGTGTATTGTGATGAGTCAGGCGTCGGGCTCGGATGTGTGTTGATGCAGCTGGGTAAGGTTATAGCGCACGTCCCGAAGCGATTTAAGCACGAGAGAACTACCCCACCCATGATTTGGAGTCGCGGTGATTCACGCTTTGAAGATCCGAGGCACTATTTGTATGGGGTTCATGTGGATATTTATACAGACCACAAGAGCCTCCAAGATATCTTCACCGGCAGGAGCTGAACTTACGGCGAGGCGGTGGTTAGAGTTGCTTAAGGATTATGATGTCGATATCCTGTACCACCCGGGAAGGCCAATGTTGTGGCGTATGCCGCCAGTCGTAGGTCGATGGGTAGCCTATCGATGTCTGCCGGAGAGGAGGGCATGGTTCGCGATTTGCATCGATTAGCGAGCCTGGTGTCCGCTTTGATTGATTACGATAGCGGTGGGGTCCGAGTTCGAGAGGTTGCCGAGTCTTCCATCGTCGGCGAGGTGAAGAGGCAACAGCTTGAGGATCCAGTTTTGACGCTGCACGCGATACGCCTTCGTGAGGAAAGGGTCCTTTTGAGGTAGCACCATGGGGTGCTAAGGTTTGAGGGCAGGTGTGTGTTCCGGATATTGCGAGGACTTGGCAGCGGAGTTCTAGGAAGCACACAGCGCGTTACTCTATCCATCCGTGGTCGACCAAGATGTACCACGACCTTAGATCCGTATTGGTGGGATGGCTTGAAGAGGACGTTGCGAGTTTGTAGCTCGGTGCGTGTTGTCGGCGGTGAAGGTAGAGCACCGGAGGCCCGTAGTTTGTTGCGCATTTATTGAGATCCCGACCGGAAGTGGAGGTGATCAACATGGACTTTATCACGGATTACCTCGCACTCGGAGGAGACATGATTCGATATGGGTTATCGCCGACAGTGAAAATCAGCCCACTTTCTTCCCGTCAGGACGACTTTTTCGGCTGAGGATTATGCCAGACATTACATCCGAGAGATCGTCAGATTGCATGGAGTCCCTATTTCGATCATATCGCATGATGAGCCCGGTTCTGGCTAACTTCAAGGTCTTTCCGTAAGGTTTAGGGACGCAGTGAGCACAGTAATCGCATTCCATCCACGCAGAGCAGACAGCAGAGCGCACTATCCGCACTCGAGGATATCTTTGCGAGCCCGTGTTATTGACTTCGTGGTAGCCGAGGATCATTTGCCTCTAGTTGAGTTTGCGTATAATAATAGCTACCACCCGATTCGATGGCGCCTTATGAGGCCTTGTATGGAGGAAGTGCGGTCGCGATAGTCGGTTTGATGTGGGCGAGTGCGATTAGTAGGACCAGATTTGGTGCAGCAGCGATGGATAAGGTGAAGCTTATCCAGAGCGGCCGACTTCGAAGTCGATGGTCATATCGCAGATCATCGTCGTCATCCGAGTTCGAGGTTGATGATTAGGTTTTCTGAAGGTGTCACCCATGGCGGTGTGATGAGGTTCGGGAAGAAGGAAACTCACCAAGTACATTGGGCCGTATCAGATTGTCCGCAGGGTAGGCAAGGTTGCCTATGAGTTGGATCTGCCGTCCGATCTGGAGGCAGTGCATCCGGTGTTTCATGTTTCTATGCTGAGGAGATGTATCGGGGATCCATCTAGGGTACACCCGATTGACGATGTCCAGGTGACCGAGGGGTTATCGTATGAGGAGATTCCCATAGCGATAATCGATCGTCAGGTTAGGCGTCTGCGGACTAAGGACGTGGCTTCCGTCAAAGTCTTGTGGCGGAACGAGCTCATGGAGGAGATGACGTGGGAAGATGAGGAGGACATGAGGCAGAAGTATCCTCACCTATTCCCCACACCTCCAGGTAACTCACTTTCCTACTTGTAAATTTTTCATTAACATTTTTGCTTAAGTGTTGTATTGTGGCCATGTGTGGCATTTGCAAACTGTTTTAAGTTGTGGGGGACTTCTTCGTTGTCTGTCTTGGGAAGGAAACATTCGGGATGAATGTTCCTAAGGAGGGGAGAATGTTATACCCCGTATTTCCAGAGTATGTACGTGAGGGCATACGTACAAAAGTTTAGCCTTAAGTTAGGCATTATGGACGAAATTGTGCACAACCCACGAAACGGATGGTTTTTCGACGAAACGTTTTACAAAACTTGCGTAGGGTAAATTACGGCTATGTCATTTATAATTTTTGCGGATTTTTCCGAGAGATGTGGCATTTTTGGGCCAACGAGAGGGTGACACTTGTCACCCTCATTGGACGGCAAAGGGAGGCAACGGATGGCCTTGTTTTGGGGCTTAATTCTTGGGTCAATGTTTTGTGAGGGATTTGTGGAGTAGGTTAGGGTGCACTTGTGCACATCCCCACCATCCACTTGCCCTCCACTTGCCCTCATCCTAGCCCTTAAAAGCCCTATAAATACCCCCCTTAAGATGAAGAGTTCTTCATCCACAAATCAATTTCCAAGTCTCCAAAATCCCTCCCCTCTCCTTATAGTTCTCGTCCAAAGCCCTCTTCCCTCCCCCTTGAGAAGGCCTTGGCCGAAACCACCCCCTCCCCCTTTGTAGTGTCCTAGCCGAGACCTACCCCCTCCCCCCCCCCTTGGTAGAAAGTTGTCTTCCAAGTATTGTTACTATTCCCAAATACTTTAGCCTATACCTTGTTGTATTTCCAAAGTCACCTCTATACTAAAAAGCCTAGAAATACTACCTTATCTCCATTGTCACTAAACGAAACCCTAAGAGAAACTTCATTGTTGGTTGAAGTATAAGTTGTTAGAAACTTCTAAGGGTTTCTTGGAGCTATCGGAGCGTCTGATTAGGAGCTAAACCTTGCTCAGGATCGACATTTAACTTGGATAATTTTGGGCTTATCGAGGTAAATACTCTTGTCCTTCTATTGTAATTGGATATTACATATAAGAATAGTTAAGACTTGAGTATAAGGTATAGAAGGATATTAAAGAATATAATTGAACTGTAATCACTATAGGAGGGTATAACAGAAGAAGAATTAAATCAGATTTACATGGGATTTGTATTTACTGATGAGATAGTTTACCGGGTAGGGAAGTGCTGCCCGATTTTCCGTAGAATAGAGAACCCTCTGTGTAGAATGTCCTACAGAGTAGTCTAGACTTTGATAGACGTCTTTGACTATTATAGGCTGTTACTCTGCGCGCGACATATTCGACTTGGCAGGTGGATTTCGCCGAGAAGGTATGTGATTCTTCCTACACTCTTGAGCATGATATTTTCAAGTATATATATAGTACGGTAGACGTACGTATGTTAACTGAACGTAGCTTTACGGCAATGTCTTTTGACTTAAGCCTGAATAATAAAGATCGTAAAGTCTTTCAAAAGAATTATAAATCAGTTTTGAAAGAAGAAGAAGAATATTTGTTTTTAAAACTAGAAGCTTAAGAGTTATACTAGCTTTATGAGAAGTTAAGTATAACGACTTAAGAAAGATAAAAGGAACAGTTTACTTATGTGTTTATAAACGACTTATATTGATTTATGGAAAGTATAATAAGATGGTTTGATAAGTAGAGATAATATGATGCTATGTGTGTTAGTGTCTTGTAACGTTTGTATAAGAGGGTATTCTTGTTGTGCTTATGTTGTTTAACGATAAGCTGTTATGTTAGTATTATATCACTCACCTCTTGACATGATAACGGGGTTAGGCGCCTCCGACGCGGGTAGACTCAGTGATGCAGGACCATGATTCGAGAATACCTCATGCGGGTCGAGGACCTATGCGAGCTACGAGTTCCAGTTAGTGTGCGGAGTTATACCTCATGCGATCATGTGGCTGCGGACTACGAGTCGGGGCGATGCCGAGGAGTAGCTCCTCGATGCGGGAATACCTCATGCGGGCCTGTGAGTGGCTTCACGCGACTACGAGTCGAGATTAGGCTTGCATAATGATACTATGGGCGATTGGCCTTGCTTGATCATTCGCAGCCTAGAAAAGACCACATTCGCTATTGTTATTACTCTTGTTTGTGATGTGGCACTATGTGCGGTTACATTGGTTGTTTCGTGCATATTTGTAAAATTGGTTTTAAAATGATATGATTTCATTTAAGTACTTTACAGTTTCACATACTTAGTACTTGTTGTACTGACCTCCTTCGGGGGGCTGCGTTCATGCCGCAGGTAAGGGCAAGCAGGTGCTAGATCCGCATCCTTAGGATCTTTTGCGTTGGTGTCAGGAGCTCCATCTTCTCCGGAGGCTCGACTTTTGGGTATGATCTCCCTGTTGTAGATAGTTTTGTATGATCGAGTGGTATGGCGGGGCCCTGTCCCGCCATAGTTGTTTACTTTCTTAGAGGTTTGTAGTCCTATTGTACAGTTGGGATGTAAACTGCCAGATTTTGATATATATATATGCCGAAAGGCGCCATTTTCTCAGATAAAATGTGTCTCTTTTACAATTGTTTCATGTCTTATGTTTTTATATTCCGCTGATTTTCTCTGATGTATAACTGCTTGGGTGCCCGGGTAAGGCACCAGTCACGGGCCCCGGAACGGGTCGTGACACCTAATTAGGTTAAGGATGAAAATGTGAACTTCCAACGGAAAAGATTCTGAACCTTGTGAAGGAAATTTTACGCTTTTAATATTTTAACCGATTTCGGATTTTTCCGAGAGATGAAATATTTTGGACCAATAGGAGGGCGACATGTGTCACCCTTAGGTGGCATTGGTTGGACGAAAATGGTGGGCAAGTGGCCAAGTCAATAAGTCAAGTCTTGCAAGATATTTCTTTGGGATAGTGGGAGAAGGTGGACGTTTTTTGTGGGCAAGTGGGGGAGGCCTTGTTGGACGGTTTTCTTGAGCAAGTGGATGGCCACATGGCTCATTGTTGTGGTGTACATATGTCCCAATGTTATGGTGGACATATGTCCCAATGTTGTGGTGGACACTTGGTGGAAGACTCCACTCACACAAGCTATCTAATCTACACCCTCCACTTGCTTTAATCTTGGCCATTGAAGGTTCTATAAATACCCCCCTCTAGTGCAAGACTTCATCATTCACTTAACATTTCCAAGTCTCCAAAATCCTTCCCCCTTAGTTGCAAGTTCTCGTCCAAAGTACCCTCCCCCTTTGAGTAGCTCTCGTCCAAACACCCTCCCCCCCTTCCTTGTTGTTCACGCCGAAATACCCCCGTGGTAGAAAAGTTGTCTTCTAGTATTGTTACCATGCCAAAATACCTTAGCCTAAATCCCTTGTAATTTTCCAAAGTTACCTCCATACTAAAAGCCCGAAAATACTACTTTGTATCCTTTAGTCACAAAACGAAACCCTAGGAAAATCTTCATAGTTGGTTGAAGTATTAAGTAGAAGTTGTTTAGAAACTTCTAAGGGTTTCTTGGAGCTATCGGAGCGTGCAAATTAGGAGCTAAACGTTGCTCAGGATCGACATATAACCTTGGATAATTTTGGGCTTATCGAGGTAAATATCTTTGTCCTTCTATTGTACTTGGAGATTACATATCGTAGTAGTTTAGAATTAAGTATAAGTTATATAGAAGGATGGTATAAAAGAAGAGAATTGAACTGTACTTACATAGGACTGTATTTACAGTAGACTTGTGTAGTTTGGCGGGTAGGGAAATGCTGCCCAATTTTCCGTAGAATAGAGAACCCTCTGCTTAGAATATTCTACAGAGTAGTCTAGACGTTGATAGACATATTTGACTATTATAGGTTGATACTCTGCGCGCGACATATTCGACTTGGCAGGTGGATTTCGCCGAGGAGGTATGTGATTCTTCCTATCCTCTTGAGCATGATATTTTTGATATATATATATAGTACGGTAGACGTACGTGTGTTAACTAAAATTGGTTTTACTCTGATGTCTTATGACTTGAGTTTTAAATAATAAGAATCTTGAAGTATTTCAAAAGAGTTATGAATCATTTCTGAAAGAAAAGAAATACTTGGTTTTAAAAGCTTAAGTGTTATACTAGCTTTATGGGAAGTTAGGTATAACGATTTAAGGAAGATAGAAGGAACGGTTTACTTATTTGTTTATGAAAGTCTTGTATTGATTTCTGAAAAGTGTAGTAAGATGGTTTGATAAGTAAACATGTTACGATGCTACGTGTGTTAGTGTCTTGTGATGTTTGTGTAAGGGGGTTATTCTTGTTGTGCTTACGTTGTTAAACGCTAAGCCCGTTGTACTGCTATTATATCACATACCCCCCTGACTTGTTATGATACCGAGGACTTTCCACCCTCGATGCGAGGAATACCTCATGCGGTCTGTGTGACTATGCGAAACTGCGGGAGTTCCAGGATGATCACTCCGGGTGTGTTACCCGATGCGAGGAATGCCTCATGCGGTCTGTGTGACTATGCGGACTGCGGGAGTCCAGGATGATGCCGCGGGTTAGCTACCCCCGATGCGAGGAATACCTCATGCGGGTCTGTGTGACCTATGCGGACTGCGGGAGTTCCAGGATTAGGCACGCATAATGATAATATGGGCGATTGGCCTTGCTTCGATCATTAGCGGCCTAGAAAAGACCAGTTACATTATATCTATTTTTGCTCTTGTTTATGATGTGGCACTATGTGCGGTTGAATTGTTTGTATTTGTAAGTGGTTTTAAAATGCTTTGATTTCATTTCGATTTTTACGATTTCACATACTTGGTGCTGTTATCGACCTCTTCGGGGCCGTTCATGCCGCAGGTAAGGGAAAACAGGTGGTAGATCCTCGTTCTTAGGATCCTTACTCCGGTGTCAGGAGCCCCATTTCTCCGGAGGCTCGACTTTTGGTACGGCTCTCCCTGTGTTGTAGATATTTTGTACATTCAGGGTATGGCGGGGCCCTGTCCCGCCATAGTTGTTTACATTCCTAGAGGTCTGTAGTCCTGTTGTAAAGTTGGGTTGTAACTGTTCACTCTTTATGTATATATACATGCCGAAAGGCAATCTTTTCTTGGATAAACTGTTCTCATTTCATAATTGTTTCATGTCTTGTTTTTATATTCCGCTGATTACTCTGATGTATGTCTACTTAGGTGCCCGGGTAAGGCACCAGTCACGGGCCCGGGTTCGGGTCGTGATAAAAGTGGTATCAGAGCAGTTAATCCTCGGAAAGTGTCTACAGACCGTATCTAGTAGAGTCTTGATTATCGGTGTGTTGTGCACCACACCAATAATCAGGAGGCTATAGGATATTTAAGATTGGTTTCCATTCTTCTCACTCTGAGATCTTGCCTTAGAGTTGTGTTATAAGTTGGACCCCTCTAACGTATTTCTTTCTCGCAGTTATGCCTCCACGCAAGGCAACCCGCCCGAGGGCAAGGCGGCGAGGAGGCGCTAGTATGACACGTAGGTCACGAGGCCTGTGCCCAGTCTATACCCGAGGCGATACCTCAGACGGCGAGTTCCACGACGCCGCCGGCCCCAGCAGAGACCACAGTACCTGCGCCTCCAGTCCCACAGCCTGGAGCAGAGGAGATGGGTTACAGGGAGATGGCCCAGCTACTAGCCAGGATCGTGGCCAGACATGAGGATAAAGGCCGACGCAGCAGCCTGATTCGATAGTACCCGTGGTTCACCCGAGGTCGGATAGTTTGAGACTTCGGGATTTCCTGAGTTGCAGCCCGCCAGAGTTCTACGGGTCGAGGCCTGAGGATGATCCGCAGGAGTTCATCCGACAGTTACAGCGGATCATGAGAGTGATCAAGGCTTCGGAGACCGAGTCGGTGGTCTTGGGTTCGCATCGGCTGCGTGATACCGCAGTCGACTGGTTTGATTCGTGGGAGCTATCCCGGGGAGAGCATGCGCCTCCAGCAGTATGGGACGAGTTCTCTGAGGCATTTCTCACTCATTTCTTGCCGCCACAGATGAGGAGAGCACGGGCCGACAGATTTTTGATGCTGAGGCAGAGAGGGCGCACAGTTCGGGAGTACAACGTGGAGTTCGACTCGTTGGCTCGATATGTCCCTGCATTGGTAGCAGATATGGAGGACAGGGTGCACCGCTACGTCACCGGGCTAGATGATTATTTGGCAGAGTCTTGCTCGGGTGTAGCTCTTCAGCCGGGCATGGACATTGCCCGCATGCAGGCTCATGCACTTGGGTGTGAGGAGCGTAGAGGCCGACGGGTCGGAGATATCGCCAGCGAAGAAGGCCGGGGCGGCGAGATCTTTTGGTAGCTCTCATGGTGGAAGGTCTCAGCAGCAGACTAGATTTGCACCACAGCCAACTCAGAGCACTCCTACACCATCTTCAGTACAGCCAGAGTATTCGGAGGCAGGTCATGGCCCCAGGGTTTCGGACTTCCACGGTAGCAGAGGTGCTAACCGATCGAGACCACCCCCCCTCAGTGTGGCCGATGCGGTAGATCCCATTACGGGAGTTGTGGTCCTACTTCAGGAGTTTGTTATGCTTGCGGTCGGAAGGTCACTGCGGGACTGTCCACCAAGCGGCGCGAGATGGTAGTCGCTACAGGTCCTTCACGGTTCTTCATCTCCTACGATTACTCGCCCGGGCGTGGTACTCATGACCAGCGGTCGCGAGAGGTCGTGGCAGTTCGATTCAGCCGGTCCTCGAACCGCATTTATGCCGTGTCCGGCCGCCAGACCGTGAGGCATCGCGGATGTAAATCCGCAGTACTTTATCGGTTCTTGTTGTAGCGTGTATGCCTTAATAGATCCGGTTCTACTCATCCTATATATCTCCCTTATCGCGATAGGATAGGGATAGAGCACGAGTCCATGGACCCTTTCGAGGTAGCTACGCCGATGGGTGATTCGATGGTAGCTCGGCGGGTATATAGGGCTTGCCGATGACTTTATGCGATCGTCGACCCTGGCCGACTTAATAGAGTTGGATATGACTGATTTCGATGTGATCATGGGTATGGATTGGCTAGTTTCTTACTACGCCAATGTAGACTGCAGGGAGAGAGTGGTACGGTTCCAGTTTCCTGGGGAGCCGGTTATTGAGTGGGAGGGGAACACTGTGTCGCCGAGGGGTATGTTTATTTCTTACCTCAAGGCTAGGAAGATGGTGCAGAAAGGGTATATCTATCATCTCATTCGGGTGTTTGATACAGAGGTCGCAGATGCAGATTTTCGATTCCGAGTCGTGAGTTCCCGATGTGTTTCAGGCGACCTCCCGTATCCATCCCGAGAGGAGATATAGTTTTGTATCGATGTCTTTGCGGATACTCGACCTATATCCATTCCGCCATACGAATGGCACCTGCCGAGTTGAGAGGTGAAGGACCGGTGAGAGATTTCTTGGAGAAGCGGCTTCATCGAGCCTAGTGTTTCTCCCCGGGAGCGCCAGATTGTTCGTGAAGAAGAAGGGCGACGCCTGCGCGTGTTGATTACGTGCATCCGAACAAGGTGACTATTAAGAACAGATACCCTTCCCGAGATTGATGATTTTCTCGACCGGTTCACGAGTGCGAGATGTTTCTCCAAGATTGATCTGCGATCGGGCTATCATCAGGTGCGAGTTAGAGAGGCGGATGTCCCTAGATCGCATTCCGACCCGATCACGGCACTATGAGTTCGTGGTCATGTCTTTCGGTTTGACCGATGCTCCGCGATATTCATGGATTTGATGAACCGAGTGTTCGCCATTTTTGGATACGTTTGTGATAGTATTCATTGATGACATCTTGGTTTATTCTCGCCGGAGCGGGAGCATGCGGAGCATTTGAGAACGGTGCTGAGAGTTCTCCAGGACCAGCGGTTGTACGCCAAGTTTTCGAAGTGTGAGTTCTGGTTGACTTCGGTGGCATTTCTTGGGCATATTGTCGGGGCCGATGGTATTCGGGTGGATACGGCCAAGATCGAGGCAGTCAGGAGTTGGCCTAGACCTACTACACCGACAGAGGTACGCAGCTTTCTGGGCCTTGCGGGTTATTATCGGTGGTTCGTGGAGAAGTTTGCTTCTATTTCTGCACCATTGACTAGGCTGACTCAGAAGGCAGCTAAGT
Source organism: Przewalskia tangutica (assembly GCA_029844215.1). Classification (NCBI taxonomy): domain Eukaryota; kingdom Viridiplantae; phylum Streptophyta; class Magnoliopsida; order Solanales; family Solanaceae; genus Przewalskia; species Przewalskia tangutica. The sequence continues at coordinate 93,366,543 of CM056720.1, forward strand.
TTGATGGTCTTGCTTGTGGCGGGGTTTCCAGCTACTGAAGGAGAGATTGACGACCGCCCCAGTTCTTACTCTTCCACAGGGTCCAGACGGTTATGTGGTGTATTGTGATGCGTCAGGCGTCGGGCTTGGATGTGTGTTGATGCAGCAGGGTAAGGTTATAGCATACGCATCTCGACAACTCAAGAAGCATGAGAAGAACTACCCCACCCATGATTTGGAGTTGCAGCGGTGATTCACGCCTTGAAGATTTGGAGGCACTATTTGTATGGAGTTCATGTGGATATTTACACAGACCACAAGATCCTCCAGTATATCTTCAGCCAGAGGGAGCTGAACTTACGACAGAGACGGTGGTTAGAGTTACTCAAGGATTATGATGTCGATATCCTGTACCACCCAGGGAAGGCCAATATTGTGGCAGATGCCCTTAGTCGTAGGTCGATGGGGAGTCTATCAGATGTGCAGCCAGAGAGGAGGGGCATGGTCCGCGAGTTACATCAGCTAGTGAGCCTTGGAGTCCGATTGATTGGTTCTGATAGCAGTGGGGTTCGGGTTCGAGAGGTTGCCGAGTCTTCCATCGTCGAGGAGGTGAAGAGGCAACAGTTTGAGGATCCGATTTTGACACGGTATCGTGATACGGCTCTTCGTGAGGGGAAGGGTCCTTTTGAGGTAGCACCTGATGGGGTGCTAAGGTTTGAGGCGAGTTGTGTGTTCCGGATATTGCATGACTTGGCGGCAGTTCTGGGGAAGCACACAAGCGTTACTCTATCCATCCGGGTCGACAAAGTTGTACCACGACCTCGGATCGTGTATTGGTGGGATGGCTGAAGAGGGCGTTGCGAGTTTGTGGCTCGTGCGTGTTGTCGCAGTAAAGGTAGAGCATCGAGGCACAGTGGGTTATGCGGATGATAGAGATCCCGACGGAAGTGGGAGGTCATCAACATGGACTTTATCACGGGATTACCTCGCACTCGGAGGAAGCATGATTCTATCCGTTATCGTCGGCAGTGGTGAAATCCGCCCACTTTCTTCCCGTCAGGACGACTTTTTCGGCTGAGGATTATGCTAGACTTTACATCCGAGAGATCGTGAGACTGCATGGGGTCCCTATTTCTATCATATCGAGCAGGAGCCCGCCACGGCTAACTTCGGAGGTCTTTCCGAAGGGATTAGGACGCAGTGAGCCTCGATCTGCATTCCATCCTCGCATGACGGACAGCAGAAGGCACTATCCAGACTCTTGAGGATATGCTGCGAGCCTGTGTTATTGATTTCAGGGGTAGCTGGGAGGATCATTTGCCGCTAGTAGAGTTTGCGTATAATAACAGCTACCATTCCAGTATCCAGATGGCGCCTTATGAGGCCTTATATGGGAGGAAGTGCAGGTCGCCGATAGGTTGGTTTGATGTGGGCGAGGTTCAGTTGGTTGGGCCGGACTTGATACAGCAGGCAGTGGATAAGGTGAAGCTTATCCAGGAGCGGTTACTGACAGCGCAGAGTCGACAGAAGTCGTATGCAGATCATCGGCGTCGACATTTGGAGTTTGAGGTTGCTGATTGGGTTTTCCTGAAGGTATCACCCATGAAGGGTGTGATGAGATTCGGGAAGAAAGGGAAACTCAGCCCAAGGTACATTGGGCCTTATCAGATTGTCCGCAGGGTAGGCAAGGTTGCCTATGAGTTGGATCTGCCGTCCGATCTGGAGGCAGTGCATCCGGTTTTCCATGTTTCTATGCTGAGGAGATGTATCGGAGATCCATCTATAGTGCACCCGATTGTGATGTCCAGTGACCGAGGGTTATCGTATGAGAGATTCCCATAGCGATACTCGATCGTCAAAGTTAGGCTTGCGGACAAAGGATGTGGCTTCCGTCAGTCTTATGGCGAACAGCGCGAGAGGAGATGACGTGGGAAGCAGAGGAGGACAAGAGGCAGAGGTATCCTCACTTATTCCCCACACCTCCAGGTAACTCACTTTCCTACTTGCTGGTTTTATTTATCATATATGCTTGAGGGTTGTATTGTGGCCATGTGTGGCATTTGCAAACTGTTTAAGTTGCGAGGAGCTATGTCGTTTCTGATTTAATTGAATCTAGAAGGAACATTCGGGACGAATGTTTCTAAGGAGGGGAGAATGTTATACCCCGTAGTTTCAGGGTATGTATGTGAGGACATACGTACAAGTGTATAAACCCTAATTAGGTTAAGGATGAAAATGTGAACTTCCAACGGAAAAGATTCTGAACCTTGTGAAGGAAATTTTGCGCTTTTAATATTTTAACCGATTTCGGATTTTTCCGAGAGATGAAATATTTTGGACCAATAGGAGGGCGACATGTGTCACCCTTAGGTGACATTGGTTGGACGAAAATGGTGGGCAAGTGGCTAAGTCAATAAGTCAAGTCTTGCAAGATATTTCTTTGGGATAGTGGGAGTAGGTGGACGTTTTTTGTGGGCAAGTGGGTGAGGCCTTGTTGGACGGTTTTCTTGAGCAAGTGGATGGCCACATGGCTCATTGTTGTGGTGGACATATGTCCCAATGTTGTGGTGGACATATGTCCCAATGTTGTGGTGGACACTTGGTGGAAGACTCCACTCACACAATCTATCTAATCTACACCCTCCATTTGCTTTAATCTTGGCCATTGAAGGTTCTATAAATACCCCCCTCTAGTGCAAGACTTCTTCATTCACTTAACATTTCCAAGTCTCCAAAATCCTTCCCCCTTAGTTGCAAGTTCTCGTCCAAAGTCCCCTCCCCCTTTGAGTAGCTCTCGTCCAAACACCCTCCCCCCCTTCCTTGTTGTTCTCGACGAAATACCCCCCCCCTCCCTTGGTAGAAAAGTTGTCTTCTAGTATTGTTACCATGCCAAAATACCTTAGCCTAAATCCCTTGTAATTTTTCAAAGTTACCTCCATACTAAAAGCCCGAAAATACTACTTTGTATCCTTTAGTCATAAAACGAAACCCTAGGAAAATCTTCATAGTTGGTTGAAGTATTAAGTAGAAGTTGTTTAGAAACTTCTAATGGTTTCTTGGAGCTATCAGAGCGTGCAAATTAGGAGCTAAACTGGTATACCCCGTATTTCCAGAGTATGTACGTGAGGACGTACGTAGAAAGTTTGAGCCTTAAAGTTAGGCAAGGACGAAAAGTTTGTTCACAACTACCGAAAAGAGTCGTTTTTCGACGAAACGTTTTACAAAACTTGCGAAGGGAAAATTCCGGCTATGTCATTAATAATTTTTGCGGATTTTTCCGAGAGATGAGATATTTTGGACCAACGAGAGGGCGACACTTGTCACCCTCAAGTGGGCGTGCTAGTGGCCGAGAGTGGGGCGGTTTCTTGGCATGTTTGGTGGCATAAAACTTGGGTCAATGTTTTGTGGAGTAGGGCTAGGGGCACTTGGGCAAATCTTGGCCCTCCACTTGCCCCCCACTTGGCTTGATCATGGCCATTGGTTTCCCTATAAATACCCCCCCCCCCCTTGAAGACTTCTTCATCCCAAAATTGTTCTAAGTCTTGAAAGCCTTCTCCCCCCTTTGTGTAGAATTCTCGTCCTAGCCTCCCCCTCCCCCCCTTTCGTGAGGCCCCCTTGGCCGAGAGTTATCTCTCCCCCTCCTAGTGGTGTTGGCCGAGACACCCCCCCCTTGCCTAGTGGTTCTCGTAAAATACCCCTCTTGGTAGAAAATACTCTCCAAGTATTGTTCTTATACCAAAATACCTTAGCCTTATACCTTGTAGTATTCCAAAAGTTACCTCTATACGTAGAGCCCGGAAATACTACCTTATGTCCTTTTTGTCTCAAAACGAAACCCTAAGGAAAATCTTCATAGCCGGTTGAAGTATTAAGAAGAAGTTGGTAGAACTTCTAAAGGGTTGTTTGGAGCGGGTTGGAGCGCCCAGAGTAGGAGCTAAACGTTGCTCAGGATCGACATTTATACTTGGATAATTATGGGCTTATCGAGGTAAATAATCCTATCCTTCTATTGTAATTGGAAATTACATACTGTAGTTGTAAAGATGTTATACCCCGTATTCCCAGAGTATGTACGTGAGCGCGTACGTATTATAATTTGAGCCTTAAAGTTAGGCAAGTTTCGAATTTGTGCATAACTACCTAAAGGAGTCGTTTTTCGACGAAACGTTTCCACAGCTTTCGTAGGGAAAATTCCGGCTATGTCATTAATAATTTTTGCGGATTTTTCCGAGAGACGAAACATTTTGGACCAACGAGAGGGCGACACTTGTCACCCTCTAATTGGAAGGAGCCGGACGAAATGGGCATAGTTGGCACGTTTTTGTGCCTTCTCCGAGTTGGTAGGATATTTTGTGTGGAAGATGAGAAAGTGGGACCCACAAACACATGGCTTAATCTTTACCCTACACTTGCATGGCACTTGTCTTCATCTTGGCCATTGGTTGGCCTTCACTTGACCTATAAATACCCTCTAAGTTGAAGACTTTCTTCATCCTCACTTGAGCAATCTACCTAAGTCTCAAACACTCCTCCTCTTGTTCTCTCGTCCACCACACCTCCCCTTTGAGGCCCTATTGGCGAGCTTCCTTCCCCTTTGTGGTGCCACTGGGTACCCCCTCTAGTTGTCTCATTATAAATACCCCTTGTTGTGGTATAGAAATACCCTCCTAGTATTGTTATAATGTCCAAATACCTTGGCCCAAATACCTTGTAGTATTTCCCAAGGTTACAATTATACAAGGCCAGAAAATACCATTATACTTCCCTCTCACTAAACGAAACCACAAGGAAATCTTCATTGATAGTTGAAGTATTTGAGTAGAAGTTGGTTAGAACTTCTAAGGGTTGTTTGGAGGCGGGTTGGAGCGCACGGAGTAGGAGCTAAACCTTGCTCGGGATCGACATATAAACTGGATAATTTTGGGCTTATCGAGGTAAACACTCTTGACCTTCTATTGTAATTGGAAATTACATATTGTAGGAATATATAGTTGAAGTATACTATATATAGAACTGAACATTATAATTGTGCGGCAATGTCTTTTGACTTAAGCATGAATAATACTTACGGCAATATCTTGCGACTTAAGCTGAATTTTAAGAATCGAATCGTAATTACATAGGACTGTATTAGCATTCTTGTGTAGTAGAATTGTACACGTCCCGCTAGACGTGTTAACCCCGGTTGGCTTGGTAGGCCTCGATAGAGAGTAGATTTCTGTTGTTGCGGGAAGTCTTTGAATTTTACGTAGAATATTCTACGTCGGGATCTAAAGATATTAATAGCGCCTTGTGGCCTCTATAGGTTGAAATACTACGTGTGGCGCGATCTACTCGGCTTAAGGTGCGGTTTGAGGTACTTGAGCGTTTTGCTATTAGTCGATAATCGTCGCGAGGTATGTGAACCTCTTCCTATCTTTTCTAGCATGATATGTGTGAGCTATGTAGTTAAGCGTATTTGGTTGTTTTAAAAACATAAGTGTTATACTAGCTTTATGGGAGTTAGGTATAACGTCTTAAGAGTAAAATGAATGGTTTATTAATTTCAAAAGTTAAGAGATTGGATCTTATAAGATAAGAGACTTAACTTTAATGAATTAATATGGATTTTGTGTGAAACCTCATTCGTGAGTAATGAGTACTTGGTTTTAAAAGGAATAACGTTTCTTGATTTTGGAAATCGAATGTGTATCAATAAACCATCTTTGCATTAATAAAGGAAAATGTATTGAATAACTAAGTATTATTAAAACCAGTGAAACCTCCATCTGCATAGAAGCTAAGATGAGACAAAATGATATTACATTTTCTAGATCATGGTGCTTAATAAGATTGATTATGAACAAGATTAACTACTCACATGGCGTATGTTACTCTATTGTTTTAAAAAGAGGTTAAGACATTGAACTATGAAACTTTTCTAAAAAGAGACTTGCGTAATTGAAATTAGGCAAACCGGAACTCTTAGGAAAAGAAAGGCATTGTGTTGTCTTAAAATGGTTTAAAACATAAAGTGTTATAACGACTTTATGGGAAGTTGGTTATAACGACTTTATGAAAACAAAGAAGGGTTTTATCATTTGTTTTAATGCGTAACTTGACTTTTAAGAGAAGTATTTTGGTCAAGGCATGGTATTGCCTTAATTTGGTCTTAAAAGAAAGTATGAAAGTTGTTTTGGTTTACTTAAAAGATATAAGTCACACATTTTATATACTACTATCGGGTGACTTTTATAAAAGGAATTACGTCGTAGTACTTTGGGGTTAAATCCGGACTTTGACATAAAATGAAAGTACCTTGAGTTGTGTGTAACTTGCTTATGCTTGTTGTTATGAAACTTGACCATGTTACGTGTGATAGCCTTGTTGTGCAAATCGTTCTACTCGACTACGGTTCATCAGGAATGTATTTCACTTGATTCGGTTCATCCGAATGTATTTCACTTGACTACTGGCTCATCCGAATGTATTTCACTTGATGGTTCATCGAATGTATTTCATGACTGGCTCATCCGAATGTATTCCACTCGACCTGGTTCGTGGGATGAGCGGAATGTATTCCACACGTTTACGTATTGGGTCCTAAGATGGGCGAGACCATTATCGTATCACATGATTTGTACCTAGGCTGGCGGTGAGGAAGAAGTTCCACGATGACTTTGGCGTGAGTCCCGACTTGACATGACCGCTTTTATGTTGTGATCGTAGTTTGGTTATCATCATGTATCCTTTATATAGACTATTATGATTTCATTTCTGATATTTCTGATTTCACATACTTGGTACTGTTATCGACCTCCTGCGTTCATAGTAAAAGGTACATCGACCGTCGATCCGCTTATAGGATCACATTTCGGTGTTGGGAAGCTCCGTTCCTTGAGGCTTATCTTTTGGTATGTTACCTGAGTGCAATTCTTATACATTCGGGGTATGGCCATAGATGTTGTAAAAATCTTAGAGGCCTGTAGCACTGTGTGGGCAGGGTTTTGTAAAAGGACTAAACTGTTCGTAAAAAAAAAAAAAAAAAAAAAGAGTTGTTTATATATATTTTTATTGGAAGGTAACCGTTTGGTTGGCCTGTTTCATTATCTTGTCTCATGTTTATGTTTAAGTTTTTATTTCCACGTTTTCTCGATGTTGTATCAGGTGCCGGGTAAGGCACGATCGGGCCGGATTGGGTCGTGACAAAAGTGGTATCAGCGATTAGTCCTCGGAAAGTGTCTGAACCGTGTCTAGTAAGTCTTGATTATCGGTGTGTTGTGCACCACATCTATGTCGGAGGCTATAGGACATTTAGGATTGGTTTCCATTCTTCTCATTACGAGATCGTGCCTTAGGCGGTGTGATAAGTTGGACCCCTCGGCGTATTCCTTTCCTTTACGATGATGCCTCGCGTAAAACCGGCAAAGCGATATCTCAGCGCGATTTAAGCGCGGCGATGGGCTGCTGAGACTCTGATACGAGCCTCAGTCCACGGCTGGAGCGGATGAGATAAGTACAAGGAGATGGCGATTCGGCGAGTCGTGGCCGATATGAGATAAGCGCCGTAGTTCACCCGGCGAGCGGTTTGAGGCTACGTGACTTTACGAGTTGTAGTGTTATGGATCGAGGCGAGGGCGACCCTCGGGAGTTTATCAAGCGGCCTCTGGATCGTGGTGTCCAGTCTCGAGGCGAGTCGGTGGTATTGGTGCGTGATCTGCGATTGGCCGTTTGATTCGCGGAAGAGCATGCACTTCCAGCGATTTGGGGCGAGTTCTCGAGGCATTTCTTGCACATTTCTTGCCTCCACGGATGAGGAGGCTCGGTATGATTTTTGACGTTGAGGCGGGGCGGGTGGGCGGTTAGAGAGTACAATGTGAGTTCGACTCATTAGCTCAGTTTGTTCCGTAGGCGATATGGAGGACGAGTACCGCTACGTCACCGTTGGGCGAGCGAGGCGTGTAGCTCTTGCATGGACATTGCCGCGTCTGGCTCATACACTAGGATGTGAGGCGCAGAGAGGTCGACGGAATGGCCGAGATCAGGCAACAGCGAGTCCTTTGGTAACTTTGGCGGACCGCGTTATGTACCTCCGCAAGATGCAGTGGTCCCCACGATCGTCGGGCGTTCGGTATTCGGAGCGGTAACTCAGGCTTCGGTTCGCGGATATATGGGTTCTAGCGGCGGATTCACCAGCGATGTGGCAACATCATCGAGAATGTCGTCTTTTTATCGGTGCTTGTTTCACTGGTGATGAGAGGCGTGCTTATAGGAATGCCGGCTTAGCGCGACCTGGATCGATGGCGGTTCATCGCCTTCTACGATTATGCGGCGGACTTATGATTAGAGTGGGCGGTAGTATATCCTTAACCCTCTAGAGGCTTGTATGTTTTGATGTTATGTTAATGTGTTAAGTGTTATGTTCGGATAGCTTTGTGCTAAAATGTGATTTAGGAACCCGGTTGGGGAAAAAGGGTAAGCTGGGGTGAAAATGATGAACCTTAGAATATTACAGTTGAGACCTTAGATGTAAGGCCGTCTTGAGTACAAGATTTTGCGAGTGATCTTGTCGAGTGCATTTTATGCAGAATGTATTGTGTGATAAGTCCTGGGTTGGGTAAATGAAAGTGGTATCTTTCTGATGTGATTTAGCAAGGTTGTTCGGATCGAGAAACGAGAGAGTCCTCGGGTTGAGGGCGTGTTGCGTGTCAACCGTGGCCGGAATAAGGTGGGGTCACTCAGGTGGTCCCGCGGTGGTAGGTCACGAGGTGCTAGGCCCAGTTTAGATGACCATCGTATGAGTTCGGTGTGTTCGACCGAAGCGGTCGTGAAGGCGGGAATGGCCTTAAGGAAGATTGAGGCTAGTAAGATAACCAAGTTGGAGGTGGTGACTTGATCGGAAAGCGAAGCGTTAGTGTGAGTACGGATACTAGAAAGAGTTCGAGTGTTCGAGAAGGGTACAACGAGATAGGGGAGAAGTGAACGTGTGTGATCATTTCTTGTAAAGGGAGAAGGTGCGAAGGATGTATATTTTTGACCTCAGGGATCGCATGCAGTCCGGTACCATATGTTGGGTCGCCGGAGTGACACTAGAACCTCGCGGCAAAGTGACAAAAGTTTGTGATATTAGAGGTGTTTCCTCGTGGACTTGGATATAAGTATTTTTGCGTGCATGTGTTATTTCGTATTGTGGCGTTGGCAACTTGTTAGAAGAACTTTATCGTTATCTGTCTTGAGAAGGAACATTCGGACGAATGTTTCTAAGGAGGAGAGAATGTTATACCCGTATTCCCGCAGTATGCGTGGCGCGTCGTATTATAATTTGAGCCTTAAAGTTAGGCAAGTTTGAATTTGTGCATAACTACCTAAAAGTCGTTTTTAAATGAAGCGTTTCCGACTTTCGTAGGGAAAATTCTATGTCATTAATAATTTTGCGGATTTTTAGAGGCGAAACATTTTGGACCAGCGAGAGGCGACACTTGTCACCTACAATTGGAAGGGACGAAATGGGCATAGTTGGCACATTTTTGTGCCTTCTCCTTAGTCGAGGAGTTGGTAGGATATTTTGTGTGGAAGATGAGAAAGTGGGACCCACAAACACATGGCTTAATCTTTACCTACACTTGCATGACACTTGTCTTCATCTTGGCCATTGGTTGGCCTTCACTTGACCTATAAATACCCTCTAAGTTGAAGACTTTCTTCATCCTCACTTGAGCAATCTACCTAAGTCTCAAACACTCCTCCTCTTGTTCTCTCGCCCACCACACACTTTGAGGCCCTATTGGCGAGAGCTTCCCTTTAGGTGCCCTGCCAGGTACCCCACTGCTAGTTGTCTCGTATAAATACCCTTTGTTGTGGTATAGAAATACCCTCTAGTATTGTTATAATGTCCAAATACTCGCCCAAATACCTTGTAGTATTTCCCAAGGTTACAATTATACAAGCCCAGAAAATACCATTATACTTCCCCTCAGTCACTAAACGAAACCCTAAGGAAATCTTCATTGATAGTTGAAGTATTTGAGTAGAAGTTGGTTAGAACTTCTAAGGGTTGTTTGGATGGAGCGGTAGGAACTAAACCTTGCTCAGGATCGACATATAAACTCGGATAATTTTTGGGCTTATCGAGGTAAACACTCTTGACCTTCTATTGTAATTGGAAATTACATGTTGTAGGAATATATAGTTGAAGTATACTATATATAGAACTGAACATTATAATTGTGCGGCAATGTCTTTTGACTTAAGCTGAATAATACTTACGCGATGTCTTGACTTAAGCCCAATTTTAAGCGAATTAATTACATAGTGTATTACGACTTGTGTAGCATTAGTGTAGTAGAATTGTACACGTCCGCTAGACGTGTTAACCCGTTGGCTTGATAGAGGAGTAGATTTCTGTTGTTGCGGGAGAGTCTTTAATTTTACGTAGAATATTCTCGTCGGGATCTAAAGATATTAATAGGCGCATGGCCTCTATGAGTTGAAATACTACGTGTGGCGCGATCTACTCGGCTTAAGGTGCAGCCGACGGTTTGAGGTACTTGGAGCGTTTTGCTATTAGTCGATAATCGTCGCGAGGTATGTGAACCTCTTCCTATCTTTTCTAGCATGATATGTGTGAGCTATGTAGTGTATTTGGTTGTTTTAAAAACATAAGTGTTATACTAGCTTTATGGGGAGTCAGGTATAACGTCTTAAGGGTGGTAAAATGAATGGTTTATTAATTTCAAACCACTGCAGCGTTAATAAAGGGAAATGTTTTGACTTATTAAGTATTATTAACCAGTAGAAACCTCCATCTGCATAGAAGCTAAGATGAGACAAAATGATGTTACATTTCCTAGATCATGGCTGCTTTAATAAGATTGTTATAAACAAGAATAACCTACTCACACATAAGGCATATGTTTCTCAAATTGTTTTAAAGGAGAATTATATCATTAAGTGATTAAAACTATGAACTACGAAACCTTTCGAAAACGAGAAACTTGAGTATTTGAAATTAGGCAAACTTGAACGTTTGGAAAAGAATGTTGTTACTTGATTTTACAAAGAAAAGTGTTTTGATTTACTTAAGAAGATAGTCACTCTATTTTTATACAACGGGTATTGTGTGACTCTTGTGAAATAAACGGATTTTTTAAAGAGTTAATGTATGAAGTACTTTGGGGATAAAAACCCGAACTTGTTAATCATAAAGTAGAAAGTACCTTGTGTGAATAACTTGATTGTGTTGGTTTGTGATAGCATTGTAATACTTCCTTGTTGATTTGATAATTAAACATGTTAGGATGCTACGTGTGTTAGTGTCTTGTGATGTTTGTGTAAAGGGTTTCCACTTGTTGTGCTTATGTTGTCTAGCAGTGGCGTTATGCTAGTATTACATCACTCACCTCTTGACATGATTCGGGGTTAAGTGCCCTCCGTCACGGGGTAGACTCGGTGATGCAGGACCGTGATTCGAGAATACTTCATGCGGGTCCTGAGGACCTATGCGAGCTACGAGAGTTCCGGTTAGTGTCGCGGCCGCGTGGTCATGCGATGCATGTGGCCATGCGGATGCGAGTCGGGGCGTTGCAGGGAGTAGCTACCTCGATGCGAGAATACCTCATGCGGGCCATTGGAGTGGCCTATGCGGGCTGCGGAAGTCGGGACTAGGCAGCGCATTAGATCTGCGAGCGAGTGGCGGCTTCGATCATGTGGCGGTCTAGACAGATCTCATAATCTGATTTATGACCACTGTTGATGCGTAGGTTTTAGTAGTCGGCTATGCCTTCGTACTTACCGTCACGGTTTTATTATGACACAGGTGGGACACAGTGTTCATGTGTTCCTTGGTGCTTTTATATCATGCTATGGCGGTGAGGAAGGTATTCCACGGGCATGATTGATGTTGTGGCGTGAGACCCATAGTTGTATTTAAGTGATGACTTTGAGCGTGAGTCCACGACTTGACATGATCGCTATTTATTGTGAATCGTAGTTTGGTTATCATACATGTCTCCCGCTTTATATAGACTACTATGATTTCATTTACGCATTTTTCGCCACATACTTGTACTGTTATCGACCTCTCCGGGGCTGCGTTCATGCCGCAGTAGAGTACACCGATGTTGATCCTCGCCTAGGGTCACATTCGGCGTTTGGGAAGCTCCGTTTCTCGGAGGCTTATCGGTGGTATAGTCCTCGCCGTTGTAAGTGCTACATTCGTGGTATGGCGGCCCCGCTCGCCATTATTGTCATATCATTCTGCAGAGTCTTGTAGTATCACGGGCGTAATTGTAAAAAGGGATGTAATCGTCTAGTTGTTATATATATATATGCCGAAAGACAACTTTTCTCGATAAGCTGTTTACACTTCACATTATTCATGTCTTGTTTTATATTCCTCTTATTACTCTGATTTATGGCTACTTGTGTGCCGGGTAAGGCACGATCGGCCGGTTGGTCGTGACAAAAGTGGTATCGAGCAATTAATCCTCGGAAAGTGTCTACAGACCGTATCTAGTAGAGTCTTAATTATCGGTGTGTTGTGCACCACACCAATAATCAGGAGGCTATAGGATATTTAGGATTGGTTTCCATTCTTCTCACTCTGAGATCGTGCCTTAGAGTTGTGTTATAAGTTGGACCCCTCTAACGTATTTCTTTCCCTTACCGTTATGCCTCCGTGTAAGGCAACCCGCCCGTGGGCAAGGCAAAGGCGAGAGCTGCGAGTAGAGCACGAGGGTTACGAGGCACAGCCCAATCATCACCGAGGTGGTGCTTCTTTCGGGAGTTCTGGCGTCGCCCAAAGAGTTTAGCACACGGCGGTTCCTCTGCGGCCATGATATGAGCCTTGCCCACGACCGGGAACAAAGAATATGGATTACAAAGGAATGGACATGTTACTAGCTAAGGATGTAGCTACCAGAGAGTATATGATGTATCGATTTATCACGGGTCTTGACGACTACCTAAGAGAGGGTTGGGCAAGAGTAATTCTTCAGTTAGGCTTGAGCATGGCCTGCGTACGGGCTTATGCACAGCAGGCCGAGAAACGTAGAGATCGACGGATTAACCAAGATCAGCAGAAGAGGACCAGAACAACAGGGTCCTTTGGTAACTTTTGAGGCGAATCGCCTCGCCAGAAATGAATATGCGCCCGCCCGGCAGAGTGGTCCTCGCGGGTTCGGGGCGTTAGGTATGCCGAGTTGGCGAGCTCCGGGGCTTCGTTCACAACTATATGTAGTTCTAGCCACCGATTCGGTGGTTGAAAGAGGGGTGTTAGCGAGAGCCACCCCACCGGTGTGCCGTTGTGGTAAGTGTCTTTGTGAATAGTGTCGTACTTCTTCTGCAGCTTGTTTTACTTGCGGCCAGCAGGGCCATTTTTGCGAGAAATTTGTCCCACTGCAGGTGGCGCGGATAGAGACTCACCTTCAGATCGTGGCTGGTCGTCACCTTCCTTAGCTATGCGCCCAATAGGGCAGGATTGATTAGAACGATAGAGGGGAGTGAAGCTGTAGATACAGGTAGATCATTAACCCTCTAGAGATTTGTACGTATGATAAGATGAGTATGCCTTAAATGTTATGTTAATTTTGATTAGAAATCATGGTTAGTTAACCGGGTAAGATTGGGGATAAAGAAGTGTGAGCCTTAGAGTTTTATACGTGGAGACCTTAAAGGCAAGGCCATCTCGAGTAAGAGATCTATATTTTTATGTTTGACCCCTATCGGAGTGCATAGTATAAGTGGGATATATTTGTGTAATAAGTCCCTGAGTAGTGTGAAATGAAAGAGGGTAGTTGAGCTAAGAAGACCGCTAGTTTTTCATAACTTGATTAGTGAGATTGTTCCGGATCGGTGAGCAAGAGTTTTGCGCGATAATGGTCGGGTCATGGACCGATCGGTCAACCCGCACCGTATGGTGGTGGGGTCAGTTTGTGGTCCCGCTTTGTGTTAGGGTCACGAGGGTGTTAGGCCCAAGTTTAGGTAAACTGAGTACGAGTTCGTGGATGAGTTCGACCAGTAGTCGGGCCGATGATGTCAGCCCATCTTGTCCTTGATCGGGTGTTTACTCGAGAGGTTATGCGAGATGTTATATCGGAAGGTTGTAAGGTTGCACGAGGTGCCTACTTTCACCTTATGACAGCGATGGAGCCAGTTACGCTATTTCTTTTCTGGAGGTTTTACCAGGTAGAGTTAGGAACTCAGGTGAGTCTCAGTATCGCATTCGCCCTCGGGCCAGTGTTTGGATTTCGGGGGTAGCTGTGAGGATTGTTGCCTCCTGTTGAGGGAGTGTTTTTAGCTACCATTTCAGTATTCGGATATTGCCTTATGAAGCCTTATAGGGGTGGAAGTATAAATTGCCGGTCGATTGGTTCGATGTTGGCAAGGTTCGGATAGTTGGTTCATACGTGTTCAAGGATGTGGATAGGGTGAAGCTTATCCGTAAGAGGTTATTGGAAGCTCGAGTCAGCGAAGTCGTGCGGATAATCTGCGACAATGCTTGGAGTTCAGTTGACGGTGGTCTTCAAGGTACCACCGGAAAGTGTGGCGAGTTTTGGAAAATAGAGAAACTTGCCCGAGGTACTTTGGGGCCCTTTCGATCATTTGAAGAGTAGGCCGTCGCCTATAGGTTAGCATTGCCGTCCGACTTAGGAGGCGATCGTCCGCTTTCGTGTTGTTATGTTCGAAAAGTATCGAGATCCGTCAGTGTTCCCGATTAATGATGACCAAGTTGGAGATAGTAACCCGCAGATTTGGAACCAAGCGAATAAATGTGGTAAGTTATGAGAAAGAGTTCGAGTGTGCGAGAAGTAGATGCAAGGGAAGAAGCGAGCATGTATTACGAGCATAGATGTGATCATTTCTTTTGTAAAGTGAAGGTGCGAAGGGAGTATATTTTAGACCTCGAGTGGGAGCTTTTGTAGTGATGGAGGTGATTCCTCGTGGACTTGGATTAAGTATTTGCGCGGGTGTTTTCTGTGGCCAGGTGTGGCATGATTGTTTTCGTAAATATAGCAGTGAAGACTATACTGGCGCATGTTTGTTTTGAGACTTAGAAGGAACATTCGGGACGAATATTTCTAAGGATGGGAGAATGTTATACCCCGTATTTCCAGAGTATGTACGTGAGGACGTACGTAGAAAGTTTGAGCCTTAAAGTTAGGCAAGGACGAAAAGTTTGTTCACAACTACCGAAAAGAGTCGTTTTTCGACGAAACGTTTTACAAAACTTGCGAAGGGAAAATTCCGGCTATGTCATTAATAATTTTTGCGGATTTTTCCGAGAGATGAGATATTTTGGACCAACGAGAGGGCGACACTTGTCACCCTCAAGTGGGCGTGCTAGTGGCCGAGAGTGGGGCGGTTTCTTGGCATGTTTGGTGGCATAAAACTTGGGTCAATGTTTTGTGGAGTAGGGCTAGGGGCACTTGGGCAAATCTTGACCCTCCACTTGGCTTGATCATGGCCATTGGTTTCCCTATAAATACCCCCCCCCCCCCCTTTGAAGACTTTTTCATCCCAAAATTGTTCTAAGTCTCGAAAGCCTTCTCCCTTTGTGTAGAATTCTCCCTAGCCTCCTCCCCTTCGTGAGGCCCCCTTGGCCGAGAGTTATCTCTCCCCCTCCTAGTGGTGTTGGCCGAGACACCCCCCCCTTGCCTAGTGGTTCTCGTAAAATACCCACCCTCTTGGTAGAAAATACTCTCCAAGTATTGTTACTATACCAAAATACCTTAGCCTTATACCTTGTAGTATTCCAAAAGTTACCTCTATACGTAGAGCCCGAAAATACTACCTTATGTCCTTTTTGTCTCAAAACGAAACCCTAAGGAAAATCTTCATAGCCGGTTGAAGTATTAAGAAGAAGTTGGTAGAACTTCTAAAGGGTTGTTTGGAGCGGGTTGGAGCGCCCAGAGTAGGAGCTAAACGTTGCTCATGATCGACATTTATACTTGGATAATTATGGGCTTATCGAGGTAAATAATCCTATCCTTCTATTGTAATTGGAAATTACATACTGTAGTTGTAAAGAAATGAAAATAAGATTCATAGAAGAGAATTGAACTGTAATAGAAGGATATTACAGAAAAGACTTGAACTGAAATCACATCAGAAGAATATTAATGTAGAAGTTGATAGACTTATATAACCTGTATAGGTTGAATGTTCTGCGAGTAGCATGTACTACTTGAAAGGTGGACAAGGCTAGCCGGGTTATAGCCGTGGAGCGTTTTGCTAATAGTCGATAATCGTCGCGAGGTATGTGATTCTTCCTATCCTCTTGAGCATGATATTTTAAAAGAATATATATAGTACGGTAGACGTACGTGTGTTAACTGAACGTAGTTGTACGGCAATGTCTTTTGACTTAAGCCTGAATAATAAGAATCTTGAAGTATTTCAAAAGAATTAAGAAACCTTTTTGAAAGAAGAGTAATACTTGGTTTTAAAAGCTTAAGAGTTATACTAGCTTTATGGGAAGTTAGGTATAACGGCTTAAGAGAGATAAAAAGAATGGTTTATTGATTTTAGAAGTTAAGAGACTTGATCTTAAAAGATAAGAGACTTGACTTAATTATTAATATGAATTTTGTTAAAAAGGTGTGAAACCGCATTCGTGAGTAATGAGTACTTGGTTTTTTAAAGGGGATAATGTTTTACTGATTTCGGGAATCAGAATAAGTATCGAACGAACCACTGCAACGTTAATAAAGGGAAATGTTTTGACTTATTAAGTATTATTAACCAGTAGAAACCTCCATCTGCATAGAAGCTAAGATGAGACAAAATGATGTTACATTTCCTAGATCATGGCTGCTTTAATAAGATTGTTATAAACAAGAATAACCTACTCACACATAAGGCATATGTTTCTCAAATTGTTTTAAAGGAGAATTATATCATTAAGTGATTAAAACTATGAACTACGAAACCTTTCGAAAACGAGAAATTTGAGTATTTGAAATTAGGCAAACTTGAACGTTTGGAAAAGAATGTTGTTACTTGATTTTACAAAGAAAAGTGTTTTGATTTACTTAAGAAGATAGTCACTCTATTTTTATACTACGAGTATTGTGTGACTCTTGTGAAAGAAACGGATCTTTTAAAGAGTTAATGTATGAAGTACTTTGGGGATAAAAACCCGAACTTATTAATCATAAAGTAGAAAGTACCTTGTGTGAATAAATTGATTGTGTTGGTTTGTGATAGCCTTGTAATACTTCCTTGTTGATTTGATAATTAAACATGTTAGGATGCTACGTGTGTTAGTGTCTTGTGATGTTTGTGTAAAGGGGTTTCCCTTGTTGTGCTTATGTTGTCTAACGGTAAGCCGTTATGCTGGTATTACATCACTCACCTCTTGACATGATTCCGGGGGTTAAGCGCCTCCGTCGCGGGGTAGACTCGGCGATGCAGGACCGTGATTCGAGAATACCTCATGCGGGTCCCGGGACCTATGCGAGCTACGAGTTCCAGTTAGTGTCGCGCCCTTGTGGTCACGCGGTCTATGTGCCATGCGATCGCGAGTCCGGGGCGTTGCCGGGAGTAGCTACCCTCGACGCGAATACCTCATGCGGGCCATTGGAGTGGCCTATGCGAGTCAGCGGAAGTTCGAGGACTAGACGCCGCATTAGATATCATCGCGCGAGTGGCCGCCCGATCATGTGGCGGTCAGACAGATCTCATGATACAATTTATGACCACTGGTACCGTGGGTTTTAGTAGTCGGCTATGCCTTCGCACTTACCCCAGACGGTTTTATTATGACACAGTGGGACCCGTGTTCATGTGTGTTCCTTGGTGCTTTTATATCATGATCGCCGGCGGGAAGGTATTCCACGCATGATTGATGTTGTGGGCATGAGACCCATAGTTGTATTTAAGTGATGACTTGAGGCGTGAGTCCACGACTTGACATGATCGCTTATTTATCAGGAATCGTAGTTTGGTTATCATACATGTCTCCCGCTTTATATAGACTAATATGATTTCATTTACGATTTTCGATTCACATACTTGGTACTGTTATCGACCTCCTTCGGGCTGCGTTCATGCCGCGGTAGAGGTACACCGTGTTGATCCTCGCTCTTAGGGTCATCATTGCTGGGAAGCTCCGTTTCTCGGAGGCTTATCGACGTATAGTCACTGTCGTTGTAAGTTACATTCGGGGTATGGCGCGAACCCCGTCCGCCATTGTTGTCATATCATTCTTAGAGGTCTCAGTAATCTTGTTGGGCGTAATTGTAAAAGGGATGTAATCGTTTCTAGTTGTTATATATATATATGCCGAAATACAACTTTTCTCAGATAACTGTTTTACACTTCACCTTATTCATGTCTTGTTTTATATTCCGCTGATTACTCTGATGTATGGCTACTTGGGTGCCCGGGGTAAGGCACTCCACGGGCCCGTTCGGTCGTGACATAAACGCTGCCAGATCGACATATAACCTTGGATAATTTTGGGCTTATCGAGGTAAATATCTTTGTCCTTCTATTGTACTTGGAGATTACATATCGCAAGAGTTTAGAATTAAGTATAAGTTATATAGAAGGATGGTATAAAAGAAGAGAATTGAGACTTACATACCGTATTCTGATGACTTGTGTAGTTTGGCGGGTAGGAAATCGCCCAATTTTCCGTAGAATAGAGAACCCTCCGCTTAGAATATTCTACGAGTAGTCTAGACGTTGATAGGCATATTTGACTATTATAGGTTGATACTCTGCGCGACATATTCGACTTGGCGGTGGATTTCACGGCGAGGTATGTGATTCTTCCTATCCTCTTGAGCATGATATTTTTGATATATATATATAGTACGGTAGACGTACGTGTGTTAACTAAAATTGGTTTTACTCTGATGTCTTATGACTTGAGTTTTAAATAATAAGAATCTTGAAGTATTTCAAAAGAGTTATGAATCATTTCTGAAAGAAAAGAAATACTTGGTTTTAAAAGCTTAAGTGTTATACTAGCTTTATGGGAAGTTATGTATAACGACTTAAGGAAGATAGAAGGAACGGTTTACTTATTTGTTTATGAAAGTCTTGTATTGATTTCTGGAAAGTGTAGTAAGATGGTTTGATAAGTAAACATGTTACGATGCTACGTGTGTTAGTGTCTTGTGATGTTTGTGTAAGGGGTTATTCTTGTGCTTACGTTGTTAAACGCTAAGCGTTGATCGCTATTATATCACATACCCCGACTTGTTATGATATCTGAGGACTTGCCACCTCGACGATGCGAGGAATACCTACGCGATGCGTGGACTACGCGAGTCGCGGAGTTCCAAGATGATCACTCGGTGTGTTACGACGCGGAGAATGCCCTACGCGATCCGTGACTATGCGATGCGGAGTCGAGGATGATGCCGCGGGTTAGCTACCCGTCACGAGAATACCTACGCAGTGCATGTGACTATGCAGATCGCGGAGTTCCAGATTAGGCACGCATAACGATACTATGGACGATCGCCTCGCTTGATCATTAGCGGCCAGAAAAGACCGATTACATTATATCTATTTTTGCTCTTGTTTATCTTTGCGCACTATGCGGTTGAATTGTTTGTATTTGTAAGTGATTTTAAAATGCTTTGATTTCATTTCGATTTACGATTTCACATACTTTGTACTGTTAGATCGACCTCCGGCCGCGTTCATGCCGCAGGTAAGGAAAATCAGGTGGTAGATCCTCGTTCTTAGGATCCTTACTCCGGTGTCAGGAGCCCTATTTCTCCGGAGGCTCGACTTTTGGTACGGCTCTCCCTGTGTTGTAGATATTTCGTACATTTAGGGTATGGCGGGGCCCTGTCCCGCCATAATTGTTTACATTCCTAGAGGTATGTAGTCCTGTTGTAAAGTTGGGATGTAACTGTTCACTCTTTATGTATATATACATGCCGAAAGACAATCTTTTCTTGGATAAACTGTTCTCATTTCATAATTGTTTCATGTCTTGTTTTTATATTCCGCTGGTTACTCTGATGTATGTCTACTTAGGTGCCCGGGTAAGACACCAGTCACGGATCCGGGTTCGGATCGTGACAATTTTGATAGCATTGTTACCATAATTAACCTACATCATAAGTATTCCTAAAATATTTACCAATTTACCATATAAAAAGTGGTTATATTTGCCAATTTTTATCATTATGTAACCGAAAAAAGAAGTTAAAACAATGTTTGCAGGTGTTTGCTCATGAGTTTTCATATCATGCTTTCATAATTTGATTTTAAATCAACGTTTATGTATACAATTAGGACAAAATTCCAACTTCAACTTCATATCATGATTTGAAATCCCAAATCTTCCAAAAAGGTGTGATTTAGAATTCCAAATCATCATTTCAATTCATTTTTTAAAATATAAAACTTGATCCATAAGTATATTTGTAAAAAAAGATTCATAAATTGATAGATATATTTATTAATCATGTTTATCAACCATTTTATCAAATATTAAAAGATCTGCAAGTTGGTAGCATATTAAGAGATTGTCCATAAGAATTATATTAAAGAATAGTTACACTACAATTCAAGTTCAATTTTTCTTTTTTATTGAACTAAAGTTCGATCAATTGATGTTGTATTTTTTTAAAAACCTTTCGAGTAGCGTATTAATTTTGTTATGAACTATAATTTGTTTATTTGGTAAATTTGTATGAATTTGAAAATTTGATGGTTTCCACAATTTTATGGGGTTTTTAAGTCTATTAAAAAAATGCAACTTAAAAAATTCAAATTAAATATCTAAAAAAATTTGGTGATTTTAAATAATGTCCAAACGACTAAATATTATTGGTTAATGGGAGTAATGTTGCAATTTCCACTTATAAATTTTTTGGAAAAGATGGACTTAATACAATACTAACAAAACGTTTGCCAAAAACCAAAGGACTACAATATAAGCCTGCTCTCCCCGCAACTTTCGCTGCAATTACCAAAATGTCCTTCGACACCGAGTCGCCGTCGATGACCAACAGAGACTGGGTTTTCCCTTCACAATCCTTCAAACTTCCCCGAACTCCGGCCCGGAGATTCTCTTCGACGTCGTTCCAGAACTCTCTTACTCCTCCTCCTTCAAATTCTACTCTACGACGCCGTATTAGTCACCGGCACCGGATTGAGAAACAGGCGAGTTCTGTTAGAGATGGAAAGTCGAACGAGTCAGAAGAATGTCCAAGCTCGGGGAATAAAACAACATCGCTTGATAAGAAATTTACCCGTTTCTTTCGCTCCTTCACTCTTCCTTGGCAGACGGCTTGCATTATTGCAGTAACCTTTCTCTCTCTTTACATTGCCTAATTTTACACAGTTATCCTTATTATTTAGAACATTGTCATATTAAATAATAGCGAAATTGACAAAAATGCTACGTTCAAAATAACAATTTTGTTTCTTTAATTTTTTCTAATGTTAACACTTTCTCCGTCAAATATCTAGCCATCTCGGTCTGTTAGATTTGATAGTAATTATAAAAAAAAGGAGATTAACCAGAACTCACATTTAGAGGTATAATTTTTTTAGTTTTTATTATTTTTGATTTATTTCTAGAGTTTCATATAACTTTTTGAGGTGTAATTTCAACTACTTTTTGTTATATATTTTTAGTGTCTAGTGCATTTTTTTGTGTTTCATGTTTTAGGATTTGATAAGACTTTCTTGGTGTTTATGGTTAAATCTTTTTTTACCGTTCCTGTCAAATTGTTAAATATTTGAGAGACTTAATATGTTAACTTTTGACAAATTTAAAGGGCCAAAACCCTTCTGTGTATTTATTTAACACTCAGTTTGGATGGTCGTTACCCTGGTTTCATAATGTAAAGTATCGTATTGTATAGTATGGTATAATATTGTATTGTATTAATGAATACAATGTTTGAATAGACTGTATCGTTTGTTGTAGTTTAATAATTTTTTATTATTTGGTTTGACTGTATGGTAAAAAAGGTAGCCCGGGGCACTAAGCTTCCGCTATGCGCGGGATCCGGGGAGGATCGGACCACAAGGGTCTATTGTACGCAGCTTTACCTTGCATTTCTACAAGAGTTTTCACGGGTTGACTGTATGATAATGTATAATAATATGTTACTTTACTAAAATACCCTTATCCATTAATTACAAATTAGTTTATATATATTAGTAAAACTAAAGTAAAGGATAAAATAGAAATTTTAAAAGATTAAGTAGGTGGTGGAGTGGAGTGGGGGGAGGGTTGTGGTAGGGGTGAGTGGTGATGAGGGGTAGTGCGTGGTGGTAAGGTGGGGGTGATCTAGGTTGGGGTGGTGGTAGTGGGGTGGTAGGGTGGGGTGGGTGGTGGTGAGGGGTAATGGATGATGGGGGGAGGGTGGGGGTGGTGGTGAGGGGTCGTGGGTGGGGGTCGGGTTGGGGGGGGGGCGGGGTGGTGGTGGTGGTGAGGGTTAGTGGGTGGTGGTGGGGTGGGGGGTGGTTGGATGGGTGGGTGGGTTTGAGGTGTGATGGAGGGATGGTGAGGTGGGGCATAATGGGTAAATGAAATACGTAACCACGCAAAAATTATCAAATTCGTGATTTAAAAAATTGACTTTTTCATGGTTATATAACCACAAAATTACAACGAATTTACAACAACGTAATTTTAAAAACAATGGAAACAAATATGGTTTCATAGAAAACAATACTATAGAAAACAATTACTATAATAAACCATAGGAAACAACCATCCAAACAGGGGGGTAGGGGACTATTTGAGCCTACTCTCAAACATAAGGGATAATTTTTGTCAGTTTCTCTTGTTGCTTTTTTAGTTTGAATTGTTTCATTTTGAGCTACATGTATTGGGAAGAAAATTGTCTGGCGGCGTTTGTTTAAAAAGGGGTTAATACATAGTTTAACCCGAACATGTAGCGAAACACACCGAACATTTCAGGAAGTGTGTCTAACACACCACTTTAGTGTTTGATAATTGGGTGAAAATCATTTACCCAACTTTGCTTTAAAAATCAAATTCCCCCTCAACTCTAAACAATAGACATTCTCTCCCTTTATCCTAATTGATGTTTTTAAATGCCTATTTTATCCTTACATTATGAGCTTGTCTTTTTTCTTTTTTCTTTTTACTTTTTGAAAATCATAATATTTTTAGTTCTCTAATTTATGTAACATATTCCCTATAGAAAAATAAATATTATTTTCGAAACTGAAAAAGAAAAGTGAGAAATACAAATTGAAGTTAAGGACGTTTGGATTTGTTGGAGGAAAATGGAGTTGATAAGGAAGAGAAAGAGTTGTTTGTATGCCAAAAAAAAGAACAAAACTCTTAAAATTAATAAATAAAAAAGCCAAGGAGAAAAAAAGAAAAACCCATCACCACCATTGCACCATCTTCACCAAACTGCACCACCTTCTCCACCACATCACCCCTTCTTCATCTTGGCAAGTGAATACTCCACCATGGCTACCACCTTAAAAGTCCTAGCCACAACACCCAAATAGATACTCACAAACAACACATACCCAAACTTGGCCTCTTCACACATCTAAATCGGGCTTGCACTGCAGTGTTCTAAAAAACGGCCTGGGAGGCCGCCTAGGCGCTAGGCGCCCCCAGACCGTCCCGCCTAGGAATCCCGCCTAGGAATATACCCGTCTAGGCCCGCCTAGGCACCCACTCCCCGCCCTGGTCCCGCCTAACGTTTTTTAGAACATTGGCTTGCAACGAAGAAGACGAAAAGGGGAGGGGGAGAGGCTTTGGGAATAAGATGAAGGGGGTGGGGAAGAGGACACAAATGGGGAAAGGGTTGGGCAGAGAAGAAGTCACAGAGGAGGGGTGGTGGTGGTTGGGGCGGGGATGAAAACAGTAGGAGTTTGTTTTAGTTTTTATGTATAATTGGTATGAAATTGTAAAAAGGAATAAGTTAAAAATGAAAAAAATAAAAGAAGTCAGATACACGAGTGCCACATAACTAAAGTAGTGTGTAGTAGACACACTTTGTGAAACATTTGGTGTGTAAAAGGTTTCCCATGAAGTAGGGGTGTGTAGAAGGGATTTGGTAACAAGTTTGGCGGGTGGGACTATGTATTAAGGCCTTAAAAAAAGGTTTAAAAGCTTTTTTGAACTTTTTTCCTATTCTATATTTTGAAATAAACCCATTAAGAAAAAACTTTTTCTTAGTGGTCTTTGTTTGAGAATGTTTTCCGAATTCTTTCTAATAAACAAAAGAAATTTTGTCGAATTCTTTTCTCAGTTCTTTGTAAAAACTGAAAAAATTTCAACATATCTTAAACTAAATGCCACCATAATTACATGTTGAATCTGTAAGTTACAGTTTTGCTATATTTTGGTTGCAGATACTGGTGACATGCTTTACCTCTCTTGTACACAAAAACTTTACTTTACTCAATCAAGTTAGTGGTTTGCAGGTAACTTGAAATATCAATATCTATTATCGCTTATAATTATGTAGGTATGTATGTAAGTCGTTAGAAAATTCATATTAAGTTACATTACATTGATTACAGTAACACATAATTATTATTTCCTCTAAAGTTAAAATGTTACAATGATCATATTGGTTCTGTTTTGTCCCATTTTATACGTCATTATTATTATTTGAAAAGTTAAAATGTTTTTCTTTGACTCCAATTTTCTTATTCATCCTCTATGCATTTTAGTTTTTTCTTTCTCTGAATTTGGTTTGTACTACTCCAAAGTTATGAAATTCTTGATATGTTAATCTTATTTTCCCAAAATCAAAGGCAATATTGACCAAATCAACTATAACTAGGTATTTGACCTTACACTTCAAACCCTATCACTTATTTTAGGGCGGAAGGACATTTGATTGTTGGGATAGCTTGAGGAAGGAAAGGTCACATGAGAATTGAATCTTGCACCTCCGGGATGCAAAGTTCAGTGTGGGTCACACAATTTTTCATTTTCCACTTCCCACATATGATTCTACTTAAAGCTTAGATGACATTCATTCAATTTTTTAAATATAACATAAATTTTA
The DNA here is from genome assembly GCA_029844215.1 of Przewalskia tangutica. Taxonomy (NCBI): domain Eukaryota; kingdom Viridiplantae; phylum Streptophyta; class Magnoliopsida; order Solanales; family Solanaceae; genus Przewalskia; species Przewalskia tangutica. The sequence goes on from CM056720.1 coordinate 93,391,493, forward strand.
TAAAATGACAGGAAAAGAGCCAAAAATACACCTAACTATTCGAAAATAGGAAGCTTTGTCATACGTTTCGTTTTTGTCCCGAAAGTACTGTTATCATTAGCCAAGTAGCTCAAAAATGCCTCCCACTAACGGTTGCTCTAACTCGGATAATAAACACAATTAAAACAAGAGAAAAATGACTAATTTTGCTCTGGAATTATTCGAAAAGGGACAACTTTGTACTCCGTTTCGTTCTTGGCCCATATTTGGACAGTTTATGATATACTGAATTAGCTTATTTTTTTCCGATTTTAAAGGAATTGTTGTGGGTATTTTGGATTATTTTGGTTGTTGGAAAATAGCTTGGTTGGTGAAGTAGCAAATAGTTCAATGCACTTGCAATAACTACACTTGCAAGTCGGAAAAATGCGTAGAGGTGTTGGGTGGGTCTCGAATCATCAAATGAGGGATAGAAACGTACCTTTTGACTAAAAAATGGCATAGTTCAGTCACAACAGGTTTTGTCCACTACCAGGTCACTACCGTTAAACTTGTCGGGGCTAGAAAAGTGCTTGCTACCGACACTAATGAAAATGTCTCGAATGAGTTATCTTTTTATAGTTGTGCTAGAGAAAAAGTTCTAGAAGTGTGCAACAACTCTTCCTCTGTTTTTCAATTTGAAGAAAGTGTTTAGAAATGTACTTTGATGCCCGACAATATGGTAATAGGGTTGAGAGGATAGTAGTGGAGTAAGATGCCTTACTGTTTAACAATTATTGAGGAAAGGAGACTAACAGAGTGGCTTGGGGACTTTTCTTAAAAAAATTGGGGAGTTTGTGGGTGTTTCTTTTGAGGGAAGGAGAATAGAATATTAGAGCTGCTAATTGACATTGAAAGAGAAGCACGGAATTCTAAAAGGATTGAAAGGGGGAGGTTAGGGCAGGGAAGGAAAGAGCAAGGGTAGGGCAATATGCGAAGAGCAAAATTTGTGGTATATGAGAGGAGGTCAAGAGGGAGAGTGAGGAATGTGGAGAACGGGGCAAGGGGGAGAAGTTGGGTGGTGGGGAGATGATTTTTTTGTAGGGGGGGGGTAAGGATATAGATATTGTATATGGATAGTAAAATTATTAGTGGGAATGTGAGGGGGTTGAATCATGAATGACCCTGATAAAAGGGCAATCATAAAGGTGAGTTTAAGGGTTGAGGGCTAATCTTGTATGTTTTCAGGAAATTGAAACTGAAGGGGTGTCAGACGCTATTGTAAGAAGTTTGTGGGGAGGTAGATGAGTGAGATATGAGTTTTTTCCAGCTCGAGGGAATGTTAGGGGATTTTCTATGAGCAATTGTTTGAGGAGGCGGATTGGAGGTCGAAATGTAGGGGGGTAGGATAGAGTTTAACCAAATAGGGGAAGATAAGACAGGATGGTTAGAGAAGGCTATTAGGGAAGAGGAGGTAAGGGATGCCATTGAGAGTTGTGCAGGGGATAAAGTTCCTAGACTAGACGGTTTTCCTTTGGTATTTTTCCAGCAATATTGGCGTATTATCAAGGATGAGGTGATGGAGACTATCGAGGCTTTTCAGACTACGGGGGAGTTTGAAAAAAGTCTAAACGCTTCATTCATTGTCATTGCTCCGAAAAGAGAGGGAGCTTCAATATAAAGGATTATATGCCAATTTGTCTAGTGGGAAATATCTATAAGATTATATTTTAAGGTGCTTTCCAATAGATTAAAGAAGGTGGACAAGATGATATTTACTTCAAAGAATGCTTTTATGGAAGACAGGCAAATTCTAGATGCATCATTGGTGGAAAATGAAGTGGTTGATTCGAGACAAAAGCAAGGGGAACTAGGGATATTGTGCAAACTGGATATGGAGAAGACCCACAATTATGTAAACTGGGAGTTTCTTGATTTTATTATTGAAGATGGCATTTGGAGAGATGGAGGAAATGGATCAATTTTGCATTTTCACTGCCAGGTACTCTATCTTGTGAATGACAATCCATGTGGCTTCTTCAGTATTCCGAGAGGAGTGAGCAGCGCGACCCTCTGTTCCTATGTTGTTCATTTTAGTGACAGAAACGTTGAGGGGGGGGGGGGGGTCACCACGGTTGGTGGACAGAGTATTGTCAAGGTATCACATCTTTTGTTTGTAGATGACACTTTAGTGATGCTGACAGAGCTTAGAGACAAGTGTTAACATGGTTTCATGTGGTGTCAGGCCTAAAAGTCAATCTCAGAAAATGCGAGAGCATCCCAACTGGGGAGGTTAAATGCAGGCTGCGTACAATAGACCCTTGTGTTCCGGTCCTTTCCCGGACCCCGCGCATAGCGGAAGCTTAATGCACCGGGTTGTCCTTTTAGGCATAGGTGTTGAATTGCTACATGCTCCAACCAATGTTACACCGAAGTTTAAAAACATCAAAGGGTTTTCCTATGGGATGTATCAAGTGGAGAGAAGAAGTTTTACTTTATAAATTGAGAGTATGTCATCACACCACAGTGTTGGTGTGGACTTGGAATTAAATTTTTAAAAGTTTTAACAAAGCATTGTTAGGAAAGTGGTTATGGAGATTTAGGGTAGAGAAGAATGTTTTTTGGAGGAGGTGATTGCAGGGAAATATGGGGTTTTGGAAGGGGTCGTCATTCCTTTATGGATGCTGACTGCTGGCTATGGAGGAATATATTGAAGGAGGGAAGATTTAGTGAGAATTTATCATTCAAGGTGGAATAGGGGAGTAGGGTGAGTTTTTTGTGACATAGATGGTGTCGGAACAATATTTTGAGAATCATTTTAACACATGTATAAAATTTCATGTCAAAAGAAGATGCCAGTCCAACAGTTTGAGTATACAAGGGGAGAAGTGCGTTGGAATTTGAGGTTTAGGAGGAACTTGCAAAACTGGGTGGTTGGAGAATTTCAAAATTTGGTCGAGTTGCTTCACAAACAAAGAACATCACAGGATTGTTAAGATGTATGGAGATGGGAGGTGGGGAATAGCGGCATCTTTTCTATTAAGTCCTATTATGAGAAGATTCTTATTTTGGAGGAATTAGTGTTCTCACATATTTCAGTATGGACCCGTAGGGTAACGAAAAAAGGTGTGTTTTTTGACTTGACTAGCTGCGAAGGGGGTGGTCTTGAGGAAGAGGAAGATTACTTGTGTCAATTAGTGCTTCATGTGTAAAGAATCAGGAAAAGATGTGAATCATCTCCTGTTGCAGTGTCAGATAGCGTCTCGTTAATAGTGAGAAATTTGAAATGGCTTGGACTTGAGTGGAGATGTCAGGCATCGTGAAAGAACATTGTTCAACTGGACCTTTAGAAGAAGGGAGAGAAGATGTTGGGCATGAGATGTTGCTCCTCTAGCACGTATGTGGACTGTATGGAGAGAGGAATATGAGAGCTTTTGATGGAGAGAGGAATAGCCTCTTACCCTTTATTTCCTTTGGTTGCACCCATTAGGTTTTTGTTTGTATAGAAGATTGGGTGTCATTAGTAGAAACTCATGTATTTTTGTAAAATTTTCTACTTTTTGATATACTTCTTGTATAGGAGCGAGTTTTTGGCCTTTAATGAATTTTATTCTTTTATAAAACAAACTACACTTGCAAGAACAAGAATACACTTGTAAGAAAAACCGTACACTTTCAATAACAAAAGGGAATAATTCCTTGCAATAACAACAAATGGAGGATTGACATACCAACACAATTGCAAAAGAGAAGATTCACTTCAATAACAACTACACTAAAATGGGTCCTATAGCAGTTTCTCCATCATCTCCTTATAGTTTTCTTTCTAAGCTCTCTTTTCCTGGTTCAAAGCTAAAAAGATTTGGTGCATCGAGTTCATCCTAAACTCAGTTCCAAGAAGAATTTAAAGTATCGATCACAATCACTACTCTTGGGGAGCTCTTTGTCATGTCACTCCCAGAAGCCACATGAATTAACCTAACCGATTCGACCAAAAAGAAAAAAAAAATAAACCAGAACTTCAGTAACAACACTTAAGATTGTTTTTTAGTTCAATTCACTAAAAAAAAGGCAGCTAGTGCACAAAGCATCCCACATTAGCAGGGTCCGAAGAAGGGCCTCACCCCAAGGTGTGTGATGTAGACAACCTACCCTAGCGCAAGCATTAATGGTTGTTTCCATGGCTCGAACCCGTGACCTATAGGTCACACAAAGACAACTTTACCATTCCTCCAAGGCTCCCCTTCTTTTAGTTCAATTCACTAAACCCAGCAAATCAAGAAATTGAACCCAACAAACAAAAATCAATAAACTTAAACTCAGTAATCTGAAAATCAATTCACTCAACTTACAGATGCTCTAAAACATTTGTAAAATCTTCCTTTAGCATTCGAATGAGTCCAAGCAGTGAAGTGGTGAGCAATCAGTCCGTAACGGCATCTCCACGAATACTTGGTTTCATGGGACGATACAAAAAATTTGGACATTGAAAGCTTGATTCCCCACTAAATCTCCAAAACTAATTTATCAAGAAATTTAGCAACTAACAACCATGGGCAAAAAAATAACACGGAGGACAAAATTGTCATATTTGAATAGTTCAAGGGAAAAACTGGCTTTTTTCCTTTGTTTTAATTGCATTTCAGTCGAGATGGTGTAACCGTTAGTGAGTCCACATCCACGTTTTTTCTTTTTTTTATCAATGGAGCGCATTTTGAGCTACTTGGCTAATGATGATGACACTTCTAGGCCAAAATGAAATAAAGGACCAAGTTGTCCCATTTTGAATAGTTTAGGGGTAAATTTTGCCCTTCCCCTAAATTAAACTATTTATGTTTAAAAGTTCCTGCAAGGACTCCATTAGTTCTAGGATATGGTCAATGTCATTTACTATATTCCTTTTACTCCAAATGTGTAAATTTTAACTACATTAATCTCTAAATAAGCCCATAAGGTGTTGGGCCATGTGTTATATTTGATACGACAAATTTGGGCTTTTGAGAATTAATGGTTCAACTAGACGAGTAAATTTTAGCTACATTAATCCATACACCTCATGTGTTATATTGATACGACAAATTTGGGCTTTTGAGAAGTAGAATTTGGCTAACATGTATGCAAGATATTACTAGATCCATCCCCTAACTGTTTACCTGTTTCTCCTTTCCTTCCCGTTATATCAGGATGAGCTTTCAAAGCTCAATATCAGACTGAGACGCTGCAACATTTCAGATTCTATTGACATTATTGACTCAACGCCAGAACATAATGTTAATGGTGCAAGTTTGAAAAATACAGCATTGATTCTCTCACTCATGATGTTGTCCCTTCCTCTTGTTTTTATTAAATATATGGAGTATATCTCCTATGTTAGAAGACCGTCCGACAGTACCACAGAGGAATTATCTCTGAACAAGCAGCTAGCGTACCGGGTAGATGTATTCTTATCATTTCATCCTTATGCTAAATCACTGACCTTGTTAGTTGCCACTCTGCTCCTTATTTGTCTTGGTGGCTTAGCACTTTTTGGCGTGACAGATGATAGTATAGAAGATTGCCTTTGGTTATCATGGACTTATGTTGCAGATTCAGGAAATCATGCTAATTCTGAAGGCATTGGTCCACGCCTAGTGTCAGTTTCTGTTAGTTTCGGTGGAATGCTGATATTTGCCATGATGCTTGGGCTAGTTTCTGATGCAATCTCTGAGAAATTTGACTCGCTCAGGAAGGGAAGAAGTGAAGTAGTTGAGCAGAACCACACACTTATACTTGGTTGGAGTGATAAACTGGTGGGTCCTTGTAATTAGCTAGCATTTGTTCTTTGACAAGCTCATTTGTTTAAATGATCTGTGTTCCTTTTCTTTCTCTAGATAACTGCCCCCAAACTGCTGACTAATTTTAGCACCAGATCTGAATCGCAATCTCCCTAGTATGGTATTTCTTATTTTTGCATTGCTCAGAAGCCCTCTCCAATTTTATTTAAGACTTCCCCATCATTACTCCAAGAAAATGTGATGAAGCTCCAAACCTTTTGATTATTCTTTTTCTTTCTATAATTGTCAATTGAGAGTAGTAGAATCAGAAGAACCAAAACAATTTTATCGCTTATTTGTCTGCCAAGTAAATTGATGCTAGCTTTTGTCAATTGTTCTAAGCCCATTCCCAATTATTTACCATGCTCCATGAAAATAATGAGATTGATCAGGACAACAGTCTTGATTATTATGTAAGGAATTGGAACACAATTGAGAACAATCTTTGAACTTTGATTAGTTGACCTTGCAAAAACATAATTATTTTCTTGAAAATGGTAAAGTGTGCAAAAAATAATACTTAAATATATAAAATGCAGCTGAGTCTTACTGATACTTGCTGGAGATTTCCTAATTTAACTCTGTATTTTGGACAATTGAAAGTGACTCGGAAGAAGTAATGGCCTTATTCACTAAGAGTACATCTGTATACCCAGGGATCGTTATTGAATCAACTCGCGATAGCTAATGAGAGTTTGGGGGGAGGAACAGTTGTAGTCATGGCTGAGCGAGATAAAGAAGAGATGGAACTTGATATTGCTAAAATGGAGTTTGATTTTAGAGGAACTTCTGTCATATGCAGAAGTGGAAGCCCCTTGATTTTGGCTGATCTGAAAAAGGTATCATTTTTTTTGCTTCCAAACATTAATTGTGTCTTCAAAGACCTTTATTTCCTTTTCTTACCTTGGTATTGAATGCCATTTTATTTTCAGAGATCTGATTCTATCACACAATTCTTTATCGTGAAAATTTTCTAGTGTTTCTCTTTTCTGACTTTAAACAGCTTCTCATCAAGAGGCCGCTTCTTGTCTCATGTTGATTGTTAAAAAAAGGTTCCTGAAGTTGTCCAGAATTTGCAAGTTAAATTATCTTTTGAACTCACTAGGTAAATTTGTAGTAGGTGTCTGTCTCTAAGGCTCGTGCAATAGTTGTCCTTGCTGAAGATGGGAATGCTGACCAGGTCAGAACAATAGATATTTTGAAGCAACTCATTTTCAGGATTCAAAACTGTAGTAGCTAATAAACAAAAAAATTAATGTAGAGTGATGCCCGTGCTCTGAGGACAGTTTTAAGCCTGACAGGAGTAAAGGAAGGACTTCGGGGCCACCTAGTGGTTGAACTCAGTGATCTTGATAATGAGGTCCTTGTGAAACTTGTTGGTGGAGATCTTGTTGAAACTGTGGTAGCTCATGATGTAATTGGGCGCTTAATGATTCAATGTGCTCGACAACCAGGCCTTGCGCAGGTGAACTCTTAGCTGTCAACTTTGTATAGTGACTAATGCTTAATTTAATCCTAGCTACTGCACTGAGTAGAAGAGGGAAGTATATCAGTGTCAATGAATCTAATTTATTTCTATATGGACTTGGCAATGGCAGATATGGGAAGACATCCTTGGATTTGAGAATTGTGATTTCTACATCAAGAAATGGCCACAGTTTCATGACATGCTATTTGAAGAAGTCCTAATCAGCTTTCCTGATGCTATTCCTTGTGGAATCAAGGTGGCATCATTAGGTGGAAAAATAATACTGAATCCCGATGATTCCTATGTGTTGCAAGAAGGAGATGAGGTCCTTGTTATTGCTGAGGATGATGACTCATATGCTCCAGCCGCACTGCCTATGGTGCTTTCCCTTCTCTTAAGAAAGCTACCTTCTCTTGTTTCTCTGCTTGAAAACATAGTCAACTGAAATCACATATTATAACAATGATGAAAAAGTGAATACATTATAAGGTCAAAAGATTCTTTAAAAGTATATTCATCAATAAGATAAATAGGTTGACTTTGGTGTAAATTTAGGGTTATGAAACTGAACAGATTTAAATTAGATTGTAAATTCTCATATTGCAGAGTAAAATTGAGCTTGGATATGTGCAAGCAAAAGTTATTAAAGCCAACCTCTCAAAGGACACGAAGAAACATATGTTAGATTCATAATAATCATTAAAAGGTTTACTTACTAAATGGAGTGGAAAACACTCAACGACTTCAAAATTTAGTCCTCACATGAAGGAAATCCTCTTCTGCTTCGCAATTGAGGAATTCCAGGCATGTAATTCAAGCAAGCAGAACGTGGCATGAATAGACTTTCTAAGGTATAATTAATTTGGTTATTCAGGTCCATGAAGCATCTTTGATGCACATTGTCCGACCAACAAGAAAGCCATCGAAGAATCTACTAACTGTATGGAGACAAGACATTGATGATATGATTGTGGTGAGTTTGAATCAAAGCTCCTAATTCCTTTTCATTTTACCTGAATGCTGCAGGTTCAGAGAGGAAACTTGCCAAAGAACTTAATTATTCCAAAGACTACAGAGAGGATTCTTTTTTGTGGTTGGCGACGAGATATGGAGGATATGATACTGGTAATCTTGTGAGGAGCCAACTGTATGCTTTCCTTACTCATGCAAGCTTTTTTCTATAGATATGGGGGTAGAGATTCCTTGCTTGTTTTCCGTATCTTCCCACCTTCTGTCAGCCTGTATATATGCTTCCATGTATTCTGATTTCTGAATATTTTCTCATTCCATCTCTTAGTTCCAGAGAATGATGAGAAGCCCAGAAAGAACAAAGTATTTAAGATCTGAACAATATTTGAAAATGATGCTCTGTAACTCCAACAAACTCAGCTACTCATTCTAGGTATTGGATGCCTTCTTAGCACATGGTTCAGAGTTGTGGATGTTCAATGAAGTATCCGAGAAGGAAAGAGAAAAGAAGCTAACAGATGGTGGCCTGGATATTAGCCGGCTGGCAAACATAATACTGGTAAACCGCGAGGGTAATGCTGTTATACGACGGCATCTAGAAAGTCTTCCCTTAGAATCATTTGACTCGGTGAGTAAGATTCACTAAATATGCAAAAAGATGCACTTTAGGTAATATGAAGTGATTGTATTTTGATGTTAACGACACTCAGTGGGATTGGATCCGTTATTCTCTTCTGCTAGAGTGGGTGGGGTTTCTGGGGGAGTTCCTGTTCATATTGTGTCTTTTATAACTTGTATCACTGTTCTTATTCCACGTTGCTAAATTTTCTTTTTTCATGTACAGATCTTAATTTTGGCTGATGAATCAGTGGAAGATTCCGCAATTCAGGCTGATTCCAGATCACTTGCCACATTACTGTTAATACGTGACATTCAGGTACTTTGTGGAAGGGATATTTTATATCTTATCCTATGCCACATATATGACAATTCGTGCTCCATTATTAATATCTCATGTTGTTTAGATATATGATGTGTTGTTCTAAAAAGTTTTATAAGGAAAATATTTTTATTGATAGTAAGAAAATCCTGCATACAAGCAGTATACCTAAAAGTGGAGAATATATAACATATAATCGTTACAAACGACATCCAATCTTCTATACACTGAAACCTCGTGGGTGCACCAAATAGAAACTAGGAATGAGAGGCTATTCTTCAAATGTACATAGTCCTTCTCTATCCCATCAAAAGCTCTCATATTCTTTCCTTCCACAGGAACAGGATGCACATGAGTGCTAGTGAGGCAACATCCTTTGCCCTGCACTATGCCAATTGCATCTCAAACCATCTCAAAATCTCACACCACAAGCGGAATTGTTACTGGACAATTAGGATGAGGTGGTTCACTACTCGGATATGGGTGTGGATCTAGAGGTAGGATCTTTTATCACATAGATTTTAGGAGTTGGGGGTATGGGTCGGAGTTTGAGTATGGGTGTTGGATACGACTAATAAAATGTATACAACAACATATATAAGTATATATTTTGACAATTAATTGAACTTAATTCTTTGTAAACAATTAGTCTGTTTCAATGTATGTGCCTTACTATCCTTTTTAGTCTATTTAGAAAATAACGCTACTTTCTATTGTTAGTAAGTCTTTGATTCCAACATCCCACATGACATGTTTAAAACCACAAGATTCAAAAAGCATTTTGGTACATTATACACATCTTTAATTTAAGATCACAAGATCTGAAAGTCTTCCTTATTTTCTTAAGCTCCGTGCTTAATCAAACTAAGACAAAATGCAAGGGAGGGTTTAATAATTTATCTATAAGTTATCTCGTATAACAACAAAGTGTTCTAGTACTTTATATATATATATATATATATATATGATTTAACCCAAAATCATACCAGATACCAAATCCTATGGGAATCCCACACCCAATTCCAAATTGTATCAGGTCAACTCAGGTTCAACAAGGATTTTGAGGGCTCCGAGCAAACATAGATGGCCCACATGTTTACCTGAACATTTGTACATGATGCACTAGCTGACATAAAATCTGTCCTTTTCTTAAATTCTTAGTTGTCAATATTATTTATCTCGCTACCAACCACGTGAAAAGTTACACTTCTCTAAAATTTTCTTCTTAACATGTCTTTAAGTTTCCAAGTTTAACTAGAATTCCATGTCTAAACGATCATACTAGTGGGAAGGGGCTACTAGCATGGGGGCTATAGAGTATAAACCTATTAGTCTAGTGAGAAACATCTAGAAGATTATATGTAAGGTGCTTTCTAATAAACCTAAAAGAGTTCTGGACGAGACTTCTCATCTTCGCAAAAATACTTCTGTCAAAGGGGATGCAACTTTGAAGGCTAATGAAGTGGTAAATTTGAAGAAGAAACATGGTGTATCAGATGTTTTGTGCAAATTAGATCTTGAGAAGGCTTATGGGCATGTTAATTGGAAGTTCTTGGATTCCATTCCGTTGAAGATGGGTTTGGGCGAGAAATGGAGGAAATGTGTCAGTTTTTGCATTGAGATGCTCGATTTTGGTGAATGAAAATCTGTGTGGTTTCTTTGGTATCTCGAGGGGTTTGGGGCTGGGAAATCCTTTATCACCTATTCTTTTTATTTTGGTGATGGAAGCTTTGAGCAGTATGATGGCAAAGCTATTTTAGGTGGATATACCAAGGGGTTCAAGGTTGCGGGGTAGTGGTGCTAGTACCATGTTGGTCACTCATCTTTTGTTTGCCGACGATACCTTGGCGTTCTGTGATGCTGACGGGACTCATCTGTATTACCTTGGACAAGTGTTAACTTGGTTCCAGGTAGTTTCAGTGCTTAAAATTAACCTCATCAAATGCGAGATCATACCCATTGGTGCAATGGATAACATTGATTTGTTGCTATGTTTTTATTGCAGTGTAGGGGCTCTTCCTACTACCTACCTTAGATTACCTTTAGGTGTGTCGAACAACGATCTTAGTGTTTGGAACCCGGAGGGTTGAGAAGAGGCTAGCAGGTTGGCTGAAAGATACTTGTCCAAAAGAGGGAAGTGTTTATTAAGAGCACTTTATCGAGTATCCCTACATATTGCATGTCCCTGTTCAATGCTCCTATATTTCTTACAGGAAAATTGGAGAGGTTGCAAAGAACTTTCCTTTGGGATGCGACGGATAGGGCAAATAAGTTTCATTTGGTTTGGTGGAAAACCGTGACATCTCCTAAACGGTGGGGAAGACTTAGGGTTAATGACTTGAAGGTTTTTAACAAAGCTCTGTTGGGTAAGTGGATGTAGAGATTTGGGGTGGAGGGAGAAGCATGACAGAGAGATGATGGCGGACAAATATGGAGTAATCGAAGGGGGATGGAAAACTAATGTGATTACTATGCCTTTCGGGTGTGGTGTCCGGAGGAATATAATGAAGGGATGAGAAGTTTTTAATGACAATATTGCTTTTAAGGTTGGGGAAGGCAGTAGAGTTAGTTTTTGGGGTCAAAAGTGGTGCGGAGGTTCGGTGCTAAAGATGATTTCCCGTGCTTGTATAGGATCTCTTGCCAAATGGAATGCACTAACACAAGGGGATGGAACCTTTTAGGATTTGGAGATTTAGGAGGGATTTTTGCTAGCCTTCATAAGCAATGCGAGGTGGTCGATAGACCCGGTGCTTTGTGTTAGGAGGTGAGGAGTAATAAAATGTTCTCTGTCAAGTCCTACACAAAGTTGCTGGTTAGGCCAGAAGATAATTTTTCTTTTGATTCGGTTTGGATTCCTAGGGTGCTGAGGGAGGAGTGCTTCTTCACTTAGTTGCTAGAGGGTTGATTTTGATCGCGGAGAATCTTAGGAAACAGAAGGTTGTCTGCATTAGTTGGTGTTTCCTTTATAAGGAGGCAAATGAGAATGTAGATCACATTTTGCTACATTGCAATATAGCAACGAGGTTATGGTGGGATATTTTTAGATGGTTCGGCGTTCATGGGTGATGCCAGGATCCGTGAAGAAGTTGATGTTCAGTTGGAAGACTAGTGCTAGGAGAAGAAGACAAAAGGCTTGGAATGTTACTCCTCTTGCTTTAATGTGGGTTATTTGGAGAGAAAAAGAAGGGCTTTTGAAGGGACGGAGGTGGCTTTGCTCAAATGAGGAGTAGCCTCCGTTCCGTTATTTTCTTTTGGTAAACCCATGTAGTTCCTAGTTATATAGAGGAGGATTGGTGTCTTTTTGAGAGAACCATATTTTATAGGTTTCTCCTTTCATGGGTATATCTCTTGTATACGGCCATCTGGCCATGTTATTATTAATGAAATACTTTACTTAATAAAAAAGTGACCAGACTACCTCGTAGTTATTGACTGATTTTGCAGAATAAGTCTTTGCCATCAAACCACTTGATTATTTTTCCTTCTGGCATGTGTTCTTCTCAACAGTATTACTGCATTCATGTGCAAATTTTGGAGTTGTCCCTTTGCAGAACCAGTAGTTTTCTCTTGATCCCCAATAATGCTTTACTATATTGAGGACATTATCAACAGGATCCAGGATGGATGTAGAAATCCTCCTACTCATTGAACAATTAGCATATTTTCAAATTTAACCGCAAAGAATTCTTCAAGGGAAAAATTGAGTCATCTTCCCCTTTGAGTTTAATTTAGATGCATGATTTCTATTTTCATAAAGTAGCAATATTTTTGTATTATCTTGTTAAATTTTGATGTACTGTTTCTTTATCTTCGGATGCACTCTTTTAACTTAATTCTATTGATCTGATTTAATCTTTGAGCTGTGACATCAGATCATGCTTTAGAAATCTTTTTTCTGGTTTTGCAGGCCAAACGCCTCCCATACAGAGAAGCTATGGTTTCCAAAATTCATGGGGGTAGCTCCTCTCAAGGCTCTTGGAGAGAGGAGATGCAGCAGGCTTCAGATAAGTCAGTTATAATCAGTGAAATTTTGGACCCGAGGACTAAAAACCTCTTGTCTATGTCAAAGATAAGTGACTATGTTTTGTCAAATGAGCTTGTTAGCATGGCATTGGCAATGGTGGCAGAGGACCGTCAAATAAATGATGTATTGGAAGAGCTTTTCGCTGAAGAGGTGAGGCAACTGGCATGAGTCATGCCTACTGGGTTTCCTGATTTTCTGTCTCAAGTATAGAGGAGCACACATTGGTCAAGTACATATCCAGTATTATAGGAGCTTGTAGGGATTGTGCATATCAGGGTATTGTAAGAGAGTCCAAAACTCCGTTTATTAGGGAAAGCTAACAACTGAAGCAACATGACATATAAAGGGCAATCCGGTGCACTAAGCTCCCGCTATGCGCAGGGTCCGGGCCGGACCACAAGGGTCTATTGTACACAGCCTTACCTTGCATTTCTGCAAGAGACTGTTTTCACGGCTTGAACCCATGACCTCCTGGTCACATGACAACAACTTTACCAGTTACTTCAGTGAAGCAACATGACATATATATCATATAAAATAGAAAGAGAAAAAAACATAACATGAAAGCGAACGATAAAAAAAAAAGAGTAATGACAATATTCAGAGCCATTTTCTCTTTTGATGATAGAAACAGAACTAGCTAACCAACTGTATTAACCATCCAATTAGGAAGAATGAGGCACTTTGCTGTAGATTTCCAGAATAGGCCCTGATTGAAGCAGGAGAACTCCATCTCTCTGAGCTTCCACTTATAAAGAGTGTATACCTTCTGAAAAGATCTGAAATCCAAGTCCAAGGCTCCAAGCAAACATCAAATGTATAAAGTACCATGTGAATCTTTCACTACATTGACGCTCAGTTACATTATCAAACCTTCAATGGTCAGTTAGGACGCATTCCTTGTTTTTTAAAACTTGAGCCAAGGTTATACCGGTTGCGTCCAAATTTTAAAATTTGACAGTATTGAATGCTTCACTAAGCATGAAATGCATTCCTTTAAGGCTGTAGTTATTATTTTGGATTGCTAATGACTAATAAAACCTTCTGACATTTCAGGGAAATGAGATGCAAATAAGAGGAGCAGATCTATACCTTTTTGAGGGTGAGGAGTTGAGTTTTTATGAAGTGCTCCTGCGCGCACGACAAAGGAGAGAGATTGTGATTGGTTACCGTCTTGCTAATGCAGAAAAAGCGCTCATCAATCCCCCGGCAAAAACAGAGATACGAAGGTGGTCAGTTAAGGATGTTTTTGTTGTAATAGCTGACAAGGAATGAAATATGCCAATGGCAAACCTGAATTTCTCGTGTATCACTGGTAAGGCAAGATGCCGTAAGATATTATTAGTCTCATGTCAAGTTTCTTGTTCAAATAAATGAGCTGTGGATGGAGGAGATGAAGAGCACCCCACATGACATTTTGGTTCAGGAACCATACCATGATACAATCAACCAATTTTTTGCCTCATCAAGTCTTGTGTTCGTTCACTTAGTATACTAGGATAATGGACAACAAATTTGCTAACCGGTTTCTCTAAATGGGATACGCAGTAGAATCTTTATAAGGATGTCAATTCTGTTGTATATCAAGCCTACAATGTATTGTACACCACAACAGTGTTAGCAAAACTATCTATGTTTAAAGGTCATTCTGTAATGCAGAAAAAGTTTATGTATCCTCATTTTTTGGGCCATCTTTTGGGCACGTTTCAACATCGTTTATCTATAATTCATTTTTGTCAAGACATGTCAATAAAGATGCAACCTAAAGGTGATCACATAAAAAGGGAACAGTCAAGGTAACTTCTCAAACACTATGGAATATCCAACGAATGTACAACATGGTACATAATGTATGAATCCAGGATGACCACTGTTACAACTTTTACATATTCAATACAAAAAAAAGAAAAAGAATCTCAAGGTCTTGACTATACAAATTTTAAGGCGGTGTTTATTTGGTTGATAAGCTCAGTGTCTTAACTGAATATACAAAATGGATTCCAGCAACATGCAATGTCATTCAGTTGGACTATTAAAGTTAGCTGCAAATTGCTTAAATCTTCTATGCTTAGGACAGATCAACGTTTTCACTGACGGAAAGCATAGTTTCAGGGGAGGGATCTTGAATCTCTTCGTTATCTGGTTGTGATTCATGCTTTGCAGCAGCTTGCAGCACCCTGCTCTGAACGTCAGTTGAAGAAGGTGAAGTTGGTAGTCCATTACGATTACGGTTTGTTTCCAACTTGTCAACTGCCCATGTCAGTGCCTGGCTTCCTAGCCTAACTCGGGCCAAAAGTTGCCTGGAAAAAAGAACACAGTAAGCATATGTCTAATACCATCAAAGCTAACAATTTGCAGTTACAACATACTAAAATATCTCGTATCACAAGCATGTACAAATTCTAACAAGGTAATGGCGTCCAACAGTGTGCAATGATAAAAGTCAGATCTAGGAGAAAACTATGACCGTAACTGTTAGGACGTCTCAAGATATGATCTCATCCTAAAATGGGCTATGTTTGAGTTATCATCATTTTCTGCCATGTTAATGCGGCTATAAGAATGGAACTATCCCTGACATGCATCTGCAGTTTCCCCAGACTTAACATGTATTATGTGTTTTGTTTGTCATAGCATATATATCGAAGAGTTGTTTCTCCTTTCAAGTGAATCCCTATTAACTTCTCTTTTTAATCAAGACGAAAATTCCAACTTGTGGAAATAGAGGACTAACTAAGTAAGAATAAGAGAAAGAATCCTCAAGACCTCACGGGACACACACTAGGCGTATATTATATCTATGGCATGCACATTCATGGAGAGGCCAAGTGATGGGTTACGGTTCTGCGACAGGTGACTTTCTTAAAGAGGAAGCTCATGTAAATACCATGGAATAAGGTTTGATCCTATTCATGGAGATTCCGTAACTATTCCAAAAATGGAAAGTTCGACACAATTGGGACACGAAGAGGAGGAAAAAAAAAGCTTATGATGAGCATCTATTTGAGTCGATCATTTCCAAGATCTAATTCCAGTTTTTTCTTATGTGGATCGCTCAAGAAGAGCACTTTTCGGGCATAGATAGCGAGTCCTACAGAGAGAGGGTTCTACATACCCAGTGAAATCACACAACGTGGGGTCTGGGGAGGGTAGAGTGTACGAAGACCTTATCTTTACCTTGGTAGGTACATCGTCTGTTTCGAAAGATCCTCGACTCAAAACAAAGCATAATCACAAGCAAAACAAAACAAAGCAAGAAAAATGGTCAGACCCGGATAAGAAATTTAAAGCAGTATGAAAATGATGGTAACACAAATGAATAAGCCATGATATAGTATTCGGAAAAAAGAAGCAGTAACTAACACAGGTAAATAAGATACACAAGATAAAAAAAGTATAATAAAGAACACATAGCAGCAGAAATCAAACGACAGTGGACTATAAAACAATAATGTGCCTACTAGTAAGACATGCTAATCAGGCCTACAATAATAACGCTACAACTACCGGGACTACGCTCAACTACCTACTACCCTAATCCGTGTTCTCTACAACCTCCTATCTAAGGTCATGTCCTCAGTAAGTTGCACCTGCATCATATCCCGTCTAATCACCTCTCCTCAATACTTCTTCGGCCTACCTCTACCCCTCATGAACCCGTCCATAGCCAACCTCTCACGCCTTCGCACTGAGGCATTTGTGTCTCTCCTCTGCACATGCCCGAACCATCTTAACCTCGCTTCCCGCATCTTATCCTCCACCGATGCCACTCCCACTCTGTCCCGGATATCATCATTTATAATCCTATCCCTCTTTATATGCCCACACATCCATCTCAGCATCCTCATATCCACAACTTTCATTTTTTGGATGTGCGTAGTCTTGACTGGCCAACACTCCGCCTCATACAACATAATCGATCTAACCACCACCCTATAGAACTTGTCTTTAAGTTTTGGTGACACCTTTTTATCGCACAAGACTCCAGATGCGAACCTCCATTCCATCCACCCTGCCCCAATATGATGTGTGACATCGTCATCAAGCTCTCTATTCCCTTGGATAATAGACCCGAGGTACTTGAAGCTTCCTTTCTTTGAAATGACCTGAGTATCAAGCCTCACTTCCACACATGTCTCGAGGTCGCTCCCGTTACTGAACTTGCACTCCATGTATTCTATCTTATTCCTACTCAGCTTGAACCATTTAGACTCCAGAGTCTGTCTTCAAACCTCCAACTTATCATTCACTCCGCTGCGAGTCTCATCAATTAGGACTATGTCGTCTGCGAATAACATACACCATGGCACCTCCGATTGAATTTGTCGCGTCAGTCTATCCATCACCAAGACAAATAAGAATGGGCTAAAAGTCGATCCCTGGTGCAGCCCCATCATCACTGGAAAGTGCTCCGAGTCTCCTCCTACTGTCCGTACCTTGGTTTTGGCTCCATCATACATATCTTTGATTGCCCTAGTGTATGTCACATGTACACCTCTAACCTCCAAACATATCCATAGGACCTCCGTAGGGACTTTGTCGTATGCCTTCTTGAGATCAATGAAAATCATATGTAAGTCTCTCTTCCTCTCCCTATACTTGTTACACCCCGTAATTCTAGGGCATATTAGTGAGAAAAATGCGTCTTTGTGAATTTGAGCACAGACCATGCGGTTAAAGAACAAGACGCGGTCTTTGAAACTTGAGAGTGCAGAATTAGGAGCGCGGTGCCATTCTGCGATCTGCGCCGATGCGGGAATTTCCAAGTCAAGATATTTTTGTGAAGGGAAAGACAAGTGGACAAGTGGGGTTCATGGGTCCCCCACCACTTGTGCTACATACACCCATTATATACAAGTGTAGCAAGACTTGGTCTCACAAAATATCTTCATCTTTCAAACCCTTATCTCTCCCTTCTCCTTCAAGTTTTCGAAATCCCATAGCCAAGTGAAGAACAAGATCAACTCATTTTCAAAGATTAAGCTCCTTAACTAAGTTCTAAGCCAAAGTTAATATTCCAAACAATGGGTCACGGTTTTGGCCAAGAAAACAGTCTTGAAACCCTAAGCTTGTTTATGAACTTGTTGGAAGAAAAACATGAAAGCAAGATGGTTACAAGCTTGTAGAGGATACATGTGTGTTGTTGTAACGTGAAGCAAACAGTGCAGTGGTGCCGTGTGTTGGGGACTGTTTTGGGCTAAAGTTAAGGTAAGAATCATTCTTCCTCTTAATGAATAATGAAAGTTAAATGATGTTATAATTAAGGGATGAACTTGTGTTAAGTGAAATGGAGAATAAGAAGTGCATGTGACAGTTTTGGCAAGTTAGCCGATTTATGGACTGTTTTGTTTATATTGGATTCGTTGGTTGTTATTGTTATTATCGTCACTAAGTGCATGTTAGATTGAAGGAAATATTGTTATTGAAAGTTGAAATGATTTATATAAAATTGTTGAAACATGTATCGGATTTTAAGGAGTTATGAAAAGGGCTTTGGTATTGGTTGTTGGCCGAGACTTCATGAAACTGTTGGATATTGTTGTGCTGTTTTAGGAACTGTTTTACGGAGTTATTATGCTGGAAATTTAGTTACAATTATGCATGTTTAACGTGGTAATTGCTAACGTATGTCCTAAAGGAATAAGGGTATAGAAAGGTGTAGAAAGCTTCGCATTTTACCCTCGTTGTTATTGAAGTATGAGCTGTTTTAGTGGACTGCTTTTATATGGATTAAAGGGCCGAATTAACATGTGAAGTAGGTGTGTCGATCACCTTGGTTGTTGTTTTGGTTATGTCCTTAATTACCACTTGGTTATTGATGTTATTAGCCTTGGTTGTAAGTTGTGGAAGTATGTATAAATAGGGGAAGTGCTGCCCAATTTTTATATGAAAGGAGAATCATTATGTGGTATAACGTTTACTAGTATTCATGAAGTTGATAGACGTGTTATTGTTATTATAGGTTGAAGTACTAATTGAGACGTATTCTACTTATCGTGTTGGTATAGCCGATAAGGTACGTGAAACTATCCTTTTTTCTTTTGGCATTAGTTCTAAGATATCCAAATTCCTAAATGATGATTTGAAAGGATACATGAGATATAGTGCCTTGATTTTCTAATTGATGATTTAAAGTGATACATGATATGATAGTGCCTTGATTTTTCTAAAATGAAAGTTATTCTATTTATCCCATTGAGAGTTAAAAATGATTTTACCGCGTCCCAGAAAGGGCCGGGCAGTATATGATTTTATTGAGAGTCAAATGATGATTTAAATTGCACATGGTTGCTCGGGATAGCTATTCGTGCAAGTGTTATTATTCCATTTCACCGAGTCCCATAATGGGCCGGATACGGTATATGTGGACAAGTATCCACGAATATGACTTCATTCACCGAGTCCCATAATGGGCCGGGTACGGTATATGATACACGGATATGATTCATTCACCGAGTCCTATAATGGACCGGGTACGGTATATGATACACGGATATGATTCATTCACCGAATTCCATAATGGGCCGGGTACGGTATATGATACACATATATGATTCTTTTTTTATCGAGTCCCAAAATAGGCCGGGTACGGTATATGATTCCATGGACATGGATCCATGATGCGGGTATAGATACCTATGACATATATGATTCCATGGACATGTATCCATGATGCGAGTATAGATACTTACGACAGTATATGATTCCATGGACATGTATCCATGATGCGAGTATAAATACTCACGACAGTATATGATTGCCTGGATATGTATCCATGATGCGGGTATAGATACCTATGACAGTATATGATTATATGGACAGACATTCATGATTTTGAAATGACTCTCACTTTTTAAAAGGCACAGTTGACTCTCTATTTTATATGGCACGGTTGGATCTGGTATTAGATTTTCATACTTGTCCCTGTCATCTTTTGGCCAGTTATGATCTTGTTTACAGTACTTTATGTTTACATACTTGGTACCTTGTTGTACTGACCCCCTTCTCCGGGGGGCTGCGTTCATGTCCGCACGTATAGGTACTCGGTTTGGTGATCCGCAGGCTTAGGATCATTGTCAGCTTTTTGAGATAGCTCCATTGTTTCGGGGCTCATCATTTGGTACAGATCTTGATTATGGGCTTATGTATACTCAGGGGTACGGTGGGGCCTTGTTCCGTCATATTTCACCGTCATACTCGTAGAGGTCTGTAGTCATGTGTGGGTTGAACATATGTACAGTTGTAGTTCATTTTGGCTATTGTGCATATGATGGCAGCCTTGCCGGCTTGCCTATGATGTTATATGATAGTTGAGGGGACAGGATCCCTTTGTTATGAGATTAAGAGTTTTTCTTAAGCTTCCGCTGGTTATATGTGATGTGTGGTTATAAGGGTGCCCAGGTAGGGCACCAGTCGCGACCCGTCGGTTCGGGTCGTGACAATACTGCTCCACCAACCTCCTAATAAGATGAGTGTCTTCTGTAGTCGAACACCCCGACATAAATCCAAACTGGTTCTCGAAAATAGACACGCCTCTTCTCATCCTCACCTCCACGACCCTTTGCCAAACTTTCATAGTGTGGCTTAGCAGCTTGATATCCCTATAGTTGTCGCAACTCTGGATGTCACCTTTGTTCTTGTATAAAAGAATCATTGTACTCCACCTCTATTCTTCGGGCATTCTCGCCATCTTAAAAATGACATTAAACAACTCAGTCAGCCACTCCAAACCTGCCCAGCCTGCGCTCTTCTAAAATTCAACTGGGATCTCATCAGGCCCGATCGCTCGTCCCCTGCGCATTCTACGAACATCACCCTTAACCTCCTCAACCTTAATGCTTCTACAATATCCAAAATCCGGGTACCTTTCGGATTGCTCCAGATCTCCAGCACAATGTCTTTTTCTCCTTTTCGTTCAAGAATTTATGGAAGTACGACTGCCACCTTCGTTTAATATGCGCATCCTCCACCAGTACTTTTCCGTCCTCGTCCGCACCTCATGTGATCCAGGTCATGGGCCTTCCTCTCCCTTACTTGTGTATGCCAAGATATTTTTAACTCTGTCCCAGTACTTACTGAAAGCTCGATGTATCACATTTACAACAAGAATTCATTTCATTAGTGAACCCATATACAATGGGTGCATTAGCTATTTCTTCAATTTGTATTCTTTTAACCTTTATTCCACCTTAGTAAAACTTCAGGACAGTGGCTCAAAAAACAAAAATAAAAGAAGTACCACTATGTATAACATATATAGCACTTTACAGCAATTCAAGTTCATGAAAAGGGTTGTTACCTCGCATCCTGTTTAAAATCTTCTGAGTCCTCGTAAGAAGAAATTCGACTGTATAAAGTCTAAAAACAGAAAATATATCCAGAATTTAGGAAATCAAGTATCACCTTAACATCTAACAAATAACAAGCTTTTAGCAATTAAATTTTGAAAAATAATCATGAAATCTTGGTTTGACTTTCCAACAGAATCTAGTATGAAAAAGTTTATTCACTCGTTTCAGTCAGTTAGTTATAGGAAATTCTTCATCTCTTTGTAGCATAAAGAAAGTTTATTTGAAAACTAGAACAATTACCTGACATAGGCCAAAAACTCCAACGTATTGTAGCGTCCTCTCCCACTCTAGAGAATAAAAAGAAAAAAAATCTTAGTGTCTTCAGTTAGCAGAACAAGCATCCAGTGATGCACTCGCAATCCTTAAACAGAATAAAGGGCACTCCCTTGCCTCCTTGTAAGACTAAGAGAATGAAGATCGTGACAAGAAAAAAATAACAACTGTTGGAGAGACTGCATTCATATTACTAGGCTAAATTAGTTTGGTATTAGAAACAGAATATGATAACAGAACATCTTGTTTTATTATTAACTTCAAAGATCAAATAAGCTGCCCTTATATCGTGAAACCAACAGTGGTCTGCACCTTCAGCATACTGTTGAAAATTGAACCTTGGGTTGGAAAAAGGAAAGGTTTTCTTAGATTTTTGTGATACATGAATTGCATGGATTAGAAACTAAATGTATTACTCTTCAAGAATATATGGATTAGGATACATATATTGTTTTGTTCATGAACCAGGGAGAAGGGAAAATTTAGAATTAAATTAATGTACATGTACTAGACTAGGTACATACTAGAAAAGTTGTCCTATAAATAGCTAGATACTATAGCCATTTTATGTAAGCAAACTGAGAAGTAAAGAAAAATCATTTCCACAACTTGTCTTCAAGAGAAAATGAGAGACTGAGAGTACTCCTCCCCCAATTTCCAATACGTACGACCACCCCCCAAAAGAAGATACAAGAAACATTGACAGAAAATTTCTTCTAACTTGAATGTCTAGAGAGAAATTTCAAAATAGCCTGTGTTATTCTCCAATAAACATTATCTGTTGGATAAGCGAATCCAAAAATCGCAACTATGGAGAAAATATGCAGATTATCAGATATTGGGGAGAAATTGCAGACTCACCAACCAATGCATATGCTGCTGCTACCAAACCCTGCCAAGAGTGGATCACCTAAGTTAGTGAAGCAAGCAAACAACTTTTCAAGTGTGATAAAGTTAACCAAAAGAGTGTAAAATCTTGCATCACTAAAGATAGGAATAAGGCTTGGTAAACAACAACAACAACATACCCAGTGAAATCCACACCGTGGGGCAGGCTTGGTAAACATGAAAGGAAAAAAAGCACGACATATCTATTTCATTATTAGTAAGCTTTAAACTTTATAGACTGAAATCAATCAGCAGATGCTTTAAGGTTATACTTAAGCAAATATGTACATATATAAAATTTTGGTGCATGGGGAGGTGATGTGGCACCAATTCATAAACCAGGATTTGCATTTATCTTTTTTCTTAGATTGTATGCTTTTTCCTTCAAATTTTCCAATGTAAGTGGTCTACGGAAAAAAAGTCACATTATTGGACAAAAGAAAAACTGAATAGTAACGTCTTTAGACTTTTAACTTCCTTAATTGGCGTTCCTCCCTTCCTCTTCTTTCTGCCACGAATAGTTAACGCGAACTCAATCTTTCTTTGTCGTCTCATGCACCAAGCCTCCGCTTCATCAGAAATGGCATCCGGTTCAAGGTATCTTGCTTCTTTGTTCTTCATCATGCTGCTTATAATGTTTTTTAGCTTACTTTCAGATTTGTCAAAACATTAGGATAGATTATTTCCAAGTGTTTCTACTGCATTTCTGAACATTTTTTTCAACGTTTGTACAAAATAGCTAAGTTAATAGATCTTTCCGATTAACTATTATCTCAAAGAGATTAATTAATATAATAGAAACTTTGTTGATTTACGATTGAAATCTAATGTATAAGTGCAAAATACTTTCAGAATACTAATATAATGTACTTTCTCCGGCGAAATTTATCCAAGTAAATATTTTTATCACAAAAGTCACTATTAGGAAATGGGAGAATGTGAAACATTTGCTTATCCCTGTAGTAACACAAATGAGTTAAACCTGTTTGGCACCATCTGGAATATGCCCAGAAATGTAGAACAACTCATGCGGAGCTGGAAACATGAAAGTAGAGAGAATGGGAAATCACTCTCAAAGTGTCATGGACTGTATGGGAAAAAGGAACTACTGAGCATTTCAAGGTAAAGAGAAATCAATCATTCAGATACAGATGACTGAGATGATGATTGGATGGGCTTCGTAGAGAACCACATAACTTGAGCTTCTGGTTGTATATGCAAAAATTACTAATAAACAGAAAACACTTGAGAGGAAAAGAAATACTTTATAAGACCAAAATTTCAGAAAGACTTACCACTCCATATCCAACAAGTTGAAACGGTGTTGGGTTGATTTCCTCAAAAATTGCCTCAGCTTCCTGAAAATAACCAAATGTGGCATATTACAGAAATAACCACCTTCTCCCCTACTAGTACGCAATTGCTTTATAATTTTCCAATAAATTCAATAAAAGGGCAACATAAAAACGATAAGATCCATTGATTTCTCCAATAAATTTAGTTTTCCTTAGATATCACAACTTTAAATCAAAGGCAAAAAAAGGAAGGTCTCCCTTGATTACTGAATTAATCACTTTGCCCTAAAGAAACAACACGACAGGTTGCCTCAACTTGGCTCTATTTCAAAGAAAGTAGTACAAAATATGTGGTCATATAATATAAAAATATTCCAACGACATGCAACAGGAAGCGGCAAACAAATTATACTCCGGTAAGGAGACATTTGTAAGTGAGAAGCAGTGTTTTGAAGAGTTATGCAAGAAAGGGAGGTTGATATATTCACGAACCGATCCCCCGGAGGGATGTTCTTTGGCATTGTGAAAGGTCAAACAGTGCATTTTTAACATAAAGTTGTATTGTAATGCCTTGAAAAATATTGAGGAGGGAATTCATGGTGGCCTGTTTATAAGGGAAGACGGCTGAGATAGGCTTCTTACTTTGGTTGCCTGGGAAGCAACTGGTGGAGCCCTTCCAGATGAAAAGATAAGAATGAGTTTCTGTCAATGATGTTCATTTTCATAAGAGGTTGAAGAGTCTGAACAACATTTTCCACTGCAAGTGGTTTCTGAATTGGCTGCGATTGCACTTGTTTTACAGTAAGTTATGCAATTGTCGTCTGAAAATTTCCTTGTTTCGTAAATAGTTGGAAAAGTATTGGGGTGACGAGAAATATTGGACAATCATCCACTTATTTTGGTATGGTTGGTTAGAAAGAAAGAGATGAAAGTTCATCATTTTAAATATCTGGTTGTATCTGATCCCTACTTTTGGTGTTCGGAGAAGTAGCTGACTTGTCATGATGATTAGCAATAGCATACTCATCGGCATGGTATAACTCATAATAGTTTACTTTTTTAATAAAGACATCTTTCCTTTTTTTGACATTTTAACAGGAAGATCGGCACAGCCTCAGCAATCATAGAGCTCACTTTAAAAAACATATCAGATACCTCGTTGAGGATTGTCAATGTAGTCTCAGGTTTCAACTCCTTAATGCGAAGGCCCTCTTTCACCCAAGACTGAAAGCCACCTTGGACCAAATATGGCCTCTGCAACATTAAATAAGAAAACAGTTATCAACCAAACGGGGCATGCTTTGGAGTCTGAGAAGGGTATATAAGATTACAATCTTTTAAACACATAACGTGCATCAGTACTACAACCAAGTTTTGCACTTCCTTGCATCTATATGCAAAGTCCTAATGTTTAATAAGTAACTGTATGACTCTTGAAATCAGAAAGACATGACAGATTATTATCCTATTTATTTGTCCATTGTCATCACAAATTGAGTATCATTCTATTAACAATAACCAAGTAACACTTGACAGATTAATTACAATAACTGAAAGAAAACAGGCAAAAGCAGAGCAAATACATACCAGAAGATTTTTGAAGAATTAGTGTGGTGCTTAGTTACAAAAGGAGCATACAATGATCTGAGGCTTTCCATGCCCGCATTTATTTCTAACTGATAGCATACAGTTGCATCTTTCTTCACATTATTTTTATTCATGAACCTGTAATATTTAATGACAAATACAGGGGAGTTCGACATCAATTAAATATACTTGCCTTGATTCCAAGTCTCCGGAGTGACCTTGCAATGCCCTTGGAACGGTTACCGTCAGCATCCATAACTATAACCTGAGACCTGTCCTATAGGTTGGGTAAAGGAAGTGTTAATCAAAATACTACAAAAAGTTATGAAAATTCAATGGGCAAGGTAAGCATAAGAATTTTTACCACAAACAGACTCCTTTACATGTTCTAAGAATGAAAACAAGAGCATGAATTAATTAGTGCAGGTTACTTCAAGAGAAAATAAAGCCAATTGTCTCTTTTATGTGTCTTTGCTCCCTCAAGTTGTGGCATCAAAAAGAGAAAAAATGGGAAGATGTTCTTTTGAGCAACATGTTTTAAAATTTGAATTTGAACAAATTCAAAGACAGTTGTGTAGGAGATATATCTATTTACTTGAACAATCTTCAAGTTCCTAATGACAGAAGCTAGCAGGTAGTCATCAAGTTCTCTCCCACTCTTGAACAACTTCCTTACAGATCCATCAATCTGAAAACATTTTAGCGGAAAAAGAGGGTTGTCAATTGAAAGACAGACTCTTGAAATAAGAAAGAACTTAATAATCCAACCCTTGAACTTGATCGACCAACCTCAGGTAGTGTTAAATTGGCAAAACGAGACCGAGCAGAGCGTCGAATATCAGGAATACCTTCTTTCTCTCTGAGATCCTTCAGAAAATATAAGACATCTGCTCATGTTTAGCTAAAAGATTTGCTCCATGTATCCAATCAAAGCATTATTTATTAATGGAACACAGTGCACAACAAAATATTTGCCATTGATAAATATGCAGCGCCTTGCCTCAGGCCGTATATCAACGAGTACAGCGTTCCTGTCTCCTTTCAGAAGCTCAAAACATGACTTGGGAGATAAATATCCAGCATATCCACCATAGGTCAATTTCCAATAAAAAGCCCTGCAGAAATCTGATAAACAATATAACTTCTTTCTGTAGAAATTAAACTGACAATTTTAATTGTGATAGGAAAATAAGGAATAGAGGAGTGCCCATACCACAAAGAAGTTGATGCCCCAAGGAAAAGAACAAACGGAATAATTGGGTCACTTGGATCCAAGCCAAGAATCCTCTCCAAAGCAACGTAGCCCTGCTAATCAAGAAACATGAAAGTATTTCTCAAGTATGGAAAGAAACCTACACTATAACCTTAAAACAAACAGATGAATGAAATCTAAAGCATAACCTTAAATAGATGGAATGAGAACTACAGTATAGCCGCAAAACAAACAGAAGTTTGGGCGTTGTTAATTCTTATCCAATCTACTCTGTTAGTCCGATTTCTCCATAAAAAAATGAAGGATGTATCAAACATATGTATCCCTAAGACTAGTCATACCTGTCCCAGAGCGGCCCCAAAAGGAGTAAGAAGCTTCTCTTCAGATACATTTAGCGCATCCTGGAGTTGCGGAGGAAGGATCTCCTTCACAAACCCATAAGAATACACAACAAGTTGTGATACCGAATCCTCAACAATGAGAATTATATGTCTCAATGCATCAACAACAAGAACCCCAACTCTACCAGAGACTTCTTTCAAGGCTGCCACACCATTACCTGCTGAATTGTCCAATGTGGATGTGAATTTACTAATCACGTCATCAATTGCTTGAGTAGAACCTCTAGCAGACGAGCTAGTTCCATCAAGTGAACCAGTGATTGACTTATTGAAAACGTCCATAGCAGATGAGGAACTTGTATCCAAGTCCAATATTGAGGCAGGTATGGACTCTAGATTAGCAGACTCTGGTGCAATATTGACCAATTCATCACTAACACCTATCATCTCATCCCAAACAGAAGTATCTACAAATCTCAGATTTTCTCCCAGATGATTAGTCAATAATTCACCATCAAGTACATTTCGGCAAGAACTACAAATGATATCACTGGAACTGCTATATCTTTGTACAAACTTTGAGTACAAAGATATAGGTGATTGTCCTCCATGAAGATGAAATGAACTAGAAAAGTCTACAGCCACCCGGCCTACAACATTGCATTTCATCTGGTATGTTTTCCAACAGAAGGAAAATGATCTCAACCCCCCATACATAGGAATCTGCAGTAGAATAAGTTGAAATTACCTCCGCCAACAAAAAACTTTCCAAGTATATAAAGATAAACAGTAGGTGAAGTTAAATTTCCAAAGCAATAACACCACTGGTGTGAGTGGAGCATTGGGCAACTAAGAGTGAATGAGTAACATTTAATACTACTGTACTTCCAGCGACTTTTGTATTTAGAAAATGGGAATGAAGCTTTTCTTTTGTTGATTGACAATCGAAAGCTTCAAACATTCCACACTATCAAGATAGTTATACAGTGGTTCTGCAGCACATTAGACCACTCCGATAAATATTACTACTTACTAATTGGTATTACAAAACAAGAAACACTAATTTGAAGATATAAAGTAGTAAAAACATGCAACTTCAGAAAGAAATAAAAAACAGTTAGCACTATTCAATGAAGTTATTACTATATTTTATCAAACATGTTAGGTGGTGGTCTACACTTTTTAAGCTACGAATGGATATTCTTAACTCTCACTAATACTGATAGTATAACATTTGAACTGTGAGAGTAAATGTAGCAAGAAGTTGACAATGACTAAGAATTAAAGAAATGTTCAAAGTTGTAACCTGCGAGTGGGAAGCAGTAGCCGAACACACAGGTAAAGTTGCTGCCATCATCATTGATGATGAAAATGTATTCACCAATCTCTCATATGATCAAGTGAGGATTATGGAGATGTGATTGGGAGAATCGTGTGGCTTTCTTTCAATCTTCTTCCCTGCCTCTCATTCTCTTGGGCCCATTTTCCTTTCTTTCAATCTTTATTGTAAATATAATTTTAAAAAATAGTTTTTAATGTTTTCCCCTAAAAATAAGGTATGTGAGTCGTTGCCCATAGACTAAACAAAGTCAAATGTCACATTGTTATCAGACGCATGCATTTCTGCAGCAGATCTTTTCACTATTAACTCATTATCTTCTGATCACATAACAATAACTTTACCAGTTACCCGGAGACTAATTTATTAATAATAACTCAAAGGAAAATTTCAATATAAATTTCCAATTACTGAATTTTCTTTTCAGTTTTGAATACTCCGTTTCAAAATATTTGTCTTACTTTCTTTTTTAGTCCGTTTCAAAATGAATGCCTCTTTCTTTTTTGGCAACTCTTTTATTCCAATTTTCCACATGACATGTTGAAGACTACAAGATTAAAGGACATTTTGCTACACTCTACATATCTTTAGTTAACAATCACTTATTCAAAAGTTTTCTTTACTTTCTTAAACTCCGTGTCAAGTCAAAACCATACAGATATTTTAAAACGGAAGGGATTACTATTTATGACTACTATATCTATATTTATAGGGGAAATTTCAGAAAGTATTGTTTACGCTTACATTACAAAAATATAGCCCATAACTTACATTGCAAAGTTTTGGCCCAACAGTAAATAGGCTCAAAACTGTAGAACGACAATTCACACGAGTGCCCCTATGTTGGGGTGGTCTATAATTTTTGCCCCTCAAATATATGATCTTTGATTTTTACCCTTCGACACTTTAAGTAACAAAAAATGGCCGAAAATACCCCTAACATCGAAAACAAAATTAGCCTGCCCTTGACATAGAAACTTTTCCTTGTCCAATTTAAGTTGTGTAAAAATTAAGTTATCCAACATAATTTCATTTCTACAGAACTTATGTCGGACACTTTGCTTGCGATTTTTTATTATGTTAGGGATCGAACCCATAATCTCTGATTTCGTAGACCATCGAATAAGGGTACTTTGACCCACAAATTTTTATTAAATGAGAAGCAGGGGCAAAAATTAAAGACGATCAATTTGAGGGGTAAAAATTAAAGACCAGTCTATATGAAGTACACTCCACCCAAAAAATTGTAGGTTGATCTTCTCCCCTCAAATTTTGAACATCCATTAAATATCACTCTCAAATTCAAAATGAGCTGAAAAAAGAAAACAGTGATCGAATCCACTAATTCATCAACTGAAAACACAATGGATTATAAAGATAATCCATCATTGTTGAAAAAACTTAAATAAGTGGGTTTAAATTTTGAATATGATTTTGCGAGAAATTTAGAGTGGATGTTGTTTAGAATTGTTAGAAACATACAAGGAGGTTGTTTACAAAACTTGAAGTCATTTAATGAATTTTTGGATTGATCTTGGACAAGCTACATACGCCTATACATTTTTATACAACGTTATACACTTATATACAAAGACATGTACATTATGTATATATGTGTATAAAAGTGTATACTAGTATATAAGAGGTGTTTATATACTAATTAACGGTAGTATACAATATTATACAAAAACTGATTTCGTCTTCTTCCTTGAATCCAAGTACCAAATCCATCCAAAACACCTCAAAAGCTACACCAAATTACCCTAAAATTCAAATTTAGGCTCCTCACTACATACCCGAGCTTTTGCAAAAATATCCACTCGAAACGAAGCTCACTTGCGGAAACTCAATTTTCAAACTTTGAAACATATAGCTTCAACAGTGGTCGTCTGTGGAGTTTCTGTTTTATGTACACATTCTCAGTCTTAAATCAACAAATAACCACATTTTCCAGCTTCAAACAATATTTTTGAACAGACTATTTTCAACAAATTCGAACACCTCAAATCAAAGCAGCTATGTATATATTTTTCTTCTAGGTTTGTTCTTCAAATGAAATCACTAAAGTAAGCTACTCCCAAACAGAGAAACACATATCTGAAAATTCCAGATCGAAGCAATGAACATAATCTTGTTCTCTTTTCTTCTGCGCATTCGATCAAATAGTGGGCCAAATTGTCTAAGATTTTAAAATATGGGTCAATTTTGGTAAACTAAATAGTCGATGTGTATAAGGTGTAATTAAGTCATATTTATATGGATATCTATATTTATACTATCTATATTATTGTTGAGTTAATTCCCTTAATGGTCACTCAAGTTTAGGTATTTCTTACAAATATTTTTGTTTCTTTTAGGACAATAAAGTCACGCAACTATCACTATTTTTCTCAAAAGATGCTAAACAGTTCAAAAGCCTGCTTCTCTCATAGTTGACATGCCATGTCATTAAATACCCATCTTTTTTAATCAAACTCATTTAGTCAAACCTATATTTTATACCCAATTTGTTGGAAATCTCTATTGAGTCGGTTCCACCCATAAGGGATGATAATTAGCCCGTTAGCCCATTAGTTTGTCCTCCTCCTTAGTGTATAAATTCACCATTATGGGTGTAGGAAAAAAGAAGTTTTTCCACTACAATATGGCGATCATGGTTAGCTTTCCAATAGAGAAAATATTTTGCATCTTCCAAAGATATTTAGGCTGCCAAATGAAATTCATCCACTTCGTGAGGATTTCCGACAACCGGTGACACGAGTCGAGGTTGCTGCAGATTCACATCCGCTATGGAGAAACTCCTAAATATTCTAACTAGTATTTTATGATTCAACTGCTATATTGGTATCAGAGCCATAAGCTCATGCTCCAATGACTGACATGATTAGTATGCAAAAATATATTTTAGGGTTTTAATGTTAAACATGTAACTTAATTACATTATTTCATGTATGTAAATATCTAATTGTTGCATGAAACCTAAGAGATTTTGTAGATCTCGTCGAGAGCTTTCCGACGATATGTAGATCATAAACGTTGGCCTTATAGTTTGTGAGTAATTACGTTTTAAGTTCTAGAGTTTAATTATCACATATTTAACCCCCATAATTCAATAATCTCAATTTCATGCAAATTGGCTTGGGTAATATGTTATCCGTCTGGTTTTAAGAAAAACTATATAATCAATTGTAATTTACATTAAAAAAATTGGGTCAAAATTTGAAGAAAATCCGTTATAGGATTTTGTTTAAAATATTACCAATTCATATTTGATCATACTGGGTCGATTTTGAATGATTTTATTGGAATCAATGATCCAAATAAATCCTAAAATATGTTTAAGATGTAAATCAGTAATTTATTTAATTAAAGAAAATTGGCCGCTAAATATGATTTTGGCCAGAGAATCAGTCTGACCCACAGAAAAAAGACCCACATTTTTTAAATTTTTGATAATATTTTGAGCAATTGATGCTTGGAATCAATCCTAAAACACGTTTAGGACAAAACTTAGTGTTTTGATTGAATCAAATAACTAAAAAGTGAAGAAAATAAAGCAAAAAAGGTGAAAACCCACCCATTTCTCCCGTTGAGTCGCGGGGTGACCCATGTAAAGTGTCACACTCGACGGCCGACCGCATCGTGCCTTTTACGCACTCTTATACCCTCACATCTCATCGAGGACATAGGTCGATAAAATATGAAACCGCATACGTAGCAAAAAGGCAAGCGACGAAATGCCGCTATATATAAACGGGAACATCCCGACAATACAGTAGTACAACTGACCAACAATATTTACAACTCCCGCAAGTCCAACCCACATATGAATACAAACCTCTAAGAGTTTGGACAATAACTATGACGGGACAAGGCCCCGCCGTACCCCTGAATATACATAAGTCATAATGGAAGACCTGTACCAAAATGACAAGCTCCGAAATAGTGGAGCTATCTCAAAAAGCTTGGCAAAGATCACAAGACCAGCCTGGCGCGGATCGTGCCCTACATGGTCACCCTTTCGTATACATCGTAGAATAGCAATGAACATACATAAACTCATAAAAATAATTAGATAAAGAATATCAACAAAGCAATTGATAAGGCCACCTTCCGTAAAACATACACAAACCAAAAATAAAACAGCACAACTCTGTTTTTACAACCCAATCCACAAATATGACTACAGACCTCTAAGAGTAACAACTGTGACGGGACAGGGCCCCGCCATACCCCTGAGTGTACATAAATCTACAACATCAGGGAAATCGTACCAAAAGACAAGCCTCCGGAGAAATGGAGCTTCTGACACCTGATCAGTGATCCTAAGAATGAGGATCCACCACCGCTACTCCTACTGCGACATTTAACGCAGCAGAAAGGGTCGATGTAATATGTACCAAGTATGTAAAACTGGAAAATACTGCAATTTACATCATAAGTCTAAAATAAAACTGGAGACATGTATGATAATCAAATTAACAGTATACTGTGCCTTACAAACAATGAGAGTAAAATATACATTTTCGGTTCTTAAAAATAGGAAGACGGTGATTAACCTAGGACCATCCGCCCGTAGTATTATCACACAATCCTACTCCTGGGACTATTTCACCCGCAGACAGCCAGATGGACCCGCAGAGGTAACCCTCGCATAGGACCGATCCGCCCGCATAGGACTATTTCACCCGCACGAGCCCTACGGACTCGCGAGGTATTCCTCGCGTCATGGGTAGCACATCCACTAATATGCAATGCCACAAGCCCGGGAATGACCCCAGTA
Organism: Przewalskia tangutica; assembly: GCA_029844215.1. Classification (NCBI taxonomy): domain Eukaryota; kingdom Viridiplantae; phylum Streptophyta; class Magnoliopsida; order Solanales; family Solanaceae; genus Przewalskia; species Przewalskia tangutica. The sequence goes on from CM056720.1 coordinate 93,424,735, forward strand.
ACAATATATCACAAGCACAACCGGCTACTATAAATAACATAAACAAGTTAAGAAACCCCTTAACTTCTCATTTGACTTAATTAGCATACACTCTCATTTCTTTTAACTAAAGGTACTATCGTATCATAAAAGATCCGGGAATTTAACACAAAGTACTACGTACTTCTATTCTTTTAAAATGACTATTTTCATATAAAATTCCAAGATACTAATAACCGTAGTATCAAGCCATATTTACTTTTCAAAACAAGTCACAATACCTTTTAGAACTACATTGTTAGGCTTCTAATTCAAGTGACTTTTTACCTTAAAATGTTAAGCAATTGATGCCTTCAAATCAATTTTCCTTTCTTCCTTTCAAGTCATTTTATCTTTATTTACATTACTAGAGCAACCATTCTTTTAACTTTCCATAAAGTTATTATAACCAACTTCCCATAAAGCCGTTATACTAACTTTATGCTTTAGACACAAAGACATTTTTATCCTTTTAAAACAAGTGAGTTAATTCTCTAACTCAAACAACTTGGACATTCTTAAAACAAGTCAAGGGTACCAAATGAAACTGAATTCATTTAAAGCTCGTACATCTACCGTACTATACATTTATAACTAATCATGCTCAAGAGATAGGAAAGTTCTACATACCTCTTCGGTTCAATCCACTTGCTAAGTCCAATATGCCGTACTTAGTATGTCAACCTATAATGACCATAATACGTCCATTAATCTCTTGCTTCAAACGTAGAATATTCTAAGTGTAAAGTCACCAAATTCTACGGAAAATCGGACATCACTTCCTTTGTTTCTACGTACTTTTCCACCTTATTCAAGGCCCAAATTCAATAACCAAACATGCCACATTTAAGGCTCAACAATGTAGTTAACAATAGGGGATTACACGCCTAATATGACGTGTAAAATTCTGCCCCACAATTGATAGCAAACTAATCCAAAAAGGCAATGTCATTCACGTCCAATAGGTGTAACAATATATCCTCCTTTCCAATTCCTTTTCAATCCAAGTTGTTTAGTATAACATGTTATAAAGCCGCAATCGATTATAACAACTAAAATCTTCAAGTAGATAACATGCGACGATTCTAATTATCGACCAAATTGTATTTCAATTTCAAATGGATAACAATGTCATTTCGGACTTAGACTTCCAATATCCATAACACTTATCAATCTTCAATACATATACTTCATGCTAGTTAAAATGTAAGGCTACAACAATATGTAATCTTATAACACTTAAGAGAACAATATTGTTACCTTGATGAGCCTTAATCCAACTTCAAGATCTGAATCGCTCCCTAGCAACTTAGAGCCTCTCCTTGACACTCCAACCGCCACTTGAAGCCCTTAGAAGATCACAAACAACTTTCCTTCAATTTCCAATCCAAACCTATGAAAGCGACTTAGGTTTTCACCTTGCGACTAATGCAAAAACGACACTTTCCTGGGATCTTTCTATTGAGATACCCTTACAATACCCTTAGGATCCTTAGTTTAAAGTATGGAGATTATTGAACAACAAATGAATTTTTTTCTTGTTCCTAAGTGTTATACCCCGTATTTCCAGAGTATGTACGTGGGGGACGTACGTAGAAATTTTCGAACTTCTTTAGGCTTGGCCGAATTCTTTTGCGCAGACAACAATCTTTGAGTCGTTTTTGACTAAACGCTTTCCACGCTTTCGTAGGGAATTTCGCTATGTCGCTTATAATTTTTATGATTTTTCCGAGGCGAAACATTTTGGACCAACGGGAGGGTGCATGTCACCCTCACATGGAGTGGGGCGGCAATTTGGGCGAATTGGTGAGTGGGGTTAGTAGGATATTTTGTGCAAGTTGTTGTGGTAGATGGATAAGGTGCACTTGGCTTAAATCTAGCCCTACTTTGCACCACACTTGTCTTCATCTTGGCGTTGGTTGGCCTTCACTGACCTATAAATACCCCTTAGTTGATGAACTTCTTCATCCAAAAATTGTCTAAGTCTTGAAAATCCCTCCCTCTCCTCAACCTTGTTCTCGCCCAAACACCACCCTCCCTCTTGAGCCCGGCCTACCACCTGCTTGCTAGTGGCTCTGGCGAGAGCAACCCCTAGCCTAGTTGTGCTAGTCAAAATACTACCCCTTGGTAGAAATGTATTCTACAAGTATCGTTATAATGCCCAAAATACTTTAGCCAAATACCTTGTAGTACTTTCCAAAGTACTTTTTACGGCTTAAAATACTATTATACTTTCCTTTAGCCACTAAACTAAACCCTATGGAAAAATCTTCACCCGTAGTTGAGTATTAAGTAGAAGTTGTGTAGACACTTGGGGTTTCTTGAGCGTTTGGGAGCGCACGGGTAGAGCTAAACCTTGTTCAGAACCAGCGTATAAACTCGGATAATTTTGGGCTTATCGAGGTAAACATTCTTGACCTTACATTTGTAATTGGAAATTACATGTTGTAGGAATATATAGTCAAGTATACTATATATAGAAATCAACATTATAATTGTGCGGCAATGTCTTTTGACTTAAGCTCGAATAATACTTACGCGATGTCTTGCGATTTAAGCACGAATTTAAATAAGAGAATCGAACTGTAATTACATGTGTATTACGAGACTTGTAGCATTGTTGTGTAGTAGAATTGTACACGTCCGGCCGACGTGTTAACCCCTGGTTGGCTTGGTAGCCTACCGATAGAGAGGAGATTTACGCCGCGGGAGGTGCTGTAATTTTCTCAGAATATTCTACGCCGATCTAAAGGTATTAATAGCGCTTTGTGGCCTCTATAGGTTGTAGTCTGCGTGTGGAGTGATTCGCTGATCGAGAGTGTCGCCGACGGTTTGAGGTACTTGGGCGTTTTGCTATTAGTCGATAATCGTCGCGAGGTATGTGAACCTCTTCCTATCTCTTCTAGCATGATATGTGTGAACTATGTACGGCAGACGCATACGTGCTAAATGTATTTGATTGATGTAAAACATAAAGTGTTATAACGGCTTTATGGGAAGTTGGTTATAATAGCTTTATGTGGATAAGCACATACTTTGTGGTTTTTAAAAGGTAACCGATTTGAATAATAACTGGCTTGATATGTGTTAATAAAGAACTTGAAGCATTTCAAAGATTTATGAATCGTTTTGAAAGAATGAGTATTACTGGTTTTGAAAGCTTAAGAGTTATACTAGCTTTATGGGAAGTTAGGTATAACGGCTTAAGAATGTTTTACTGATTTCGGAAATCAGAATGTGTATCGACAAACCACTGCAGCGATAATAAAAGGAAAATGTATTGACTAAAGAAGTATTATTAAAACCAGTAGAAACCTCCATGCATAGAAGCTAAGATGAGACAAAATGATATTACATTTCTAGATCATGGTTGCTTAATAAGATTGATTATAAACAAGAATAGCCTACTCACTTATAAGACATAGGTTTCTCAAACGTTTAAAGGAGAATTATGTTTTAAAGGACTAAAACTATGAACTACTAAACCTTTTTCTAAAATGAGAAACTTGAGCATTCAAATTAGGCAAACTTGAGCGTTTGGAAAATAAGGTTGTTACTTGATTTTACAAAGGAAAGCATTTTGGTTTACTTAACAATGATAGTCACTCTATTTTTATACTACGTATCGGGTGACCTTGTAAAGAAATGGATCTTAAAAGGAATTTAACTGACGTAGTACTTTAAGGATAAAATCAGGACTTTGATATAAAATGAAAGTACTTGAGTCGTGTGTAACTTGCTTATACTTGTTGTTATGAAACTTGACCATGTTACGTGTGATAGCCTTGTTGTGTAAGTATTGTGTTCTACGTGATTACCGGTTCATCCGGAATGTATTTCACTCGACTACGGTTCATCCGAATGTATTTCACTTGACACGGCTCATCCGAATGTATTTCACTTGATTACGGTTCATCCGAATGTATTTCACTGATTACCGGTTCATCCGAATGTATTTCACTTGAGGACCGCTCATCCGGAATGTATTTCACTTGACCACGGTTCATCCGAATGTGTTCCACTCGACTAGGTTCACGGATGAGCCGAATGATTCCACCCTTTTCTATATTGGGTCCATAAGATGGGCCGAGACCGTTATACGTATCACATGATTTGTACCTAGATCGCCGCGGTGAGGAAGGAGTTCCACGCATGAGGATGACTTTGTGGCGTGAGTCCACGACTTGACATATTGCTTATATGTTGTGAATCAGTAGTTTGTTATCATACACGTCTCCGCTTTATATAGACTATTATGATTTCATTTACAGTGATTTTACGCTTCACATACTTGGTACCAGATCACCTCCTTCTGGCCGCGCTCACGCCGCAGTAAAAGGTACATCTGCCGCCGATCCCCGCTTAGATCACCTTTCGGCAGATTGAAAGCTCCGTTCCTTCTGAGGCTTATCTTTTGGTATGTTACCCCGAGTCCGTAGATGCTATACATTCAGGGGTATGGCGGGGCCCTGTCCCGTCATAGAGGTTGTAAAATCTTAGAGGTTTGTAGCACTGTTGTGGGCAGGGTTTGTAAAAAGGATAACTGTTCGGGTCTTTATGTATATTTGATGAAGGCAAATCGCTTTGGTTAGCCTGCTTATTTATCTTTTCTCTTAATTCATGTTCATGTTTTTATTTCGCTGATTTTCTCTCGATGTCAGATCACCAGGTGCCCGGTAAGGCACGATCCACGCCCGTTCGCCGTGACAAAAGTGGTATCGAGCGCTTAGTCCTCTGAAAGTGTCTGCACTGTCTAGTAGAGTCTTGATTATCGGTGTGTTGTGCACCACATCTATAATCGTGAGGTCGCAGGACATTTAGGATCGTTTCATCCTTCTCATTCCGAGATCGTGCCTTGAGGCGTGTGATAAATTGGACCCTCCGACGTATTCCTTTCCTTTACCATTATGCCTCCGCGTAAAGCAACCGAGCCCGGATGGGCAAGGCAATCGAGGAGCTGTTAGTGAGATACAGGAGTCTGAGGCGCAGCCCGCCAAGACAGACAAGATTCGACGGCGGGTTTCGCGACGCCGCCAGACCAAAGAAGCTTAGAGTCGCGCGGCTGTCGCCGAGACTACGATACTGAGCCTCCGCCCCACACCGAGCCGATGAGACGAGGTACAAGGAGATGGCCCGATCGCCGCGGTCGTGGCAGATATGAGGATAGGCCGGATGCAGCAGCCCAGTAGCACCGTAGTACACCCCGAGCGCATTGAGGCTCGTGACTTCCCGAGTTGTAGCCTCCGGTGTTACATGGATCGAGAGCCGAGGACGACCTCGAGTTTATCCGACAGCTACATGATCACGAGAGTGATCGAGCCTCGAGGCGCAGCCGGTGGTATTGGTTCGCATCACCGCGTGATCCGCAGCTGATCGTTTGATTCGCGAGCTGTCCCGGGAAGAGCATGCACTTCCAAAGCATTGGGACGAGTTCTCGAGGGCATTTCTTGCACATTTCTTGCCTCCACAGATTTGAGGGCTCGCCGACAGTTTGACGCTGAGGCGAGGCGGGACGGTTAGAGAGTACAATGTGGAGTTCGACCATTAGCTCAGATGTTCCCGCCAGAGTAGCGGATATGGAGGACAGAGTACACCGCTACGCCACCGGGACGATTACTTGGCGTAGCTTGCGGGTGTAGCTCTTCACCGCACGACATTGCCCGCATGCAAGCTCACGCACCAGGACGCGAGGCACGGAGAGGTCGACGGAATGACCGAGATCGCAGGAAGAGGCTGCACAGCAGGTCCTTTGGTAACTTTCGAGGCGACCGCCTCGATAGCCTAGTTATGTACCTCCACCAAGACAGAGTGGTCCCCCCGCCTTGGGACGTTCAGGTATTCGAGCTGGTCGAGCTCGTGGCTTCAGTTCACAGTATACGTGAGTGCTAGCCGGGATTCACGTCCCTCTCATTAATGCGCGATGCGCAAACATCATCCCGGGAATGTCGTCTTTTATCGGTGCTTGTTTCACTCGCGCCGTGGCCACGGACGAGATCGTGCTTATAGGAGAGGTACTGCAGCGCGGCGCAGCTGCCGGATCGATGGGTGTTCATCGCTTTCATACGATGCCTGCAGGCGCACTTATGATTAGAGTGAGCGGTAGCTTGTGTATATCCTTAACCATCTAGAGGCTTGTATGTTTTGATGTTATGTTAATGTGTTAAGTGTTATGTTCGATAGCTTTGTGCTAAAATGTGATTTAGGAACCCGTCAGGAAAAAGGGTAAGCCTGAGGGTGAGAAAATGATGAACCTTAGAATATTACTTGAGACCTTAGATGTGCCGTCTTGAGTACAAGATTTTGCGAGTGATCCTTGTCAGAGTGCATTTTATGCCTAGAAAATATTGTGTGATAAGTCTCTGGGTTGGGTAAATGAAAGTGGTATCTTTCATGACGTGATTTAGCAAGGTTGTTCCGGATCGAGAAACAAGAGAGTTGGCGTGACGGAGGGTCGGGTTGAGGGCGTGTTGCGTGTCAACCCGTAGCCCGGAATGAGGTGGGGTCAGCTCTGGGTGGTCCCGCCAGGTGGTAGGGTCACCAGGGTGCTAGGCCCAAGTTTTGATGACCATCGTATGAGTTCGTGGATACGTTCGACCAGAAGTAGATCGTGAAGGCCGGGAATAGCCTTAAGGAAGATCGAGGCTAATAGGATGACCAAGTTGGGAGGTAGTGACTCCAAGTTTCGGAAACTAAAGTGTGGTACGTATGCTAAAAGAGTTCAAGAGTTCGAGAAGAGTACGACGAGTAAGGGTAGAGGCGAGCATGTATTGCGAGCATAGATACGATCATTTCTTGTAAGGGAGAAGGTGCGAAGGATGTATACTTTAGACCTCAGGAATCGTGACGCAGTCCCGCACCGCTTGTTGGTCACGAGTGACACTAGAACCTCGCGCAAAGTGACAAAAGTTTGTGATGTTAGAGGTGTTTTCGTGGACTTGGATATAAGTATTTGCGTGCATATGTTGTTTAGTGGCGGTTGTGGCGTTGGCAACTTATTAGAAGAACTTTATCGTTATCCGCTTGAAGGAACATTCGGACGAATGTTTCTAAGGAGGGAGAATGTTATACCCGTATTTCAGTATATGCGTGGGGGCGACGTAGAAATTTTCGAACTTCTTTAGGCTTGTAGAATTCTTTTTGTGCACAACACCGTTAGAGTCGTTTTCGACTAAACGTTTTCCAGACTTCGCAGGAACTTCCGCCATGTCGTTTATAATTTTTGCGGATTTTTCAGAGACGAAACATTTTGGACCAACGGGAGGGTGACAAGTGTCACCCACATTGAATGGAGTGGGACGGCAATTTGGGCCGAATTGGTGAGTGGGGTTAGGTAGGATATTTTGTGCAAGTTGTTGTGGTAGATGGATAAGGTGCACTTGGCTTAAATCTAGCCCTACACTTGCACCACACTTGTCTTCATCTTGGCCGTTGGTTGGCCTTCACTTGACCTATAAATACCCCCCTTAGTTGATGAACTTCTTCATCCAAAAATTGTCTAAGTCTTGAAAATCCCTCCCTCTCCCTCAACCTTGTTCTCGTCCAAACACCACTCTCCCTCTTCAAGGCCCTCACGAGCCCCCGCTTGCCTAGTGGCTCTGCCGAGAGCAACCCACTGCCTAGTTGTGCTAGTCAAAATACTACCCCTTGGTAGAAATGTATTCTACAAGTATCGTTATAATGCCCAAAATACTTTAGCCAAATACCTTGTAGTACTTTCCAAAGTACCCTTTTCTGGCTTAAAATACTATTATACTTTCCTTTAGCCACTAAACGAAACCCTAAGGAAAAATCTTCACGTAGTTGAAGTATTAAGTAGAAGTTGTGTAGACACTTCAAGGGTTTCTTGGAGCGCTTTGGAGCGCACGGAGTAGGAGCTAAACCTTGTTCAGAACGACATATAAACTCGGATAATTTTGGGCTTATCGAGGTAAACATTCTTGACCTTCATTTGTAATTGGAAATTACATGTCAGAGGAATATATAGTTGAAGTATACTATATATAGAATCGAACATTATAATTGTGCGGCAATGTCTTTTGACTTAAGCTGAATAATACTTACGCAATGTCTTGCGACTTAAGCTGAATTTAAATAAGAGAACTGATCGTAATTACATAGACCGTATTCAGAGACTTGTGTAGCATTGTTGTGTAGTAGAATTGTACACGCCCGGCCGGACGTGTTAACCCCGCGTTGGCTTGGTAGGCCTCGATAGAGGAGAGATTTACGTTGCCGCGGGAGAGGCTTCAATTTTCGTAGAATATTCTACGTCGATCTAAAGGTATTAATAGCGCCATGCCTCTATAGGTCAGTAATCGCGCGTGTGGAGTGATCTCGCTGATCGAGAGTGTCGCCGACGGTTTGAGGTACTTGAGCGTTTTGCTATTAATCGATAATCGTCGCGAGGTACGCGAACCTCTTCCTATCTCTTCTAGCATGATATGTGTGAACTATGTAGTACGGTGACGCGTACGTGCTAAATGTATTTGATTGATGTAAAACATAAAGTGTTATAACGCTTTATGGGAAGTTGGTTATAATAGCTTTATGTGGATAAGCACATACTTTGTAGTTTTTAAAAGGTAATCGATTTGAATAATAATCGCTTGATATGTGTTAATAAAGAACTTGAAGCATTTCAAAAGATTTATGAATCGCTTTGAAAGAATGAGTATTACTGGTTTTGAAAGCTTAAGAGTTATACTAGCTTTATGGGAAGTTAGGTATAACGGCTTAAGAATGTTTTCTTGATTTGAATCGTAATGTGTATCGACAAACCACCGCAGCGTTAATAAAAGGAAAATGTATTGACTAAAGAAGTATTATTAAAACCAAGAAACCTCCATCTGCATAGAAGTGCTAAGATGAGACAAAATGATATTACATTTCCTAGATCATGGTTGCTTAATAAGATTGATTATAAACAAGAATAGCCTACTCACTTATAAGACATAGGTTTCTCAAAACGCTTAAAGGAGAATTATGTTTTAAAGGACTAAAACTATGAACTACTAAACCTTTTTCTAAAATGAGAAACTTGAGCATTCAAATTAGGTAAACTTGAACGTTTGGAAAATAAGGTTGTTACTTGATTTTACAAAGGAAAGCATTTTGGTTTACTTAACAACGATAGTCACTCTATTTTTATACTACTGCATCGGTGACCACTTGTAAAAGAAATGGATCTTAAAAGGAATTTAACGGACGAGTACTTTAAGGATAAAATCCGACTTTGATATAAAATGAAAGTACCTTGAGTCGTGTGTAACTTGCTTATACTTGTTGTTATGAAACTTGACCATGTTACGTGTGATAGCCTTGTTGTGTAAGTATTGTGTTCTACTGATTACCGGCTCATCCGGAATGTATTTCACTGACCACGGCTCATCCGAACGTGTTTCACTTGACACGGCTCATCCGAATGTATTTCACTTGACACGGCTCATCCGAATGTATTTCACTTGACACGGTTCATCCGGAATGTATTTCACTGAGGACCAGTTCATCCGAATGTATTTCACTTGACTACCGGCTCATCCGGAACGTGTTCCACTCGACTACCGGTCACGGGATGAGCCGAATGATTCCACCCTTTTCTATATTGGGTCCATAAGATGGGCCGAGACCGTTATACGTATCACATGATTTGTACCTAGACCGCCGCGGTGGGAAGGAGTTCCACGCACGAGGATGACTTTTGTGGCGTGAGTCCCCGACTTGATACGATCGCTTATGTTGTGGAATCGTAGTTTGGTTATCATACATGTCTCTCGCTTTATATAGACTATTATGATTTCATTTACTGATTTTACGATTTCACATACTTGGTACTGCCAGATCGACTCCTTCGGGCCGCGTCATCGCCGCAGTAAAAGGTACATCGGCCGATCCCCGCTTTTAGGATCACCTTTCAGTTGAAAGCTCCGTTCCTTGGAGGCTTATCTTTGGTATGTTACCCGAGTCCGTAGATGCTTATACATTCGTGGTATGGCGCCCCGTCCGCCATAGGTTGTAAAATCTTAGGTCCAGAGTAATCGCTGTGAGTGTGGTTTGTAAAAAGGATAACCGTCGTATTTATGTATATTTGATGAAGGCGCAACTGCTTTTAGCCTGCTTATTTATCTTTTCTCTTAATTCATGTTCATGTTTTTATTTCCACGATTTTCTCTGATGTCAGATCACCAGGTGCCTGGTAAGGCACCAGTCACGGGCCCGGGTTCGGGTCGTGACACTAAGAACCCTAACCCGAGAGCTTTGCTAGAAAGAACAAGAGTTCTTCAAATTTTTCTAAGTGTAAAATAGCATTGTCTTGCTACTAGTATGCTTAAATAACACTATGGAGGGTCAAGATTAGCACATATGGGTGACTTGGATGCATTTCACTAAAAGATCAAGCCAAGTGGCCCTTTGACTTAGTCAATATTATCAAGCTCTAGTCTAGCAAGACTTGCTCATCTTTACATTGGTCAAATGACCATTAAACCCATGGTCTAATTCGACAAGACCAACCAAGGTGACCATACACGCCGCCTCCCATTCGTCGCAATATTTCGCTTTCCGACATTTCCATAATTCCAATAATTTTTTACTAGTCTCAAATCTTAACATTTTGAGTTCTTACGACGCTCTTATAAACATGTCACGAATTACGTGTAACATTCTTCCCCTTAGAAACATTCGCCCCGAACGTTCTTTCTGAGTCAATCTTATGATAGCGACATATTCTCTTTTACAACCCCACATACCAATAATGCCACACGGCCACATAATAGCACTTAAGCAAAAATACTTCAATTAAAATCGACAAGTAAGTGGAAATGAATTACTGAAGGTGTAGAGAATAGGTGAGATACTTCCTCAACACGCCCTCCTCCACTTCCCAAGTCATCTTCTCCTATTATCATTCCGCCACAAGACTTTGTGACTGCCACATCCTCGTCCGCAGATGCCTGATCTGGCGATCGAGTATCGCTATGAGACTCTCCTCATACGATAACCCCTCTGTCACCTGGACCTCGCTAGCTGGAAAAACTCTCGATGGATCTCTGATACACTTCCGTAACATAGAAACATGGAAGACCGGATGTAATGCCTCTAAATCCGATGGCAGATCCAACTCATAGGCAACCTTACCTACCCTACGAACGATCTGGTAGGGCCCAATGTACCTTGGGCTAAGTTTCCCCTTCTTTCCGAACCTCATCACACCCTTCATGGGTGATACCTTCAAGAAGACCCAATCGTCTACCTGAAACTCCAAATGTTGACGCCGATTATCTGCATAAGACTTCTGCCGACTCTGAGCTGCTAATAGTTCTCATGGATAAGCTTCACCTTATCCATATCCTGCTGAATCAAGTCTGGGCCAATTAACTAAACCTCGCCCACGTCGAACCAACCAATCGGCGACCTACACTTCCGCCCATACAAAGCCTCATATGGCGCCATCTGGATACTAGAATGGTAGCTGTTGTTATAAGAAAACTCCACAAGAGGCAAATGATCCTCCCAGCTACCCCTGAAATCAATAACACAGGCCCGCAACATATCCTCAAGTGTCTGGATAGTACGCTCTGCCTGCCCGTCGGTCTGAGGATGAAATGCAGTATTGAGACTCACCTGTGTCCCTAACCCCTTCTGGAAAGACCTCCAGAAGTTAGCCGTAAACTGGGCTCCTCTGTCTGATATAATCAATATAGGAACTCCGTGCAGTCTCACAATATCCCTGATATACACCCAGCATAATCCTCACCAATATGTAGTCACGACTGGAAGAAAGTGGTCGATTTCGTCACTTGTCTCTGATAACCTGATGGAATCACACTTCCTCCGAGTGCGAGGTAACCTCAGAATAAAATCCATGTTGATCACCTCCCACTTCCATGTCGGAATATCAATCGCCGCAATAGCCCACCGCTTTTGGTGCTCAACTCGACTCGACAATCTGCATCGAGCAACAAACCCCGCCAAGTCCTCTTCAGGCCATCCCACCAATACACACATCTGAGGTCATGGAACATCTTAGTCGACCCCGGATGAACAAAGTAACGAGCACTGTGTGCCTGCCCCAGAATCTGCTAACGAAGTCCTGCAACATCGGGAACACACAATCTGCCCTCGAATCTTAGCACCTCATCAGGCGCTACCTCAAGCAAACTTTTCTCCTCTCGAAGAGCCGATTATCCATATCAGATCATAATCGGTCTCACACGACCCGACCCTGGCCGCAATCGTGCTCCTACCGGCACCCCTTCAGGTAAACATCAGAGAATAGTAGCGGAACATACATAACACATAAACCTGTATATAGTAAACATCACTGGCTAGCCGACAAGGCCTCCTTCCATAGAATATACTTAACCAAAAGTAAAACAATACAACTTTGTTCTTACAGCCCAAACCACAAACATGACTACAGACCTCTAGGAATAACAACTGTGGCGGGACAGGGCCCCGCTATACCCCTGAATGTACATAATACCTATAACATCAGGGAAAAAACGTACCAACAAAACAAGCCTCCGAGAACGGAGCTCGACACTGCACTGATCCAGAATGAGGATCCACCACCTGCTTACCCTTACCTGCGGCATGAACGCAGCCCCCGAGGAAGGGGGTCAGTACACAATATGTACCAAATATGTAAAACTGGAAAATACGGAAAATACCTCGTAAGTCTAAAATAACTGGAGACATGTATGATAATCAATTACAGTACACCGTGCCTTACTAATAATGAGAATATCAAGCATATACTATCCTGTATGAAAATAGGAAGCTCATGATCAAAGCAAGGTCACCCACCCGCAAAGATCGTTAAGCAATCCTACTCGGGATTATTTCACCCGCGTGGGTCGCGTGGACCGCATGAGGTATTCTCGTGATAGGCTATACCCGCCGCACGGGACTATTTCACCCGCATGAGCCCTACGGACTCGCATGAGGTATTCCTCGCATCGTGGGTAGCAAATCCGCGGAATATGCAAATGCCACAACCCGTGTCCAAGGATCAACCACAATGGAAGCATACCCGTGGAATCTCACATCACCGCTTCAGACGTCAGTAAACTTCATACCGCATGCGCCGATCCTCATCGTAAGCATGTCCAGTGCATACCCGTGGAATCCCACCTCACTGTCGGCACGTCAAAGTAAGCTCATACTACGACAATGGAAGCATACCCGTGGAATCCCACATCAATGTCGGTACGTCCAAGTAAACTTCATAACTTCTTTAGACTTTCATTAATCTACAAATGAGTCTCATTTTGACCTTAAGGCACCTTCTTATCGCTTAATCAACCGAGAATTTAACGAAGTACTATGTACTTCTACTCTTTCAAAAGATCCTTTTTTCACATAAAAATCCCCATTTTACACTCTAAGCAATTGATGCCTTTAAATCAAATTGCCCTACTTAATTTCGATTCTTTCATCTTTGTTTACCTTACTCAAGAAGACCATTCCTTTAACCTTCCATAAAATTATTCTAACCAACTCCCCATAAAGCCGTTATACTAACTTTATGCTTTAGAAATTAAGACATTCTTATCCTTTCATAAGGCCGTTATAACTAACTTCCCATAAAGCCGTTATAACTCCTTATATCTCAAACAATTTCTTTCTTTTATTAACCAAGAGACTTATACTTCAAATCCGTTTACACAATTTTCAAAATACTTTTTCCTGTCAAGAAATCCTGGTCTACCTTATTAGAATAAACCATTCCTCAAGAACAAGTGAGTTAACTCTCTAACTCAACCAACTTAGACATTCTTTAAAAATAAGTTAAGTATACCAAAGGATTTACTTTATTTAAATCACGTACGTCTACCGTACTATACAGTTATAACTACTCATGCTCAAGAGATAGGAAAGTTCCACATACCTCTTCGGGTCAATCCACTTGCAAGTCCAATATACCACACGTAGTACGTCAACCTATAATGAACATAACACGTTTATTAACCTCTAGCTTCAACGTAGAATATTCCAAGTGCAAAGTCACTAACTTCTACGGAAAATCGGACAACATTTCCTTTGTTTCTATATACTTTTCCACCTTTTCAAGGTCCGAATTCAACATCCAACGCCACTTTTAAGGCCCAACAATCCAATCAATACAAAGGGGATTACACACCTAATCTTGGATGTGTAAAATTCTGCCCCACAATGCATATTTAACAAAATCAATAAGCTAAAGGTAGTATCTTGGCTATAACATGCTTACATATCATTCTTATCCAATCCTTTCATATTCAAACCATAATTCCTACATGCAATGTATCTAAGAACAATATTGACAACTACAAATCCTTTCTTCTTCACATACAACATAATTTATTATCAAAAGAGAAAGGATTGTTACCTTAGAGCTTACCCAAATTAATCCAACAAATTCACTAGCATCCTTTCCACAATCACCACCACAAAAATTCCTACAAGCTTGCCAACAAGTTTCCTTCTTGTCACCTTTTTCAGATTTTTCTCAAGCCTTGATTTCCTCTTGATTTTCTAGAGAGAAGGGATAACTTTTAATTTTTAGAGAGAGAAGAGCTTGAAGAATGACCAAGTCTTGAAGACTTGGTCAATAAATAGGACATGCAAAATCAGATGGGGGGAACACTTGTCACCCTCCCATGGCCTTTTTTAAAACAAAATAGCAGATTTTCCCCGCAGAACCCGGGCCTCGGCACAGCCGCCAGTTTGCTGGCCCAAACCTCCGCCGCCTGAAACCTCGTAACTCCGGCTTGGCCGCTCGTCCAACTTTCGCTGGCCCTTGTTATACCCCGTATTTCCGGAGTATGTGCGTAGGGACGTGCGTAGAAATTTGAACTTGTGATTAAGGCTTGGCGAATTAATTTTGTTCACAACACCCGCTAGAGTCGTTTTGACGAAACGTTTTCACGCAGCGTAGGGAATTTCCGCTATGTCATTTTTATTTTTTGCGGATTTTTCCGAGAGACGAACGTGTTGGATTAACAAGAGGGCGCCACTTGGCACCTCTCATTGGTGGACTTCAAATCGCCCATTTGGACGAAATGGACGTAAGGCACGTTTTTGTGCCTTGACAAAGTCAAGGGTAGGTAGGATATTTGTGTTTGCAAATCCTAGCCCTACACTTGCCTAACACATGGATTGATTCGCCATTGGTTGGCCTTGCTTGACCTATAAATACCCCTCGAAGACTTCTTCATCCATTCCAAATATTTCCTAAGTGTTAAAAATCCTCCTCCCTTGTGTGGTGTTTCGCCCAACACCCCTCTCCCCTTTGAGTTGGCCTTGCCGGCAGCCCTCCCCACCCTCGTCGAGTACCCCTGGGTAGTCGGTGGTATACACCCCCTCAGTGTTGTCTCGTATATACCCTCTCGTAGAAATACTCAAAAGTATTGTTATAATGCACAAATTACCTTAGCCATATACCTTGTAGTATTCTAAGGATATACCTATACTGAAAAGCCCGAAAATACTATTATACTTCCGTCGATACAAAACCGAAACCCTAAGGAAAATCTTCACCGTAGTTGAAGTCAAGTAAGTTGGTTAGAACTTCTAGGTTGTTTGGAGCGGCCTGAGCGCAAGAGTAGGAGCTAAACCTTGCTCGGGATCGACATTTAAACTAGGATAATTATGGGCTTATCGAGGTAAATATCTTGTCCTCTATTGTAATTGGAAATTACATGATCATAGACTATATAGTTGAAGTATACTATATATATAGAAGCGTAGTTATCGCAATGTCTTTTGACTTAAGCGATAATACTTACGCAATGTCTTGCGACTTAAGCCCGAATTTAAAGAAGAATCACCGAATCACTAATTACATGGGGAAGTATTCATGAGACTCATGTAGTAGTACCGGAGTAGAATTGCACTGCTAGTGTTAGGGACGTATAACCCCTGGTTGGCTTGGTAGCCGACCTCGATAGAGGAGGAGATTTACGCCTTGCTGGGAGGTCTCGAATTTTCTCAGAGAATGTTCTACGGCGGATCTAAATGTTAATGTCGCCGTGGCCTTATAGGTTGAAGTACTACGATGGCGATCTGCGGCTAAGGAGTAGCCGACGGTTTGAAGTATTGTAGCGTTTTGCTATTAGTCGATACTGCCGCGCGGTATGCGAACCTCTTCCTATCTCTTCTAGCATGATATATGTGAACTATGTAATGCGGTACGCGTACGTGCTAAATGTATTTGATTGGTTTAAACATGTGTTATAAGACTTTATGGGAAGTTGGTTATAACTTTTATGTTGGTAAGAAAATACTTGTGGTGTTAAAAAGGTAAGCGATTTGAACTATAATCGTGTTATGTGTTAATAAAGAACTTGAAGTATTTCAAAAGATTTTTGAATCATTTGAAAGAAGTAGTACTTGATTTGTTTTGAAAACTTAAGAGTTATGCTAGCTTTATGGAAAGTTAGGTATAACGCCTTAAGAATGTTTTGATCGATTTGGAAATCGAATGTATCGACAAACCATCGCGGCTTATAAGAGGAAATGTTTTTAATAATTAAGTATTATTAAACCAAGAGAAACTTCCATCCGCATGTAAGCTAAGATGAGACAAAATGATATTTCTAGATCACGGTCTGTAATAAGATTGTTATAAACAAGAATATCCCACTCACATATAAGACTTATGTTTCTCAGATAGTTTAAAAGAGAATTATATTCTTAAATGAATAAGACTATGAACTACGAACCTTTCTAAAACGAGAAACTTGAACATTGGAAATTAGGCAAACTTGATCATTGGAAAGAATGTTGCTACTTGATTTTACAAAGAGAAGAATTGATTTACTTTAAAAGATAGTCACTCTATTTTATACTACTGTATTGTGTGACATTGTGAAAGTAACGTATCTTTTAAAGAGTTAATGTATGAAGTACTTTGGGGATAAAACCCGAACTTGTTGGCATATAGTAGAAAGTACCTTGTGTATAACTTGATTGTGTTGGTTTGTGATAGCACCGTAATACTTTCTTGTTGATTGATAAGTAAACACGCTAGGATGCTACGTGTGTTAGTATCTTGTGATGTCAGGTGTAAAGGGGTTTCGCTTTGTTGTGCTTATGTTGCTTAACGATAAGTCGTCAGGTTAGTATTTTACATCACTCATCTCGAGATGATTCGGGTTGTCGCCTCCACGCGGGGTAGACCAAAGGTCGATGGACCTATGATTCGAGAATACCATGCAGTCCCGGGGCCTATCGCGAGCTACGAGAGTTCCGTGTTAGTGTCGCGTCCTTTATGGGCACGGTCCGTATGCGCTACGCGATCGCGAAGTCGACGACGGGAGTAGCTACCGATGCGGGAATACCTCATGCGCCGATGAGATTGGCCTATGCGAGTCGCGGGAGTTCGAGGTTAGACGCTGCGTATCGATATCGCGCAAGTGGCGGCTTTGATCATGTAACGGCCAGACAGATCTCGTGATCTGATTCGTGACCTTGGTACCGTGGGTTTTTAGTAGTCGGCTATGCCTTCGCATTACCCCGCATGCTTTATTATGACACAGTGGGACCCGTGTTCATGTGTTCCTTGGTGCTTTTATATCATGATCACGCAGCGGTGAAGGTATTCCAGGCATGATTGATGTTGTGGGCACGAGACCCATGTTATACTCGAGTGATGACGAGGCGTGAGTCCCCGACTTGACTGGCTCGCTTTGTCAGAATCGTAGTTTGGTTATCATACGTGTCTCCTCGCTTTATACGATCGCTATGATTTCATTTACGATGTATTTTCGCCACATACTCGCACTGTAGATCGACCTCCGTGGCCGCGTTCACGCCGCAGTGAGGTACACCGCTCGTTGATCCTAGCTCGTGGTCACGATTTGGTAAGCTCGCTTCTCGGAGGCTTATCATGGTATAGTCCGCCGCCGTAAGTGTTTACATTCGGGGGTTTGGCGCCCTGTCCCGCCATTGTTGTCGTATCATTCTTGTGAGGTCTGTAGTGGCAAGGTGGTTTGTAAAAAGGATTAAACTGTTCATGTTGAAAAAGTTGCTATTTATATATATACCGGGGTAACTGCTTGGTTAGCTTTTCTTATTTCACCGTCTTATTACAATGGTTTCGTGTATTGTCTTTATGTTCACTGACACTACGATGTCTACTTGGGTGCCCGGTAAGGCACCACGCCAGGTTCGGTCGTGACAAAAGTGGTATCGAGCGATTAATCCTGAAAGTGTCTACGCAGTATCCAATAGAGTCTTGATTATCGGTGTGTTGTGCACCACATCAATAATCGTGAGGCTATAAGTATTTAGGATTGGTTTCTATTCTTCTCACTCGAGATCGTGCCTTAGAGCCGTGTTGTAAGTTGGACCTCCGACGAAATTATTTCCTTATCGTTATGCCTCGCGTAGGCAACCCGCCCGTGAGGCGCAAAGCGAGCCGCGAGCAGAGTACGTGCAGGGTTACGTGGGCACAGCCCAATTATCACCTCAGGTGGTGCTTCATTCGGGAGTTTTGCGTCGCTAGCCCCAGTTGAAGTTTAGCACGGCGGCGGTTCCTCTGCGCCATGATATTTGAACCTTCGCCCACGACCGAGAATAGTGAATATAGATTGCAGGCGACCTCGTTACTAACTATGGATTTGACTACCGAGAGTATACCGATGTATCGCGAGTCTTGATGACTATCAACGAGAAGGTTGTCAAGAGTAGTTCTTCACTGGCTTGGCACGGCCTGGAGTCGCTTATGCACACAGCGCCGAAACGTAGCAATCGAGGTTAACGAGGAGGCGAGAAGAGGCGAGCAGATGCGTCCTTGGTAACTTTCGGGCGAGCCGCCACCAAGACAGATTATGCGCATCCACCGGTCCAGAAAGGTCCTCCTGGGGTTCGTGGCGTTCGGGGTACGCAGGAGTCGTCGAGCTCCAGAGCTTCCGGTTACACGGCGCGAAGGTTCGGCAACATCCGATTCAGTTTTTCGATGTTCGCGGTGCAGCGTCATTTCGGGAATGTCGTCTTTTAGTCGGGTACTTGTACTATGGCCGTCGGGTTTGATGTCGAGAGTGTCCGCAGAGGACTCACCTTGAATCGGTGGGTAGTTTGTCATCTTCCTAGCTACACCCACGGCGGTTTGATTAGAACGACTAAGGAGCAAGAAGCTAGATATAGATATATCTTTAACCTCTGTAGTTTTGTTTATGTGATAAGGTGAGTATACCTTAAGTGCTATGTTCGACAAAGGTGTGTTAGTTGTGATTAGAAATCATGGTGGGTTAACCGAGTAAGATTTTGGGGATAGAGAAGGTGTGAGCCTTAGAGTTGTATACGTAGAGACCTTAGAGTAGGCCATCTCGAGTAAAAGATTGTTTATGTTTGACCTTATAGCCATAGTGCACGTGAGTTATGCTGTGGGATTAGTCCCGAGTAGTGTGGAATGAAAGAGGTAGTTGAGCTAAGACCGCCAGGTTTTCGTAACGTGATTAGTGAGATTGTTCGGTTGAGCTAGTATGTGCGCCGTTGCCGGGTTGAGGCCCGCGCGTCAACCCGCGCGCTTGGTGGTAGGTCAGGTTGTGGTGGTCCCGCGTGATAGGTCACGGGGTGTTAGGCGAGTTTAGTTAACCAGCAGACGAGTTCGTGGATACGTTCGACGGGTGGTCGTCGATGGGGGCAGCCCATCGTGTTCTTCGTTCGGACCGCTTTCTGCAGAGGTTATGCGAGATGTTATATCGTAAAGGTTGTAAGGCTGCGAGGTGCCTACCTTCACCTTATGTCGAGCGATGAAGCCGCTTGTGGCTATTTACGTTTTTAAGTTTTACCAAGCAGGTTAAGAACTCGGTGAGTCTCGAATCGCATTCGCCTCGCCGGGTGTGTATTTCAGAGTAGTTGAAGATTGTTGTCTCCGTGGAGGAGTGTTTAAGCTACCATTTCGATGTTCTGATGTCGCCTTATTAAGCCTCAGGCGGATGTGTAAGTTGGTCGAGTGGTTCGATGTTGGCAAGTTCGCACAATCGTTCAGCTTGTTCCAAAGATGGATAGTGAAGCTTGTCAGAAGAAGTTCGCACTCGGAGAAATCGTCGCGGATGATCGACGACGCTTAGAGTTCGAGTTGACGGTCGGCCTTGAAAGTACCCCGGATTGGGTGTGAGCTTTGGAAGAGAGGAACTTAGCCCGAGTTACTTGGGCCTTTGAGTCCATGTGAATAGGCCGGGTTGCCTATATGTTAGCTTTGCCGTCCGACTTAGGAGGCGGTATGTCCTGGCTCGTATTGTTATGATCGGAAAGTATCGGAGATCCATCCAGAGTGTTCCCGATTAATGATGACCACGTTAGAGATAGTAACCCGAGTTTTGCATAACCGTGACGAATGTGGTAAGAGTTCGAGCGACATCCTCGTGGATCGCGCACCGTACCATTTGTCGTCGTCGAGCAAGGCTCGCGACAAAGTGACAAAGTGGTACCATTTGTTGGAGTCGCCGAGAAGGTTAATGCTCGGGCAAAGTGACAAAGTGGTATCTACGACGAGTAAAGAGCGAGCATGTATGGCGAGCTTAGGTGTGATCATTTCTTTTGTAAAGAGAAGGTCACGGAAGTATATTTTAGACCCGGTGAGAAGTTTTTGTGGTGATGATTAGAGGTGTTTCTCGTGTACTTTGATGTAAGTATTTACGCAGTGCGTGGCCACCGTGGCGTGATTGTTTCGTAAGTGTAGAGTGAAGACTATACCGCGCGTTCGCTTGAGACTTAGAAGGAACATTCGACGAATGTTTCTACGAGGAGAGAATGTTATACCGTATTTCCGGTATGCGCAGGACGTGCGTAGAAATTTGAACTTGTGATTAAGGTTGGCGAATTAATTTTGTTCACAACACCGCTAGAGTCGCTTTCGAAAACGCTTTCACACTTTCGTAGGGAATTTCCGCTATGTCATTTTTATTTTTGGATTTTTCCGAGAGGCGAACGTGTTGGACCAACGAGGGCGCCACTTGGCACCCTCTCATGGTGGACTTCAAATCGTCCATTTGGACGAAATGGACAAGTAAGGCACGTTTTTGTGCCTTGACAAAGTCGAGGTAGGTAGGATATTTGTGTTTGGTAAATCCTAGCCCTACACTTGCCTAACACGGATTGATCTTGCCGTTGGTTGGCCTTTGCTTGACCTATAAATACCCCTGGAAGACTTCTTCATCCATTCCAAATATTTCCTAAGTGTTAAAAATCCTCCCTCCTGTGTGGTGTTTTCGCCCAACACCCTCTCCCCTCGAGTCGCCCTTTGGCCGAGAGCCCTCCCCACCCTCGCCGAGAGTACCCCCAATGGGTAGGCCGAGGGTATACACCCCCTCAGGGTGTTGTCTCGTATATACCCCCTCTTGGTAGAAATACTCTCAAAGTATTGTTATAATGCCCAAATTACCTTAGCCATATACCTTGTAGTATTCTAAGGATATACCTATCTAAAAGCCAGAAAATACTATTATACTTCCGCTACCACAAAACCGAAACCCTAAGGAAAATCTTCACCGTAGTGAAGTCATAAGTAGGTTGGTTAGAACTTGGGGTTGCTGTTGGAGGCGGCCAGCGCACGGAGCAGAGCTAAACCTTGCTCGGGATCGACATTTAAACTAGGATAATTATGGGCTTATCGAGGTAAATATCTTGTCCTCTATTGTAATTGGAAATTACATTTATCATAGACTATATAGTTGAAGTATACTATATATATAGTCGGCGTAGTTATCGGCAATGTCTTTTGACTTAAGCCCGAATAATACTTACGAATGCCTTGCGACTTAAGCTGAATTTAAAGAAGAATACCGAATCAGAATTACATAGGGTATTAGACATGTGAGACTTGTAGTAGTACCGTGGGTAGAATTGCACGCTAGTGTTAGGCGTATAACCCCTGCGGTCAGTGGCCAGGCCTCGATGAAGAGGAGATTTACGCCGCATGGGGAGGTCTTCACGAATTTTCTCGTAATGTTCTACGGCGGATCTAAATGTTAATAAGCGCCCGTGGCCTTATAGGTTGAAGTACTCGTGATGGCGCGATCTCCAAGGAGTAGCCGACGCTTGAAATGCTGAGCGCGTTTGCTATTAGTCGATACTCGTCGCGGTATGAACCTCTTCCTATCTCTTCTAAGACGCATGTGTAACGCCCAACCCGCGTTCATCGTGCCTTACCCTGCACCCTAGTGATACAACATCGAGAAAACCAAATAAAAATAAAACACGAGTCATGAAACGAGATATAATAAATAAACAAAGCAACCAAAAAGCTTGCCTTCAAAGATATACATAAAAACTCAAACAGCTTATCCTCAACCCCGCCACAATATGCATGCACTTAAGATTTACAACAACTATGACGGACAGGCGCCATACCACGAATGTACAAGAACCTACAACTCGAAACATACCAAAGATAAGCCTCCGAAGGAAGAGCTTTCCAACACGAAATGAGATCCTAGAGCGGGGATCCACGATCGACGAATTTCTACCACGCAGCGTAACGCAGCCTCCGAGGTCGATAACAGTACCAAGTATTGAAATCACAACATCAAATGAAATCATAATAGCTTAAAAGCGAGACACGTATGATAACCAAAATACAAGACAACATAAAAGTTAGCCAAGTCGTGGACTCACGCCTCAAAGTCACCACTAAATATAACTATGGGTCTCACGCCACAACATCCATCATGTTCGCGTCATGGCCGCGTGCCCCGAATCTCAGACGGTAGACATGTCCACGATGCAACAATAATAAGGCCGCACGGCCACACGCCGCTACATCGCGCCGGTAGACATGTCCATGATGCAACACACAATGCGCCGCATGGCCACACGCCTCGGAATCAGACGGTGTAGACATGCCCATGTAACCTCAATAATATATCACGGGTGGTCAACCCGCCGCATGCCACGCCATGCGGCATCGGTGTGACGGTAGACACGCCCATGTTGCGCATAACCATATATCGGTAATCAACCCGCACGTAGTCGCACGCCGAATCTTTGCGTCGGTGTAGATACGTCCACGTGACATCAACAACAAGACGAGAATCAAAATGGAAACATACCCGTGGAATTCTCCTTTCACCGCCAAAGACGCCCAAGTAAGTTCTCAATAAGTCAACCTACCATCGAGACACGGTAACACAGAAATACCACACTTGCACAACAAAGGCTATCATCACAAGCATAGGCAAGTTTCACAACAACAAGCATAGGCAAGTTTCACAACAACAAGCATAGGCAAGTTTCACAACAACAAGCATAGGCAAGTTTCACAACAACTCAAAGTACTTTCATACGTTAAGTTCTTTTTAAAAGAGATCCATTACTTTTATAAAAGTCACCCGATACCCGTAGCCTTAGAATGACCAACCCACATTCCTTTCCAAAATCAAGTAACAACATTCTTTTCCTAAGTTCCAGTTTGCCTAGTTTCAATTACTCAAGCTTCTCATTTTCAAATGGTTTCATAGTTCATAAACTTAATCACTTGATTTCTTTTTAGAACAATTGAGTAATATATGTCTCACGTGAGAGTAGGTTATTCTTGTTTACAACATTCTTATTACAAAGAAATGATCTAGAAAATGTAATATCATTTTGTCTCATCTTAGTTTCTATGCAGATGGAGGTTTCTACCGTTTTAATACGATACATCATTATTCAATACATTTTCCTTTATTAACGCCGCAGGTGGTGTCGATACACATTCGATTTCAAATCGAAGAAACATTATCCCTTTAAATAAAACCAAGTACTCATTACTCACGAATGAGGTTTCACAACATTCACTTTAAAACAAATAAGTTAAGTCTCTTATCTTATAAGATCAAGTCTCTTAACTTCTAACATCAAGAAACCATTCTTAAGCCGTTATACCTAACTTCCCATAAAGCTAGTATAACTCTTAAGTTTTCAAAACACAATACTACACTTCGCTCAAAGCGATTCATAAATCTTTTGAAATACTTCAAGTTTTATTATAACGCCCTGCCGCTTATAAATCAAATCGTTATCTTTAAAACCACAACCCATTTTCTTACCTCCATTAAGTCGTTATAACCAACTTCCCATAAAGCCGTTATAACACTTTATGTTTTACAACAATCAAATATAATTAACACACGTATGCGTCTGCCGCATTGCATAGTTCACACATATCATGCTAGAAGAGATAGGAAGAGGTTCATATACCTCGCGACGGTTGTCGACTAATAGCAAAACGCTCCAAGTACTTCAACCCGCTTCTGGCCACTCCTTAGTCCGTAAGATTACGTCACACTTAGCACTTCAACCTATAAGGCCACAAGCGCTTATTAACATTTAGATCTCATCGTGAGAACATTCTACCAAAAATTCGGCAAAGACTCCCCGCAAACAGAAATCTTCTCTCTTCATCGGCCGCTACCAAGCTTAACCGGGGGTTATATATCTAACCCTAACGTACAATTCTACTCCGCACTACTACACAGAGTTCACCGTAATACAACCCTATGTATCATTACGATTCGGGCTTCGAGCTTAAGTCGCAAATCCTGACATTAGTAAGTATTATTCGTGCTTAAGTCGCAAGACATTGCGATAACTACGTTCGCACTATATATAGTATACAACAACTATATATTCAACACTTATGTAATTTCCAATTACAATGAGGACAAGATAATTACCTCGATAAGCCCAAAATTATCCTAGTTTAAAGCCGCTCCTAAGCAAGGTTTAGCTCCAACTCCGCTACGCTCAACCCGCTCCAAACTACCCTTAAGTTCTAACCAACTTCTACATACAACTTCAACAACTGTGAAGATTTCCTTGTGGTTTCGTTTTAGTGATCGAGGAAAGTATAACGGTATTTTCTGGCTTGTATAAGTGTAACTCGAATACTACAAGGTATTTGGGCCAAGGTATTGGACATTATAACAATACTAGGGAGTATTTCTATACCACAACAAGGGTATTTATACGAGACAACTAGGCTAGTGGGGTACCTACCAAAGCTTCACAAAGTGTGCTCTCGGCAGGGCTTTCTCGAGGAGGGGCTTTGGGACGAAAGCAAGACAAGAGGAGGAGTAGTTTGAGACTTAGATAGATTGCTCAGTTTAGGATGAAGAATGTCTTCAACTAGAGGTATTTATAGGTCAAGTGAAGGCCAACCAATGGCCAAGATGAAGAAGTGCATAGCAAGTGTAAGGCCAAGATTTAGCCATGTGCTACCTTATCCATCTACCACACAACTTGCACAAAATATCCTACCAACTAAAGTAGCCAAATCGTCCCAATTGCCGCCCGCCTTCCAATGTGAGGTGACACATGTCACCCTCCCGCTGGTCCAAAATGTTTCGATCTCTAAAAATCCGCAAAAATATAAATGACATAGCCGAATTTTCCTACGAAAGTCGTGGAAACGTTTTAAAAACGACTCTTTCGGCGCATGTGTACAAATTCAACCTCGTCTAGTCTTTAAGGCTAAAATTTTATACGTGCGCCTCACGCACATACTCCGGAAATACTGGTATAACATTCTCCTTAGAAACATTCATTCCGAATGTTCCTTCTCAACAGATAACGAAAGTTCTTCTAACAAGTTGTCAAAGCCACACGGCCACAAACATAACACACGCTCTTCCCTCCTTACTCGTAGTGCCCTCCTAACACTTGAACTCTTCTAGTATACGTGCACCATACTTCGCTCATCATTTCAGCTTCCCAAACTTTGAGTCACTACTCAAACTTGGTCATCTTACTCGCAATCTTCTTAAGGCCATTCCGGCCTTCACGATCTACTGGTCGAACGTATCCACGAACTCATACTGTCATTTAAACTTGGGCCTAGCACCTCGTGACTCGCCACCGGCGACCACCCAGTGACCGCCCTCGAACGGACGCGTTGCCCGCAACACGGCCCCAACCCGACCCACTATCGCGCTAACTCTTGCTCCGACACGGAACAATCTTGCTAAATCACATCGCGAAAGCTACCACTTTCATTTACTCAACCTGTGGACTTATCACACAATACATTCTGGCATAAAATGCACTCCGACAAGGATCACTTGCAAAACTTGTACTCAAAACGCCTTACATCTAAGGTCTCCTCTGTAATATTCTAAGGTTCATCATTTTCTCACCCCAAGCTTACCCTTTCACTAAGCATGCTTCTAAGTCACATTTTAGCACAAAGCTATCCGAACATAACACTTAACACATTATCATAACATACAAAACTCTACGGTTAGGATATACACGAAAGTAGCGTTCAAAGGACCGCTAGAATCAGAACTCCACTGCGACTCTACCGGCCAGAGGTCTGAACATTCTGGCTATGGAAGGTGAAGAACCCAGAATCGCTAAAGAGTTCTGGCTATCCTACCAGCTTACCCACGTTTGACGGGCGTCATACGGCCCATAATACAAGAATAACAAGCTCCTCGTACTACGACACTTCAAATGCGTCTACGCATCGACTACACCAGGTAGGTGATCGATCCGCCAACACCCCTACCCCCGAACATTCAAGCACGAGCCCGACCGCCTCGAATATCCCAAGGTCCCGGTGCGGGGACCACTGCGATGGCGGAGGTACATAACTAATCTGCTCGCCGGCGGTCCGCCTCGAAAGTCGCTAAAATATCCGACCGTCTTGGCTTCTTCTCGCCGGTCGGCCCACCTGTCGATCTCTGCGCCTCGCACTCCAAGCGCATGAGCTCAATGCGGCAATGTCCATGCCTACCAAGAGAAACACCAACAACTTTCGCTGGGTAATCATCGAGCTCAGAACATATACCGCACTCGATCCTCCATACTAGCTACTAATGCGGAACATACCGCCAACGAGTCGAACTCACATTGTACTCCGGATCAGACGCTCGCTCAACATCAAAAATTGTTACCGAGCCCTCCTCATTTGTGAGGCAAGAAATGTGCCAGAAGGCCCCAAAACTCGCCCCAAACTAGTGGAAGTGAATGCTCCCGAAAGCTCCCACGAGTCAACCAATCGATCATGTATCACGCACCGATGCGAACTAAATGTCGCTGCATCTCTGAAGCCTTGATCACCCGTGATCCTTCTCAGAATCGACGGATGAACTCGCGGATCATCCTCGGCCTCGACCAGAAACTCAGGCGGAAGTACAACTAAGAAAATCCCGTAGCCTCAAACTGCTCGCCGGGCACTACGCAGCTGGGCGAACGGAATCCGGCCTATCCTCATATCGCCACAACCCCGCCAATAATCGCTATCTCGCGACCCATCTCCGCACTGCACTGGACCGAGGCTCAGTATCAGAGTCTCAGCCACCGCCGCGTTTAAACTTCGGCGCTGGCGCAGCAAACTCGCCGTCAAGCACTACTCGCATCGACCGGCTGCGCCTCGTGACTTCTCTGAATCCCACTAGCGGCTCCCTACCGCCTTGCCCTTCTCGGTTGCCTTCGCGAGGCATAAGCGGTAAAAACGAAACACGCCGAGAGGGGTCCAACTTACAACACGCCTTCTAAGGAACGATCTCGGAATGAGAAGAATGGAAACCAATCCTAAATGTCCTATAGCCTCGATTATAGATGTGGCGCACAACACATCGATAATCAAGACTCTACTGTACACGGTCAGACACTTTCAGAGGACTAATCGCTCGATACCACTTTGTAACGCCCGAACTCGGGCATCTTGCTTACCCTGCACCCTAGTGATACAACATCGTAGAAAACCGGCGGAAAAAAAATAAAACACGAGTCATGAAACGAGATATAATAAATAAACAGCAACCAAAATAAATTGCCGATATATCATAAAACCCAAATATATCTCAACCCACACTTGTGGCAGCACTGAACCTAAGATTTACAATAACTATGACGGACAGGCCGCCATACCCCGAATGTACAAGAACCTACAACTCGAGGAAACATACCAAAGATAAGCCTCCAAGGAACGAGCTTTCCAACACGAAATGAGATCCTGGAGCGGATCCACGATCGATGTCATTTACTCGCAGACGAACGCAGCCACAAGGAGGTCAAGACAATGTGTACCAAGTATGTGAAATCACAACATCAGAATGAAATCATAATAGCTTAAAAAGCAGTGAGACATATGATAACCAAAATACAAAGATCGCAACATAAAAGCCAAGCCGTGGACTCACGCCTCAAAGTCACCACTAATATAACTATGGGTCTCACGCCCACAACATCCATCATGTTCGCATCATGGCCGTATGCCAGGAATCGGACATCGGTGACGGCAGTATACGCCCACGATGCAACATAATAACAAGCGCCGTGGCCACGTACCCGGACATCGCGACGGGTAGACATGTCCATGATGCAACACACAAGCGCCGCGTGGCCACATGCCCCGAATCTTGACGGCGGTAGATGCCCATGTAACCTCAATAATATATCGGGTGGTCAACCGCCGCACGGCCACGCCCCGGAATCCGCAGACGGCAGAACCGCCCACGTTATTGCAAGAACCATATATCGTAATCAACTCGGCACGCGTGGCCGCGTGCTCATCGTGACGGTGTAGACATGTCCATGTGACATCAACAACAAGACAAGAATCAAAATGAAACATACCCGTGGAATTCTCCTTCACCGCCAAAGACGCTCCAAGTAAGTTCTCAACAAGTCAACCTACTTCCATCGAGACACTAGAATACGTAAATACCACACTTGCACAACAAAGGCTATCATCACAAGCATAGGCAAGTTTCTACAACAACAAGCATAGGCAAGTTTCACAACAACAAGCATAGGCAAGTTTCACAACAACTCAAAGTACTTTAAATACGTTAAGTTCTTTTTAAAAGAGATCCATTACTTTTATAAAGTCACCCGATACGTAGCCTTAGAATGACCAACCCACATTCCTTTCCAAAATCAAGTAACAACATTCTTTTCCTAAGTTCCGGTTGCCTAGTTTCAATTACTCAAGCTTCTCATTTTCAAATGGTTTCATAGTTCGTAAACTTAATCACTTGATTTCTTTTTAGAACAATTGAGTAATATATGTCTCACGTGAGTAGGTTATTCTTGTTTACAACATTCTTATTACAAAGAATGGTGATCTAGAAAATGTAATATCATTTTGTCTCATCTTAGTTTCTATGAGATGGAGGTTTCTTGGTTTTAATACGATACATCATTATTCAATACATTTTCCTTTATTAACGCTCGCAGGTGGTGCGTCGATACACATTCGATTTCCAATCAGTAAAACATTATCCCTTTAAATAAAACCAAGTACTCATTACTCACGAATGAGGTTTCACACAAACATTCACTTTAAAACAAATAAGTTAAGTCTCTTATCTTATAAGATCAAGTCTCTTAACTTCTAACATCGTGAAACCATTCTTAAGCCAAGTTATACCTAACTTCCCATAAAGCTAGTATAACTCTTAAGTTTTCAAAACACAATACTACACTTCGCTCAAAACGATTCATAAATCTTTTGAAATACTTCAAGTTTTATTATAACGCCTGCCGCTTATAAATCAAATCGATTATCTTTAAAACCACAACCCATTTTCTTACCTACGTAAAGTCGTTATAACCAACTTCCCATAAAGCCGTTATAACACTTTATGTTTTACAACAATCAAATATAATTAACACATGACGCTCACTGCATACATAGTTCACACATATCATGCTAGAAGAGATAGGAAGAGGTTCACATACCTCGCGACGCTGTCGACTAATAGCAAAACGCTCCAAGTACCTCAACCCGCTTCGGCCACTCCTTAGTCCGTAAGATTACGTCACACTTAGCACTTCAACCTATAAGGCCAGCGCATTAACATTTAGATCTCATCGTAGAACATTCTACCAAAATTCGGCGACTCCCCCCGCAACCACATAAATCTTCTCCTCTATCGAGGCCTGCTACCAAGCCAACCAGGGGGTTATATCTAACCCTAACGGTACAATTCTACTCACTGCACTACTACACAAGTCTCGCAATACAACCCTATGTAATTACAATTCGAGGTTTTTCAGCTTAAGTCGCAAGACATTGCGTAAGTATTATTCAGCTTAAGTCGCAAGACATTGCCGATAACTACGTTCAAGACTATATATAGTATACAACAACTATATATTCAACACTTATGTAATTTCCAATTACAATAGAGGACAAGATAATTACCTCGATAAGCCCAAAATTATCCTAGTTTAAAAGTCGCTCTAAGCAAGGTTTAGCTCAACTCAGTGCGCTCTAACCCGCTCCAAACTACCCTTAGAAGTTCTAACCAACTTCTACATACAACTTCAACAACGGGTGAAGATTTCCTTAGGTTTCGTTTTAGTAGTGAGGGAAAGTATAACGGTATTTTCTCGGCTTGTATAAGTGTAACCTTGGGAATACTACAAGGTATTTGGGCCAGTATTTGGACATTATAACAATACTGGAGTATTTCTATACCACAACAAGGGGTATTTATACGAGACAACTAGCAGTGTGGGGTACCCTGCCAAAGCTTCACAAAAGGGTGTGCTCTCGCTTAGGGCCTTTCTCGAGGGAGGGCTTTGGGACGAAATCAAGACAAGAGGGAGGAGTAGTTTGAGACTTAGATATATTGCTCAAGTTTAGGATGAAGAATGTCTTCAACTAGAGGGTATTTATAGGTCAAGTGAAGGCCAACCAATGGCCAAGATGAAGACAAGTGCATAGCAAGTGTAAGGCCAAGATTTAGCCATGTGCTACCTTATCCGTCTACCACACAACTTGCACAAAATATCCTACCAACTAAAGTAGCCCCAAATCGTCCCAATTGTCGTCGAGCCTTCCAATGTGAGGGTGACACATGTCACCCTCCCGTTAATCCAAAATGTTTCGTCTCTGAAAAATCCGCAAAAATATAAATGACATAGCCGGAATTTTCCTACGAAAGTCGTGGAAACGTTTCGGAAAAACGACTCTTTCTGCACTGTGTACAAATTCGAACCTTGTTTAGTCTTTAAGGCTAAAATTTTATACGACGCCTCACGTACATACTGCGGAAATACGGTATAACATTCTCCTCGCCCGAAACATTAGCCCGAATGTTCCTTCTCGAAATGTATAACGAAGAAGTTCCTTCTAACAAGTTGTCAAAGCCACACCGACGCAAACATAACACACGTTCTCTTCCTCCTTACTGTAGTGCCTCTCCGAACACGAACTCTTCTAGTATCGTGCCATACTTCACCGTCATTTCGATTCCCAAAACTTTGAGTCACTACCTCGAGCTTGGTCATCTTACTCGCCTCAATCTTCCTTAAGGCCATTCCCGCCTTCACGATCTACGGTCGAACGTATCCACGAACTCATACGCTGGTCATTTAAACTTGGGCCTAGCACCTACGTGACTCGCCACTGGCGGGACCACCGAGTGACCACCGCGAACGGGCGGGTTGGCCCGCAACACGGCCCCAACCCGACCCATTATCGCGCCCGACTCTTGCTCCGACACGGAACAATCTTGCTAAATCACATCATGAAAGCTACCACTTTCATTTACTCAACCAGGGACTTATCACACAATACATTCTAGGCATAAAATGCACTCGACAAGGATCACTTGCAAAACTTGTACTCAGCGCCTTACATCTAAGGTCTCCTCTCAGAATATTCTAAGGTTCGTCATTTTCTCACCCGGGCTTACCACTTTCACTAAGCATGCTTCTAAGTCACATTTTAGCACAAAGCTATCCAACATAACACTTAACACATTATCATAACATACAAAACTCTAGATGGTTAAGGATATACTGAAAGTAGGCGGTTCAAAGGGCCGCTAGAATCTGAACTCCAGCGCGACCTCTACCGGCTGTAGGCCTCGGAACATTCTGCCTCAAGTATGGAAGGTGAAGAACCCGCAATCGCTCCGAGGTCTGTGCTATCTACCGGCCCACTTCGGTGGACAGTCTCGCTATATGGCCCTGTTGCCACAGAATAACAAGCTCCTCGTACTACGACACTTCCCAAATGCGGTCTACCGCATCGACTACACCGAGGTAGGGTGGCGTGATCCCGGCAACACCCTACTCACTGAACATCTCAAGCACAGGAGCCACGACCTGCTCTGAATATCCCGAGGTCCCGGCTCGGGGGACCACTCTGCAATGGCGAGGTACATAACTAGTCTGGCTGAAGGCGGTCCGCCTCGAAAGTCGCCAAAATATCCGGCCGTCTTGGCCTTCTTCGCTGAAAGCGGTCCGCGTCTGACCGCGCTCCTCGCACCCAAGTGCGTGAGCACGAATGCGGCAATGTCCATGCGGTGAAGAGAAACACCGAACAACTCTCTCGCTAGGTAATCGTCGAGCCTGTAACATATCGGTGCACTCGATCCTCCATACTAGCTACTAATGCGGGAACATACCGCCGATGAGTCGAACTCACATTGTACTCCCGAATCAGACGCTCGTTCGCCTCAGCATCAAAAATCGCTACCCGAGCCTCGCCGTTTGTGGAGGCGAAATGTGCTGAAGGCCCCAAAACTCGTCCCAAGCGGTGGAAGTGAATGCTCCCCGAAAGCTCACGAGTCAAACCGATCGATCGCGGTATCACGCGGCCGATGCGAACAAATGTCACGAACTCGGTCTAAGCCTTGATCACCGCGTGATCCTGCAGAATCGACGGATGAACTCTCGCGGATCATCCTCCGCCTCGACCGTAAAACTCAAAGTGCTGACTAAGAAAATCGTAGCCTCAAACTGCGCCTGGGTGTACTACAGTCTTCTGAGCGAGAATCGCTGCGCCCACCTATCTCATATTCGCTACAACCACGGCAATAATCGCCATCTCTCGTGACCCATCTCCCGCACTGCATGGGACGAGGCTCAGTGTGTAGTCTCGCAGCCATTGCTGCGACTCTAAACTCACTGTTGTGGCGCCGCAAAACTCGCCGTCAAGCACTACTGCGTCTCGACCAGGGCTGCGCCTCGTACTCCTCAATCCTACTAGCGCCTCCTGCCTTGCCGCTTCTGGGCCCCGTTTGCTTTCGCAGGCATAACGGTAAAAGCGAAACACGCCGGAGGGTCCGACTTACAACACGGCTCTGAGGAACGATCTCGGAATGAGAAGAATGGAAACCGATCCTAAATGTCCTATAGCCTCTCGATTATAGATGTGGTGCACAACACACCGATAATCAAGACTCTACTGACACGGTCAGACACTTTCAGAGGACTAAGCGCTGCGATACCACTTTGTAACGCCCAACCGGGCGCATCGGTGCACTTACCGAGCACCCTAGTGATACAACATCGGAGAAAACCAATGGAAAAATAAAACACGAGTCATGAAGCGAGAGATATAATAAATAAACAGCGACCAAAGCAGCTTGCCTTGGTATATACATAAAAACCCAAACAGTTATCCTCAACCCCGCCTACAGCAAAGGTTCTGCACTTAAGATTTACAACAACTATGGCGGACGGGCCTCGCCATACCACAGAATGTCAAGAACCTACAACTCGGGGAAACATACCAAAGATAAGCCTCGAAGGAACGGAGCTTTCCAACACGCTGAAATGAGATCCTAGGAGCGGGGATCCACGGCCGTACCTTACTGCAGATGACGCAGCCCCGGGCGAGGTCGATCTGGCAGTACCAAGTATGTGAAATCACAACTTGTAAATGAAATCATAATAGCTTAAAAAGCGAGACATGTATGATAACCAAAATACGTGACGCAACATAAAAGCGATCAGTCGGGGACTCACGCCAAAGTCACCACTCAAATATAACTATGGGTCTCACGCCCACAACATCCATCATGTTCGCATCACGGGCGCGCGTGCTCATCGTGACCGGTGTAGACATGTCGTCCATGATGCAACAATAATAACAAGGCCGCGTGGCCACGTACCCCGAATCTGCGTCGGTGTAGACATGTCCATGATGCGACACACAATAATAAGCCGCGTGGCCACATGCCCCGAATCGCAGACGGTAGACATTGCCCATGTAACCTCGATAACAATATATTGGGTGGTCAACCTGCCGCACGCCACATGCCCCGGATCTGCGACGGCAGACGCGTCCACGTTGCAGTAATAACCATATATCGGTAATCAACCCGGCCGCACGTGACGCTCGGAATCAGCGTGCAGATACGCCCATGTGACATCAACAACAAGACAAGAATCAAAATGGAAACATACCCGTGGAATTCTCCTTCACCGCCAAAGACGTCCAAGTAAGTTCTCAATAAGTCAACCTACTCTATCGAGAGACACGGTAATACGAAATACCACACTTGCACAACAAAGGCTATCATCACAAGCATAGGCAAGTTTCACAACAACAAGCATAGGCAAGTTTCACAACAACAAGCATAGGCAAGTTTCACAACAACAAGCATAGGCAAGTTTCACAACAACTCAAAGTACTTTCATACGTTAAGTTCTTTTAAAAGAGATCCATTACTTTTATAAAAGTCACCCGATACCCGTAGCCTTAGAATGACCAACCCACATTCCTTTCCAAAATCAAGTAACAACATTCTTTTCCTAAGTTCCAGTTTGCCTAGTTTCAATTACTCAAGCTTCTTATTTTCAAATGGTTTCATAGTTCATAAACTTAATCACTTGATTTCTTTTTAGAACAATTGAGTAATATATGTCTCACGTGAGAGTAGGTTATTCTTGTTTACAACATTCTTATTACAAAGACCATGATCTAGAAAATGTAATATAATTTTGTCTCATCTTAGTTTCTATGCAGATGGAGGTGTCTACTGGTTTTAATACTATACATCATTATTCAATAAATTTTCCTTTATTAACGCTGCAAAGGGTGCTGTGATACACATTACGATTTCCAAATCGGTAAACATTATCCGCTTTAAATAAAACCAAGTACTCATTACTCACGAATGAGGTTTCACACAAACATTCACTTTAAAACAAATAAGTTAAGTCTCTTATCTTATAAGATCAAGTCTCTTAACTTCTAACATCGATAAACCATTCTTAAGCCGTTATACCTAACTTCCCATAAAGCTAGTATAACTCTTAAGTTTTCAAAACACAATACTACACTTCGTTCAAAGCGATTCATAAATCTTTTGAAATACTTCAAGTTTTATTATAACGCCCAAGCGATTATAAATCAAATCGATTATCTTTTAAAACCACAACCCATTTTTCTACCTACATAAAGTCGTTATAACCAACTTCCCATAAAGCCGTTATAACACTTTATGTTTTACAACAATCAAATATAATTAACACGTATGCGTCTGCCGTACTACATAGTTCACACATATCATGCTAGAAGAGATAGGAAGAGGTTGCATACCGCGGCGGTTGTCGACTAATAGCAAAACGCTCCAAGTACCTCAACCCGTCGGCTACTCCTTAGTCCAGAAGATTACGTCACACTTAGCACTTCAACCTATAAGGCCACAAGGCGCTTATTAACATTTAGATCTCATCGTAGAACATTCTACCGAAAATTGAAAGACCTCCCCGCAACGGCGTAAATCTTCTCTCTCTATCGAGGCCGGCTACGAAGCCAACCGGGGTTATACATCTAACCCCAACGGTACAATTCTACTCCACGGTACTACTACACAAGTCTCATGTAATACAACCCTATGTAATTACTGAGATTCGATTCTTGAGGCTTAAGTCGCGAGACATCGCTGTAAGTATTATTCAGCTTAAGTCGCAAGACATTGCCGATAACTACGTTCGACTATATATAGTATACAACAACTATATATTCAACACTTATGTAATTTCCAATTACAATAGAGGACAAGATAATTACCTCGATAAGCCCAAAATTATCCTAGTTTAAAGTCGCTCACGAGCAGGTTTAGCTCAACTCAGTGCGCTCCAACCCGCTCCAAACTACCCTTAGAAGTTCTAACCAACTTCTACATACAACTTCAACAACGGTGAAGATTTCCTTAGGGTTTCGTTTAGTGGTGAGGGAAAGTATAACGGTATTTTCTGGCTTGTATAAGTGTAACCTTGGGAATACTACAAGGTATTTGGGCCAAGGTATTTGGACATTATAACAATACTAGGGAGTATTTCTATACCACAAAAGGGGTATTTATACGAGACAACTAGGCTAGGGGGTACCTCTACCAAAGCTTCACAAAAGGGGGTGTGCTCTCGGCAGGGCCTTTCTCAAGGGAGGGCTTTGGGACGAAAGCAAGACAAGAGGGAGGAGTAGTTTGAGACTTAGATAGATTGCTCAAGTTTAGGATGAAGAATGTCTTCAACTAGAGGGTATTTATAGGTCAGTGAAGGCCAACCAATGGCCAAGATGAAGACAAGTGCATAGCAAGTGTAAGGCCAAGATTTAGCCATGTGCTACCTTATCCATCTACCACACAACTTGCACAAAATATCCTACCAACTAAAGTAGCCCAAATGCGTCCCAATTGCGTCGAGCCTTCCAATGTGAGGGTGACACATGTCACCTCCCGTTGGTCCAAAATGTTTCGTCTCTCGGAAAAATCCGCAAAAATATAAATGACATAGCGGAATTTTCCTACGAAAGTGGAAACGTTTCATCGAAAAACGACTCTTTCGGCACTGTGTACAAATTCGAACCTTGTCTAGTCTTTAAGGCTAAAATTTTATACGTACGCCCTCACGTACATACTCTGGAAATACGGGGTATAACAATATGTGTGAACTATGTAGTACGGTAGACGTACATGTGCTAAATGTATTTGATTGGTTTAAAACATAAAGTGTTATAATGACTTTATGGGAAGTTGGTTATATGACTTTATGTTGGTAAGAAAATACTTGTGGTGTTTAAAAAGGTAACTGATTTGAACTATAACTGGCGTGTTATGTGTTAATAAAGAACTTGAAGTATTTCAAAAGATTTTTGAATCATTTCGAAAGAAGAAGTAGTACTTGATTTGTTTTGAAAACTTAAGAGTTATGCTAGCTTTATGGAAAGTTAGGTATAACGTCTTAAGAATGTTTTACTGATTTTGGAAATCAGAATGTGTATCGACAAACCACTGCAGCGTTTATAAGAGGAAATGTTTTTAATAATTAAGTATTATTAAAACCAAGAGAAACTTCCATCTGCAGAAGCTAAGATGAGACAAAATGATATTTCCTAGATCATGGCTGCTGTAATAAGATTGTTATAAACAAGAATATCCCACTCACATATAAGACTTATGTTTCTCAGATAGTTTAAAAGAGAATTATATTCTTAAATGAATAAGACTATGAACTACGAACCTTTCTAAAACGAGAAACTTGAACATTGGAAATTAGGCAAACTTGATCATTGGAAAAGAATGTTGCTACTTGATTTTACAAAGAGAAGTAATTGATTTACTTTAAAAGGATAGTCACTCTATTTTATACTACGGGTATTGTGTGACATTGTGAAAGTAACGTATCTTTTAAAGAGTTAATGTATGAAGTACTTTGGGGATAAAACCCCGAACTTGTTGGCATATAGTAGAAAGTACCTTGTGTGTATAACTTGATTGTGTTGGTTTGTGATAGCCTGGTAATACTTTCTTGTTGATTGATAAGTAAACATGCTAGGATGCTACGTGTGTTAGTATCTTGTGATGTTGTGTAAAGGGGTTTCCTTTGTTGTGCTTATGTTGCTTAACGATAAGTTTGTGTTAGTATTTTACATCACTCATCTCTTGAGATGATTAGGTTAAGGCGCCTCACGCGGGGTAGACTCAGCGGTCGATGGACCTATGATTCGAGAATACCTCACGCAGTCGGGGGCCTATGCGAGCTACGAGTTCGAGTTAGTGTCGTCCTTTATGGGCATGCGGTCCGTGTGGCTGCGGTGCGAAGTCGGGGCGATCTGGGAGTAGCTACCACCGATGCGGGAATACCTCATGCGGGCGATGAGATTGGCCTATC
This sequence comes from Przewalskia tangutica, assembly GCA_029844215.1. Lineage (NCBI taxonomy): Eukaryota > Viridiplantae > Streptophyta > Magnoliopsida > Solanales > Solanaceae > Przewalskia > Przewalskia tangutica. The sequence goes on from CM056720.1 coordinate 93,462,589, forward strand.
GCGAGTCGCGGAGTTCGGGGTTAAACGCGTACATTGATCTGCGGGCAAGTGGCGGCTTTGATCATGTGGCGGTCAGACAGATCTCGTAATCTGATTCGCTGACCTTGTTGGTGCGTGGTTTTAGTAGTCGGCTATGCCTTCGTACTTTTACCGTGCAGTTTTATTATGACACAGTGGGACACGGTGTTCATGTGTGTTCCTTGGTGCTTTTATATCATAGGCATGGCGGTGAGGAAGGTATTCCACGCATGATTGATGTTGTGGGCTGAGACCCATTGTTATACTTGAGTGATGACTTGAGGCGTGAGTCCACGACTTGACTGCGCTTTGTTAGAAAGCGTAGTTTGGTTATCATACATGTCTACTGCTTTATATGACTCCTATGATTTCATTTACAGTATGTATTTTCAGTTTCACATACTTTTGTTATCTTGACCTCCTGGGGCCGCGTTCATGCCGCGAGTTGAGGTACACGATCGTTGATCCTAGCTCTCGTGGTCACGGTTTGGCGTTTGAAGCTCCGTTTCTCCGAGGCTTATCGAGGTATAGTCCACCGTCGTAAGTGTTTACATTCAGGGGTTTGGCGGCCCCGTCCCGCCATTGTTGTCGTATCATTCTTAGAGTCTGTAGTCTTGTTGTGGCGTGGTTTGTAAAAAGGATTAAAGCGTCATGTTGAAAAAGTTGCTATTTATATATATCAAGGTAACCGCTTTTTAGTTGCTTTGTCTTCTTATTTCACTGTCTTATTACACTGGTTTCATGTATTGTCTTTATGTTCCGCTGATTACTCTGATGTATGTCTACTTGGGTGCCCGTGGTAAGGCACCAGTCACGGGCCCGGGTTCGGGTCGTGACACCCCTGACCGATGTTATTTTTCTGCTCGACTGCGCACTGAACTTGTAACCTACATAACTTTCTACTCCGATGTCCTATCGACGAACGGTTGGTTGCGTTGGAAACTAGACTCAACGAACTACATGCTAGGCCTTAGAAACACCTGCAAACTCTAGATGAACTAGGAGATATGCCGCTCCAAAGTTGACTAAAGCCTGTCCGAATCATTCTGACAACCTATCTTTCTAAAATTTTAAATCTTAACTCCTGTCGTATGTTCTCATAGCATGACCTGAATTACGGGGTGTAACAGGTCCTCATACTGTCGCCTCTTCACCTCATCAATGATGGAAGACTCGACAATCTCACGAACCCGCACCCCACTATCATCGGTATCGACCAATCGAACCCCAAGGCTCGCTAGCTGATGGATCTGACGGACCATGTCCTGTCTACCTGGCTGCACCTCTGACAGACTCCCCATCGATCTACGACTCAAAGCATCTGCAACCACGTTGGCTTTTCCCGGATGGTATAGGATATCAACATCATAATACTTCAACAACTCTAACCGCTCGCCTGCAAGTTTAGCTCCTGCTTTGAAGATGTCTTTGGAGGCTCTTGTGGTCTGTATAAATATCCACATGAACCCCATATAAATAATGTCTCCAAATCTTCAAGACATGAATAACTGCGGCCAACTCTAAGTCGTGAGTAGGGTAATTCCTCTCATGCTTCCGTAGCTGCCGGAAAGCATAGGCTATTACCTTACCGTGATGCATCAATACGCACCCTAGCCCGATATTCAAGGCATCACAATAAATCACGTAACCCTCTAACCCCTCGGGAAGAGTAAGAACTGGAGCCGTCGTCAACTTTTCCTTGATGGCGGAAGCCCTTCTCACAAGCTTACGTCACTGGAACTTAGTTGCTTTAGTCGGCTGGTCAGCGATGGCGATATCGAAGCATCTTGCTCCACAAACCTACGATAATAACTCGCCAGCCCTAAAGCGTACTCCGGCGGAGTAGTAGGTCTCGGCGAGACTTGACCGCCTCGATCTTTGTCGTATCAACTGAACAGTCACCCCGATAATGTGCCCCAAAGAATGCCACCGAGGCCAACTAAAACTTCATCACGACGACCGGGCATGGCATCGTGCCCTACCCAGGCACTTTCGATATACATCGTAGAATAGCGTGAACATACACAACTTATAAAATGCTTGAACATAAAAATAGCAACATGCTAGCCGATAAGGCCACCTTCCGTACAATATACACAATAAAACAGTACACTTTTTTTTTTCTCATTACAACCCAATCCACAAATGTGACTACAGACCTCTAAGAATAACAACTCACGGCGGGGCGGGGCCCGCCATACCCTGAATGTATAACGGCCGACAATACCGAGGATAAGCCTCGGAATAAAGGAGCTTCTCAACGGTGAGCAGTGATCCTAGGCGAGGATCAAGAATACTCTACTGCGGCGTGAACGCTGCCGAGAGGTCGATGCAACATGTACCAAATATGTGGCCCGAAATCGTAATGAAATCATAAGTCAAAAATAAAATCGGAGATGATATGATAACTCGATTAACGACACGATTGCCATACTAACAATGAGAGTAATCAAAAGTATAGGTAGCAAATCCACTAAAGCAGTGGTATAACGATCTTGAGGATTTACCCTCATTTATACTCTTACCACAGGCGGTGGTATAACTATCTTGGGGATCTACCCCTCAGATATACTCTTACCCTGGAGAAGGTGGTAAAGCAGGTGGTATAACTATCTTGGGGATCTACCCCTCAAATATACTCTTACCCTGGAGAAGGTGGTAAAACAGGTGGTATAACTATCTTGGGGATCTACCCCTCAGATATACTCTTACCCTGGAGAAGGTGGTAAAACATGTGGTATAACTATCTTGGGGATCTACCCCTCAGATATACTCTTACCCCGTCTCAACTGACCATCAAACAAAACATAAGCACTACCGGCCTATCATACAATAAGTAAGCAAGTTAAGAAATCCCCCTAACTTCTTATTCATATACACTCTCATTTTAGTTTACCTAAGGCACTAACATGTCATTATAAATCCGGGAGTTTAACCCAAAGTACTACGTACTTATATTCTTTTAAAATGACTCATTTTCATATAAACTTCCAAGATACTAATAACCGTAGTATCAAGTCATAACTACATTTTAAGACAAGTCACAATACCTTTTTAGAAATACATTTTCGGGCTTCTAAATCAAGTGACTTATTTCTTTTAAAACCTTAAGCAATTGATGCCTTTAAATCAATTTGCCTTTCATTATTTCAAGTCATTTAACATACTTAAATTACTTAGAGTAAACCACTCTTTTTAACTTTTCATAAAGCTATTATAACCAACTTCCCATAAAGCCGTTATACTAGCTTTATACATTAGCAACTTACATACTTCTTTATAACCAAGAGACTTAAACTTTCCAACAAAACAAGTATCAATAATACTTTCAACATACTTAAAGTCTCTTAACTTTTGAAAACCAAGATATCCTTAATATTTAAACAAGTGAGTTAAATCCCTAACTCAATCAACTTGGACATTCTTAAAATAGGCCAAGGATATCAAATGCACTAGATTGTCAAAATCTTGTACGTCTACCGTACTATACATTTACAACTTATTCATGCTCAAGAGATAAGAAAGTTCCACATACCTCTTCGGTTTAATCCACTTGCTAAGTCGATTCGCGTCGTAGTATGTCAACCTATAATGACCATAGTACGTCTATTAACTTCTTACTTCAAACGTAGAATATTCCAAGTGCAAAGTCACTAAATTCTACGGAAAATCGGACAGCACTTCCTTTGTTTCTACATACTTTGCCACCTTTTTCAAGGTCGAATTCAATAACCAAACACGCCACATTTAAGGCCCAACAATGCAATTGACAATAGGGGATTACACGCCTACTAGACGTGTAAAATTCCGCCCCACAAAAGATATCAAACTAATACAAACTACTAGTCGATTAAATGACATTGAGTACAATAACACCAATTCTTATCCAATTTCCATTTCAATCCAAGTTGTTAGCATAACATGATATCAAGTCGCAATCGATTATAACTACTATAATCTTCAAGTAAGTAACATGCGACAATTCTAGTTAACGACCAAATTGTAATTCAATTTCAAATGACTCAACATGTCATTTTCGGATTTGAGCATCCAAATTTCCATAACACTTATCAAACGTCATAACACATAACACATGATCATTTCTAACTTATAATAACATGGAATCTTCAATTACAAAAGTAAGACGAAGATTATACCTCATTTAGCCCAAATATGATCCAAGATTACAAGTCGATCCTTAGCAACTTTAGCTCCTCCTTTCGACGTTCCAAACCATTCCAAGCAACCTTTAGATGCCTATGAAGAACTCTTCTTCAAGTTCCAACTTCAAAGTTGAAGAACTCCTTAACTTTCCGCCTTGCGACTAATACGAAAACGCCACTTTTCCGGGATCTTTCTATTGAGATACCCTTACAATACTCTTAGGAACCTTGGTTTAAAGTATGGGAATTATTGGACAACAATTGAATTTTTTTTTCTTCAAACCCTTGCCTAAGCCGTGAGCTACACTTAGTGAAGAACACAATTCTTGAAATTTTTTCTAAGTATGGAGACTAGTCTTGCACTAGTAGTGGTATAAATAAATAAAATAAGGTCTAGGATTTATCCAAATGGAAGGTCAAGATGTGGTCAATTATCTCAAGCTATTGACTTCTTGACTTAGTCAAACTTATCAAGCCAAAGTCTTTGCAAGACTTGATCATCTCATTAGTGGTCAAATGACCCTTTTGTCCTTGCTAAATTTCGTCCAAGACAACTTAAGGGGGTGACACGTGTCGCCGTTAATTCCCACAATATTACGTTTTCCGACAATTCCATAATTAGATAAATTTTACAAGTCTCGAATCTTAACATTTTCGAGTTCTTACGTCGTTCTTATAAACATATCACGGAAATTCCGGTGTAACATTCTTCCTCGCCGAAACATTCGTCCCCGAATGTTCTTTTGGGAGTCAAACTTAAAGATAGCGACATAGTCTTCTTTTACAACCCCTACATACCAATAATGCCACACGTGGCCACATAACAATGCTCATACAAAAAATGTCAAGCTGAACCCCATGTGTCAACGTCGGTTATCTGCATAAAGCTTCTTCTGACTCTAGCTTACTAATAATCTTTCCCGGATAAGCTCTGCCTTATCCACAACCCGCTGAATCAAGTCTGGACCAAATAACTGAACCTCGCCTATGTCGAACCATCCAACCGGCGATCTACACTTTCTTACATACACGGCCTCATACAGGGCCATCTGAATTGTTATACCCCGTATTTCCAGAGTATGTATGTGAGGACGTACGTACAAAAGTTTAAGCCTTAGTTAGGCATAAGGGACGAAATTTGTGCACAACTAACAAAAAGAATTGTTTTCCGACGAAAAGTTTTCCGAACCTTGCGAAGGGAAAATTACGGTTGCGACATTTATAATTTTTGCGGATTTTTCCGAGAGATGAAATATTTTGGACCAACGAGAGGGCGACATGTGTCACCCTTAGGTGGCAATGTTGGACGTTTTTATGGGCTAAGAAGAGTGGCACATTTTTTTCATTTTAAAGGGCAAAAATGTTTGGTCAATGTTTTGTAGATATTTTGTGTGGTAGATGGATAAGGTGGGACCCACACACACTTGTCAAAATCTCCACCATCCACTTGCCCTCCACTTGCCTTAATCTAGACCATTGGTGGTTCTATAAATACCCCTCAAGTGCAAGACCAAATCTTCATCCCTTAAACATTTTTCCAAGTCTCAAAACCCCTCTCCCCTAGTGAAGTTCTCGTCCCAACTTCCTCCCCTGAGAAGCCTTGGCGAAACTACCCCCTTCCTAGTAGTGCTAGAAACACCCCTTGGTAGAAAAGTATTCTCCAAGTATTGTTGTTATTCCAAAATACCTTGGCCCAAATACCTTGTAGTATTCCAAAAGATACCTCTATAATAAAAGCCTAGAAATACTACTTTTTATCCATTAGTCACAAAACGAAACCCTAGGAAAAATCTTCATAGTTGGTTGAAGTTTTAAGTAGAAGTTGTGTAGAACTTCTAAGGGTTTCTTGGAGCGAATTGGAGCGTACAGAATAGGAGCTAAACCTTGCTCAGGATCGACATTTAAACTTGGATAATTTTGGGCTTATCGAGGTAAATATCTTTGTCCTTCTATTGTAATTGGAGATTACATATAGTAGTTTATAAATGAGTATAAGATATAGAAGGATGGTATAAGAGAAGAGAATTGAACTGTAATTACATAGGACTGTATTACAGTAGACTTGTGTATTGTGACGGGTAGGGAAGTGCTGCCCGATTTTCCGTAGCAATAAGAACCTTCTGCTTAGAATATTCTACAGAGTAGTCTAGACGTTGATAGACGTATTTGACTATTATAGGTTTATACTCTGCGCGCGACATAGTCAACTTGGCAGGTGGATTTCGCCGAGGAGGTATGTGATTCTTCCTATCCTCTTGAGCATGATATTTTAAAAGAATATATATAGTACGGTAGACGTACGTGTGTTAACTGAACGTGGTTTTACTTCGATGTCTTTTGACTTGAGTTTTAAATAATAAGAATCTTGAAGTATTTCAAAAGAATTAAGAATCGTTTTTGAAAGAAGAGTAATACTTGGTTTTAAAAGCTTAAGTGTTATACTAGCTTTATGGGAAGTTAGGTATAACGACTTAAGAGAGATAAAAGGAACAATTTACTTAATTGATTATGAAAGACTTATATTGATTTCGGAAATGAGAATAAGTATCGAACAAACCACTGCAGCGCTAATAAAGGAAAATGTATTGACTAATTAAGTATTATTAAAACCGTGAAACATCCATCCGCATAAGCTAAGATAAGACAAAATTGTATTACATTTCCTAGATCATGGCTGCTTTAATAAGATTGTTATAAACAAGAATAACCTACTCACAAATAAGGCATGTGTTACTCAAATTGTTTTAAAAAAAGAGATTACGTTGTTAAGTGTTTAAAACTATGATCTATGAATCTTTTGAAAATAAGAGACTTGAGTATTTGAATTTATGCAACTTGAACTTTTGGAAAAGAATGGGTTATTGATTTTAGAAGTTAAGAGACTTGATCTTAAAAGATAAGAGACTTGACTTAATTGACTTGATATGAATTTTGTTAAAAAGTGTGAAACCTCATTCGTGAGCAATGAGTACTTGGTTTTTAAAGAGTTAATGTATGAAGTACTTTGGGGATAAAAACCCGAACTTGTTGACATAAAAATTACCTTGTGTAAATAACTTGACTATGTTGGTTTGTGATAGCCTTGCAATAATTCTTGTTGGTTTGATAAGTAAACATGTTAGGATGCTACGTGTGTTAGTGTCTTGTGATGTTTGTGTAAAGGGGTTTCCCTTGATTGTGCTTATGTTGTTTAACGATAAGCCGTTATGTTAGTATTGTACCACTCACCTCTTGACATGATATAGGGGTTAAGCTGCCCTCGATGCGGAGGATGCCTCATCGCGGTCCGGGGACCTATGCGAGCTCAAGAGTTCCGTGTGTGCGGGGTAATTACCTCATGCGTCTATGTGGCCGTGCGGACACGAGTCCAGGAGGATGCCGTGGGTTAGCTGTCCCTGATGCGAGGACTACCTCATGCGGGCCTATGTGTGTGGCCTATGCGGAGCTGCGGTAAGTTCCAGGATTAGACGCGTACATTGATACTGAGGGTGAGTGGCCAGCTTCGATCATGTGGCGGTCTAGAAAGACCTCGTGATACAGTTTATGTCATTGTTGGTACTGCGGGTTTTAGTAGTCGGCTATGCCTTCGCATTTACCCCCACGGTTTATTATGACACAGGTGGGACACGTGTTCGTATGTATTCTTGGTGCTTTTATATCGTGGATCGGTAGTGAGGAAGGAATTCCACCGCATGTAGAGACCCGTAGTTATATTTGAGTGATGACTTTAAGGCGTGAGTCCACGACTTGACATGATCGCTACATATTGTGTATCGTAAATTGGTTATCATATATGTCTTACATTTTATATAGACTATTATGATTTCATTTAAAGTATTTTCGCCACATACTTGGTACTGTTGTCTTGACCTCCTTGAGGCCGTTCACGCCGCAGTAGGTACACCGATTGTTGATCCTCGCCATGTGGTCACGTTCAATTTTGGGAAGCTCCGTGTCTCGGAGGCTTATCTTCGTATTGTCCCGCCGTTGTAGGTACTTACATTCGGGGTATGGCGGCCACGTCCCGCCATTGTTATTATAACGTTCTTAGAGTGCATGTAGATCTTGTTGGGCGAGTTTGTAAAAGGGATGAATCGTTCAAGTTTATATATATTTATGCCGGGCAACTTTTCTCGATAAATTGTTTCTCACTTCATATTATTTCATGTCTTGTTTTATATTCCTCCGTTACTCGATGTATGTCTACTTGGGTGCGGGTAAGACACCGCCACGCCCGGTTCGGTCGTGACAAAAGTGGTATCGAGCGATTACTCCTCGGAAAGTGTCTACAGACCGTATCTAGTAGAGTCTTGATTATCGGTGTGTTGTGCACCACACCAATAATCAGGAGGCTATAGGATATTTAGGATTGATTTCCATTCTTCTCACTCTGAGATCGTGCCTTAGAGCTGTGATTATAAGTTGGACCCCTCTAACGTAATTCTTTCCCTTACCAGTTATGCCTCCGTGCAAGGCAACCCGCCCGAAGGCAAGGCGCGAGGAGCTGCGAGCAGTACAGAGGGTTACGAGGCACGCCCAATCATCACCGAGTGGTGCTTCATTCGAGGAGTTCTGCGACGTCGCCAACCCCAGCAGAGTCTAGCGCAATGCAGATTCCATCTGCGGCCATGATATTTGAACCTTCGCCCACGACCGATGCGAAAGTATGTATTGCAAGGAGACGACCCTGTTACTATCTAGGGATTTAGCAATCAGAGAGTATATTATGTACCGATTTATCGTGGGCCTTGATGATTATCTAAAAGAGGGTTGTGCAAAAGTAGCTCTTCAGTCAGGCATGAGCATGGCCTGCGTACGGGCTTATGCGCAGCAAGCCGAGAAACGTAGGAATCGACGGGTTAACCAAGATCAGCAGAAGAGGGCCAGGTCGGCAGGGTCCTTTGGTAACTTTCGAGGCGAATCGCCTCAGCAGCAGACTGGATATGCGCCTCCGCCAGTGCAGAGTGGTTTTCCACAGACTTCAGGACGTTCGGGGTATGCAGGAGTCGTAACTCGAGGCTTCGGTTCCGTGATACACGTAGGTTCTAGCCAGCCGGGTTCAGTTTTCCCTCAGTGTTCACAGTGTGGCAGGTGTCATCCCGGGGAATGTCATCTTTTTGTTAGTTCTTGTTTTACCTGCGGCCGTCAGGGCCATGTGACGAAAGAATGTTCAAGTAGAAGGGATGCAAGTAGGAGGAATCAGCCTACCAGATCAGTTGTGGATGCAGTGGTTCGGAGAGGAAGGGGTGTTAGCCAGAAGGGCCACCCCCACCTCGGTGTGGCCGTTGTGGTAGGTGTCTTGGTGGGGAGTGTCGTACTTCTTCGACAGCTTGTTATGCTTGCGGCCAACGGGGCCATTTTGTGAGAAATTGTCCGACCAGAGGTGGCGCGGATGTAGAGACTCAGCCTTCAGATCGGCGATTCATCACCTTCCTAGCTATGCCTACAGTAAGGATTGATTAGAACGACAAAGGGGAGTGAAACAGTAGATACAGGTATATCCTTAACCCTCTAGAGATTAGTATGTGTGAAAAGATGAGTATATCTTAAGTGTTGTTCTGATAGCATTGTGTTAATTGTGATTAGAAATCATGGTTAGGTAAAAGGGTAAGATTGGGGATAGGGAAAGTGTGTACCTTAGAGTTTTATACGTGGAGACCTTAGAGGCGAGGCCATCTTGAGTAAAAGATTTATTTGTTTGACCCTTATCGGAGTGCAAAGTATACGTGAGATATGTTTGTGTGATGAGTCCCTGAGTAGTGTGAAATGAAAGAGGGTAGTGGAGCTAAGAAGGCCACTAGGTTTTCGTGGCTTGATGGTGAGGTTGTTCCGGATCGGGATACAAGAGCTTGGCGCAAAACAATGGGTCGGGTTGAGGCCAGACTGCGGGTCAACCCACAGCCCGGTTTGAAGTAAGGAAAAATTGTGGTGGTCCCGCTTTGTGATTGGGTCACAAGGGTGTTAGGCCCTAGTTTAGTTAACCATCGTACGAGTTCGTAGATGCGTTCGACCAGTAGTCGGGCCGATGAGGTCAGCCCATCTTGTCTTTCAGTCAGAACTGTTTACTCGGCAGAGGGTTATGCGAAATGTTATATACCAGGAATGTTGTAAGACTGCACGGGGTTCCTACTTTTACTTTATGACGGGCAGTGGAGCCCAGTTTACGGCTATTTCTTTTTCTGGAGGTTTTACCAGGCAGGGTTAGAACTCAGGTGAGTCTCGATGTGCATTCACCTTCGGGCCGGTGTTTTGATTTCAGGGGTGGCAACGAGGATTATGTGCCTCTTGTTGAGTGAGTATCATTATAGCTACCATTTCAGTATTCGGATGTCGCCTTATGAAGCCTTGTATGGGCGGTAGTGTAGGTTGTCGGTCGATTGGTTCGATGTTGGCAAGATTCAGATAGTTGGTTCATACTTGATTCAGCAGGATGTGGATAGGGTGAAGCTTATCCAGGTGAGGTTATTGACAGCTCAGAGTCAACATGAGTCATGCGGATAATCTGCGTTGATACTTGGAGTTCAGGTTGTCGGTCGGTCTTCTTGAAGGTACCACCCCGGAAGAGGCGGCGAGGTTTGAAGCGGAAACGAGCCGATGTACCTTGAGCGTTTTCAGATCATTTGGAGAATAGGCCAGGTTGCCTATAAGTTATCTTTGCCGTCCGACGTAGGAGGCAGTACGTCCAGTCTTTCATGTTGCTATATTCGGAAAAGTATCGGAGATCCATCCAGAGTGTTCCCAGTTAATGATGACCAAGTTGGAGATAGTAACCCAGGGATTTTGGAAACTGAAGCAATAACAGAAATGTGGTAAGTTTATGAGAAAGAGTTCGAGTGTACGAGGAGGGTACGACGAGTAAGGGAAGAAGCGAACATGGGTTAAGAGAATAAAAGTGATCATTACTTGTGTGAAGTAAAGGTGCGAAGGGAGTATCTTTTAGCCCTTGAAGTGGGAGCTTTTGTGATGATAGAGGTGATTCCTCGTGGACTTAGATTTCAGTATTTGCGCGTGTGTTATTTTTGTGGCCATGTGTGGCATCGGCAACTTGTTAAGTTAAAAGGAACTTCATCGTTATCTGTCTTGAGAAGGAACATTCGGGACGAATGTTTCTAAGGAGGGGAGAATGTTATACCCCGTATTTCCAGAGTATGTATGTGAGGACGTACGTACAAAAGTTTAAGCCTTAGTTAGGCATAAGGGACGAAATTTGTGCACAACTAACGAAAAGAATTATTTTCCGACGAAAAGTTTTCCGAACCTTGCGAAGGGAAAATTACGGTTGCGACATTTATAATTTTTGCGGATTTTTCTGAGAGATGAAATATTTTGGACCAACGAGAGGGCGACATGTGTCACCCTTAGGTGGCAATGTTGGACGTTTTTATGGGCTAAGAAGAGTGGCACGTTTTTTTCATTTTAAAGGGCAAAAATGTTTGGTCAATGTTTTGTAGATATTTTGTGTGGCAGATGGATAAGGTGGGACCCACACACACTTGTCAAAATCTCCACCATCCACTTGCCCTCAACTTGCCTTAATCTAGACCATTGGTGGTTCTATAAATACCCCTCAAGTGCAAGACCAAATCTTCATCCCTTAAACATTTTTCCAAGTCTCAAAACCCCTCTCCCCTAGTGAAGTTCTCGTCCCAACTTCCCCTCCCCCTTTGAGAAGCCTTGGCCGAAACTACCCCCCTTCCTAGTAGTGCTAGCCGAAACACCCCCCCCCCCCTTGGTAGAAAAGTATTCTCCAAGTATTGTTGTTATTCCAAAATACCTTGGCCCAAATACCTTGTAGTATTCCAAAAGATACCTCTATAATAAAAGCCTAGAAATACTACTTTTTATCCATTAGTCACAAAACGAAACCCTAGGAAAAATCTTCATAGTTGGTTGAAGTTTTAAGTAGAAGTTGTGTAGAACTTCTAAGGGTTTCTTGGAGCGAATTGGAGCGTCTGAATAGGAGCTAAACCTTGCTCAGATCGACATTTAAACTTGGATAATTTTGGGCTTATCGAGGTAAATATCTTTGTCCTTCTATTGTAATTGGAGATTACATATAGTAGTTTATAAATGAGTATAAGATATAGAAGGATGGTATAAGAGAAGAGAATTGAATGTAATTACATGGGGATTCTGATGAGACTTGTGTATTGTGACGGGTAGGGAAGTCTTTGCCCGATTTTCCGTAGCAATAAGAACCTTCGCTTAGAATATTCTACGAGTAGTCTAGGCGTTGATAGGCGTATTTGACTATTATAGGTTGATAATCTGCGCGACATACTCGACTTGGCGGTGGATTTCGTAGGAGGTATGTGATTCTTCCTATCCTCTTGAGCATGATATTTTAAAAGAATATATATAGTGCGGTAGGCGTCGTGTGTTAAGCGAGCGTGGTTTTACTTCGATGTCTTTTGACTTGAGTTTTAAATAATAAGAATCTTGAAGTATTTCAAAAGAATTAAGAATCGTTTTTGAAAGAAGAGTAATACTTGGTTTTAAAAGCTTAAGTGTTATACTAGCTTTATGGGAAGTTAGGTATAACGACTTAAGAGAGATAAAAGGAACAATTTACTTAATTGATTATGAAAGCCTTATATTGATTTCGGAAATGAGAATAAGTATCGAACAAACCACTGCAGCGCTAATAAAGGAAAATGTATTGACTAATTAAGTATTATTAAAACCAGTAGAAACATCCATCTGCATAGAAGCTAAGATAAGACAAAATTGTATTACATTTCCTAGATCATGGCTGCTTTAATAAGATTGTTATAAACAAGAATAACCTACTCACAAATAAGGCATGTGTTACTCAAATTGTTTAAAAAAAAGAGATTACGTTGTTAAGTGTTTAAAACTATGATCTATGAATCTTTTGAAAATAAGAGACTTGAGTATTTGAATTTATGCAACTTGAACTTTTGGAAAAGAATGGGTTATTGATTTTAGAAGTTAAGAGACTTGATCTTAAAAGATAAGAGACTTGACTTAATTGACTTGATATGAATTTTGTTAAAAAGTGTGAAACCTCATTCGTGAGCAATGAGTACTTGGTTTTTAAAGAGTTAATGTATGAAGTACTTTGGGGATAAAAACCCGAACTTGTTGACATAAAAAGTACCTTGTGTAAATAACTTGACTATGTTGGTTTGTGATAGCCTTGCAATACTTCTTGTTGGTTTGATAAGTAAACATGTTAGGATGCTACGTGTGTTAGTGTCTTGTGATGTTTGTGTAAAGGGGTTTCCTTGATTGTGCTTATGTTGTTTAACGATAAGTCGTTATGTTAGTATTGTACCACTCACCTCGACATGATATATCGGGGTTAAGCTGCCCCGACGCGGAGGATGCCTCATGCGGGTCCGGGGACCTATGCGGGCTACGAGAGTTCCGTGTTAGTGTGCGGGTAATTACCTCATGCGTCATGTGGCCGTGCGGACTACGAGTCCGGGAGGATGCCGGGTTAGCTGCCCCGTCACGAGGACTACCTCACGCGCCTATGTGTGTGGCCTATGCGAGTCGCGGTAAGTTCGAGGATTAGACGCGCATATTGATACCGAGGGCGAGTGGCGAGCCGATCATGTGGCGATCTAGAAAGACCTCGTGATACATTTATGGCATTGTTGATGCTGCGGGTTTTAGTAGTCGGCTATGCCTTCGCACTTACCCCGCACGGTTTATTATGACACAGGTGGGACTGGTGTTCATGTATTCCTTGGTGCTTTTATATCGTGGATCGGCGGTGAGGAAGGAATTCCACGCATGATTGATATTGTGGGCATGAGACCCGTGGTTATATTTGAGTGATGACTTTAGGCGTGAGTCACGACTTGATATTTGCTTACATATTGTGTATCGTAAATTGGTTATCATATATGTCTTCATTTTATATAGACTATTATGATTTCATTTACGATTTTTGATTCACATACTTGGTACCGTTGTTATGCGACCTCCTTGAGCTGCGTTCACGCTGCAGTAGATGTACACCGATTGTTGATCCTCGCTCATAGGGTCACGTTCATTTGGGAAGCTCCGTGTCTCCGGAGGCTTATCTTCGTATTGTCCCCGCCGTTGTAGGTACTTACATTCGGGGTATGGCGGCCCCGCCCCGCCATTGTTGTTATAACGTTCTAGAAGTGCATAGTATTGTAGGCGAGTTTGTAAAAGGGATGTAACTGTTCAAGTTTATATATATTTATGCCGAAGGGCAACTTTTCTCAGATAAATTGTTTCTCACTTCATATTATTTCATGTCTTGTTTTATATTCCGCTGGTTACTCTGATGTATGTCTACTTGGGTGCCCGGGTAAGGCACCAGTCACGGGCCCGGGTTCGGGTCGTGACATGAATACTAGAAGGGTATCTGTTATCGTACGTAACACAACAAGAGGCAATTAACCCTCCCGACTATTTCTGAAATCAAGAACACAGGCCCGCAACCTATCCTCAAGTGCCTGGATAGTACGCTGCTCGACCGCTTGGCCCGAGGTGTAATGCAACACTGAGACTCACCTGTGTCCCTAATCCCTTATGAAAAACCTCCAGAAGTTATCCGTAACCGAGCTCATCTGTCTGTCATCATAAACGTAGGAACCCCGTGCAGTCTCACAATCTCTCTGCTATACAAGCTAGTATAAACCTCAGCTGAGTAAGTGGTCCCAACCGGAAGAACACGGCTGGTTTCGCCAGCCCATTTACCATGACCCCCAGGGAGTCGCACTTCCTCCGAGTACGATGCATGTTACACCCCGTTTGTGCAGGACATGTTGTAAGAAAGTACGTAAGAACTCACGCGTGTTAAGATTTGAGACTTGTAAAAATTTATCGGAATTATGGAATTGTCGGAAAACGTAATATTGTGACGAATGGGAGGGCGACACGTGTCACCCCCATATTGAGGTCTTGGACGAAATCACAAGGGCACAAGGGTCATTTGACCCTTGTTAGGAAGACAAGTCTTGCAAGTAGTAGAGCTTGAGATAATTGACTTGGTACCACAAGCTTGATATTTAAGAGAACCTCATCCTAGCCACCCATTTGGTTACATCTTGACCCTCCATGTCCCTATATAATACTACTAGTAGCAAGAGAGAGCCCAACACTTAGAAATTTTTTCAAGAAATTGGATGAAACTCACAATGGTGCTCTCGGGTTCCCTCTAAAAGAAAAAGAATTTTTTTTGTTCCTTGTCCATTAAGCTCCACACTTTAAACCAAGGTTCTTGAGTGTATTGTAAGCATATCTCAATAGAAAAATCTCGGAAAAATATAGTTTTCGGGTTAGTCGCAAAGCGAAAACCTAGTTGTCTTTCTAGGTTTTGTTTGGAGATTTGAAGGAAGTTTGTTGGTGTTGTTCTAAGGGTCTCAACTAGCGGATTGAAGCGTCTTGAAGAGGCTCTAAGTTGCTAGGGAGAAAATTCGGATTTGGAGTTGGATTGAGATTCGTTGAGGTATAATCTTGTCTCTTAAAAGTGTTACAAGATTATTTATATTGTTGTTAGCTTTACATGTTGCTAGCATGAAGTTTATATGTTGAAGTTTGATAAGTATTATGGATTGATTGTAGTCTTAAATCCGAAATGTCATTTAAGCCTTGTGAAGTTGGATTACAATTGGTCGTTTATTAGAATCGTCGCATGTTACTTACTTGAAGATTATAGTAGTTATAATCGATTGCGACTTGATATCATGTTATGCTAACAATTTGGATTGAAATGGAAATTGGATAAGAATTGGTATTGTTGTACTCAATATGGCCGAAATTGGACTAGTAGTTGTATTAGTTTGATATCTATTGTGGGGCGGAATTTTACACGTTTAGTAGGCGTGTAATCCCCTATTGTTAATTGCTTTGATTGGGCCTTAAATGTGGCGTGTTTGGTTATTGAATTCGGCCTTGAAAAAGGTGGCAAAGTAAGTAAAAACAAAGGAGGTGCTGTCCGATTTTCCGTAGAATTTAGCGACTTAGCACTTAGAATATTCTACGTTTGAAGTAAGAGGTTAATGGACGTATTGTGACCATTATAGGTTGAAGTACTAAGTATAGCGTATCCTACTTGAAGGATGGAATAGCTATCAAGATTGAAGTACTTTGGAGCATTTTGCTACTTGTCGATAATCGTCGCGAGGTATGTGAACCTCTTCCTTCCTTTGGCATGATTCTATGTATGGAATATACCTGTGGTATCATTTCATGTTTCCTTCTACTCTTAGAAGTTAAGAGGTAGTTGTGTGATTTACTCTATGTAGAACTTTTCCTATCTTTTGAGCATGACTAGTTGCACGTATGTAGTACGGTAGACGTACAACACCTTGATATTCTTTACTAGTATTATGAATAGCCTAGTCGGGTGAGTTAGGAGATCAACTCACTTCTTTGAAAGAATAAAGGATGTCTTAAGTTTTATTAAGTTAAGGGACTTGAAGAGTTTTAAAGTATGTGATACTTGTTCCGTTTTAAAACGTATAAGTCCCTTGGATAGGAAATTATATTTTGGCTAAGGTATAAAGTGAATATAACGACTTTATGGGAAGTTGGTTATATTTGTTTTATGGAAAGATAAATGACTTGATTTTAGTGAAAAGACAACTTGATTTTAAGGCATCAATTGCCTAAGGTTTTATAATAAAATGAGTCACTTGATTTCTAAAGGTTAAGAGGCTAATTGTACTTAGAAAGTTAAGAGAATTGATTTGAAAATATATAATACTTGTTTTAAAAAAAAAGTATAAGTCTCTTGGTTATAAAAGGAATGAGTTTGTCTAAAACCATAAAGGGTTATAACGGCTTTATGGAAGGTTAAGAGAATGGTTTTCTCTAATAAAGTAATCAATGAATAACTTGAATTAAGGAAGGGCAATTTGATTTAAGTGTATCACTTGCTTAAAGCTTTAAGGTAAGGGTCACTTGATTTAGAAGCCGAGAAATGTATTTCTAAAGTATAGTGACTTATGTGAAATGTACACAAGCCTTGATACTACGGGTGTTAGTATCTTGGGGTTTTATATGAAAAGGAATCTTTTGAAAAGAATGTAAGCACGTAGTACTTGGGGTTAAATTCCCGGATTTTTATGTGTGAAACGAAAGTGCCATGAGTTTATAAAAAATGGAAGTCTAAAGGTTTAATGAACTTGCCTAGGTTTGCTTGTGATAGCTTTGAGTGCAAGTATTATATGTCTACGTTGTCGTGTCTCTCAGTTGGAGGGCCGGCTGGCTGGTTGTAAGTTTACTTGGACGTACCGACAGTGATGTGGGATTCCACGGGTATGCTTCCATTATGATTGATCCTTGGACATGCTTATACGATGAGGGATGCCGGGGCATGCAGCCAGGATGCGGGTTAGATGCCCGCGTGTTTTATTACTCCATGGCCATGCTTATACGATGTGGGATTCCGGGGCATGCGACCATGTTATATTATTACTCCATGGGCTAGCTCCCCATGAAGACCTGCACCTACGATGAGGGATGCCGAGGGCACGTTATGGCCATGCTTATACGATGTGGGATTCCGGGGCATGCGGCCGCGTTATATATGTATATATATATATATGTGTGTTGTGTATGTGTACGCCGACAGTGAGGTGGGATGCCACGGGCGCGTCACATGGTTATATGTTACACCTACGCAGCCGATGATGTGGGATTCCACGGGCAGGAGATATATATATATGTGTTGTGTATGTGTACGCCGAAAGTGAGGTGGGATGCCACGGGCGTGTCACATGGTTATATTTTACACTTATAGCTGTCGGAAGTGATGGGGGATTCCACGGGCACGCTTTGATATTTGTGTGACTTGATCGCGTCCCAGATTGGGCCGGGTAGCATATGCGTCCCTCCATAAGGGGCCGAATTATGTTAGGAAAGATAAGTAAGTTATATGGTAATGAACTTAATGATTTTTCCTAATCATGTACATAAGAATGTGACTATAACTGTTATTGAAAATGGGAAAAGATAATAAGGTACGATTAAGTTCATAAGTGGTAATGACACGGCAGGATCTGGTATGTACTTTTTATACTTGTCCCTGTCATTCTTTTGTACAGTTATGATCTGCTTATCAGACGTTATTTCTGTTCCATATTCGCAATTGTTTGACTTCTTCGGGCCTGCGTTCATGCCCGCAGGTTTTAGGTACCCAGGTTGGTGATCCTTGCTATTAGGATCTCGGTTCAGTTTTTGGGAAAAAGCTCCATTTGCTCCGGAGGCTTATCTCTTGGTACAGTTTTCCCTGAGGTTGTAGATTCATGTATATTCAGGGGTATGGCGGGGCCCTGTCCCGCCACAGTTGTTATGTTAAAACTCTTAGAGGTCTGTAGTCACATATTGTGGGTCAGTTTGTAAAGGAAAGGAGGAAACTGCTTAGGTTGTATATATATATGTCCAGGAAGGTATCCCTATCGGCTAACCTGCTGTTTTACTTCTGTTTTTTTTTTTTTTTAAGTTTCATGTATGTTCCGCTGATTATCTCTGATATATACCTGTAAGGGTGTCACGACCCGATCCCGGGCCCGTGACTGGTGCCTTACCCCGGGCACCCTAGTGATACAACATCAGAGAAAATCAGCGGAAATAAAAACTTAAACATAAAACAAGAGATATGATAATAAAACAGGCCAACCAAACGGTTACCTTCTTGCATATATATAACTACAAACTTGAACAGTTACATCCTTACAAACCCTGCCCACAACAGTACTACAGACCTCTAAGAAATTTTATACAACATGACGGGACAGGGCCTCGCCATACCCCTGAATGTACAAGTACCTACAGTGACAGGGGACTATACCAAAAGATAAGCCTCCGGAGAAACGGAGCTTCCCAATACGCTGAACTGTGATCCTATGAGCGAGGATCAACAACTGGTGTACTTCTACCTGCGATGAACGCAGCCCAAGGAGGTCGATAACAGTACCAAGTATGTGAAACCAAAAATATCAGAAATGAAATCATAGCAGTCTATATAAAGCAGGAGACATGTATGATAACCAAACTACAGTCCACAATAAATTAGCAGTCATGTCAAGTCAGGGACTCACGCCCTCAATGTCATCACTCAAATATAACTATGGGTCTCACGCTCAACATCAATCATGCCCGTGGAATACCTTCTCATCACCGGCAGCCCATGATATAATAACACCAAGGAGTACACATAAACACCGAGTCCCACTGAGTCATAAAACCGTCATGGGGCAAGTACGGCTAACTACTGATACCAAAGCCGTGATCATCAATCGGCCGGGCAAGTACGAAAGCCAACTACCGATACCAAAGCCGTACTAACAATACTATACAACCAAACCACGGTCGATACGGCAAGTACGAAGCCAACTACGGATACCAAAGCCGTGTCACGTAGTGACCGGCAAGTACGAGGCTAACTACCAGATACCAAGGTCAGATCACGAGACTTTGCCACGGTCGATACGGCAAGCACGAAAGCCAACTACGGATACCAAAGCCGTGGTCACGTAGCCGATCGGCAAGTACGGCTAACTACCGATACCGCGCCGATCACGAGACTTCTCCACTAAACTGAACGGGGCAAGTACGAAGGCTAACTACCAGATACCAAAGCCGAATCAGCCACGACTTCGGGGCAAGTACGAGAGCCAACTACCAGATACCGAATCAGTAAAACCTCATGGAGAGCTAGTCCATGGAATAACACTATCAACAGAAGCGTACCCGTGGAATCCTCCGTCACTGCCGGTACGTCTAAGTAAGATCATAACAAATCAGCCGGCCCTCCATTGAGAGACGCGGTGATATAGAAATACAATACCAGCACGACAAGGCTATCACACGCAAACATAGGCAAGTTACACACAACTCAAGGTACTTTCATTTTATGCCAAAGTCCAGGTTTTAACCCCAAAGTACTACGTACGTTAACTTCTTTTTAAAAGATCCATTTCTTTTACAAAGGTCACCCGATGCCCGTATTATAAAAATAGAGTGACTAACACTTCAAGTAGATCAACAACTTCCATACTTTCCTTTTTAAAATCAAGTAACAACATTCTTTTCCAAAGTTCAAGTTTGCCTAATTTCAAATATTCACGTCTCTTATTTTCGAAAGATTTCATAGTTCATAGTCTTAATCACTTATTAACGTAATTCTCTTTTAAAACAATTTGAGTAACATATGCCTTATGTGTGAGTAGGTTATTCTTGTTTATAACAATCTTATTAAAGCAGCCATGATCTAGGAAATGTAATACAATTTTGTCTTATCTCAGCTTCTATGCAGATGGAGGTTTCTACTGGTTTTAATATAATTATTTATTTGTCAATACATTTTCCTTTATTAACGCTGCAGTGGTTCGTTCGATACTTATTCTCATTTCCGAAATCAGTAAAACATTATTCTTTAAAAACCAAGTACTCATTACTCACGAATGAGGTTTCACACTTTTTAACAACATTTATATCAATTCAATTAAGTCAAGTCTCTTATCTTTTAAGATCAAGTCTCTTAACTTCTAAAATCAATAAACCATTCTTTTTTGTAACGACCTGCCCGGGCCTTCATCGTGCCTTACCTGGCACCCTGGTGATACATACATCGAGAAAATCAGCGAACATAAAACATGAGTCATTTAACAAGAGATATAATAAATAAACAGCCAACCAAAAGCTGCCTTCGAGATATACATAAAACACAACAGTTTAATCCTTTTACAACCCCGCCCACAACGATTACATGCACTTAAGATATATAATGACTATGACGGACAGGCCCGCCATACCACTGAATGTACAAGAACCTACAACTCGAGGAACACCTACCAAAAGATAAGCCTCCGAGAAACGGAGCTTCAAATCTGTTGGCTCGTGATCACATGGCGAGATCCACGATCGATGTACCTACCGCGGCGTGAACGCAATTTCCGAGGAGGTCGACAACAGTACCAAGTATGTGAAACTGCATAATATCATAAATGAAATCATACTAGTCTATATAAAGCGGGAGACATGTATGATAACCAAACTACGATCACAACATAAAATCATCACTCCGATATAACTATGGGTCTCACGCCCACCACATCAATCGAGTTCGCGTTATGGCCGCATGCCCTAATCTTGCGCCGGTGTAGACATGTCCATGATGCAATAATACCGATGTCCCATGGCCACATGCCCCGGATTCTGCATCGGTGTAGACATGTCCATGTGACTCAACAACAAGACAAAGAATCCAAATGGAAGCATACGCAGCGCTACGCATCGTGTCGAGATGTCCAAAGGAAACAATAAGACAACTTTCCAAATGGACGATACCCGCGGCGCTACGCATCGTGTCGATGTCCAAAAGGAAATCACAAGGCGATAATCGAAATGGAAACATACCCGCGCGCTACGATCGTGTCGAGATATCCAAAGCGATTAACCACAAGACCTTAACCAAAATGGAAGCATACCCGCAGCGCTACGATCGTGTCGATGTCCAAAGCGATTAACAACAATAATACTATCAGCGAACGCACTGCGGAATTTCTCGTCGCTGCACGCGACATCCAAGTAAGTTCTCAACTACCAACCGACCTCTATCGAGACGCGAATACGTAAACACAACGCTTGTACAATAAAGGCTATCATCACAAGCATAGGCAAGTTACAACAACAAGCGTAGGCAAGTTTCACAACAACAAGCATAGGCAAGTTTCACACAACTCAAAGTACTTTCATTTTATGCCAAACTCCGGCTTTTTAACCCCAAAGTACTACAAACGAAAAGTTCTTTTAAAACAGATCCATTTCTTTTAAAAGAGTCAACCTAAACCCGTACTATTAGAATGACCAACCCACCTTCCTTTTCAAAACCAAGTAACAACATCCTTTCCTAAGTTCCGGTTGCCTAGTTTCAATTACTCAAGCTTCTCATTTTCAAATGGTTTCATAGTTCCAAACTTAATCACTTGATTCCTTTTAGAACAATTGAGTAACATATGTCATATATGTGAGTAGTTTATTCTTGTTTATAACGATCTTATTACAAAGAACCGTGATCTAGAAAATGTAATATCATTTTGTCTCATCTTAGCTTCTATGCGGATGGAGGTTTCTACCGTTTTAATACAACACATCATTATTCAATACATTTTCCTTTTATTAACGCTGCGGTGGTGCTGTCGATACACATTCCGATTCGAAATCAAGAAACATTATCCCTTTAAAACCAAGTACTCATTACTCACGAATGAGGTTTCACACAAACATCCACATTAAAACAAATAAGTTAAGTCTCTTATCTTATAAGATCAAGTCTCTTAACTTCTAACATCAAGAAACCATTTTCACTTACATAAGGTCGTTATAACTAACTTCCCATAAAGCTATTATAACACCCTATGTTTTAAACCAACCAAATCACTTAGCACATGTATCGTCACCGTACTACATAGTTCACACAATCATGCTAGAAAAGATAGGAAGAGGTTCACATACATCGCGACGATTTATCGACAATAAGCAAAATGCTCCAAGTACTACAACGCATAGCCCTTTCCACTCCTCGAGTAGAATACGCTACTCTTAGTACTTTCACCTATAAAGGTCAAAACGTCTATTAACCCCAAAACACAAGTTTCTATCTTTCTATAGAAAATTTTCGGTAGACTTCCCCGCAACAGCGTAAATCTCCTCCTCTATCGAGGCCGGCTACCAAGCCAACCAGGGGGGGGGGGGTTTACACGTCTACCGCAATACAGTCCTATGTAAATACAGTTCAGTTTAGTTCTTTATTCTTCAGGCTTAAGTCAAAAGACATTGCCGAATACTAAGTAGTTCCATATATAGTATACTTCAACTATATATTCAACCAAACATGTAATTTCCAATTACAATAGAGGGACAAGATAATTACCTCGATAAGCCCAAAATTATCCGAGTTTAATGTCGCTCCTGAGCAAGGTTTAGCTCCACTCCGTGCGCTCCAAACCACTCCAAACAACCCTTAGAAGTTCTAACCAACTTCTACTCACATACTTCAACCAACTAAGAAGATTTCCTTAGGGTTTCGGTTTGAGACTAAAAGGACAAAAGGTAGTATTTCCGGACTCTACGTAAAGAGGTATCTTTGGAATACTACAAGGTACAAGGCTAAGGTATTTTGGGCATTATAACAATACTAGGGGAGTATTTATATACCACAAAAAGGGTTATTATACCAAAACAACTAGGAGTGGGTACCCACTACTAGACCTCACAAGGAGTGGAGACCTCACCTACCAAAGGCCACTTTCGAGGGAGAGGCTCTTGGCCGAGAGTCAACACGAGGGCGGGGAGGGATTCAAGACTGGGAAACATTTGTGGATGAATGAAGTCTTCACAAAGGGGGTATTTATAGCAAACCCAAACGCCAACCAATGGCCAAGATCAAGCCATGTGCAAGGCAAGTGTAAGGCCTTGATCGCCAAGTGCACCCTAACCCTACTCCACAAAACATGGCACAAGACAAGCCACAAACAAGGCCAAAACAAGGCACAAAACAAGGAACCAATAGGGCCAAAAACGTGAGCCACAATATCAATCCAATTCGTGAACCAATCGTCCACTGACGCCCACAGCTTCGATGCGGGGTGACACATGTCACCCTCCCGTTGGTCCAAAACGTTTCGTCTCTAAAAATCCGCAAAATTAAAAAGGACATAGCCGGAATTTTCCCTACGAAAGTCGTGGAAACGTTTCGTCGGAAAACGACTCTAGTCCTGCGTGCCCAAATGTAACTTCGCCAAGCCACTAGGCGGGGTGACACGTGTCACCCTCCTATTGGCCCTCAAAAACGTCTTCGAAAAAATATCCACAATGGCCAAAATCTCAAAACAAAGTGGGCCCACAAAATCAGTAAATTTCTCCCGTGGCCCCACGTGACCATTTCCAAAATAAAATCTCAAAATTCTAATGTAATCTATGAAGTCCAAATACCAAACTGGGAATCCAATTCCCATTAACGAACCTTTTCTTCACAAATAACCTAAACTTTTCCGTCAAAACTCACATCTTTCTTTCTTTTCAAAATTTCACGCTCGCACGCACGTCCTCACATACATACCCCGCAACTACGGGTATAACATTCTCCTCCTTAGAAACATTCGTCCGAATGTTCCTTCTCAAGACGGATATCGAAGTTCCTCTAACAAGTTGTCAACGCCATACCGCCAATGCGAAATAACACACGTTATCTTCCTTCCTTACTCGCCGTGCCCTTCGAACACTTGAACTCTTCTAGTATACGTACCACACTTCAGTCATCGCTTGATTCCCAAAACCTTGAGTCACCACCTCCAACCTGGGGCATCTCGAGCCGTAAGATCCCCACCGGCCATACCCGGCCTACACGAACGATTCGGGTCGACCGCATCCACAAACTCCACCGATGGGCGTCTAAACTCGGGCCTCGCACCCTCGTGACCCTACCACCGCGACCACCCAGACTGGCCCCACCCCAAACCGGTTACGGTTTGACCCGCAAATGGTCCTAAACCCGACCCCAACCGCCAAACTCTTGTTCCCGATCCGAACAATCTTACTAATTCACATCATGAAAGCTACCACTTCCATCTCACACTACCCATGGACTTATCACACAAATAAATCCCACGTATACTACTCACCCTTATAAAGGTCAAACATAAACGAATCTTTACTCAAGACGACCTTACCTCTAAGGTCTCGGTCGTGAAATAGTCTAAGGTTCACACTTACCATGCCTCCATGCGTATCCTTCCAACTAACCATGCATTTTAACTCACACATATCACAATGCTATCCGCATAGCACACAATAATGAGATCATCATAACAAGCATACCAAAACTCTAGAGGGTTAAGGATATACCGAAGCTACCGCCCACTCTAATCATAGGCCTCAGCAGGCTTATACCGAAGGTGATGAACCACCACAGATCCCGAAGGTGAGTCGTAACATCCGCGCTTCCCTTGGTAGACGGTTCCTCGCAAATGGCCTCGCTGGCCGCATGCAAAACAAACTCCCAATCTAGCACGACACTTCCAAAATGGAGTCTACCACAATGGTCACAACGAGGTAGGGGTGGCTTCACCGTTAACACCCCGCTCCGAAAATCAACCTCGAGCCACGACCGCCTCAAGACGGTGGAGGACCACTGCATCGGGGTATATAACTAGTCTTCGAGGCGGTCCGCCTCGAAAGCCACCAAAGGACCTCGCCGTCCCGGCCCTCTTCTGGCGATCCAGTCGTTCCGTCGACCCTCCGTGCCTCACATCCTAGTGCATGAGCTCGCATGCGGCAATGTCCATGCCCACAAGAGAAACACCCGCACAAGATTCGCCATATAATCATCAAGCCCGTGACGTGGCGATGCACCCTATCCTCCATATTCGCAACTAGCGCAGGACATATCGAGCCAAAGAATCGAACTCGACATTGTACTCCCGACGCGCCTCTCTGTCTCAAGAATAAAAATCTGTACCGCGCCCTCCTCATCGCGGAGGCAAGAAGTGCGTGAGAAAGCCCCAAAACTCATCCCATACTGCTGAGTGCATGCTCTCCCGAAAGCTCCCATGAATCAAACCAATCGATCGGTATCACGCAGCCGATGCGAACCAAAGGTCACAGACTCGGTTTTCAAGCTTGATTACCCGCACGATCCGTCAGAATCGCCGGATGAACTCCTCGCGATCATCCTCGTGCCTCGACCATAAAACTCGCGGCTACAACTCGAAAGTCCCGTAGCCTCAAACTATCTGCCGGGGTGAACCATCGATGCTCTTTGAACCGAATCGCCAGATCCACTGTCGCTCATATCCGCCACAACCTCGCCAATAATCGGGCCATCTCGCGACCCGTCTCCTCGCCTGCATCGCGGATCGAGGCTCGTGTATCAGAGTCTCATCCCATCGCTGCGCTCTAAACTCGCTGGTGCCGGCGGCGCGCTAAACCCGCTCAAGCACAACCTCGTCATCGGGCTCGCGCTCGCACTCTCTCAGATCTCACTAGCGGCACTCTCGCCGCCTTGCCCTTCTGGCTCGCTGCCTTGCGCGAGGCATAATCGTAAAAACGAGATACGCTGGAGGTCCAACTTACAACACGGCTCTAAGGCACGATCTCGGGATGAGAAGAATGGAAACTAATCCTAAATGTCTGCGACCTCACGATTATAGATGTGGTGCACAACACATCGATAATCAAGACTCTACTAGACACGGTCAGAGACACTTTCCGAGGATTAATCGCTCGATACCACTTTTGTAACGACTGCCCGGGGCGGCATCGTGCCTTACCCTCGCACCCTGGTGATACATACATCGAGAAAATCAGCGAACATAAAACATGAGTCATTTAACAAGAGATATAATAAATAAATAAAGCAACTAAAAATAATATTGCCAAGATATACATAAAACTCGAACAGTTTAATCTTTTACAACCCCGCCCACAACAAGATTACATGCACTTAAGATATACAACGACTATGACGACAGGGCCCGCCATACCCCAATGTACAAGAACCTACAACTCGTGGAACACCTGCAAAAGATAAGCCTCCGAGAAACGGAGCTTTCAACGCTGATCGTGATCCTGGCGAGGATCCACGATCGATGTACTCTACCTGCGGCATGAACGCACTTCAAGGAGGTCAAGACAACAGTATGTGAATGTCACGACCAAATCGGCCTGGATCGTGCCTTACCCGCACCCTAGTGACACAACATCGAGTAATCGGAACATAAAACAACAACATGAGATAACGTAAATATAAAACAATAATCAGGAAAACTTGCCTTTCGCATATATATAACCATCAACTCTTTTACAAATGAACAATTAATCCTTTTACCAACCCCGCCCACAACAAGATTTCATGCACTTAAGAATGATACGACACAACGGACAGGCCCCGCCAAACCCCGAATGTAAACACTTACTACGACGGACTATACCACCGATAAGCCTCCGAGAAACGGAGCTTCCCAAACGCTGAATCGTGACTCGAGAGCTAGGATCAACGATCGATGTACCTCAACTCGCGCAGATGAACGCATTTCGGCGAGGTCGGATAACAGTACCGAGTATGTGAAACTAAAATAAATCAGAATGAAATCATAGTAGTCTATACAAAGCAGAGACATGTATGATAACCAAACTACGCCACCATAAATAGCCATGTCAAGTCGTGACTCACACCTCAAGTCATCACTCAATTTAACAATGGGTCTCACGCCCACAACATCAATCGTGCCTGGAATACCTTCCTCATCACGGCAGCTTTATGATATACAAGCACCAAGGAATACACATGAACACCGTGTCCCACCTGTGTCCTAATAAAACCGCATGGTAAGTGCGGCGCATAGCCGACTACTAACACTCACCGTATCAACAAGGTCATAAATCAGATTATAAGATCTGCCTGCACCGCCACATGATCAAAGCCGCCACTTGCCCGCAGATCTAATGCGCGCGTCTAGTCCCGAACTTCCCGCAGCCCGCATAGGCCAATCTCATCGCCCGCATGAGGTATTCCCGCATCGAGGTAGCTACTCCCGCATCGCCCCGACTTCGCATCCGCACGGCCACGCGACCGCATGCCCATAAAGGACGACACTAACCGGAACTCGTAGCCCGCATAGGCCCTCAGACCCGCATGAGGTATTCTCGAATCACGGTCCTGCATCACCGAGTCTACCTCGCAGACGGAGGGCGCTTAACCCTAATCATCTCAAGAGATGAATGCCACAATACTATCATAACGACTGATAGTTAATAAGCACAATCAAGGGAAACCCCCTTACACAAACATCACAAGATACTAACACACGTAGCATCCTAACACTTTTACTTATCAAAGCAACAAGAAAGTATTACAAGGCTATCACAAACCAATACAATCAAGTTATTCACACAAGGTACTTTCTACTAACAAGTTCGTGTATCTATCCCCAAAGTACTTCACACATTAAAATCTTAAAAAAAGATCTGTTTCTTTCACATAAGTCACACAATACCCGTAGTATAAAATAGAGTGACTGTCCTTTTAAGAAAACCAAAACTCTTACCTTTGTAAAATCAAGTAACAACATTATTTTCCAAACGTCAAAGTTTGCCTAATTTCAAATGTTCACGTTTCTTATTTTAGAATGGTTTCAGCTCATAGTCTTATTCATATAAGAATATAATTCTCTTTTATTCATTCTGTGTAACATAAGACTTATATTTGAGTAGTATATTATTGTTTATATCAATCTTTATTACAATGCCGTGATCTAGAAATATCATTTTGTCTCATCTTAGCTTCTATGCAGATGGAAGTTTCTACCGTTTTAATAATACTTAATTGTTCAAAACATTTCTTTATTAACGCCGCAGGTGGTTTGTCGATACACATCCCGATTTCCAAAATCAAGAAAACGTTTAAGCCGTTATACCTAACTTCCCATAAAGCTAGTATAACTCTTAAGTTCTCAAAACCAAGTACATTTCTTTCAAAACGATTTGAAATCTTTTGAAATACTTCAAGTTCTTTATAATCACACATCAAGCCGCTTATAAACAAATCATTTACCTTTTAAAGACCACAAAGTGTTTTCTTATCTACATAAAGTCATATAACCAACTTCCCATAAAGCCGTTATAACACTTTATGTTTTAAACCCATCGAATACATTTAGCACATGACGCTCACCGTACTACATAGTTCACACATATCATGCTAAAGAGATAGGAAGAGGTTCACATACCTCGCGACGATTATCGACTAATAGCAAAATGCTCCGAGTACCTCAAGCCGCTTGGCTACTCCTTAAGCCACGTAGATCGCGCCACACGTAGTACATCCACCTATAAGGCCACAAGGCGCTTATTAACATTTAGGTCTCATCGTAGAACTTCTACGTAAAATTCGCAAAGACTCTCCCCGCAACAACAGAAATCTCTCCTCTATCGAGGCCGGCTACCAAGACAACCTGGTTGGGTTTATACATCTATCCCTAACTGTACAATTTACTCCACTGCACTACTACACAAGTCTCAGAATACACCCATGTAATTACAGTCATTCTTCAGCTTAAGTCCAAGGACATTGCCACAAGCTATGCTCGCTATATATATATAGTATACTTCAACTATATACTCCTACAAATGTAATATCCAATTACAATAGGGACAAGATAATTACCTCGATAAGCCCATAACTATCCAAGTATAAAGTCGATCCTCGGCAATCGCTTAGCTCCAACTCCGAGCGCCCAACCCGCTCTAAACCACCCTTGAAGTTCTAACCAACTTCTACACAATACTCCAACTGACTATGGAGATTTTCCTAGTGGTTACGGTTTCTGATCGACTGAAGTATAATAGTATTTTCTGGCTTTTCAGATAGTATAACCTTAGAATACAACAAGGTATAGGGCTAAGGTAATTGGGCATTATAACAATACTGAGAGTATTTCTATACCACAAAGTGGGTATTATACGAAAGCAACTAGCAGTGGGTACCCCACTACTAGCACCTCAAAGGAGTGGGTGTCTACCTCGGCCTACCCCACTGTGGGAGACTCTCGGCCAAGGGGAGGGAGGGGCTCTCGCCAAGACACCACACTGGGAAGGAAGAAGCTTTCAAGACTTAGGCACTGTGAATGAATTAGTCTTCCAAGGAGGGTATTTATAGACAAGCCAAGGCCAACCAATGGCCAAGATCTAGCCAAGTGTTAGGCAAGTGTAGGCCAAGATTCACCCATGTGTACCTAGCCAACTTGCACACAAAATATCTACCAAAAATATCTCCCACAAAGCCTTCCCAATCGCCCATCAGGCGCCCACTTGTTTCCAATGCGAGGTGACACACGCCACCCTCCCGCTGGTCCAAAATGTTCCGCCTCTCTAAAAATCCGCAAAAATACTTAATGACATAGCCGAAATTCCCTACGAAAGCCGTGGAAAACGCTTCGCCAAAAACGACTCTAACCGTGTCGTACAAACATATTTCTACCCAAAGGTGCCACATGGGGTGACACGTGTCGCCCCGATTCGCCCAAAATATTTCGCCTTCCAAAATATCCAAACGCCAAAATCTCAAAATCAAAGCGGCCCCACAAAATCAGAATTTCTCCCGTGGGCCCCACGTGACCATTTTCAAAATAAAATTCCATAATTCTCTAATATTCCAGAAGTCCGAATACCAAACTGGGAATCCAATTCCCAAAACGAACCTTTTTCCTTCACAAAACCGAAACTTTTCCGTGGAAAAATCGCCTCTTTCTTCCTTTCCAATCTTTCGTCAGATTCTCGCACGCACGCCCTCGCATACATACCCCGAACTACGGGTATAACATTCTTCCCCTTAGAAACATTCGTCCGAATGTTCCTTCTAAGTCTCAAACGAACACGCGACAAGATAGTCTTCACTACTATACTTACGAAACAATCCCGCCACACCGCCACGTAAATACCCACGTAAAATACTTACATCCAAGTCCACGAGGAACCACCTCTAACATCACCACAAATAATACTACTTTTGTCACTTTGTCGCGAGCCTTGCTCCGACGACCCAACAAATGGTACCGGCCGCACGCGATCACCGGTTCGCCGACACTCGGACTCTTACCACATTCCGACACGGCCGCTTCCAAAACTCTGGTTACTATCTCTAACGTGGTCATCATTAATCGGAACATTCTCGATGGATCTTCGATACTTTCCCGAACATAACAATACGAAGACCTGACGCCCTTCTTCCTAAGTCGGACGGCAATGCTAACATATAGGCAACCCGCCTATTCTTCACATGAACTCACCAAGGCCCAAAGTGACTCGCTAAGTTCCTTCGCTTCCACAACTCGCCACACCCGTCCGGTGGTACTTTCAAGAAGACCGACCACAACTCAACTCTAAGCCGCCGCCGATTATCCGCACGATTCCTCCGAGCCGCCGTAACTTCTTCTAGACAAGCTTCACTATCCACACCGGGAACAAGCTCAACCAACTATTCAACCTCGCCAACATCGAACCAATCGACCAAGAACTTGCATTTCTCGCTTCTACAAGGCGCCACAAGACGACATCCGAACACCGAAATGGTAGCTTAAACACTTCAACCGAGACAACGATCTCACAAACTACCCCAAATCAAAACACCGCCCGAGGGCGAATGCGATACGAGACTCACCGAGTTCCTAGCCCCGCTCGTACAAACTCCCGTAGAAGAGAAACACTGCACTGGCTCCATCGTCTCATAAGGTGAAGGTAGGCACCCTGCAACCTCACAACCTTTTCGGATAACATCAACACCGCCGAGGAACGACTTCGACCGAAGAACACGATAGTCGCTTCATCGCCCGACCATCGGTCGAACGCATCCACGAACTTGCACGGCTAACTAAACACGGGCCTAACACCCTCATGACCCTAACACAGAGGGACCACCACAAACTGACTCACCACCAAAACCTACCGCGGTTGACCCGCACGTAGCCTCAACCCGACCCTAAGGCGCAAAATACCATCTCCCCGTAGGAACAATCTTACTAACACGCTACTTAAAACCTAGCGGTCTTCTCACCAACTACCCTCTTTCATTTCATACTACATGTGACTTATCCCACGAACAAAGCTCACGGCACTATGCACTCCTATAAGGGTCAAACATAACACTACACCTTTCTCGAGACGGCCTTACCTCTAAGGTCTTTACGTATAACACTCTAAGGCTCACACCTTCTCTATCCCCAAAATCTTACTCTGCTAACCCACCATGATTCTAATCACAACTAACACACCGCTATCGTAACATAGCACTTAAGGTATACTCACCTTGAAAGTTACCGAAGGACCTTGGCCCGATTTCTTCTCTCGCCCTTGGTTAACCCGCCGATCTCTACGCTTTCGGCCGCGCATAAGCCCGCATACGTGCCATGCTCAAGCCTAATCAAGGACTACTCTTGCACAACCTTCTCTTAGGTAGTCATCAAGACTCATGATACATCGGTATACTCTCGTAGCCAAATCCATAGCTAGTAACAAGGTTGTTCTCGCAATCTATATTCTCGCTCCCTGGCCGTGGAACCAAGGTTCAAATATCGCGACGCAGAGAATCGCCGCCACCGTGCTAAACTCAAGCTAGTGACGCCGCAGAAATCCCCGAACGAAGCACTACCCTAGGTAATGATTGGGCCTGTGCCCTCGCCATGCTTAAACTCCCCGCAGCCTCCTCGCTTTGCCCTCCTCGGGTTGCTCCTACGCGAGGCATAACGATAAGGAAAGAATTTCGCCGAGGGTCCAACTTACAACACACTTCTAAGGCACGATCTCAGAGTGAGAAGAATAGAACCCAATCCTAAATATCCTATAGCCTCCTCGATTATGTGGTGCGACAACACACCGATAATCAAGACTTACCGATACGGTTCAGACACTTTCCGAGGATTAATCGCTTCGATACTACTTTTGTCACGACCAAATCGGGCGTGGATCGTGCCTTACCCCGCACCCTAGTGACACAACATCGAGTAATCACGAACATAAAACAACAAATACGAGATAACAGTAAATATAAAACAATAATCAGGAAAACTTGCCTTTCGGCATATATATAACCATCAACTCTTTTACAAATGAACAATTTTAATCCTTTTTACCAACCCCGCCTACAACAAGATTACTGCACTTCTAAGAATGATACGACCACAACGGGACAGGCCCCGCCAAACCCCGAATGTAAACACTTACTACGCAGGACTATACCACCGATAAGCCTCCGAGAAACGGAGCTTCCCAAACGCCGAACTGTGACTCGAGAGCTAGGATCAACGATCGATGTACCTCAACTCGCGGCATGAACGCAGCCTCAAGGAGGTCGCGATAACAAAAATTTAGTATGTGAAACTAAAATAACATCAGAATGAAATCATAGTAGTCTATACAAAGCAGAGACATGTATGATAACCAAACTACGCTTCACCATAAATAAGGCCATGTCAAGTCGTGACTCACACCTCAAGTCATCACTCAATTTAACAACGGGTCTCACGCCCACAACATCAATCGTGCCGTGGAATACCTTCCTCACCGCCAGCTTATGATATACAAGCACCAAGGAATACACATGAACACCAGTCCCACCGTGTCCTAATAAAACTGCATGGTAAGTACGAAGGCATAGCCGACTACTAACACTCACCGTACTAACAAGGTCATAAATCAGATTATAAGATCTGCCTGCATCGCCACATGATCAAAGCCGCCACTTGCCCGCAGATCTAATGCGCGCTAGTCCTCGAACTTCCCGCAGCCCGCATAGGCCAATCTCATCGCCCGCATGAGGTATTCCCCGCATCGAGGGTAGCTACTCCCTAAGATCGCCCCGACTTCGCACCGCATGGCCACAAGCGACCGCATGCCCATAAAGGACGACACTAACCTCGAACTCTCGTAGCCCGCGATAGGCCCTGTGACCCGCATGAGGTATTCTCGAATCACGGTCCTGCATCACCGAGTCTACCCCAGACGGAGGGCGCTTAACCCTAATCATCTCAAGAGATTAATGCCACAATACTATCATAACGACCGATAGTTAATAAGCACAATCAAGCGGAAACCCCTTACACAAACATCACAAGATACTAACACACGTAGCATCCTAACACTTTTACTTATCAAAGCAACAAGAAAGTATTACAAGGCTATCACAAACCAATACAATCAAGTTATTCACACAAGGTACTTTCTACTAACAAGTTCTGTATCTATCCCCAAAGTACTTCACACATTAAAATCTTAAAAAAGATCTGCTTCTTTCACATAAGTCACACAATACCCGTAGTATAAAATAGAGTGATCGTTCTTTTAAGAAAACTAAAACTCTTACCTTTGTAAAATCAAGTAACAACATTATTTTCCAAACGCCCAAGTTTGCCTAATTTCAAATGTTCACGCTTTATTTTAGAAAGGTTTCATAGTCATAGTCTTATTAATTTAAGAATATAATTATCTTTAAAACAATCTGAGAAACATAAGCCTTATATGTGAGTAGGATATTCTTGTTTATAACAATCTTTATTACAGAAGACATGATCTAGGAAATATCATTTTGTCTCATCTTAGCTTCTATGCAGATGGAAGTTTCTACCGGTTTTAATAATACTTAATTGTTCAAAACATTTCCTTTATTAACGCCGCAGTTGGTTTGTCGATACACATCCCGATTTCCAAAATCAAGAAACGTTTCTAAGCCGCTATACCTAACTTCCCATAAAGCTAGTATAACTCTTAAGTTCTCAAAACCAAGTATTACTTCTTTCAAAACGATTTCGTAAATCTTTGAAATAATTCAAGTTCTTTATAATCACACATCAAGACATTTATAAACAAATCATTTAAATTTTTAAGAACACAAAGTGTTTTCTTATATACATATATCTGTTATAACCAACTTCCCATAAAGCCGTTATAACACTTTATGTTTTAAACCCATCGAATACATTTAGCACATGACGCTCACCGCACTACATAGTTCACACATATCATGCTAAAGAGATAGGAAGAGGTTCACATACCTCGCGACGATTATCGACTAATAGCAAAATGCTCGAGTACCTCGCCGCGGCTACTCCTTAAGCCACGTAGATCGCGCCACACGAGTACATCCACCTATAAGGCCACAAGGCGCTTATTAACATTTAGGTCTCATCGTAGAACTTCTACGTAAAATTCGGAAGACTTCCCCGCAACAAACAGAAATCTCCTCCTCTATCGAGGCCTGGCTACCAAGCCAACCAGTGGGTTTATACATCTAACCCTAATCTGCACAATTCTACTCCACTGTGACTACTACACAAGTCTATCAGAATACACCCTATGTAATTACAGTCACTTCTTCAGCTTAAGTCCAAGGACATCGCCACAAGCTATGCTCGCTATATATATATAGTATACTTCAACTATATACTCCTACAACATGTAATATCCAATTACAATAGGACAAGATAATTACCTCGATAAGCCCATAACTATCCAAGTATAAAGTCGATCCTGGCAATCGCTTAGCTCCAACTCCGAAGGCCCAACCCGCTCTAAACCACCCTTAGAAGTTCTAACCAACTTCTACACAATACTCCAACTGACTATGGAGATTTTCCTAGTGGTTACGGTTTCTGTGATCGACGGAAGTATAATAGTATTTTCTGGCTTTTCAGATAGGTATAACCTTAGAATACAACAAGGTATAGGGCTAAGGTAATTGGGCATTATAACAATACTGAGAGTATTTCTATACCACAAAGTGGTATTATACGAAAGCAACTAGCAGTGGGTACCCCACTACTAGCACCTCAAAGGAGTGGTGTCTACCTCGGCCTACCCCACTCGGGGGGGAGACTCTCGGCGAAGGGGGGAGGGCGGGGCTCTCGGCCCAGCCACCACCCTCCGGGGGAAGGACGACGCTTTCAAGACTTAGGCACTTGTGAATGAATTAGTCTTCCAAGGAGGGTATTTATAAAGACAAGCCAAGGCCAACCAATGGCCAAGATCTAGCCAAGTGTTAGGCAAGTGTAGGCCAAGATTCACCCATGTGTACCTAGCCAACTTGCACACAAAATATCTACCAAAAATATCTCCCACAAAGCCTTCCCAATCGCCCATCAGGCCGCCCACTTGTTTCCAATGCAGGTGACACATGCCACCCTCCCGTTGGTCCAAAATGTTCCGCCTCTAAAAATCCGCAAAAATACTTAATGACATAGCCGAAATTCCCTACGAAAGTCGTGAAAACGCTTTCGCGAAAACGACTCTAACCGTGTTGTGCACAAACATATTTCTACCAAAGGTGCCACATGGGGTGACACGTGTCGCCTCGATTCGGCCCAAAATATTTCGCCTTCCAAAATATCCAAAACGGCCAAAATCTCAAAATCAAAGCGCCCTACAAAATCAGAATTTCTCCCAGGCCCCACGTGACCATTTTCAAAATAAAATTCCATAATTCTCTAATATTCCAGAAGTCCGAATACCAAACTGGGAATCCAATTCCCAAAACGAACCTTTTCCTTCACAAAACCGAAACTTTTCCGTGGAAAAATCGCTTCTTTCTTCCTTTCCAATCTTTCTGTCAGATTCTCGCACGCACGCCTCGCATACATACCTCGGAACTACGGTATAACAGTTGAAACTGCATAACATCAGAAATGAAATCATACTAGTCTATATAAAGCAGAGACATGTATGATAACCAAACTACGCTCACAACATAAAACACTATCACTCCAATATAACTACGGGTCTCACGCCCACCACATCAATCAGTTCGCATTATGGCCGCATGCCCCTAATATCGTGACGGTGTAGACATGTCCATGATGCAACAATAATACCAATGTCCCATGGCCACATGCCCCTAATTCTGCAGACGGTAGACATGTCCACGTGACTCAACAACAAGACAAAGAATCCAAATGGAAGCATACCCGCGCGCCACGCATCGTGTCGTGATGTCCAAAGGGAAACAATAAGACAACTTTCCAAATGGACGATACCCGCAGCGCCACGATCGTGTCGAGATGTCCAAAAGGAAATCAAGGCGATAATCGAATGGAAACATACCCGCGCGCCACGATCGCGTCGAGATATCCAAAGCGATTAACCACAAGACCTTAACCAAAATGGAAGCATACCCGCGCCACGATCGTGTCGGTATGTCCAAAGCGACAACAATAATACTATCAACAGAACGCACTGCGGAATTTCTCCGCCACCGCCAGACATCCAAGTAAGTTCTCAACTACCAACCGACTCTATCGAGACGCCAGAATACGTAAACACAACGCTTGTACAATAAAGGCTATCATCACAAGCATAGGCAAGTTACAACAACAAGCATAGGCAAGTTTCACAACAACAAGCATAGGCAAGTTTCACACAACTCAAAGTACTTTCATTTTATGCCAAAGTCCTGTTTTAACCCCAAAGTACTACATACGTTAAGTTCTTTTAAAAGAGATCCATTTCTTTTATAAGAGTCACCCGAGACCCGTAGTATTAGAATGACCAACCCACCTTCCTTTTCAAAACCAAGTAACACCATCCTTTTCCTAAGTTCCAGTTTGCCTAGTTTCAATTACTCAAGCTTCTCATTTTCAAATGGTTTCATAGTTCCCAAACTTAATCACTGATTCCTTTTAGAACAATCGAGTAACATATGTCATATATGAGTAGTTTATTCTTGTTTATAACGATCTTATTACAAAGAACATGATCTAGAAAATGTAATATCATTTTGTCTCATCTTAGCTTCTATGCAGATGGAGGTTTCTACCGGTTTTAATACAAATACATCATTATTCAATACATTTTCCTTTATTAACGCCGCAGCTGGTCCTGTCGATACACATTCCGATTCCCAAATCAAGAAACATTATCCCTTTAAAACCAAGTACTCATTACTCACGAATGAGGTTTCACACAAACATCCACATTAAAACAAATAAGTTAAGTCTCTTATCTTATAAGATCAAGTCTCTTAACTTCTAACATCAAGAAACCATTTTCACTTACATAAGGTCGTTATAACTAACTTCCCATAAAGCTATTATAACACCCTATGTTTTAAACCAACCAAATCACTCAGCACATGTACGCCTACCGTACTACATAGTTCACAACAATCATGCTAGAAAAGATAGGAAGAGGTTCACATACCTCGCGACGATTTATCGACAATAAGCAAAATGCTCCAAGTACTACAACCTTGCTAGCCCTTTCCACTCCTCGAGTAGAATACGCTACTCTTAGTACTTTCACCTATAAAGGTCAAAACGCCTATTAACCCCAAAACACAAGTTTCTATCTTTCTATAGAAAATTCGCAAAGACCTCCCCGCAACAACAGAAATCTCCTCCTCTATCGAGGCTACGCTACCAAGCCAACCGTGGGGTTTACACGCCTACCGCAATACACCCTATGTAAATACAAGCTTTAGTTCTTTATTCTTCAGCTTAAGTCAAAAGACATTGCCGAATACTAAGTAGTTCCATATATAGTATACTTCAACTATATATTCAACTAAACATGTAATTTCCAATTACAATAGAGGACAAGATAATTACCTCGATAAGCCCAAAATTATCCGAGTTTAATGTCGCTTCCCGAGCAAGGTTTAGCTCCACCCGCGCCCAAACCACTCCAAACAACCCTTAGAAGTTCTAACTAACTTACTCACATACTTCAACCAACTAAGAAGATTTCCTTAGTGGTTTCGGTTTGAGACTAAAGGACAAAAGGTAGTATTTCCTGACTCTACGAAAGAGGTATCTTTGGAATACTACAAGGTACAAGGCTAAGGTATTTTGGGCATTATAACAATACTAGGAGTATTTCTATACCACAAAAAGGGTATTATACTAAAACAACTAGGCAGTGGGTACCCTACTAGACCTCACAAGTGGTGGGAGACCTCACCACCAAAGGCCACTTTCTGGGAGAGAGATTTCGACGAGAGTCAACAAGAGGAGGGAGGGATTCAAGACTTGGGAAACATTTGTGGATGAATGAAGTCTTCACAAAAGGGGTATTTATAAGAAACCCAAATGCCAACCAACGGCCAAGATCAAGCCACGCAAGCAAGTGTAAGGCCTCGATCAAGCCAAGTGCACCCTAACCCCTACTCCACAAAACATGGCACAAGACAAGCCACAAAACAAGGCCAAAACAAGGCACAAAACAAGGAACCAATAGTGGCCAAAACGCGAGCCACAATATCAATCCAATTCGCGAACCAATCGCCCACTCGACGCCCACAAGTTTAATGCGAGGTGACACATGTCACCCTCCCGTTGGTCCAAAACGCTTTCGCCTCTAAAAATCCGCAAAAATTAAAAAGGACATAGCCGAATTTTCCTACGAAAGTGGGAAACGCTTTCGCCTGAAAAACGACTTAACTGACTGCGCTAAATGTAACTTCGCCAAGCCACTCTAGGCGGGGTGACACGTGTCACCTCCTATTGGCCCTCAAAACGCTCTTCAAAAAAATATCCACAATGGCCAAAATCTCAAAACAAAGTGGGTTCACAAAACCGTAGAATTTCTCCCGTGGCCCCACGTGAACATTTCCAAAATAAAATCTCAAAATTCTAATGTAATCTATGAAGTCCAAATACCAAATCTGGGAATCCAATTCCCATTAACGAACCTTTTTCTTCACAAATAACCGGAAACTTTTCCGTCGAAAACTCACATCTTTCTTTCTTTTCAAAATTTCTGCCGTACGCTCGCACGTACGTCCTCACATACATACCCTGCAACTACGGGGTATAACATTTTTATCTCTCTTAAGTCGTTATACCTAACTTTCCATAAAGCTAGTATAACTCTTAAACTTTCAAAACCAAGTATTACTCTTCTTTCAAAAACGATTCTTAATTCTTTTGAATTACTTCAAGATTCTTTATTATTTAAAACTCAAGTCAAAAGACATCGAAGTAAAACCACGTTCAGTTAACACACGTATGTCTACCGTACTATATATATTCTTTTAAAATATCATGCTCAAGAGGATAGGAAGAATCACATACCTCGCGACGATTATCGACAATTAGCAAATAGCTCCAGCATCAGAATCCTGCTAGCCTTTTCCACCCTTCGAGTAGAATACGCTACTCGCAGTACTTCAACCTATAACGGTCATATACGTCTATCAACGTCTAGACTACTCTGTAGAATGATTCTAGATACAAGATTCCTTATTCTATGGAAAATTGGGCAGCACTTCCCTACCCGCCAAACTACACAAGTCTACTGTAAATACAACTCAGTTCTCTTCTTTTATACCATCCTTATATACGTCTTATACTCAATTCTATACTACTACAGTATGTAATTTCCAATTACAATAGAAGGGTAAGAGTATTTACCTCGATAAGCCCAAAATTATCCAAGTTTAAAAGTCGATCCTGAGCAAGGTTTAGCTCCTATTCTGTACGCTCCAATTCGCTCCTAGAAACCCTTAGAAGTTCTACACAACTTCTACTAAATACTTTAACCAACTATGAAGATTTTCCCTAGGGTTTCGTTTAGTGACTAAAGGAAGTATAGTAGTATTTTCCGGGCTTTTAGTATAGAGGTAACTTTGGGCATACTACAAGGTATTTGGGCCAAGATATTTTGGAATAGTAACAACACTTGGAGAATACTTTTCTACCAACCAAGGGGGTGTTTCGCTAGCACACAGGAGGGGAGGGGGTTTCGCCGAGGGCCTCTCAAAGGGGAG
Source organism: Przewalskia tangutica (assembly GCA_029844215.1). Lineage (NCBI taxonomy): Eukaryota > Viridiplantae > Streptophyta > Magnoliopsida > Solanales > Solanaceae > Przewalskia > Przewalskia tangutica. The sequence goes on from CM056720.1 coordinate 93,503,026, forward strand.
AGGAGGTTGGACGAGAGTTTCACTGGGGGAGAAGGATTTTGCCTTGGAATTTCACAAGTGAGGATGAAGAATAAGTCTTGCACTTGAGGGGTATTTATAGGAAACCAATGGCCAAGATCAAAGCAAGTGGACGGACGAGATTTGGACAAGTGTTGTGTGGGTCCCACCTTATCTATCTACCACACAAATATCTAGCAAACATTGACCAAATGTTTTAGGCAAAAATGACAAAAACGTGCAACCACTCCCTTGATTGCCCCACTGAGGGACAAGTGTCGCCTCTCGCTGGTCCAAAATATTTCATCTCTAAAAATCCGCAAAAATATAAATGTTTCAACCGTAATTTTCCTTCGCAAAGTCCGAAAACGCTTCGGAAAACAATTCTTTCGCTTAGTTGTGAACAAATTTCGTCCCTTTGCCTACTTAAGGCTTAAACTTTTGTACGCACGCCTCACGCATATACTGAAATACTGGTATAACATTCTCCCCTCCTTAGAAACATTCGTCCCGAATGTTCCTTCTCAAGACGGATAACGATAAAGTTCCTCTTAACTTAAACAAGTTTCCAATGCCACACCTGGCCACAAAATAACACACGCGCAATACTTAATCCAAGTCAACGAGGAATCACCTCTAGCATTACAAAAGCTTCCACCCAGGTCTAAAGGATACTCCCTTCGCATCTTCACTTCATAACAAAATGATCTCTTTTATTCTGCTAACACACGCTCACTTCTTTCCTTACTCGCACCTTCTCGCATACACGAACTCTCCCTAGTACACCTTCCATACTCCAGTCATCGCTTCCGTTTCCAAAACTTTGGAGTCACTACCTCCAAACTTGGTCACCTTACTAGCCTCAACCTCTTTTAAGGCCATTCCCGGCCTTCACGATCCTATTCTGGTCGAACATATCCACGAACTCATACGATGGTTACCTAAACCTGGGCCTAGCACCCTCATGACCCTACCACCCGACGGGACCACCTCGAACTGACTTACCCAAACCGGTCGGGTCGACCCGCGAATGGTCCTCAACCCGACCCATAATCGCGCCAAACTCTTGCTCCCGATCCGAACAATCTTACCTTTTCAAGTCCACGAAGCTACCACTCATCTTACACAACCCATGGAATTATCCCACAATACATTTTTACGCATACCAAGTATTTTGACAAAGACTAACCGTAAAATCTTTTATTCAAGACGGTCTTACATCTAAGGTCTCAACGTGTAGTATCCTAAGGTTCATACCTTCCCTGTCCCCATACTTAACCTTTCAACTAACCATGTCTCTAAACCACAATATACACAACGCTATTCAGACATAGTACTCAACATATAAAGATCGTATCACACATGCTAATCTCTAGAGGGTTAAGGATATACCGAAAAAGGCGGTTCAAAGGACCGCTAAAATCGGGAACTTCCACCGCGACTCGCCGTGGCTCGCCGGCAGTATGAACATCCCGCCTATGGAAGCGAAGAACCCGCAATCGATCTAGTCAGGCTATCCCACCGCATACTCCGCCTGACAGCCTTCGCCAAATGGCCCCGCTGGCCGCAAGCATAACAATCTCCCAAATTAGTACGACACTCTCCCTTATGAATTTTTCCACAACGCCACACCGAGACAAGGGTGGCTCATCCGCGAGCACTCCTACTCCTCAAAATCAAACTCGAGCCCGACTCGCCAATATCTCAAGATCAGAGGACCGCTCAGACCGGAGGAGCGATAACTAGCATGCCGAGGCGGTCCGCCAAAGTTGCCAAAAGACTCGCCGCCCTCTTCTTCGCTGATCTTCGTCATTCCGCCGACCTCTCCGCCTCACACCTGCGCATAAGCTCGCATGCAATGTCCATGCCCTACCAAGAGCTACACCCGAACAAGCCTCGCTGGCAGTCATCGAGCCCGGCGTGACGTAGCGGCACTCGCCCCCATGTCGCTACTAACGCGGACGCATCGAGCAGCGAGCCAAACTCCATCAGTACTCAACCGCACGCCCGCCCCGCTCAATATCAAAAATCTGTACCGAGCCTCTCATCCATGCGAGGCAAGAAATGTGCAAGAAATGCCTCCGAGAACTCGTCCCAAATACCGAGGCGCATGCTCCCGACAGCTCCCACGAATCAAACTACCGACATGCGGTATCACGCAACGATGTGAACCTAAGACCACCGACTTGGTCTCCAAAGCCTGACATTTCATGATCCACAGAATCGCTTGATGAACTCCCGCGATCATCCTCGCCTCGATCCATAAACATCAAGTGGCGCACTCGTAAAGTCCCGCAGCCTCAAACTATCCGCTCTGGTGAATCCACCGGTACTGGCACGGACCGCCAGATCAAATTTTATCTCGTGCTCGCCACAATCTCGACAATAATCGCCATCCCTTGTAACCATCTCTCCGCTTCCAGCCGGGACCGAGACTGTGTATTGTGGTCTCAGCCACCATCGCGCTTTAAACTCATTGGCCGGCAAGGCCGCAAAACTCGCGCTCAAGCACTATCTCGTGAGATGACGGCCTGCGCCTCGCATTTCTCTCAGATCATACTAGCATTTTCTACGCTTGCCTATCCGCCCGGTTGCTCACGTGAGGCATAATCGTGAAAATGAAATACGCTGTAGAGGTCCAACTTATAACATGCCTCTAAGGCACGATCTCGTAATGAGAAGAATGGAAACTAATCCTAAATGTCTCAGAACCTCTCGATTATAGATGTGGTGCACAACACATCGATAATCAAGACTTACTAGACACGCTTTAGACACTTTCCGAGGATTAATCGCTCGATACCACTTTTGTCACGACCGGATCGTGCCTTACCCCGCACCCTAGTGATACAACATCGAGAAAATCACGAAATAAAACTTAAACATGAAACAAGAGATATGATAATAAAATAAAGCCAACCAAACTACCTTCATATATATAACTAAAACTTGAACAAGCTTACATCCTTACAAACCCCGCCCACAACAAGATTACAGCACTTAAGAATTTTTATACAACATGACGGAACAGTGGCCCCGCCATACCCCGAAAGTACAAGTACCTACAATGACAGGACTTGTCACACCCCAACCCCTGCCCGGATCGTGCCCTACCCGGCACCCTTCTACCTTAACAACTAAGTAAATCATGAAATCGAATAACACCTCATTTTTTTAAACCAACGACGCAAGGCAAAGCCGATAAGGCCGCCATATAATATACATAGACCAAAGACACAACATCGCATACGAGTCCAATCCTACATATGAATACTGCACTTAAGAGTTAAATCGAATACGACGACAAGGCCCCGCTGCACTATAACCGCATAAAAGCTGATCGAAAGAACTATACCAAAAGATAAACTCAATGCAGGAGCTATCCAAAACTCGAAAGGTGGTCCTACACCGCCGATCACCAAACAACGCACCTAAACTCGCAGATTTAACGCACTTCGGGCGAGGTCAAGACAAGAATGTACGCATGGGAATGTAGTATCAGAATAAAATCAAACAATCATACAAATGCGAGATACGTCCGATAGCCAACCTACAAGACATAACACATAAGAAGTCATATCAAGTCGTGGACGCAGCCCTCAAAGTCACTACTCAAATATAACTACGGGTCTCACGCCCATAATATCAATCATGCCTGGAATCCTTCCTCACCGCCAGATCACGATGTAATAACACCAATAAGGATACATGAACACCAAGTCCCACCTGTCCTAAATGCCTCGTGGTCTCATTCCCTAATCCCACATCGAAAAGCATGACCATGTGGTAACACAACCAAATCCGGACATATATGATAATCAAATTACAACACATTGTGCCTTACTAACAACGAGTAAATAAGAGTATCCTTCAATATAAAATATAAGCTCATGATCAAACAGACCATCCGCGCGCAAAGATCATTTAACCATCCTACTCCCGACTATTTCACCGCGATAGCGCGTGGACCCGCGTGAGGTATTCCTCGCACGGGACTATTTCACCCGCATAAGCCCTTACGACTCGCATTTAGGTATTCTCGCGATAGGTCGGACCCGCCGCACGGGACTATTTCACTCGCATAAGTCCTTACGGACCCGCACGAGGTATTCCTCGATCGCGGGTAGCAATTCCACGAAATCGCAAATGCCACAAACCCGGAATGACTCAAACGACCGATATACCAATAGCACACAACCGACTATTTCAAAGACACATAGGCAATTCTCAACTAATCAGGCCAAGTACTTATCAAGGCACCCATGGAAATAATTCTCAATTAACCAAGCCAAAGTACTTATCAAGGCACACATAGAATAATTCTCATTTGACAAGCCAAAGTACTTATCAGGGCACAAATAGAATAATTCTCATTTAACAAGCCAAAGTACTTATCAGGGCACAAATAGAATAATTCTCATTTAACAAGCCAAAGTACTTATCAAGGCATTCTTAGACAAATTCTCAATTTATCAAGCCAAAGTACTAATCAAGGCACACTTAGACAAATTCTCAATTTATCAAGCCAAAGTACTAATCAAGGCACACTTAGACAAATTCTCAATTTATCAAGCCAAAGTACTAATCAAGGCACACTTAGACAAATTCTCAATTTATCAAGCCAAAGTACTAATCAAGGCATCACATAGAATTATTCTCAATTAAACAGGCCAAAGTACTACGTACGTACATTCTTTTCAAAAGACTCATTTTTATGTAACACCCCAAGATACTAACACCCGTAGTATCAAGGCATGTCTATTTTTCAAAGTAAGTTACTACACGTTTAGAAAACTCATTTCAAGGCTTGAAATCAAGTAACTTCAAATTTTCACAATCTAGGCAACTTATGCCCTTTAATCAAAATAGACAACTTTCTAAACCTTCCATAAAGCCGTTATAACCAACTTCCCATAAAGCCGTTATAACCCTTTATGGTTTTTAGACAATTTCATTCCTTTTATAACCAAGAGACTTATACTTTTAAAACCAAGTATCACATACTTACAAATCAAGTTCTTAACTTTCAAAATACTTCAAGTCTCTTAACATTTAGAAAACAAGTTTCTTCTACTTTTAAACCTCAAGTAACTCACACCTTTAAAACAAGTTACTTCTCTTAAATCATGTCATTTCTCCTCTCTTAAAACAATTAAGTAAATCACTCCTTTAACTCCCTAAAGTCATTACAACAACCTTAGGTTTTGGAACTAAGGCACTAGCCAAAAGGTTTGGAAACCACTTCTTTTCAAGACTCCATGTACTTTAAGTAAAATACTTTCACTTTTAAGAATCCAAACTTCACTAAGGAAATGGATTATACAACTTACAATTTAAACATCAAAGTACAATCAAGGAGTACATGTAATCGAATTCTATTTTAGGCAATCCAAATACAACCAAGGAACGGATCATTTGGGAGTAGAACTTACTTTCTTTATCTTAAGGAATCATGCTAGAAGAGGAGATAGTTCACATACCTTTCTGGCTAAATCCATAAGCTGCCGAATACACCGCATTAAGTGTCAACCTATAATGGTCACAACAAGACTATCAACTTCTAGTCTCAACGTAGAATAATACTAAGTATACGGTCGCTAATTCTACGGAAAATCGGGCAGCACTTCCTTTGTTTCTACTCACTTTGCCACCCTTTTCAAGGTCGAATACAATAACCAACACGCCATATTTAAGGCTCCAAACAACAATCAAACAAAGGGGATTACACGCCTTACAATACGTGTAAAATTCCGCCCTACAATTCATACCAAAAAGTATAATACTTCACTAGCCATTCTCGGCCAACATATAACCAATAACACTACGTCTTTTCCAATTCTTTCCTAATTCCAAGTTCTAAGGTCAAAATGTTATTTAGTCATAAACAACTTCAACAACTACAATTTCCTTCTTTATACAACATGTGACGACTTAACTAATAATCGACTTGAATTGAAATCTTAAAGCTAAACATGCTAGATTTCGGATTAGGGTTCCAATAGCCAATACACTAATCCAACAACATAATATATAACTCATGCTTGCTAATATCCATAGCTACAATCATAAGTAAGTCTTAACTACTAAAACGACAAAATTTATACCTTTCCAAGCCCTTAAAATTTCCGAGATCCAAAGTCGCGCCTTAGCAATTCTTAGCTCCTTTCCTTAGGTTCCAATCCGCTCCAAGCACTCCTTAGAGGCCTATGAAGAACCCATCTTCAAGTTCCAACTTCAAAGTTGAAGAACTCCTTAGGTTTCCGCCTTGCGACTAATACGAAAACGTCGTTTTTCCGAAATCTTTCTATTGAGATATCCTTACAATACCCTAAGGGACATTGGGTTAAAGTCTTGTGGCTAATGGATCAAAACTACAAAATTTTTGTGTGGGAGAGGGCACTAACCCGAGAGCTTCTATTGTAGAACAACAATGTTTCTAATTTTTCTAAGTGTAAATGAGCTAGTCTTGCTACTAGTATGATATATAAAACACAATGGAGGGTTTAGACTTAAACAAATGTGAGGTTAGGATGAGTTTCACTTGGATCATACTAGTAGACAAGTTGACTTGTCAACAATATCAAGCTTAGAAGACTTATCATCTACATAGGTCAAATGACCATAACACCCTTGCAACATTTCGTCCAACATCATGGAGGGGGTGCCACGTGTCGCCCTCTCATTCGTCCATAAAATTCAGAACCCTCGTGGCCCTACAAAATGTAAAATTTCAAAGGGCCCCACGTGACCAAATCAAAAATAAATTTCCATAGTGTTAATAAGTTCCATACTTTACAATTATTGTCTTTTGAGAATCCAATTCTCAACAACGAGCATTTTTCCTTTCCGACGTTCGTAAGATTTTCCGCTTAAAACAATTCTTCCTTTCGTACTAATTTCCTAGTCTTGTTTCCTTACGCATTCTCTTCTATACATGTCCTGGACTTACGGTGTAACAGACTATACCAAAAGATAAGCCTCCGAGAAATAGAGCTTCCAATACCAATCGTGATCCGGCGAGGATCAACAATCGCGATTCTACCGCAGATTTAACGCACTTCAAGCGTCCGATAAAGTACCAAGTATGTAAATCAAAATATCAGAAATGAAATCATAGTAGTCTATATAAAGCAGAGACATGTATGATAACCAAACCATACCCACAATAAATAAGCGGCCATGTCAAGTCGTGACTCACGCCTCAAAGTCATCACTCAATATAACTGGGTCTCACGCCTCAACATCAATCATGCCCGTGGAATACCTTCCTCATCACGGCATCTATGATATAATAACACCAAGGAGTACACATAAACACAAGGTCCCACTGAGTCATAAACCGCAAGGCAAGTACGGCTAACTACTGTATACCAAAGCCGATCATCAATCGACCGCAGTATGAAAGCAACTACCGATACCAAAGCCGTACTAACAATACTATACAACCACCACGCGATACGGGCAAGTACGAAGCCAACTACCGATACCAAAGCCGTGTCACGAGCCATCGGCAAGTAGAGGGCTAACTACGGATACGAGTCGATTACGACTTCGCCACGGTCGATACGGCAAGTACGAAGCGAACTACCGATGTCACGACAACCGCCCGGATCGTACTTACCCCGCACCCAAGTAGACATACATCAGAGTAATCAGCGGAACATAAAGTAAGACATAATATAATATGAAATGTGAAAGCTTATTCGAGAAAACTTGCCTTTCGCATATATATAAAAACTTTAAAACCGAATAGCTACATCCCATTTACAACTCGCACAACAAGATTACTGCACTCTAAGAGTTTTATCAACAATGACGGACAGGCCCGCCATACCTCAATGTAATTTACAACGACAGGACTATACCAAGATAAGCCTCCGAGAAACGGAGCTTCCCAAACGCGAATCGACCTTGAGAGAGGATCAACATCGTGTACTTTACTGCGGCAGAACGCAGCTCGGGCGAGGTCAAGATAACAGTACCAAGTATGTGAAATCAAAATATCAGAAATGAAATCATAGTAGTCTATATAAAGCGAGAGACATGTATGATAACCAAACTACGCTTCACAATAAGCAAATATGTCAAGTCGTGACTCACGCCTTAAAGCCATCACTCAAATAGAACTATGGGTCTCACGCCCACCACATAAACAAGAGCGAAATGGATATATCAGAATCGGTCTTTTCTAGGCCGCTAATGATCGGCAAGGCCAATCGCCCATAAGATCATTATGCGTGCCTACTCCTCGACTTCCCGCACCCGCATAGGTCACACATGTAGACCCGCATAGTCGATAGACGCGTCGGGGTAGCTAACCCGACCTCCTCGACTCGCAGCCCGCATAGTCTCAATAGACCGCATAGTCACACGCATCGCATAGGCATCCCCGTGACGGATAAAACACCCGAATGATCAATCTCGAGCATACCGCTGCCCGCATAGTCACATAGACCGTGATAGCCGATAGACCGCATCAGCGCTGCAAGCCCTCGATATAACAAGTCAAGGGGGTATGTGATATAATAATAGTACAACGGGCTTAAAGTTTAACAACGTAAGCACAACAAGAATATCACAAGATACCAGCACACGTAGCATCCTAACATGTTTACTTATCAAATCAACAAGAAAGTATTACAAGGCTATCACAGACCAATACAATCCAGTTCTTCACACAAGGTACTTTCTACTTTAAGTTAACAAGTTCGGGAATTTATCCCCAAAGTACTTCATACATTAACTCCTTAAAAGATCCGTTTCTTTCACAAAAGTCACACAATACCCGTAGTATAAAAATAGAGTGACTATCTTTTTAAGTAAACCAAAACACTTCCCTTTGTAAAATCAAGTAACAACATTATTTTCCAAACGTTCAAGTTTGCCTAATTTCAAATGCTCAAGTTTCTCATTTTCGAAAGGTTTCGTAGTTCATAGTTTTAATCACTTAATGATATAATTCTCCTTTAAAACAATTTGAGAAACATATGCCTTATATGTGAGTAGGTTATTCTTGTTCATAATCAATCTTATTTAAGCAGCCATGATCTAGGAAATGTAATATCATTTTGTCTCATCTTAGCTTCTATGCAGATGGAGGTTTCATCGGTTTTAATAATACTTAATTAGTCAAAACATTTCCTTTATTAACGCCGCATGGTTTGTTCGATACTTATTCGATTTCCAAATCAAGAAACATTATTCCTTTTACAAACCAAGTACTCATTACTCACGAATGAGGTTTCACACTTTTTAACAAAATTCATATTAATTCAATTAAGTCAAGTCTCTTATCTTTTAAGATCAAGTCTCTTAACTTCTAAAATTAATAAACCATTCTTTTTATCACTCTTAAGTCGTTATAACTAACCTCCCATAAAGCTAGTATAACTCTTAATCTTTTAAAACCAAGTATTACTCTTCTTTCAAAAAGGATTCTTAATTCTTTTGAAATACTTCAGGATTCTTATTATTCAGGCTTAAGTCAAAAGACATTGCCGTACAACTACGTTCAGTTAACACACGTACGTCTACCGTACTATATATATATTCTTTTTAAACATGCTCAAGAGGATAGGAAGAATCACATACCTCGCGACGATTATCTACTATTAGCTAAACGCTCCACCGCTATAACCCGGCTAGCCTTGTCCACCTTTCAAGTAGAACATGCTACTCGCAGAACATTCAACCTATAAAGGTTATATTAGTCTACCATCCTCTACATTAATATTCTTCTGATGCGATTTCAGTTCAAGTCTTTTCTGTAATATTCTTCTATTACAGTTCAATTCTCTTCTATGAATCTTATATTCATTTATACAACTACATTATGTAATTTCCAATTACAATAGAAGGTCAAGAGTATTTACCTCGATAAGCCCAAAATTATCCAAGTTTAATGTCGATCCTGAGCAATGTTTAGCTCCTACTCCGGGTGCTCCAATCCGCTCCAAACAACCCTTAGAAGTTCTACGAAACTTCATCCTAATACTTCAACCAACTGAAGATTTTCCTGTGGTTTCATTAGTGATCAAGGGAAGTATAGTAGTATTTCCGACTTTTAGTATAAGTGTAACCTTGGAATACTACAAGGTATTTGGGCCAAGGTATTTTGGAATAGTAACTATACTGAGAGTATTTCTACCAAGAGGGGTAGTATTTACGCAGACAACTCTCAAGAGAGGGGGTACTCTCGCCAAGGCCACTAGGAGTGGTGTACCTGCCAAGGGCCTACTCAAAGGGGGAGGGGGAAGGCTTGGACGAACCATAGAGAGGGAGAGAGAGGGTTTTCAAGACTTAGGGATTTTTGTGGATGAAGAAGTCTTCACAAAGGGGGGGTATTTATAGGGAAATCAAAGGCCAAGATCAAGCCAAGTGGTAGGCAAGTGTAGGGTGAGGATTTACCCATGTGTACCTTATCCATCTACCACACCAACTATCACAAATATCCTACCTAACCCAAGACCCCAATTCGTCCACTAGCCGCCCCCAACAACGCCCAATATGAGGGTGACACATGTCACCCTCCCGTTGGTCCAAAATGTTTCATCTCTCGGAAAAATCCGCAAAAATTTGAAATGACATAGCCGTAATTTACCCTTCGCAAGTCTTGTAAAACGTTTCGTCGAAAAACGATTCTTTTCGGTACTTGTGAACAAAATTTCCGTCCTTGCCTAACTTTAAGGCTCCAACTTTTCTACGTACGTCCTCACGTACATACTCTGGAAATACGGGGTATAACATTCTCCCCTCCTTAGAAACATTCGTCCCGAATGTTCCTTCTCAAGACGGACAACGATGAAGTTTCTTTTAACTTAAACAAGTTGCCAATGCCACATATGGCCACAAAATAACACGCGCGCAATTTCTTAATCCAAGTCCACGAGGAATCACCTCCATTACTACAAAAGCTCCCACTCGAGGTCTAAAATATACTCCCTTCGCACCTTTTCTTTACCAACGAAATGATCACCTCTATTCTCATACTCGTCGTACCCTTCTCGTACATTCGAACTCTTTCTCATAACTTACCACATTTCTGTTACTGCTTCAGTTTCCAAAATCTCTGGGTTACTACCTCCAACTTGGTCCTCATTAACTGGGAATACTCTGGACGGATCCCCGATACTTTTCCGAAAATAACATCATGAAAGACCGGACGTACTGCCTCCTACGTCGGACGACAAAGCTAACATATAGGCAACCTGGCCTATTCTTCACATGACCTGGAAAGGCCCAAAGTAACTCGGGCTAAGTTTCCTCTGTTTTAAGAATCTCGTCACACCCTTCCGGGGTGGTACCTTCAAGAAGACCCACCGTCAACCTGAACTCCAAGCGTTGTCGCAGATATCCGCACAACTTCTGTTGACTCTGAGCTGCCAATAACCTCTTCTGGATAACCTTCACCCTATCCACATCCTGCTGAACTAGTATGAACCAACTATCTGAACCTTGCCAACATCGAACCAGTCGACCGACAATTTACGCTTCCACCCCTACAAGGCTTCATAAGGCGACATCCGAATACTGAAATGGTAGTTATAAAACACTTCCTCAACAGGAGACAACAATCCTCACAATACCCTCAAGTCCAAACGCCGCCCGAGGCGAACGCGACATCGAGACTCACCCGAAGTTCCTAACCCCGCTCGTAAAACCTCCGTAAAAGAAATACAGAACTGGCTCCACTGTCATCATAAGGTGAAGGTAGGCACCTCGCAGCCTTACAACCTTCCCGATATAACATCTCGCATAACCTCTCGCCGAGTAAAACGATCTTGATCAAAGACAAGAGGGTCTGACCATCGCCCGACCATCGGTCGGATGCATCCACGAACTCGTACGATGGTTAACTAAACTTGGGCCTAACACCCTCATGACCCCACCACCTGGCGGGACCACCACAAACTGACCCCACCACCAAACAGGCTGCGGGTTGACCCGCGACGTGGCCTCAACCCGACCCACTATCGCGACAAAACTCTTGTTCCCGATCCGAACAATCTCACTATCGAGTCACAAAACCTAGTGGTCTTCTTAGCTCAACTACCCTCTTTCATATCATACCACTCGTGGACTTATCACACAACTATATCTCACGCACTATGCACTCCGATAAGGGTCAAACATAAAATACCTCTTTTACTCGAGATGGCCTTACCTCTAAGGTCTCTACGTATAAAACTCTAAGGCTCCCACTTTCCTTATCCCCCAATCTTACCCGGTTAACTAACCATGATTTCTAATCACAATTAACACAATGCTATGTGAACATAACATTTAAGGTATACTCATCTTATCATACGCATTTCTAATCTCTGTAGGTTAAGGATCTACCAGATTTACGGCTTCACTCCTTAGTCGTCTAATCAATCCCGCCTTGGCGCATAGCATAGGAAGTCGCCGGAAGCACGACACTCCCACAATGACACTTACCACAACGGCCACACCGAGCGGGGTGGCCTCTGCTAACACCCCTACCTCTCCGACCATCAATCATGAATCGATCCGTAGGCTAAGTCCTCCTACTGCATCCTCCTACTTGGACATCCTTTCGACACATGGCCCTGACGGCCGCAGGTAAAACAAGCATCAACAAAAGATGACATTCCCCGATGACGCCACACTGCGGAACACTGGGAAAATCAATCCGGCCGGCCGACTTACGCGGTATCTCGCGCACTAAGCCCCGAGCTTGACCAACTCCTGCATACCCCGAACGCCCCGAACCCCGCGAGGACCACTGCACCGGGGGCGCATCGATCTGGCTCACGAGACGATTCGCCGAAAGTTACAAAAGGACCTGCCGACCGCCTTCTCACGATCTTGGTTAATCCGCCGATCTCCACTTTCTCTCGCAGGCCGCTGAAGCTCGCATACGTGCCATGCTCAAGCTCGATCAAGAGCTACTCTTGCACAACCCTCTCTTAGATAGTGATCAAGACCCGTGATTAATCGGTACATCATAACTCTGTGGTAGCCAAATCCCTAGCTAGTAAGTGGTCGCTTTCTTTGCAATCTATATTCTCTGCTCCCTGGCCGCGAATCAAGGCGTAAATGTCATGGCCGCAGTAGGAACTGCTGCCACCGTGCTAAACTCTGCTGGGGCTAGCGACGTAGCAGAACTCCCCGAATGAAACACCACCTGTGATGATGATCGCTCCTAGTAACCTCTCAGACTTTACTCGCAGCCTCCTACGCTTTGCCCTTTCTCGCCCGGCCGCTTTACGCGAGGCATAACAGTGCGGAAAGAAATACGTTAGAGGGGTTCAACTTATAACACAACTCTAAGGCACGATCTCAGAGTGAGAAGAATGGAAACCAATCCTAAATATCCTATAGCCCCCTGATTATTGGTGTGGTGCACAACACACCGATAATCAAGACTCTACTAGATACGGTCTGTAGACACTTTCCGAGGATTAACTGCTCTGATACCACTTTTGTCACGACCAACCTGCGTGGATCGTGCCTTACCGCACCCAAGTAGACATACATCAGAGTAATCAGCGGAACATAAAGCAAGACATGATATAATATGAAATGTGAAACAGTTATCTGAGAAAACTTGCCTTTCGGCATATATATAAAAACTTTAAAACCGAACAGTTACATCCCATTTACAACTCTGCCCACAACAAGCATTACGCACTTCTAAGAGTTTTATCAACAATGACGGACAGTATTCCGCCATACCCCGAATGTAAGTACTACAACGACAGGGACTATACCCAAGATAAGCCTCCGAGAAACGGAGCTTCCCAAACGCCGAATCGTGACCCTATGAGCGAGGATCAAGATCGTGTACCTTTACTCGCAGATGAACGCAGCCCGGCGAGGTCAAGATAACAGTACCAAGTATGTGAAATCAAAATATCAGAATGAAATCATAGTAGTCTATATAAAGCAGGAGACATGTATGATAACCAAACTACAGTTCACAATAAATAAGCAGTCATGTCAAGTCAGGGACTCACGCCCTTAAAGCCATCACTCAAATAGAACTATGGGTCTCACGCCCACCATATAAACAAGAGCAAAATGGATATACTGTAACTGGTCTTTTCTAGGCCGCTAATGATCGAAGCAAGGCCAATCGCCCATAGTATCATTATGCGTGCCTACTCCTGGACTTCCCGCAGCCCGCATAGGTCACACATAGACCCGCATAGGTCGTATAGACCCGCATCGGGGGTAGCTAACCCCGGTACCCTCCTGGACTCCCGCAGCCCGCATAGTCTCAATAGACCGCATAGTCATTGCACCGCATAGGCATCCCCGCATCGGGATAAAACACCCGGAATGATCAATCCTGGAGCATACCGCTGCTCCGCATAGTCACATAGACCGCATAGGCCGTATAGACCCGCATCAAGGGTGGCAAGCCCTCGGTATAACAAGTCAAGGGGGTATGTGATATAATAATAGTACAACGGGCTTAAAGTTTAACAACGTAAGCACAACAAGAATATCACAAGATACTAGCACACGTAGCATCCTAACATGTTTACTTATCAAATCAACAAGAAAGTATTACAAGGCTATCACAGACCAATACAATCCAGTTCTTCACACAAGGTACTTTCTACTTTAAGTTAACAAGTTCGGGAATTTATCCCCAAAGTACTTCATACATTAACTCCTTAAAAGATCCGTTTCTTTCACAAAAGTCACACAATACCCGTAGTATAAAAATAGAGTGACTATCTTTTTAAGTAAACCAAAACACTTCCCTTTGTAAAATCAAGTAACAACATTATTTTCCAAACGTTCAAGTTTGCCTAATTTCAAATGCTCAAGTTTCTCATTTTCGAAAGGTTTCGTAGTTCATAGTTTTAATCACTTAATGATATAATTCTCCTTTAAAACAATTTGAGAAACATATGCCTTATATGTGAGTAGGTTATTCTTGTTCATAATCAATCTTATTTAAGCAGCCATGATCTAGGAAATGTAATATCATTTTGTCTCATCTTAGCTTCTATGCAGATGGAGGTTTCTACTGGTTTTAATAATACTTAATTAGTCAAAACATTTCCCTTTATTAACGCTGCAGTGGTTTGTTCGATACTTATTCTGATTTCCGAAATCAGTAAAACATTATTCCTTTTACAAACCAAGTACTCATTACTCACGAATGAGGTTTCACACTTTTTAACAAAATTCATATTAATTCAATTAAGTCAAGTCTCTTATCTTTTAAGATCAAGTCTCTTAACTTCTAAAATTAATAAACCATTCTTTTTATCACTCTTAAGTCGTTATACCTAACCTCCCATAAAGCTAGTATAACTCTTAATCTTTTAAAACCAAGTATTACTCTTCTTTCAAAAAGGATTCTTAATTCTTTTGAAATACTTCAGGATTCTTATTATTCAGGCTTAAGTCAAAAGACATTGCCGTACAACTACGTTCAGTTAACACACGTACGTCTACCATACTATATATATTCTTTTTAAAATATCATGCTCAAGAGGATAGGAAGAATCACATACCTCGCGACGATTATCGACTATTAGCTAAACGCTCCACCGCTATAACCCGGCTAGCCTTGTCCACCTTTCAAGTAGAACATGCTACTCGCAGAACATTCAACCTATAAAGGTTATATTAGTCTACCATCCTCTACATTAATATTCTTCTGATGCGATTTCAGTTCAAGTCTTTTCTGTAATATTCTTCTATTACAGTTCAATTCTCTTCTATGAATCTTATATTCATTTATACAACTACAGTATGTAATTTCCAATTACAATAGAAGGTCAAGAGTATTTACCTCGATAAGCCCAAAATTATCCAAGTTTAATGTCGATCCTGAGCAATGTTTAGCTCCTACTCCGGGTGCTCCAACCCGCTCCAAACAACCCTTAGAAGTTCTACGAAACTTCATCCTAATACTTCAACCAACTGTGAAGATTTTCCCTAGGGTTTCGTTTAGTGACTGAAGGGAAGTATAGTAGTATTTCTGGACTTTTAGTATAAGTGTAACCTTGGAATACTACAAGGTATTTGGGCCAAGGTATTTTTGAATAGTAACTATACTTGGAGAGTATTTCTACCAAGAGGGGGGTGGGGTAGTATTTTACGAGACAACTCTCAAGAGAGGAGTGGTACTCTCGCCAAGGCCACTGTGAGTGGGTACCTCTGCCAAGGCCTACTCAAAGGGGAGGGAAGGCTCGACGAACCATAGAGAGGGAGGGAGAGGGTTTTCAAGACTTAGGGATTTTTGTGGATGAAGAAGTCGTCACAAAGGGGGGGGGGGGTATTTATAGGGAAATCAAAAGCCAAGATCAAGCCAAGTGGTAGGCAAGTGTAGGGTGAGGATTTACCCATGTGTACCTTATCCATCTACCACACCAACTATCACAAATATCCTACCTAACCCAAGACCCCAATTCGTCCACTAGCCGCCCCCAACAACGCCCAATATGAGGGTGACACATGTCACCCTCCCGTTGGTCCAAAATGTTTCATCTCTCGGAAAAATCCGCAAAAATTTGAAATGACATAGCCGTAATTTACCCTTCGCAAGTCTTGTAAAACGTTTCGTCGAAAAACGATTCTTTTCGATACTTGTGAACAAAATTTCCGTCGTTGCCTAACTTTAAGGCTCCAACTTTTCTACGTACGTCCTCACGTACATACTCTGGAAATACGGGATATAACACCAGATACCAAAGCCGTGTCACGTAGCTGACCGGGGCAAGTACGAAGGATAACTACCAGATACCAAGGCCGCATCACGAGACTTCGCCACTAAACTGAACGGGGCAAGTACGAAGGCTAACTACCAGATACCAAAGCCGAATCAGCCACGACTTCGGGGCAAGTACGAGAGCCAACTACCAGATACCAAAGCCGAATCAGTAAAACCTCATGGAGAGCTAGTCCATGGAATAACACTATCAACAGAAGCGTACCCGTGGAATCCTCCTTCACTGCCGGTACGTCTAAGTAAGATCATAACAAATCAGCCGGCCCTCCATTGAGAGACGCGGTGGTATAGAAATACAATACCAGCACGACAAGGCTATCACACGCAAACATAGGCAAGTTACACACAACTCAAGGTACTTTCATTTTATGCCAAAGTCCAGGTTTTAACCCCAAAGTACTACGTACGTTAACTTCTTTTTAAAAGATCCATTTCTTTTACAAAGGTCACCCGATGCCCGTATTATAAAAATAGAGTGACTAACACTTCAAGTAGATCAAAAAACTTCCATACTTTCCTTTTTAAAATCAAGTAACAACATTCTTTTCCAATGTTCAAGTTTGCCTAATTTCAAATATTCACGTCTCTTATTTTCGAAAGATTTCATAGTTCATAGTCTTAATCACTTATTAACGTAATTCTCTTTTAAAACAATTTGAGTAACATATGCCTTATGTGTGAGTAGGTTATTCTTGTTTATAACAATCTTATTAAAGCAAATGCATGATCTAGGAAATGTAATACAATTTTGTCTTATCTCAGCTTCTATGCAGATGGAGGTTTCTACTGGTTTTAATATAATTATTTATTTGTCAATACATTTTCCTTTATTAACGCTGCAGTGGTTCGTTCGATACTTATTCTCATTTCCGAAATCAGTAAAGCATTATTCTTTAAAAACCAAGTACTCATTACTCACGAATGAGGTTTCACACTTTTTAACAACATTTATATCAATTCAATTAAGTCAAGTCTCTTATCTTTTAAGATCAAGTCTCTTAACTTCTAAAATCAATAAACCATTCTTTTATCTCTCTTAAGTCGTTATGCCTAACTTCCCATAAAGCTAGTATAACTCTTAAACTTTCAAAACCAAGTATTACTCTTCTTTCAAAAACGATTCTTAATTCTTTGAATTACTTCAAGATTCTTTATTATTTAAAACTCAAGTCAAAAGACATCGAAGTAAAACCACGCTCATTAACACACGACGCCTACCGTACTATATATATTCTTTTAAAATATCATGCTCAAGAGGATAGGAAGAATCACATACCTCGCGACGATTATCGACAATTAGCAAATAGCTCCAAAGTACTGTAATCCTGCTAGCCTTTTCCACCCTTCGAGTAGAATACGCTACTCGCAGTACTTCAACCTATAACGGTCATATAAGTCTATCAACGTCTAGACTACTCTGTAGAATGATTCTAGATACATGATTCCTTATTCTATGGAAAATTGGGCAGCACTTCCCTACCCGCCAAACTACACAAGTCTACTGTAAATACAGCTCAGTTCTCATCTTTTATACCATCCTTATATACGTCTTATACTCAATTCTATACTACTACAGTATGTAATTTCCAATTACAATAGAAGGGTAAGAGTATTTACCTCGATAAGCCCAAAATTATCCAAGTTTAAAAGTCGATCCTGAGCAAGGTTTAGCTCCTATTCTGTACGCTCCAATTCGCTCCTAGAAACCCTTAGAAGTTCTACACAACTTCTACTAAATACTTTAACCAACTATGAAGATTTTCCCTAGGGTTTTGTTTAGTGACTAAAGGAAGTATAGTAGTATTTTCCGGGCTTTTAGTATAGAGGTAACTTTGGGCATACTACAAGGTATTTGGGCCAAGGTATTTTGGAATAGTAACAACACTTGGAGAATACTTTTCTACCAAGGGGGGGTGTGTTTCGGCTAGCACACGCGAGTGGGGTTTCGCCGAGGCCTCAAAGGGGAGGAGGTTGGACGAGAGTTTCACTAAGGGGGAGAGGGATTTCGCCTTGGAATTTCACAAGTGAGGATGAAGAATAAGTCTTGCACTTGAGGGGTATTTATAGGGAAACCAATGGCCAAGATCAAAACAAGTGGATGGATGAGATTTGGACAAGTGTTGTGCTGGTCCCACCTATCTATCTACCACACAAATATCTAGCAAACATTGACCAAATGTTTTAGGCAAAAAAAATGACAAAAACGTGCCAACCACTCCCCTTGATTGCCGTCCACTTGAGGGACAAGTGTCGCCCTCTCGTTGGTCCAAAATATTTCATCTCTCGGAAAAATCCGCAAAAAATATAAATGTTGCAACCGTAATTTTCCTTCGCAAAGTCCGAAAACGTTTACGTGAAAACAATTCTTTCGCTAGTTGTGAACAAATTTCGTCCCTTTGCCTACTTAAGGCTTAAACTTTGTACGCGCCTCACGCATATACTGCGGAAATACGGTATAACAAAGGGTGCCTGTGTGGCACCCGCCATGCCCGGTTCGGGTCGTGACAATGCCACCCTGTAACAAGATCCATATTAATTACCTCTCATATTTAGGTTGGGATTTCAATCGCCTGCAATAGCCCACTGGGCTTCTGGTGCTCAACCATGACCTGCTACTAACTCGGACACTAAGAAGTAAACTCCGCTATGTCCCTTTTTCCGATCATCTCACCCATACATACATCTGAGGTCACGACACAACTTAGTCGACCCCGAACAATTTGAGCAATAAGCACTGTATGCCTCCCCTAAAACCTGCCGACTAGTCCTGCAGCACCGGGTACACACAATCTATCCTCATATCACATCACCTCATCCGGTGCTACTAAAACATGTTTTTCTCTTCTCGGAGAGCCGTATCTCGATACCGTATCATAACTGGATCCTCATACTGTCGCCTCTTTACCTCTTCAACGACGGAAGACTCGGCAACCTCTCGGATCTAAACTTCATTAACCTTGGAAACAAATAATCGAACCCCTAGGCTCGGTAACAGAAGAATCTAACTTATGGTTCCTGATTCCCTTTCTCTGTTGCAACCAAACTTGGTCACTAAACTTAGACTTAATTCCTTTGCTTGCCTCATGGCTAAGACTTACTGTCAATCACAATTTAGGGGAGAGGTTTTCCTTGATCTTGTCACGTAACAATCCTATTATTCTCTCCCAGCTCGTAGAGATAATAGCCAGGTGTTACCACATTTCCTCAAAATGTTCTTACTTCCCATTATTTACTAATGGTCTTTACACTAGTCTGGGGTAATCATAACTCGTGCAACTTACATGACCATAGTCGTATTCTCCTTTATCATTCTGGTCATATCCTTACCTTAGGCCTATTATTAGCAAAAGTATTTCTATCTTGATTCATAATCGTACAGTTTCATACAAGCGTACTACCTGCATTTATATGTTTACGATACTTCCTAGACCAATTCGTACGTCGTTCTTAATTAACCTAACACAACACTTTTCCCACGGTTATCTACAACTGTAACCTATGGCATGACGATACCGAAGACCTTACCAGTCTCATATCCTGCGTCTAACAACATGGGTACACGCAACCCCATAATACGTAAACCTGTCCTTTTACGTGGGGAAGAGAACTTATCTCCCTTTCTTAAAATTTCCTTGGAGTCACAACCCTAATCACAGGGTCCTCTTGCGGTCCAGTAATTGTCTAATCATCACGCACCGCCTTTAAGTTCGTGTAGATTTTCTAACCTACCAAAGATGCCCTCAGCTTTCCGCTGGCAGCACTCGTACTTATTTATTCTTGCCTTGCACATTTTCCTGCTATTATCCGGAAGGTCGTTGTCACGACCCGAACCCGGGCCCGTGACTGGTGCCTTACCCCAGGCACCCAAGTAGACATACATCAGAGTAATCAGCGGAATATAAAACACAACAGGAAATAATGTAAAGGAGACACATGTTTATCTGAAGAAAAGTTGCCTTTCGGCATATATATATATATAAAAGCTTAATCCAACATACATCCTTTTTACAACTCGCCCACAACAAGATTTCATGCACTTAAGAATGATATAACAACAACGATGGACAGAGCCGCCATACCCCGAATGTAAGCACCTACAACAACAGGACTATACCAAAGATAAGCCTCCGAGAAACGGAGCTTCCCAAACGCCGAATCGTGACCCTACGAGCGAGGATCAACATCGTGTACTCTACTCGCAGATTTAACGCAGCCCCAAGGAGGTCACAACAGTACCAAGTATGTGAAACTGAAAATATCAGAAATGAAATCATAGTAGTCTATATAAAGGTGAGACATGTATGATAACCAAACTACGCTCACAATAAATAAGCGATATGTCAAGTCGTGACTCACGCCTCAAAGTCATTACTCAAATACAACTATGGGTCTCACGCCCACAACATCAATCATGCCCGTGGAATACCTTTCTCACCGCCACAGCCTATGATATAAAAGCACCAAGGAATACATGAACACCGTGTCCCACCTGTGTCATAATAAAACCGCACGGGTAAGTACGAAGGCATAGCCGACTACTAACACCTACGCATCAACAAGGTCATAAATCAGATTATGAGATCTGTCTGCACCGCCACATGATCGGCCGCCACTCTCGCAGATCTAATGCGCGCGTCAGTCCCGAACTTCCCGCAGCTCCGCATAGGCCACTCCAATGGCCCGCATGAGGTATTCCTCGCATCGAGGGTAGCTACTCCCCGGCAACGTCCTGGACTCGCAGTCCGTATGGCCACATAGACCGCATGAGGTATAACCCCGCACACTAACCTGGAACTCTCGTAGCTCCGCATAGGTCACACAGACCCGCATGAGGTATTCTCGAATCATAGGTCACACAGACTACCGAAGTCTACCCCGTGACGGAGGCGCCTTAACCCCCGGAATCATGTCAAGAGGTGAGTGATGTAATACTAACATAATAGCTTATCGTTAAACAACATAAGCACAACAAGGGAAACCCCTTTACACAAACGTCACAAGATACTAACACACGTAGCATCCTAACATGTTTACTTATCAACTCAACAAGAAAGTATTACAAGGCTATCACAAACCAACATAATCAAGTTATTCTCACAAGGTACTTTCTACTTTATGTTAACAAGTTCGGGTTTTTATCCCCAAAGTACTTCATACATTAACTCTTTAAAAGATCCGTTTCTTTCACAAAAGTCACACAATACCCGTAGTATAAAAATAGAGTGACTATCTTTTTAAGTAAACCAAAACACTTCCCTTTGTAAAATCAAGTAACCACATTATTTTTCCAAACGTCACGTTTGCCTAATTTCAAATGCTCAAGTTTCTCATTTTCGAAAGGTTTCGTAGTTCATAGTATTTAATCACTCAATGATATAATTCTCCTTTAAAACAATTTGAGAAACATATGCCTTATATGTGAGTAGGTTATTCTTGTTTATAACAATCTTATTACAGCAACCATGATCTAGGAAATGTAATATCATTTTGTCTCATCTTAGCTTCTATGCAGATGGAGGTTTCTACTGGTTTTAATAATACTTTATTAGTCAATACATTTCCCTTTATTAGCGCTGCTGTGGTCTGTTCGATACTTATTCTGATTTCCGAAATCAGTAAAACATTATTCCTTTTTAAAAACCAAGTACTCATTACTCACGAATGAGGTTTCACACTTTTTAACAAAATTCAGATTAATTCAATTAAGTCAAGTCTCTTATCTTTTAAGATCAAGTCTCTTAACTTCTAAAATCAATAAACCATTCTTTTTATCTTTCTTAAGTCGTTATACTTAACTTCCCATAAAGCTAGCATAACTCTTAAGCTTTTAAAACCAAGTATCACTCTTCTTTTAAAAAGGTTTCTTAATTCTTTTGAAATACTTCAGATTCTTATTATTCAGGCTTAAGTCAAAAGACATTGCCGTAAAACTACGTTCAGTTAACACACGTACGTCTACCGTACTATATATATATTCTTTTAAAATATCATGCTCAAGAGGATAGGAAGAATCACATATCTCGCGACGATTATCGACTATTAGAAAATAACTCCAAAGTACTGTAGTCCGACTAGCCTTTTCCACCCTTCGAGTAGAATACGCTACTCGCAGTACTTCAACCTATAACGGTTATACAAGTCTATCAATGTCTAGACTACTCGGTATAATAAATCTAGATACAAGATTCTACTTTAAAAATCGTAAAGACTTCCTACCCACAAACTTCACAAGTCTACTATAAATACAGTCCTATGTAAGTATAGTTCAATTCTCTTCTTATATACCTTCCTGGTATATAACTTATACTTAATTCTTATACTTCAATAGTATGTAAACTCAATTACAATAGGGAGACAAGATATTTACCTCGATAAGCCCAAAATTATCCAAGTTTAAATGTCGATCCTGAGCAACGTTTAGCTCCTACTCTGGGCGCTCCAACCCGCCCCAAACAACCCTTAGAAGTTCTACACAACTTCTACTTAACACTTCAACCGACTATGAAGGTTTTCCTTAGGGTTTCGTTTTGAGATAAAAAGGACATAAGGTAGTATTTCCGGGCTCTACGTATAGAGGTAACTTTTGGAATACTACAAGGTAAGGCTAAGGTATTTTGGAATAGTAACAATACTTGGAGAGTATTTTCTACCAAAGTGGGGTATTTTACGAGAACAACTAGGCAATGGGGGTGTACTTCTACCAATACCACTAGGAGGGGATACCTCTCGCCATGGGCCTCTCAAAGGGGAGGAAGCTCTGGACGAGAGCAACAAGGGAGGGATGATTTAAAGACTTAGAACATTTTGTGGATGAGAAGACTTCACAGGGAGTGGGTATTTATAGGGAAACCAATGGCCATGATCAAGCCAAGTGGGGGCAAGTGGAGGCCAAGATTTGCCCAAGTGCCCCTATCCCTACTCCACAATTCCTCACAAACATTGACCCATGATTTAGGCACAAACAAGGCACAAAATCGCACCAATCGCCAAGAATCCGCAATCTTGAGGGTGACAAGTGTCGCCTCTCGTTGGTCCAAAATATTTCATTTCTAAAAATCCGCATAAATAATAAATGACATAGCCGTAATTTTCCTACGCAAGCTTTGGAAAATGTTTCGTCGGAAACGATTCTTTCGGTGGTCAGGTACAAAATTTTCTGGCCCTATGCCTAACCTAAGGCTCAAACTTTTCAGACGCACGCCCCACGCATACATACCGATATACGGTATAACATTCTCCTTAGAAACATTCGTCCCGAATGTTCCTTCTAAGCCTAAAAACACAAGTGCTCAGATAGTCTTCACCACTATACTTACGAAACAATCATGCCGCACTGCCATAATATCAGAACGACTCGTGCCTTATCCCGCACCCTAGTGATACAATCATCGAGAAAACCAGAAAATAAAACTTAAACAAGAAACAGATATATGAACATAAACAAAGCAACCCAACTGCTACCTTCCAATAACATAATAAATACAACTCTTTCAAAACGAGCTTTAATCCCTTTTACAAACCACGTTCTAAGATTTACAACAACTATGACGACAGGGGCGCCATACCAATGTACAAGAACCTACAACTCGTGGAACACATACCAAAAGATAAGCCTCCGAGAAACGGAGCTTCCCGAGATCCTAAGGCGAGGATCCACGACCGATGTACTCTACACGCAGCCCAAGGAGGTCTGACAGTACCAAGTATGTGAAATCAGAAAATATCAGAATGAAATCATACTAGTCTATATAAAGCAGAGACATGTATGATAACCAAACTACCAACATAAAAGCGACTCACGCCTCAAGTCATCACTCAAATATAACTATGGGTCTTACGCCCACAACATCAATCATGTTCGCATCATGGCCGCGTCTGCATCGGTGTAGACATGTCCATGATGCAACAATAATACCAATGGCCACGCCCGAATTCTACTGGCATCAACAATAATATCTTTGGTGATCAACCCCGTGGCCACGTGCCCCTGATTCTACTCTGTAGACATGTCCATGTGACATCAACAACAAGACAAGAATCAAAATGGAAACATACCCGTGGAATTCTCTATCACCGCCGACGCCCAAGTAAGTTCTCAACAAGTCGATCGCCATCGAGAGACGGTATACGTAAATACCACACTTGCACAACAAAGGCTATCATCACAAGCATAGGCAAGTTTCACAACAACAAGCATAGTTTCACAACAACAAGCATAGTAAGTTTCACACAACTCAAAGTACTTTCATTTTATGCCAAAGTCCTGTTTTTAACCCCAAAGTACTACATACGTTAAGTTCTTTTAAAAGAGATCCATTACTGTTATAAAAGTCACCCTATACACATCGTATTAGAATGACCAACCCACATTCCTTTTCAAAATCAAGTAACAACATTCTTTTCCTAAGTTCCAGTTTGCCTAGTTTCAATTACTCAAGCTTCTCATTTTCAAATGATCAAGTCACTTATTTTAGAAAGGTTTCATAACTCATAGTCTTAATCTCTTTTAAAACAATTGAGTAACATATGTCATATATGTGAGTAGTTTATTCTTTGTTTATAACGATCTTATTACTGCAGACATTATCTAGAAAATTTAATATCATTTTGTCTCATCTTAGCTTCTACGGATGGAGGTTTCTGGTTTTAATACAATACATCATTATTCAATACATTTTCCTTTATTAACGCTGATACACATTCTCGATTCCCAAATCAAACATTATCCCTTTAAAACCAAGTACTCATTACTCACGAATGAGGTTTCACACAAACATCCACATTAAAACAAATAAGTTAAGTCTCTTATCTTATAAGATCAAGTCTCTTAACTTCTAACATCAAGAAACCATTTTCACTACATTCGTTATAACTAACTTCCCATAAAGCTATTATAACACCCTATGTTTTAAACCAACCAAATCACTTAGCACATGTACGTCACCGTACTACATAGTTCACAACAATCATGCTAGAAAAGATAGGAAGAGGTTCACATACCGCGACGATTTATCGACAATAAGCAAAACGCTCAAGTACTTCAACCCGGCTACTCCTAAGCCAAGTAGATCACGCCACACGTAGTACTCCACTCCTAAAATGGTCATAGTACTCTATCAAACCTTTCTTATCATTGAAGACTTATACCAATAAAAAGCCCTCAAAATCTACGGAAATTTGACTTCCCCGCTTATACTCACTTTTCCATCTTTTACCAAGGAATATAATATATATACCATATATATATATAAGGCGTAATAATTAAACAACATAAAGAAGGGGATTACACGCCCAAACGGTAACGCGTTTACTATCACGCCCATAACAACAATAAGTAAAAGAAGGGGATTACGCGCCAACCGTAACGCGTTTACTATCACGCCTTCATAACAATATAATAATTAAAAAGGGATCACACGCCCAAACGAACGCGATTGAAAAATCTTCCCTTAATGTAAATGTAAATACAGTCCAATGTAAATACAGTCCAAAGTAAATACAGTCCAAAGTAAATACAGTCCTTAAGTTGGGGTCCTTGGCCAACTTTGTCCATTTTACTTATCCAATTTACTCATTAGTCATCCAACTTATATTTCCATTCTTAATATAAGTTATAGTTACTTTGTTATTAGCTTCTTAGCAAGTAAGATACGTTTTTACCATTTTAATGACAAACGGCCAATCCTTTCTTTTAACAAGTTAACAAGATCCAACTCTTCCAAACTTACTCCATATATTATATAATCCATAATATACTTATAATATATGTATAACAACCAATTCACAAAGAGGTTTAAGTTCCACTACCTCAAATAGCCCAAAAATATCCAAGTTCTTAAAGTCGCTCCAAGCAAGTCTTAGCTCCAAATCTTTACGTTCCAATCCGCTACAAGCAACCCATAGAAGCTCCTAACCAACTTCTCTTCAAGATTCAACTCCAAAAAGTGAAGAACACTTAGGTTTCAAGATGACAACTTTCGCCGGCATCCCTTCAAGGCTAGGGTGTGAAATCTTTTCCAACTCTTGGTACACAATCTTCCTAACACCTTGGAAGAACACTTGAGAGTTTAAGAATTGTTGGACAAATTTTGCTCAAGAAATGGGGCAAAACCGAGAGCTCTAGGTCAAGGGAGAAGGAGGGTTTTTCAAGTCTTCAAATGTCTAAGTGTGGAAGATTTCATCAACTAAGGGTGCATATATAGACAACCAAGGATAGGATGAAGGCAAGTGTGTGGTTGAGATTGGGGACAAGTGTGGGTGGGACCCACAAGCCACTTGTCCACACAAAATATCTAGCAAGACTTGCCACTGTCTGCCACTTGTCTAGCTAATTTCGCCAAGGGACACCTAGGGGTGACACGTGTCGCCTCCTACTCGTCCAAAATATTTCATCTCCGAAAATATCCATAATGGCCAAAATCTCAAAACTAAGCGGCCCCACAAAACCAGAATTTCACCCGTGGCCCCACGTGACCATTTCCTAAATAAAATTCCATAATTCTCAAATATTCTAAGAAGTCCGAATACCAAACTGGGAATCCAATTCCCATTAACGAACCTTTTTCTTCACAAAACCTAAACTTTTCCGTCGAAAAATCACATCTTTCTTTCTTTCCAAAATTTCTGTCGTAATCTCGCACGTACATCCTCACCTATATACCCTGGAACTACGGGGTATAACAAATACAACACGCGCAAATACTTACATCCAAGTCCACGAGGAATCACCTCCATCACTACAAAAGCTCCCACTCGAGGTCTAAAATATACTCCCTTTGCACCCTCACTTTACAAAAGAAATGATCACATCTATGCTCGTAACACATGCTCGCTTCTTCCTTACTCGCCGCATCTTCTCGTACATTTGAACTCTTTCTCATAACTTACCACATTTCTGTTACTGCTTCTGTTTCCAAAATCTCTGGGTTACTACCTCCAACTTGATCATCATTAACTGGAAACACTCTGGATGGATCTTCGATGCTTTTCCGAACATAGCAACATGAAAGACCGAACGTCAACTCAACCTGCCGCCGCCGCCAATTATCCGCACGACTACTGTTGACTCTGAGCTGCCAATAACCTCTTCTGGATAAGCTTCACCCTATCCACATCCTGCTGAATAAGTATGAACCAACTATCTGAACCTTGCCAACATCAAACCAATTGACCGGCAACTTACACTTCCGCCCCTAGAAGGCGTCATAAAGCGACATCCGAATACTGAAATGGTAGCTATAAAACACTCCCTAACAGGAGGCAACAATCCTCACCGCTACCCCTGAAATCCAAACACTGGCCCGAGGGCGAATGCGATACGGAGACTCACCTGAGTTCCTAACCCTGCCTGGTAAAACTTCCAGAAAACAAAATAGCCAGAACTGGCTCCACTGCCTGACATAAGGTGAAAGCAGGCACCTCGTGCAGCCTTACAACCTTCCTGATATAATCATCTCGCATAACCCACTGCCGAGTACACGGTTTTGACTGAAAGACAAGATGGGCTGACCTCATCGGCCCGACTACTGGTCGAACGCATCCACGAACTCG
Source organism: Przewalskia tangutica (assembly GCA_029844215.1). Classification (NCBI taxonomy): domain Eukaryota; kingdom Viridiplantae; phylum Streptophyta; class Magnoliopsida; order Solanales; family Solanaceae; genus Przewalskia; species Przewalskia tangutica. The sequence goes on from CM056720.1 coordinate 93,531,290, forward strand.
TACGCTGGTTAACTAAACTTGGGCCTAACACCCTCATGACCCTACCACAAAGCGGAACCACCACAAACTGACCCCACCACAATACAGGCCGCGGGTTGACCCGCAATTGGTCCGCAACCCGACCCGCTATCACGCAAAACTCTTGTTCCCCGATCCGGAACAATCTCATAATCAAGTCACGAAAACCTAGTGGTCTTCTTAGATCAACTACCCTCTTTCCTTTCACACTACACAGGGACTTATCACACAAACATATCTCACATGAACTATGCACTCCGCTAAGGGTCAAATATAAAATAAATCTTTTACTCAAGATGACCTCACATCTAAGGTCTCTACGTATAATATTCTAAGGCTCATAATTAACACAATGCTATCTGAACATAACACTTAAAATATACTCATCTTATCACACATACTAATCTCTAGAGGGTTAAGGATATACCTGTATCTACTGCTTCACTCCCCTTTTGTCGTTCTAGTCAATCCCGCTCGCTGACGATAGCTAGGAAGGTGATGAACTAGCCACCGATCCCGGCCGAGTCTCTACATCCGCGCCTCCGTCGGACAAATTCTCGCAAATGGCCCGCTGGCCGCAAGCATAACAAGTCCGTCGAAGCACGACACTCCCAAAATGACATTTACCACAACGGCCACACCGATGTGGGGGTGGCCTCCTCTGGCTAACACCCCTTTCTCTCCGAACCACTGGCTCCGCAACTGATCTGGTAGACCGAGTCCTCCTACTAGGACATCTTTTCGACACATGGCCCTGACGACCGCAGGTATAACAAGTACCAACAAAAAGACGACATTCTCGGATGACGACGCTTGCCACACCGCTGCGAACACCGAGGGAAAATCAATCCGGTGGTGAAACCTATGTGTTCCGCGAACTAGCGACTCGAGCTCGACCAACTCCTACATACCGAACGCCCCGAACCCCTGGGAACCACTCAGATCGCGGAGGCGCATAACAAATCTGCCGAGAAGGTCCGCCGAAAGTTACCAAAGGACCTCATTGCTCGCCTCTTCTGCCGATCTTGGTTAACCCGTCGATCCCTACGTTTCTTGGCCTGCTGTGCATAAGCCTGTACGCAGGCCATGCTCATGCCTGACTGAAGAGCTACTCTTGCACAACCCTTTCTTATATATTCATCAAGGCCCGCGATAAATCGATACATAAAATACTCTCTGGTTGCTAAATCCATAGCTAGAAACAGTGGTCGCTCTTTGCAATCCATACCTCGCCATCGGGTCGTGGAACCAAGGTTCAAATATCATGGCCGCAGAGCTAATCGCCGCTGCTGACTCTGTGGGATTGGCGACGCCGCAGAACTCCTCGAATGAAGCACCACCTCAGTGATGATTGGGCACTGTGCCCTAGTAACCCTCTCGGTTTCTACTCGCAGCCTCCTACGCTTGCCCTTCGGGCCCGGTTGCCTTTACGCGGGGCATAATCGTAAGTGAAAGAAATACGTTAGAGGGTCCAACTTATAACACGGCTCTAAGGCACGATCTCGAGTGAGAAGAATGGAAACCAATCCTAAATATCCTATAGCCTCCTGATTATCGTGGTGCACAACACACCGATAATCAAGACTCTACTAGATACGGTTCAGACACTTTCCGAGGATTAATCGCTCGATACCACTTTTGCCACGACCGAACCTGCCCTGGATCGTGCCTTACCCCGGGCACCCAAGTAGACATACATCAGAGTAATCAGCGGAATATAAAACACAACAGGAAACAATGTAAAGGAGACACATGTTTATCTGAAGAAAAGTTGCCTTTCGGCATATATATATATATAAAAGCTTAAATCCGAACAGTTACATCCTTTTTACAACTCTTCCCACAACAGTACTACAGACCTCTAAGAATGATATAACAACAATGGCGGGACAGGGCCCCGCCATACCCCTGAATGTAAGCACCTACAACAACAGGGGACTATACCAAAGATAAGCCTCCGGAGAAATGGAGCTTCCCAAACGCTGAACTGTGACCCTATGAGCGAGGATCAACACTGGTGTACCTCTACCTACGGCATGAACGCAGCCTTCGGGCGAGGTCGATAACAGTACCAAGTATGTGAAACTCAAAATATCAGAAATGAAATCATAGTAGTCTATATAAAGCAGAGACATGTATGATAACCAAACTACGATTCACAATAAATAAGCGATATGTCAAGTCGTGACTCACGCCTCAAAGTCATCACTCAAATACAACTATGGGTCTCACGCCCAAAACATCAATCATGCCCGTCGAATACCTTCCTCACTGCCGGCAGTATATGATATAAAAGCATCAAGGAACACACATGAACACCGTGTCCCACTGTGTCATAATAAAACCGCATGGGTAAGTACGAAGGCATAGCCGACTACTAACACCTACGCATCAACAAGGTCATAAATCAGATCATGAGATCTGTCTGCACCGCCACATGATCGGCCGCCACTCTCGCGAGATCTAATGTGCGCGTCTAGTCCTGGAACTTCCCGCAGCTCCGCATAGGCCACTCCAATGGCCCGCATGAGGTATTCCTCGCATCGAGGGTAGCTAGTCCCCGGCAACGTCCTGGACTCGCAGTCCGCATGGCCACATAGACCGCATGAGGTATAACCCGACACACTAACCTGGAACTCTCGTAGCTCCGCATAGGTCACACAGACCCGCATGAGGTATTCTCGAATCATAGGTCACACCGCTGAAGTCTACCCGCGACGGAGGCGACTTAACCCCTAATCATGTCAAGAGGTGAGTGATGTAATACTAACATAATAGCTTATCGTTAAACAACATAAGCACAACAAGGGAAACCCCTTTACACAAACGTCACAAGATACTAACACACGTAGCATCCTAACATGTTTACTTATCAACTCAACAAGAAAGTATTACAAGGCTATCACAAACCAACACAATCAAGTTATTCTCACAAGGTACTTTCTACTTTATGTTAACAAGTTCGGGTTTTTATCCCCAAAGTACTTCATACATTAACTCTTTAAAAGATCTGTTTCTTTCACAAAAGTCACACAATACCCGTAGTATAAAAATAGAGTGACTATCTTTTTAAGTAAACCAAAACACTTCCCTTTGTAAAATCAAGTAACCACATTATTTTTCCAAACGTCACGTTTGCCTAATTTCAAATGCTCAAGTTTCTCATTTTCGAAAGGTTTCGTAGTTCATAGTATTTAATCACTCAATGATATAATTCTCCTTTAAAACAATTTGAGAAACATATGCCTTATATGTGAGTAGGTTATTCTTGTTTATAACAATCTTATTACAGCAGCCATGATCTAGGAAATGTAATATCATTTTGTCTCATCTTAGCTTCTATGCAGATGGAGGTTTCTACTGGTTTTAATAATACTTTATTAGTCAATACATTTCCCTTTATTAGCGCTGCTGTGGTCTGTTCGATACTTATTCTGATTTCCGAAATCAGTAAAAACATTATTCCTTTTAAAAACCAAGTACTCATTACTCACGAATGAGGTTTCACACTTTTTAACAAAATTCAGATTAATTCAATTAAGTCAAGTCTCTTATCTTTTAAGATCAAGTCTCTTAACTTCTAAAATCAATAAACCATTCTTTTTATCTTTCTTAAGTCGTTATACCTAACTTCCCATAAAGCTAGCATAACTCTTAAGCTTTTAAAACCAAGTATTACTCTTCTTTCAAAAAGGTTTCTTAATTCTTTTGAAATACTTCAGATTCTTATTATTCAGGCTTAAGTCAAAAGACATTGCCGTAAAACTACGTTCAGTTAACAAACGAACGCCTACCGTACTATATATATATTCTTTTAAAATATCATGCTCAAGAGGATAGGAAGAATCACATACCTCGCGACGATTATCGACTATTAGCAAATAGCTCCAAAGTACTGTAGTCCGGCTAGCCTTTTCCACCCTTCGAGTAGAATACGCTACTCGCAGTACTTCAATCTATAACGGTTATACAAGTCTATCAATGTCTAGACTACTCGGTAGAATAAATCTAGATACAAGATTCTACGGAAAAAATTCAAAGACTTCCTACCACAAACTTCACAAGTCTCATCAGAATACATTCTATGTAAGTACAGTTCAATTCTCTTCTTATATACTTTCCTGGTATATAACTTATACTTAATTCTTATACTTCAATAGTATGTAAACTCAATTACAATAGGGAGACAAGATATTTACCTCGATAAGCCCAAAATTATCCAAGTTTAAATGTCGATCCTGAGCAACGTTTAGCTCCTACTCTGGGCGCTCCAACCCGCCCCAAACAACCCTTAGAAGTTCTACGCAACTTCTACTTAACACTTCAACCGACTATGAAGGTTTTCCTTAGGGTTTCGTTTTGAGACAAAAAGGACATAAGGTAGTATTTTCGGGCTCTACGTATAGAGGTAACTTTTGGAATACTACAAGGTAAGGCTAAGGTATTTTGGAATAGTAACAATACTTGGAGAGTATTTTTATACAAAGGGGGGTATTTACGAGATACGAGAACTAACTAGGGGGTGTACCTCTCGGCCAACACCACTAGGAGTGGATACCTCTCGGCCAAGGCCTCTCAAAGGGGAGGAAGCTCTGGAGAGAGCAACAAGAGAGAGGAGGATTTCAAGACTTAGAACATTTTGTGAATGAAGAAGTCTTCACAAAGGGGGGGGGGGTATTTATAGGGAAACCAATGGCCATGATCAAGCCAAGTGGGGGGCAAGTGGAGGGCCAAGATTTGCCCAAGTGCCCCCTATCCCTACTCCACAATTCCCTCACAAACATTGACCCATGATTTAGGCACAAAACAAGGCACAAAATCGTGCACCAATCGGCCAAGAATCCGCCAATCTTGAGGGTGACAAGTGTCGCCCTCTCATTGGTCCAAAATATTTCATTTCTCGGAAAAATCCGCAAAAATAATAAATGACATAGCCGTAATTTTCCCTACGCAAGCTTTGGAAAAGGTTTCGTCGGAAAACGATTCTTTTCGGGGGTTGTGCACAAAATTTTCGGTCCTATGCCTAACTTAAGGCTCAAACTTTTCGTACGTACGTCCTTACGTACATACTCTGGAAATACGGGGTATAACAGTCGTGGCCCTGACCGCCACACCAAGCCAACTCTAAGTACCTCCAAGGGCACTTAACATAAATTCCTTCAAATTCAATTATTACTTACTTTCTGCGTCAATTTACCTCAAATGAACAAGTCACACAGACTTATATAAAAAAAACAATGATGTCAAAGAAGGAAGGATAATTCACTGGTGTTATACCCCGTATTTCCAGAGTATGTACGTGAGCGCGTACGTATTATAATTTGAGCCTTAAAAGTTGGCTAGTTTCGAAATTTGTACACAACACCCGATTAGAGTCGTTTTTCGACGAACGTTTCCACGCTTTCGTAGGAAAATTCCGCTATGTCATTTATAAATTTTATGGATTTTTCCGAGAGACGAAACATTTTGGACAACGAGAGGCGACACTTGTCACCTCTAATCGAGCACTTGAGGCGCCCTTGGACGATTTGGCCTCGCTTTTAGTCAAGGGTTAGGTAGGATATTGTGGTGGTAGATGGATAAGGTGTACTTGGCTTAATCTTAGCCTTACACTTGCCTAACACTTGGATGGATCTTGGCCATTGGTTGGCCTTCACTTGACCTATAAATACCCCTCTAGTTGAAGACTTTCTTCATCCAAAAACTTGAGCAATCTAACTAAGTCTCAAAATACTCCTCTCCTCGAGCTTTCATCCACCACACCCCTCCCCTTTGAGAGCCCTTCGCCAGCCACCTCCCTCCCTGTGGTGTTTTGCCGTGGTACCCCAGCCTAGTTGTCTCGTATAAATACCCCTTTTGTGGTATAGAAATACTCCAAGTATTGTTATAATGCCCAAATACCTCGCCCAAATACCTTGTAGTTTTCCAAGGTTACACTTTTACAAGCCCGTAAAATACTATTATACTTCCTCACACAAAAACGAAACCCTAAGTAAATCTTCACCCGTAGTTGAAGTCATAAGAAGTTGGTTAGAACTTCTAGGGTTGGTTGGAACGGATGGAGCGCCGAGTAGGAGCTAAACGTTGTTCAGATCGACATATAACTTGGATAATTTTGGGCTTAACGAGGTAAACACTTTGACCTTCTGTTGTAATTGGAAATTACATGTTGTAGAGTATATAGTTAAGTATACTATATATAGAACTGAATAATACTTACGCAATGTCTTGCGACTTAAGCCCGAATTTAAAAGTGAGTGATCAGAATTACATGGTAGATCAGACATGAGACTTGTTATACCGTATTTTCAGGTATGTGCGTGGCGTATGTAGAAAATTTGAACTTGTAAAGTGGCTTGGAAATTTATTTGTTCACAACACCCGATTAGAGTCGTTGAAACGTTTTCCACGATTTCGTAGGGAAAATTCCGGCTATGTCATTTTTAATTTTTGCGGATTTTTCCGAGAGACGAAACATTTTGGACCAACAAGAGGGCGCCACTTGGCACCCTCTCATTGGAGCACGTTATGGGCTTATCGAGGTAAATATCTTGTCCCTCTATTGTAATTGGAGATTACATGATTGTTAGACTATATAGTTGAAGTACTATATATAGAATCAGCGTTGTTAAATGTCTTTTGACTTAAGAATAATAAGAAACCTTTTCAAAGAAGCATCAATCGTATTTACATAGGGTGTATTACAGTAGACTTGTGCTTTTCGTGAGGTAGAATTGTGCACGTCCGTTAGATGTATGAACCCCGTTGGCTTGATAGTGGCCGAATAGAGGAGATTTACGCTGCTTGTGGAGGGGCCATTTTCAGAATGTTCTACGATGAGGTCTAAATGTTAATAAGCGCCTTATGGCCTTATAGGTTGAAGTACTACGTGTGGCGCGATCTACTTGGCAGGAGTAGCCGACGGTTGGAGGTACTGAGCGTTTTGCTATTAGTCGATACTCGCGAGGTATGTGAACCTCTTCCTATCTCTTCTAGCATGATATGTGAACTATGTAGTACGGTAGACGATACGTGCTAAATGTATTTGATTGGTTTAAAACATAAAGTGTTATAACGACTTTATGGGAAGTTAGTTATAATAGCTTTATGTTGGTAAGAAATACTTGTGGTTTTAAAAGGTAATGATTTGAACTATAAGCGGCTTGTTATGTGTTAATAAAGAACTTGAAGTATTTCAAAAGATTTTTAAATCATTTTGAAAGAAGTAATACTTGGTTTTTGAAAACTTAAGAGTTATACTAGCTTTATGGAAAGTTAGGTATAACGGCTTAAGAATGTTTTCTTGATTTGAAATCGAATGTGTATCGACAAACCATCGTTAATAAAAAGGAAATGTTTTGTGATTTAGTATTATTAAAATCAAGAGAAACTTCCATCTGCATGTAAGATGAGACAAAATGATATTTCCTAGATCATAATAAGATTATTATAAACGAGAATATCCTACTCACATATAAGGCTTATGTTTCTCGGATGGTTTAAAGAGAATTATATTCTTAAATGAATAAGACTATGAACTACGAAACCTTTCTAAAATAAGAAACGTGAACATTTGAAATTAGGCAAACTTGGACGTTTGGATAATAATGTGGTTACTTGATTTTACAAAGATAAGTGTTTTGATAATCACTCTCTTTTCATATCAGGTATTGTGTGACTTTTGTGAAAGTAACGATCTTTTAAAAAGTTAATGTATGAAGTACTTTGGGGATAGCAACCCATGTTGACTTATAGTAGAAAGTACTGTGTATAACTTGATTGTGTTGGTTTGTGATAGCCTTGTAATACTTTCTTGTTGATTGATAAGTAAATGTGCTAGATGCTACGTGTGTTAGTATCTTGTGATTATTATGTAAGGGGTCACTCTTGCTTACGTTGTCAAACGTTAAGCCCGTTATCATTATTATATCACATACCCTCGACTTGTTACACCGGGGCTTTCCACCTTGATGCGGTCTCTACGCCTACTTGTGACTACGCGGAGTCGCGAGCTCCGGATTGATCATTCCGGTGTTTAGCGACGGGATGCCCGGTCTTTGAGGACTATGCGGTCTTTGAGGACTACGCGGGAGCCTAGGTGGATACGGGGTTGCGCCCTCGACGCGGTATACCTCGGACCATGATTCGAGAATACCTGCTGGTCCGTGTGTGACCTATGCGGAGCAGCGGTAGTTCCGTGGATAGACGTGCACATTGATACCGCGCGAGTGGCCACCGAAAGACCTCGTGATACGCTTTATGGTATTTTGTCAGCGGGTCTTAGTAGTGGCTATGCCTTACTTACCCCGCATCTCTTGTGATGACTTGAGGCGAGTCCACGACTTGACATCTAATTATTTATTGTGGCGTAGTTTTGGTTATCATACATGTCTCACCTTTATATAGACTACTATGATTTCATTTACGATTTATTTCAGCTTTATACCATACTCACTGGCAGACCGATCTTCTCTTCTCATGCCGCAGTCGAGGTACACCGCCGTTGATCCTCGCCTTAGGGTCACAGGAAGCTCGTTCCTCCGAGGCTTATTCGTATAGTCCCCTCGTCATATGCGCTACATTCGTCCCCTCATTGTTATAACTTCTGCAAGATCGGTACGGCCCCGTCGTTGTTGTCATATCATTCGTAGAGGTCTGTAGTACTGTTGTGGGCAGGGTTTGTAAAAAGGATTAAATTGTTCATGTTGAAAGAGTTGTTGTTTAGATATATGCCGAAAGGCAAGTGTTCACAGATTATCGCTATACTTATTTCATGTTATTGATTTATGTTATTGATTTTCTCGATGTATGACTACTAGGTGCCCGGTAAGGCACGGTCGTGACACTTCAGGTAGCATTACCGTAGTAGAATTGTACACGTCCGGTTAGACGTGTTAACCCCCCCCCCTGGTTGGCTTGGTAGCCGGCCTCGGTAGAAGAGGAGATTTACGCTGTCATGGGGGAGGTGCCATGAATTTTCGTAGAATATTCTACATTGAGATCTAGGATGTTAATAAGCGCCTTGTGGCCTCTATAGGTTGAAGTACTACGTATGGCGTGATCTACTTGGCTTAAGGAGTAGCCGACGGTTTGAGGTACTTGGAGCGTTTTGCTATTAGTCGATAATCGTCGCGAGGTATGTGAACCTCTTCCTATATTTTCTAGCATGATATGTGTGAGCTATGTAATGCGGTAGACGCATACGTGTTAACCGTATTTGGTTGTTTTAAAACAATAAGTGTTATACTAGCTTTATGGGAAGTTAGGTATAACGTCTTAAGGGTGGTAAATGAATGGTTTATTAATTTCAAAAGTTAAGAGATTGGATCTTATAAATAAGAGACTTAACTTAAATGAATTAATATGGATTTTGTGTGAAACCTCATTCGTGAGTAATGAGTACTTGGTTTTTAAAAGGAATAACGTTTTTACCGATTTGAAATCGAACGTATCAATAAACCATCGCAGCGTTAATAAAGGAAAATGTAATGAATAACTAAGTATTATTAAAACCGAGAAACTTCCATCCGCATGAAGCTAAGATGAGACAAAATGACATTTCCTAGATCATGGTTGCTTAATAAGATTGATTATAAACAAGAATAACCTACTCACTTATAAGACATAGGTTTCTCAAAACGCGTTTAAAGGAGAATTATGTTTTAAAGGATTTAAAACTATGAACTACTAAACCTTTTCTAAAATGAGAAACTTGAGCATTTGAAATTAGGCAAACTTCAACGCTTGGAAAATAAGGTTGTTACTTGATTTTACAAAGGAAAGCATTTTGGTTTACTTAACAATGTTAATCACTCTAATTTTATACTACGTATCGGGTGACCTTTGTAAAAGAAATGGATCTTAAAAGGAATTTATCTGACGTAGTACTTTAAGGTTAAAAATCCGACTTTGACATAAAATGAAAGTACCTTGAGTTGTGTGTAACTTGCTTATGCTTGTTGTTATGAAACTTGACCATGTTACGTGTGATAGCCTTGTTGTGCAAGTATTGTGTTCTACTCGACACGGTTCATCCGAATGTATTTCACTTGATTACGGTTCATCCGGAATGTATTTCACTTGATTACCGGTTCATCCGAATGTATTTCACTTGATTACCGGTTCATTCGGGAATGTATTTCACCGACACGGTTCATCCGAATGTATTTCACTTGACTACGGCTCATCCGGAATGTATTTCACTCGACTACCGCTCATCCGGAATGTATTTCACTCGACTACGGTTCGTGGGATGAACCGGAATGTATTCCACACGTTTCTATATTGGGTCCATAAGATGGGCCGAGACTCGTTATACGTATCACATGATTTGTACCTAGATCACGGCGTGGCGAAGGAGTTCCACGCATGAGGGATGACTTTAAGAGCGAGAGTCCATGACTTGACATGACTGCTCTTATGTTGTGAACTGTAGTTTGGTTATAATACATGTCTCCTGCTTTATAGACTATTATGATTTCATTTACGATTTTACGCTTTCACATACTTGGTACTGTTGCAGACCGACTTTCCTTCGGGGCCGTTCATGCCGCAGTAAAAGGTACATCGATCGCCGATCCCCGCTTATAGGATCACATTTCAGTGTTGAAGCTCCGTTCCTTCGAGGCTTATCTTTTGGTATGTTACTCGAGTCCGTAGATTCTTATACATTCGTGGTATGGCGGGCCCCGTCCCGCCATAGCATTGTAAAAATCTTAGAGGTCCAGAGTAATCACAAGGCGGGTTTGTAAAAGGATAATCGTCGTATTTATGTATACATGATGAAGGCAAATCGCTTTGGTTGGCCTGCTTATTTATCTTTTCTCTTAATTCATGTTCATGTTTTTATTTCCGCTGATTTTCTCTCGATGTTGTATCACTAGGGTGCCCGGTAGGCACTACCACGCCCGGTTCGGTCGTGACAAAAGTGGTATCGGAGCGCTTAGTCCTCTGAAAGTGTCTACGCACCGTGTCTAGTAGAGTCTTGATTATCGGTGTGTTTTGCACCACATCTATAATCAGGATGCTATAGGACATTTAGTATTGGTTTCCATTCTTCTCATTCTGAGATCGTGACCTAGAGCTGTTTGATAAGTTGGGCCCCTCTGACGTATCCCTTTCTTTTACCGCTTATGCCTCCGCGTAGGCAACCCAGCCCGGGATGGGCAAGGCGATGAGGAGTCATGTTAGATACGAGGAGTACGAGGGCGCAGCGGCCAAGACTGAGACAAAGCTTCCGACGGCGGTTTCGCGACACAAAGACCAAAGCAGAGCTTAGAGTCGCAGCAGTGGGGGCCGAGACTACAAGACGAGCCTCCACCCCACACCGGAGCCGATGAGACGGGTACAAGGAGATGGCCATCGCCGTGGTCGTGGCCGATATGAGATAGGCCGGACGCAGCAGCTGATTCCCGTAGCACCCGTAGTTCACCCCGAGCGCATGGTTTGAGGCTACAGGACTTTCTGAGTTGTAGCCCGCCAGTGTTCTATGGATCGAGAGCTGAGGATGACCCTCAGGAGTTTATCCGACAACTACAACGGATCATGAGAGTGATTAGAGCCTCGAGGCGTAGTCGGTGGTATTGGTTCGCATCACCGCGTGATACCGCAGCTTGACCGTTTGATTCGCGAGCTGTCCCGGAAGAGCATGCACTTCCAGCAGTTTGGGGACGAAGTTCTCGAGGGCATTTCTTGCCTCCACGCATGAGAGGGCTCGCCGGCAGATATTTGACGCTGAGGCGTGATCGGGCGGTTAGAGAGTACAATGTGGAGTTCGACTCATTAGATCGGTATGTTCCCGCTGTAGTAGCTGATATGGAGGACAGTACACCGCCACGCCACCGGCCGACGACATTCGGCGAGGCTTGTACGGTGTAGCTCTTCACCGCATGGACATTGCCCGCATGCAAGCTCATGCACCAGATGCGAGGCACGGAGAGGTCGACGGAATGACCGAGATCGCAGGCAGGCCGTAATGCAGGTCCTTTGGTAACTTTCGAGGCGACCGCCTCGAAGTTAGCCTAGTTATGTACTCCGCCAAGACGAGTGGTCCTCCTCGCCTCGTGACGCTCGTGGTATTCGAGCCGGTCGAGCTCCGTGGCTTCTCGTTCACGGTATACGTGAGTGCTAGCCACCGGATTCGTCCTCAGCCACGACGATGTGGCAAACATCATCCCGGAATGTCGCTTTTTATCGGTGCTTGTTTCACTGCGCGCCGTCGTGGCCATGTGACGAGATCGTGCTTATAGGAGAGGTACCGGCAGCTTGGCGCAGCTCACGGATCGATGTGTGTTCATCGCTTTCATACATGCTACTGCAGGCGCACTTATGATTAGAGTGGAGCGGTAGCTTGTGTATATCCTTAACCCTCTAGAGGCTTGTATGTTTTGATGTTATGTTAATGTGTTAAGTGTTATGTTCGGATAGCTTTGTGCTAAAATGTGATTTAGGAACCCGTTGGGGAAAAGTGGTAAGCCTGGGGTGAGAAAATGATGAACCTTAGAATATTACAATGAGACCTTAGATGTGCGCCGTCTTGAGTACAAGATTTTGCGAGTGATCCTTGTCGAGTGCATTTTATGCCTAGAATATATTGTGTGATAAGTCCTGGTTGGGTAAATGAAAGTGGTATCTTTCATGATGTGATTTAGCAAGGTTGTTCCGGATCGAAACGAGAGAGTCGGCGTGACAGAGGCTCGGTTGAGGACGTGTTGCGTGTCAACCCGTGAGCCGGAATGGAGCGGGTCATTCGTGGTCCCGCCAGGCGGTAGGGTCACGAGGGTGCTAGGCCCAAGTTTAGATGACCATCGTATGAATTCGTGGATATATTCGACCGGTGGATCGTGAAGGCCAAGTGGCCTTAAGGAAGATTGAGGCTAGTAAGATAACCAAGTTGGAGGTGGTGACTCCAAGGTTTGGAGAATCAAGCGATGGATCAAGTGTGGTATGATATCGGAAGAGTTCAAGAGTTCGAGAAGAGTACGACGAGTAAGGGTAGAGGCGAGCATGTATTGCGAGCATAGATATGATCATTTCTTGTAAAGGGAGAAGGTGCAAGGATGTATATTTTAGACCTCGTGAATCGCATGCAGTCCGGCACCATTGGGTCGGAGTGACACTAGAACCTCGCGCAAAGTGACAAAAGTTTGTGATGTTAGAGGTGTTTCCTCGTGGACTTGGATGTAAGTATTTGCAGTGTTTCGTACGGTGTGGCGGATTGTTCTCGTAAGTATAGTAGTGAAGACTATCTTGGCGCATGTTTGTTTTGAGGCTTAGAAGGAACATTCGGGACGAATGTTTCTAAGGAGGGGAGAATGTTATACCCCGTATTTCCAGAGTATGTACGTGAGCGCGTACGTATTATAATTTGAGCCTTAAAAGTTGGCTAGTTTCGAAATTTGTACACAACACCCGATTAGAGTCGTTTTTCGACGAAACGTTTCCACAGCTTTCGTAGGAAAATTCGCTATGTCATTTATAATTTTTATGGATTTTTCCGAGAGACGAACATTTTGGACCAACGAGAGGCGACACTTGTCACCCTAATCGAGCACTGAGGCGCCCTCGACGATTTGGCCTTGGCTTTTTAGTCAAGGGTTAGGTAGGATATTTTGGTGGTAGATGGATAAGGTGTACTTGGCTTAATCTTAGCCTTACACTTGCCTAACACTTGGATGGATCTTGGCCATTGGTTGGCCTTCACTTGACCTATAAAACCCCTCTAGTTGAAGACTTTCTTCATCCAAAACTTGAGCAATCTAACTAAGTCTCAAAATACTCCCTCTCCTTGAGCTGGCCCACCACACCCCTCCCCTTGAGAGCCCTTGGCCGAGAGCCACCTCCCCTGTGGTGTTTTGCCGGGTACCCCAGCCTAGTTGTCTCGTATAAATACCCCTTTGTGGTATAGAAATACTCTCCAAGTATTGTTATAATGCCCAAATACAGCCCAAATACCTTGTAGTTTCCCAAGGTTACACTTTTACAAGCCAGAAAATACTATTATACTTCCTCACACAAAAACGAAACCCTAAGTAAATCTTCACCCGTAGTTGAAGTCATAAGTAGAAGTTGGTTAGAACTTCTGGTTGGTTGGAACGGTTGGAGCGCCTTAGTAGGAGCTAAACGTTGTTCGTGATCGACATATAACTTGGATAATTTTGGGCTTAACGAGGTAAACACTCTTGACCTTCTGTTGTAATTGGAAATTACATGTTGTAGGAGTATATAGTTAAGTATACTATATATAGAACTGAATAATACTTACGGCAATGTCTTGCGACTTAAGCCTGAATTTAAAAAGTGAGCCGAATCAGAATTACATAGGGTATCAGACATGAGACTTGTGTAGCATTACTGTAGTAGAATTGTACACGCCCGGTTAGACGTGTTAACCCTCGTTGGCTTGGTAGCCTACGGTAGAGAGGAGATTTACGCTGCATGTGGGAGGTGTCACAATTTTCGTAGAATATTCTACATTGAGATCTAGGATGTTAATAGGCGCCTTGTGGCCTCTATAGGTTGAAGTACTACGATGGCGTGATCTACTTGGCTTAGGAGTAGCCGACGGTTTGAGGTACTTGAGCGTTTTGCTATTAGTCGATAATCGTCGCGAGGTATGTGAACCTCTTCCTATCTTTTCTAGCATGATATGTGTGAGCTATGTAGTACGGTAGACGTACGTGTTAATCAGTATTTGGTTGTTTTAAACAATAAGTGTTATACTAGCTTTATGGGAAGTTAGGTATAACGTCTTAAGGTGGTAAATGAATGGTTTATTAATTTCAAAAGTTAAGAGATTGGATCTTATAAATAAGAGACTTAACTTAAATGAATTAATATGGATTTTGTGTGAAACCTCATTCGTGAGTAATGAGTACTTGGTTTTAAAAGGAATAACGCTTTTCGATTTCGAAATCGAATGTGTATCAATAAACCATCGCAAATTAATAAAGGAAAATGTAATGAATAACTAAGTATTATTAAAACCAAGAGAAACTTCCATCCGCATGAAGCTAAGATGAGACAAAATGACATTTCCTAGATCATGGTCGCTTAATAAGATTGATTATAAACAAGAATAACCTACTCACTTATAAGACATAGGTTTCTCAAAACGTTTAAAGGAGAATTATGTTTTAAAGGATTTAAAACTATGAACTACTAAATCTTTTCTAAAATGAGAAACTTGAGCATTTGAAATTAGGCAAACTTGAACGCTTGGAAAATAAGGTTGTTACTTGATTTTACAAAGGAAAGCATTTTGGTTTACTTAACAATGTTAATCACTCTAATTTTATACTACGGGTATCGTGACCTTTGTAAAAGAAATGGATCTTAAAAGGAATTTATCTGACGTAGTACTTTAAGGTTAAAAATCCGACTTTGACATAAAATGAAAGTACCTTGAGTTGTGTGTAACTTGCTTATGCTTGTTGTTATGAAACTTGACCATGTTACGTGTGATAGCCTTGTTGTGCAAGTATTGTGTTCTACTCGACACGGCTCATCCGAATGTATTTCACTTGATTACGGTTCATCCGAATGTATTTCACTTGATTACCGGCTCATCCGAATGTATTTCACTTGATTACGGTTCATCCGAATGTATTTCACCTGACACGGTTCAGCCGAATGTATTTCACTTGACTACCGGTTCATCCGGAATGTATTTCACTCGACTACGGCTCATCCGAATGTATTTCACTCGACTCACGGCTCATAGGATGAGCAGGGAATGTATTCCACACGTTTCTATATTGGGTCCATAAGATGGGCCGAGACTCGTTATACGTATCACATGATTTGTACCTAGATCACGGCGGTGAGGAAGGAGTTCCACGTACGGAGGATGACTTTTGAGGCGCGAGTCCTCGACTTGACATGATCGCTCTTATGTTGTGAATCGTAGTTTGGTTATCATACATGTCTCCCGCTTTATAGACTATTATGATTTCATTTACGTGATTTTACGCTTCACATACTTGGTACTGTTATCGACCTCCTTCGGGGCCGCGTTCATGCCGCAGTAAAAGGTACATCGACCGCCGATCCCCGCCATAGGATCACATTTCAGCGTGTTGAAGCTCCGTTTCTTCGAGGCTTATCTTTTGGTATGTTACCCTGAGTCCGTAGATTCTTATACATTCGGGGTATGGCGGGCCCCGTGTCCGTCATAGCCGTGTAAAAATCTTAGAGGTCAGAGTAATTGTGGCGTGGTTTGTAAAAAGGATAACTGTCGTATTTATGTATACATGATGGGCAACTGCTTTGGTTGGCCTGTTTATTTATCTTTTCTCTTAATTCATGTTCATGTTTTTATTTCCGCTGATTTTTCTCTGATGTTGTATCACTAGGGTGCCCGGGGTAAGGCACCAGTCACGGGCCCGGGTTCGGGTCGTGACAACTGGTTACCACCACTCCTCTTCCTTTCCACTTGATAACCGGCTTACCGGAAAACTGGTACCGAATCAATCTCTCTCTGTAGTCCACGTTGGCATAACAAGAGGCCAACTAGCCCGTACTCATAGTGACCTCAATGTGCGCTAACAGCTCGCTGGGTCCGCTGTGGTCCAACGACTGTATCGTTACCGACAACTATTATCTACCCACTCAGCTACCACCCAACACTCACGGGTGTAGTTACCTCGAAAGGTCCTCGTGGATTCAGGCTCCATTTCTTTACACTTGGTTGCTCTCTTTCTTACTGGTCGTACTCTTCCCGTACTCCCATACTTATTCTAGCGTACGTACATAAATTCCATACTAATTCTGGCCTTCACTCATTGGAGTTACTAAATTAAACAATATAAGGCCCATTCCGGCTCTCACAACCTGGTTCCGGTGGAATGCGTCCACGAACCCGTAAAATGATTAACTAAACTTGAGCCTTGCACCCTCGTGACCCTGTCACGTAGCGGGACTACTACCAACTGATCCCATTTCATTTCAAGCTACAAGCGATTTAATAGATCCCCAACCCTACTCGGCGTCGTATTTAACTCTTTTCCTTGGTCTGTCTTAACTTTTTACTACCCGAGAAGGCCTTATATATCTAAGGTCTCGGTGGTCATCAACATTCCTAGGCTCACAATTTCCATGCTCCAAGCCTAACTTATCAGTCCCCCCGTAAACGGGTATAAAAACTTCTCAACATACTATAATCGGGTTGTCTTGTCCACAACAACCATACTTACTCCATACGGATCTCACCCGTACCATTCTCGAAATCCTACTACGTAGCTCAATCTATTAACATAGTCTTCCATTAAGTCCCTTAATTAACCTCGAGGTCCATTACATTCTCACACAACTCATCATCACCTAATTATCTCAAATTAGCACGTAAAACCTCACGAGTTCCTTAACTGCTCATACCTTCCCGGTATTTATTTAGTCCTTACCAAATCCGGTAATCTAAAATCATCCTAGGCAACACATATGTGACCCCATACATAAATCAGATAGTTGTATGTCCCAATACCAACTATACTACAAACATTACCAACCCGATACGCAATCCACATAATCTTTCTGGGTCATCACGCTTTCTCAGAAATGCAAACAATATAACTTGTTAGGAGAGACGACCCTAACCATACAAATTTCTATCGCACGATCTTAGAGTGAGAAGAATGGAAACTAATCCTAAATGTCCTCAGCCTCCACGATTATAGATGTGGTGCACAACACATCGATAATCAAGACTCTACTAGACACGCCAGAGACACTTTCCGAGGACTAATCGCTCGACACCACTTTTGTCACGACCACCCTGCTCGCGATCGTGCCCTACACAGGCACCTTTCAGATACATCGAGAATAGCAATGAACATACACAACTTATAAAATGCTTGAACATAAAAATAGCAAATGACTAGCCGATAAGGCCACCTTCCGCATAATATACGCATAAAATAGTACACTTTTTTTTTCATTACAACCCAATCCACAAATGTGACTACAGCACTTAAGAATAACAACTCAAGTGACAGGGGCCCCGCCATACCCTGAATGTACAACGACCGACAATACCAGTGGATAAGCCTCCTAATAAAGGAGCTTCTCAACAAACAATGATCCTAAGAGCGAGGATTAGCAACTCAGACTCTACCTGCGGATTTAACGCAGCCCGAGGAGGTCGATAACATGTACCAAATATGTGAAATCGAAAGCATCAGAATGAAATCATAAGTCTATAATAAAATCGAGATGTATGATAACTCAAATAACGAAGACACAATGCCTTACTAACAATGAGAGTAATCAAAAGTATGGGTAGCAAATCCACTAAACAGGTGGTATAACGATCTTGGGGATTTACCCCTCATTTATACTCTTACCCTGAAACAGGTGGTATAACGATCTTGGGGATCTACCCCTCAGATATACTCTTACCCTGAAGAAGGTGGTAAAGCAGGTGGTATAACGATCTTGGGGATCTACCCCTCAGATATACTCTTACCCTGGAGAAGGTGGTAAAGCAGGTGGTATAACTATCTTGGGGATCTACCCCATAGATATACTCTTACCCTGGAGAAGGTGGTAAAGCAGGTGGTATAACTATCTTGGGGATCTACCCCTCAGATATACTCTTACCCCGTCTCAACTGACCATCAAACAAAACATAAGCACTACCGGCCTATCATACAATAAGTAAGCAAGTTAAGAAATCCCCCTAACTTCTTATTCATATACACTCTCATTTTAGTTTACCTAAGGCACTAACATGTCATTATAAATCCGGGAGTTTAACCCAAAGTACTACGTACTTCTATTCTTTTAAAATGACTCATTTTCATATAAACTTCCAAGATACTAATAACCGTAGTATCAAGTCATAACTACATTTTAAGACAAGTCACAATACCTTTTTAGAAATACATTTTCGGGCTTCTAAATCAAGTGACTTCTTTCTTTTAAAACCTTAAGCAATTGATGCCTTTAAATCAATTTGCCTTTCGTTATTTCAAGTCATTTAACATACTTAAATTACTTAGAGTAAACCACTCTTTTTAACTTTCCATAAAGCTATTATAACCAACTTCCCATAAAGCCGTTATACTAGCTTTATACATTAGCAACTTACATACTTCTTTATAACCAAGAGACTTAAACTTTTCAACAAAACAAGTATCAATAATACTTTCAACATACTTAAAGTCTCTTAACTTTTGAAAACCAAGATATCCTTAATATTTAAACAAGTGAGTTAAATCCCTAACTCAATCAACTTGGACATTCTTAAAATAGGCCAAGGGGATATCAAATGGACTAGATTGTCAAAATCTTGTACGTCTACCGTACTATACATTTACAACTTATTCATGCTCAAGAGATAAGAAAGTTCCACATACCTCTTCGGTTTAATCCACTTGCTAAGTCCAATTACGCACGTAGTATGTCAACCTATAATGACCATAGTACGTCTATTAACTTCTTACTTCAAACGTAGAATATTCCAAGTGCAAAGTCACTAAATTCTACGGAAAATCGGACAACACTTCCTTTGTTTCTACATACTTTGCCACCTTTTTCAAGGACGAATTCAATAACCAAACACGCCACATTTAAGGCCCAACAATGCAATTAACAATAGGGGATTACACGCCTACTAGACGTGTAAAATTCCGCCCCACAAAAGATATCAAACTAATACAAACTACTAGTCCAATTCGGCCACATTGAGTACAATAACACCAATTCTTATCCAATTTCCATTTCAATCCAAGTTATTAGCATAACATGATATCAAGTCGCAATCGATTATAATTACTATAATCTTCAAGTAAGTAACATGCGACAATTCTAGTTAACGACCAAATTGTAATTCAATTTCAAATGACTCAACATGTCATTTTCGGATTTGAGCTTCCAAATTTCCATAACACTTATCAAACTTCATAACACATAACACATGATCATTTCTAACTTATAATAACATGGAATCTTCAATTACAAAAGTAAGACGAAGATTATACCTCATTTAGCCCAAATATGATCCAAGATTACAAGTCGATCCTTAGCAACTTTAGTGTTACACCCCGGAAATTCCAAGATATGTTTATAAGAACGTACGTAAGAACTCAAAAATGTTAAGATTTGAGACGAGTAAAAATTTATCGGAATTATGAAATTGTCGGAAAACGAAATATTGCGACGAACGGGAGGGCGACACGTGTCACCCCCCTTACTTTGTCTTGGACGAAAAATGCATGGATAGGATGGTCATTTGACCATAATTTAAATGACCAAGTCTTGCAAAGACTAATAGCTTGATATTGTTGACTTAGTCAAGGCCATTTGGCTAGGATCCATGTGAAACTCATCTAGGCCACCCATTTGTTCTAATCTTGACCCTTCATTATGTTATATATGTATACTAGTAGCAAGACTAGTTCCCACACTAAGAAAATTTTCAAGAAACTTGTTCTTCAACTATGAGGGCTCTCGGGTTTGAGGTTCTTGGGACAAGAAAAATTTTCAATTTTTGTCCAATAATCTCTCCACTTTAAACCAAGGTTCCTAAGAGTATTGTAAGGTTATCTCAATAGAAAGATCCCGAAAAAATGGTGTTTTCGTATTAGTCGCAAGGCGAAAACCTAAGGGGTTATTCAACTTTGAAGTTGGAACTTGAAGATGAGTTATTCATAAGCTTCTAAGGGTTGCTTGGAGTGGATTGAAACGTCGAAAGGAGGAGCTAAATGTTACACCCCGGAATTTTCCAGGATATGTTTATAAGAACGTACGTAAGAAATAAAAAATGTTAAGATTTGAGACGAGTAAAAGTTTATCGGAATTTTGGAATTTGTCGGAAAACGAAATATTGCGACGAACGGGAGGGCGACATGTGTCACCCCCCCTTTTTGTGGTCTTGGGCGAAATGGCATGGGTAGGATGGTCATTTGACCATTAGTAAGATGACCAAGTCTTGCAAGTGACTTAGCTTGACATTGTTGACTAAGTCAAAGGACACTTGGACTTGATCCATGTGAAGCTCATCCTAACCACCCAATTGTACTAATCTTGACCCTCCAACTTGTTATATATGTATGCTAGTGCAAGAAAAGCTCCACACTTAGCAAATTTTCAAAAGAAAACTTGAAGGGTTCTTATGTTGCTCTCGGCAATGAGGTTTTTTCCAAGAAGAAATTTTGCAATTTTTGTCCAATAATTCCCATACTTTAAACCAAGGTTCTTTAGAGTATTGTAAGGTTTTCTCAATAGAAAGATTTCAGAAAAGAGGCGTTTTTGTATTAGTCGCAAGGCGAAAACCTAAGGGGTTATTCAACTTTGAAGTTGAAACTTGAAGATGAGTTATTCATAAGCTTCTAAGGGTGGCTTGGAGTGGATTGGAACGTCGAAAGGAGGAGCTAAAGGTGCTAAGGATCGACTTGTACTCTTGGATCATATTTGGGCTAATTGAGGTTGACATACTACGTACGACGAATTGGACTTAGCAAGTGGATTAAACCGAAGAGGTATGTGGAACTTTCTTATCTCTTGAGCATGAATAAGTTGTAAATGTATAGTACGGTAGACGTACGAGTTTTTGACGAATCTAGTCTATTTGATATCCTTGGCTTATTTTAAGAATGTCCAAGTTGGTGGAGTTAGGGAGTTAACTCGCTTGTTTAAATATTAAGGATATCTTGGTTTTTAAAAGTTAAGAGACTTTAAGTATGTTGAAAGTATTTTTGATACTTGTTTTGTTGGAAAGTTTAAGTCTCTTGGTTATAAAGAAGTATGTAAGTTGCTAATGTATAACACCTAGTATAACGACTTTATGAGAAGTTGGTTATAATAGCTTTATGGAAAGTTAATAAAAGAGTGGTTTACTCTAAGTAATATAAGTATGATAAATGACTTGATAATGAAAGGCAAATTGATTTAAAGGCATCAATTGCTTAAGGTTTTAAAAGAAAGAAGTCACTTGATTTAGAAGCCTGAAAATGTATTTTCTAAAAGGTATTGTGACTTGTCTTGAAAAGTAGTAATGACTTGATACTATGGTTATTAGTATCTTGGAAGTTTTATAGGAAAAAGAGTCATTTTAAAAGAATATAAGTACGTAGTACTTTGGGTTAAATTCCCGGATTTTATAAAGACATGTTAGTGCCTTGAGTAAACTAAAATGAGAGTGTATATGAACATGGATAATAAGAAGTTAGGGGATTTCTTAACTTGCTTATTTATTGTATGATAAGCCGGTAGTGCTTATGTTATGTATGATAGTCGGTTTGTGCTAGTGGTATATTATTCATTGCGGGGTCATTCCCCGGGTTTGTGGCATTTGCATATTCCGTGGATTTGCTACCCACTATGCGAGGAATACCTCATGCGAGTCCGTAAGGGCTTATGCGGGTGAAATAGTCCCACGCGCGATACAAATCGCGAGGAATACCTACGCGAGTCCGTAAGGGCTTATGCGGGTGAAATAATCCCACGCGAGAATACCTCACGCGGTCCGCACGACCTATGCGGGTGAAATAGTCCAGAGTAGGATTGCTTAATGATATCATGCGCGGTGGTCCCGCTGATCGTGAGCTTCCTATTTTATGTTGTAATCATACTACTATTTACTCTCATTGTTAGTAAGGCACATTGTACTGTTATATGAGTTATCATACATGTCTCCGATTTTATTTTAGACTTATGATTTCACTACAGTACTTTCAGTTTCACATATTTGGTACATGTTGATCGACTCCTTTCGGCCGCGTCCACGCCGCAGTATAGTACAAAGTGTCGATCCTCGCCTTAGATCACTGCTCAATGCGCTGAGAAGCTCCTTTATTCTGGAGGCTTATCCCTAGTATTGTCGGTTGTTGTACATTCAGGAATATGGCGGGGCCCTGTCCCGCCAGAGTTGTTATTCTTAGAGGTCTGTAGTCACATTTGTGGATTGGGTTGTAAAGAAAAAAAAGTGTACTGTTTTATTGCGTATATTGTACGGAAGGTGGCCTTATCGGCTAGCCTGTTGTTATTTTTTTATGTTCAAGCTTTTTATAAGTTGTGTATGTTCCGCTGCTATTCTCTGATGTATACCGAAAGGGGTGCCCAGGTAGGGCACCATGCCCGGTCCTGGCCGTGACAAAAGTGGTATCAGAGCGCTTAGTTCTCGGAAAGTGTCTACGATCGTGTTCAGTAGTCTTGATTATCGGTGTGTTGTGCACCACATCTATAATCAGGAGGCTGCAGGACATTTAGGATTGGTTTCCATTCTTCTCACTCTGAGATCGTGCGATAGAGCTGTATGGTTAGGGTCGTCTCCCCCTAACAAGTTATGATTGTTTGCAGCTACGAGAAAGGCAGCAGTGACCCAAGAAAGATTATGAGGATTGCGTATGGGTTGGTAATGTTTGTAGTTGGTATTGTGACATACAACTATACAGATTTATGTATGAGGGTCAGACGCGTGTTGCCTAGAATGATTTTAGAGTACCAGGATTTGGTAGGGACTAAATAAATACCGGGGAGGTATGAAACAGTTTAATGAATTCTCATCAAGGTTTTACATGCTAATTTGAGATAATTAGGTGATGATGAGTTGTGTGAGAATGTAATGGACCCTTAAGAGGGTATAATTCAGGGACTAAATGGAAGACTACGTTAATAGGTTAAGCTACGTGATATGATTAAGAGAATGGTACGGGTGAGATCCGTATGGTTGTTATGGTCAAGACAACACGATTGTAGTATATTGAGAAGTTTTTGTACCCGTTTACGGGGGGACTAATAAGTTAGGCTTGGAGCATGGAAATTGTGAGCCTAGGAATGTTGATAACCACCGAGACCTTAGATATATAAGGCCTTCTCGGGTAGTAAAGTTAAGACAGACCAAGGAAAAGAGTTAAATACGACGCCGAGTCGGGTTGGGGATCTATTGAGGGTCGCCCCATAGCTTGAAATGAAATGGGATCAGTTGGTAGTAGTCCCGCTACGTGAAAGGGTCACGAGGGTGCAAGGCCCAAGTTTAGTTAATCATTTTACGGGTTCGTGGACGTGCTCCACCGGAACCAGGTTGTGAGAGCCGGAATGAGCCTTATGTTGTTTAATTTAGTAACTCCAAAGAGAGGAGGCCAGAATTAGTATGGAATTTATGTACGTATGCTAGTATAAGTTTGGAAGTACGGAAAGAGTACGACCAGTGAATTATCCTTCCTTCTTTGACATTGTTTTTCCTTCTAAGTCTGTGTGACTTGTTCTCTTGAGGTATATTGACGCAGGAAGTAAGTAATAATTGAATTTGAAGGAATTTATGTTAAGTGCCCTAGTAGGTACTTGGAGTTGGTTTGGTGTGGCGGTCAGGACCACGACCTTCCGAATAATTTCAGGAAAACGTGCAAGGCAAGAATAAAATAAGTACGAGTGCTGCCGGCGGAAGGCTGAGGGCATCTTAGGTAGATTTTGAAAATCTATACGATTGAGGTGGCGCTTGATGATTTAGATTTTGTTAGAGAGATAAGTTCTCTCCCCCACGAAAAAGGACAGTTTTACGTATTATGGAGTTGTGTGTACCCATGTTGTTAGATGAAGGATATGAGACTGGTAAGGTCTTTAGAATCGTCATGCCATAGGTTACAATTTTAGGTAACCATGGGAAAAGTATTGTGTTGGGGTAATTAAGAACGACGTTACGAAGTGGTCGAGGAAATGTCGTAAGAAAAAAAAATTCAGGTAGTTCGCATATATGAAACTGTACGATTATGAACCAAAATAGAATTACTCTTGCTGATAATAAGCATAAGGTAAGGTTATGACCAGAATGATAAAGGAGAATACGACTATGGTTATGTAAGTTGCACGAGATATGATTACCCCAGACTAGTGTAAGACCATTAGTAAATAATGGGCAGTAAGAACACCTTGAGGAAATGTGGTAGCATCGGGTTACTACTTGGCGAGGTCAAGGAAACCTCCCCCCCACTAAATTGTGATTGACAGGAAGTCTTAGCCAGGAGGCAAGCAAAGGAATCAAATCTAAGTTTAATGACCAAGTTTGGTTGCAATAGAGACAAGGAAACAGGAACCATGATTGAGGTTAAGGATACCCGAATATTTCGCAAGAATGAGAAAGGTTTCCAGTTATTGGAAGATAAGTTGACTCGACTACAGTTCTAACTCCTCCTGAAAGACTAGAGGGTTAGGTTATTATGATAACACGTTGGGTGTTGGGCTAGGTTGTGTGCTGACGCAACCCGATAAGGATAGAGCCTATGTTTTCCTGTAGTTGCGGAAGCAGAAAGGAAATTACGCCCCTTCCGATTTAGAGCGGTCGGCAGTTAAATCATGCCTTGAAGATTTGGGGGCATGACGTTTATTATAGACTTCATGTGGATATTTGTGCAGGCCACAAAAGCCTCCGGTATACCTTCTGACATAGGTAGTAGAATTTGCGACAGCGACGGTGGTTAGAGTTATTCAAGGATTGTGATATCGATATCCTATACCCTCCGGGGAAAGCCAAGACAGTTACAGATACTCTTTGTCATGGATCTATGGGCAGCCAGATAGACAGGATGTGGTCCGTGAGATTCTTCAGCTACCGAGCCGAGGGGTTCGATTATTGTTTCCAAAGTTAAGGAAGTTTAGATCCGAGAGGTTGCCGAGTCTTCCGTCGTTGAGAAGGTAACGAGGCGGAAATATGAGGATCTAGTGATGATACGGTATCGAGATACGGCTCTCCGAGAAGAGATGAGCCTGTTTGAGTAACACCGGATGAGGTGCTGTGAGATCAGGATAGATTGCGTGTACCCGGGAATGAGTGATCCAAAATTTGCGGAGTTAGGTTTTAGGAGAGGCATACCGTGCTTATTGTTCTAAATTGTTCGGGGTTGACTAAGTTGTGTCGTGACCTCAGATGTATCTATGGGTAAAATGACCGGAAAATGGACGTAGCAGAGTTGTTGCTTAATATCCGAATTAGTTGCAGGTCATGGTTGAACACCAGAAGCCCTGTGGGCTATTACAGGCGATTTAGACCCCGACATAGACATGGGCGGTATTTAATATGGATCTTGTTATAGGGTGGCATCGTACTCGGAGGAAGTGCGACTCCCTGGGGGTCATGGTAAATGGGCTGGCGAAACCAGCCGTGTTCTTCCTGTTGGGACCACTTACTCGGCTGAGGTTTATACTAGCTTGTATAGCAGAGAGATTGTGAGACTGCACGGGGTCCCTAAGTTTATGATGTCAGACAGATGAGCTCGATTACAGATAACTTCTGGAGGTTTTTCAGAAGGGTTTTAGGGACACATGTGAGTCTCAGTGTTTCATTACACCCTCAGACCGACGGACAAACAGAGCGTACTATCCAGGCACTTGAGGATAGTCATGGCTGTGTTCTTGATTTCGATTATAATGGAGGGTTAATCGCCTCTTGTTGTGTTACGCATTTAATGTATACCTTCCGCTTTTTAGATGACCAGATGAGGCCTTGTATGTAAGAAAGTGTAAATCGCCGGTTGGATGATTCGACATAGGCGAGGTTCAGTTATTTGGTCCAGACTTGATTTAGCGGGCTGTGGATAAGGCGAAGCTTGTCCGGGAAAGATTATTAGTAAGCTTAGAGTCAGCAGAAGCTTTATGCAGATAACCGACATTGACACATGGGGTTCCGCTTGACATTTAGTATGAGTATTGTTATGTGGCCTCGTGTGGTATTATTGGTATGTAGGGGTTATAAAAGAAGACTATGTCGCTATCTTTAAGTTTGACTCCCGAAAGAACATTCGGGGACGAATGTTTCTAAGGGGGGAAGAATGTTACACCCCGGAATTTTCCAGGATATGTTTATAAGAACGTACGTAAGAACTCAAAAATGATAATATTTGAGACGAGTAAAAATTTATCGGAATTTTGGAATTTGTCGGAAAACGAAATATTGCGACGAACGGGAGGGCGACACGTGTCACCCCCCCTTTTGTGGTCTTGGGCGAAATGGCATGGGTAGGATGGTCATTTGACCATTAGTAAGATGACCAAGTCTTGCAAGTGACTTAGCTTGACATTGTTGACTAAGTCAAAGGACACTTGGACTTGATCCATGTGAAGCTCATCCTAGCCACCCAATTGTACTAATCTTGACCCTCCAACTTGTTATATATGTATGCTAGTGCAAGTCAAGCTCCACACTTAGCAAATTTTCAAAAGAAAACTTGAAGGGTTCTTATGTTGCTCTCGGCAATGAGGTTTTTTCCAAGAAGAAATTTTGCAATTTTTGTCCAATAATTCCCATACTTTAAACCAAGGTTCTTTAGAGTATTGTAAGGTTTTCTCAATAGAAAGATTTCGGAAAAGAGGCGTTTTTATATTAGTCGCAAGGCGAAAACCTAAGGGGTTATTCAACTTTGAAGTTGAAACTTGAAGATGAGTTATTCATAAGCTTCTAAGGGTGGCTTGGAGTGGATTGGAACGTCGAAAGGAGGAGCTAAAGGTGCTAAGGATCGACTTGTACTCTTGGATCATATTTGGGCTAATTGAGGTTGACATACTACGTACGACGAATTGGACTTAGCAAGTGGATTAAACCGAAGAGGTATGTGGAAATTTCTTATCTCTTGAGCATGAATAAGTTGTAAATGTATAGTACGGTAGACGTACGAGTTTTTGACGAATCTAGTCTATTTGATATCCTTGGCTTATTTTAAGAATGTCCAAGTTGGTGGAGTTAGGGAGTTAACTCACTTGTTTAAATATTAAGGATATCTTGGTTTTCAAAAGTTAAGAGACTTTAAGTATGTTGAAAGTATTTTTGATACTTGTTTTGTTGGAAAGTTTAAGTCTTTGGTTATAAAGAAGTATGTAAGTTGCTAATGTATAACGCTAGTATAACGGCTTTATGGGAAGTTGGTTATAATAGCTTTATGGAAAGTTAATAAAAGAGTGGTTTACTCTAAGTAATATAAGTATGATAAATGACTTGATAATGAAAGGCAAATTGATTTAAAGGCATCGATTGCTTAAGGTTTTAAAAGAAAGAAGTCACTTGATTTAGAAGCCTGAAAATGTATTTTCTAAAAGGTATTGTGACTTGTCTTGAAAAGTAGTAATGACTTGATACTACGGTTATTAGTATCTTGGAAGTTTTATAGGAAAAAGAGTCATTTTAAAAGAATAGAAGTACGTAGTACTTTGGGTTAAATTCCCGGATTTTATAAAGACATGTTAGTGCCTTGAGTAAACTAAAATGAGAGTGTATATGAACAGGGATAATAAGAAGTTAAGGAATTTCTTAACTTGGTTATTTATTGTATGATAAGCCGGTAGTGCTTATGTTATGTATGATAGACGGTTTGTGCTAGTGGTATATTATTCATTGCGGGGTCATTCCCCGGGTTTGTGGCATTTGCATATTCCGTGGATTTGCTACCCACGATGCGAGGAATACCTCATGCGAGTCCGTAAGGGCTTATGCGGGTGAAATAGTCCCATGCGGGCGGATACAGCCTATGCGAGGAATACCTCATGCGAGTCCGTAAGGGCTTATGCGGGTGAAATAGTCCCATGCGAGGAATACCTCATGCGGGTCCGCACGACCTATGCGGGTGAAATAGTCCCAGGAGTAGGATTGCTTAATGATACTGCGGGCGGGTGGTCCTGCTTGATCGTGAGCTTCCTATTTTATGTTGTAATCATACTCCTATTTACTCTCATTGTTAGTAAGGCACAGTGTACTGTTATATGAGTTATCATACATGTCTCCGATTTTATTTTAGACTTATGATTTCACTACAGTACTTTCAGTTTCACATATTTGGTACATGTTGTACTGACCTTCTTCGGGGGGCTGCGTCCCTGCCGCAGGTAGAGTACAGGTTGCTAATCCTCGCTCTTAGGATCACTGTTCAGCGGTTGTGTTATACCCCGTACTTCCAGAGTATGTATGCGAGGACGTACGTACGATTATTCAAGCCCTAATTACGTTAAGATGAAATTGAGAGCTTTCAACGGAAAAGATTCCGAACCTTGTGAAGGAAATTCTACGTTTTTAATATTTTAACCGATTACAGATTTTTTCCGAGAGACGAAATATTTTTGGACCAATAGGAGGGCGACATGTGTCACCCTTAGTTGGCATGGGTTGGATGAAATGATGGCCTAGTGGACAAGTCAAATGGTCAAGTCTTGCAAGATATTTCTTTGGGTGAGTGGGAGTAGGTAAGGGACGATTTTGTGGGCAAGTGGGGGGGCTTGCCTTGGGCGTTTTTTTTGTGCTAGTGGAAGGCCACATGGCTCATTGTTGTGGGGGACATATGTCCCAATGTTGTGGTGGACATATGTCCCAAGGTTGTGGTGGACACTTGGTGGAATACTTCACTTGAACAAGCTACCAAATCTACACCCTCCATTTGTTTTAATCTTGGCCCTTGGTGGTTCTATAAATACCCCCCCTCTTGTGCAAGACTTCTTCATCCACAAACACAACTTCCAAGTCTCCAAATCCTTCCCCCTTAGTTGCTAGTTCTCGTCCAACTCCTCCCCCCCTTTCCTAGTTGTCTCGTACGAAGCAACACCACCCCCTTTGGTAGAAAAGTATTCTCCAAGTATTGTTACTATTCCAAAATACCTTAGCCAAATACCTTGTAGTATTCCAAAGTCACCTATATACTAAAAGCCCATAAATACTACTTTATATCCTTTAGTCACAAAACGAAACCCTAGGGAAATCTTCATAGTGGGTTGAAGTGTTAAGTAGAAGTGGTTTAGAAACTTCTAAGGGTTTCTTGGAGCTATCGGAGCGTGCAAGTTAGGAGCTAAACGTTGTTCAGGATCGACATTTAAACTTGGATAATTTTGGGCTTACCGAGGTAAATATCTTGTCCTTCTATTGTAATTGGAGATTACATACTGTAGTAGTATAGAATTAAGTATAAGATATATGGAAGGAGGGTATAAAAGAAGAGAATTGAACTGTACTTACATAGGACTGTGTTTACAGTAGACTTGAGTAGTTTTCCGGGTAGGGAAGTGCTGCCCAATTTTCCGTAGGATAGAGAACCTTCTGCTTAGAATATTCTACAGAGTAGTCTAGACGTTGATAGACGTATTTGACTATTATAGGTTGATACTCTGCGCGACATATTCGACTTGGCAGGTGGATTTCGCCGAGGAGGTATGTGATTCTTCCTATCCTCTTGAGCATGATATTTTTAAAATATATAAATAGTACGGTAGACGTACGTGTGTTAACTGAACTTGGTTTTACTCTGATGTCTTTTGACTTGAGTTTTAAATAATAAGAATCTTGAAGTATTTCAAAAGAGTTATGAATCATTTTTTAAAAGAAAAGTAATACTTGGTTTTAAAAGCTTAAAGAGTTATACTGACTTTATGGGAAGTTAGGTGTAACGACTTAAGAAAGATAAAAGGAACGGTTTACTTATTTGTTTATGAAAGTCTTGTATTGATTTCTGAAAAGTGTAGTAAGATGGTTTGATAAGTAAACATGTTATGATGCTACGCGTGTTAGTGTCTTGTGATGTTGTGTAAGGGGGTTATTCTTGTTGTGCTTACGTTGTTAAACGTTAAGCCCGTTGTACTGTTATTATATCACATACCCCCTTGACTTGTTATACCGAGGACTTGCCACCCTTGATGCGGGTCTATACGGCCTATGCGGTCTGTGTGACTATGCGGAGCTGCGGGAGTTCCAGGATTGATCATTCCGGGTGTATTATCCCGATGCGAGGAATGCCTCATGCGGTATGTGTGACTATGCGGTCTATGTGACTATGCGGACTGCGGGAGTCCAGGAGGATACCGCGGGTTAGCTACCCCCGATGCGAGGAATACCTCATGCGGGTCTGTGTGTGACCTATGCGGACTGCGGGAGTTCCAGGATTAGGCTCGCATAATGATACTATGGGCGATTGGCCTTGCTTCAATCATTAGCGGCCTAGAAAAGACCAGTTATGTTATATCTATTTTGCTTTTGGTTATCTTTGTGGCACTATGTGCGGTTACATTGGTTGTTTCGCATATTTGTAAAATTGGTTTTAAAATGATATGATTTCATTTAAAGTACTTTCTGATTTCACATACTTGGTACTGTTATCGATCTCCTTGGGCTGCGTTAAATGCCGCAGTAAAGGGAAGCAGGTGGTAGATCCTCATTCTTAGGATCCTTACTCTGGTGTTAGGAGCTCCATTTCTCTGGAGGCTCGACTTTTGGTACGACTCTCCCTGGTGTTGTAGATATTTTGTACATTCAGGGTATGGCGGGGCCCTGTCCCGCCATAGTTGTTTACATTCCTAGAGGTCTGTAGTCCTGTGGTAAAGTTGGGATGTAACTGCCAGACTTGGTACATATATATATGCCGAAAGGCAACTTTTTCTCGCATAAAGCGTGTTACATTTTACATTTGTTTCATGTCTTGATTTATTATTCCGATTACTCGATGTATGTCTACTTGGGTGCCCGTAAGACACGACCACGCCCGGATCGGTCGTGACAAAAGTGGTATCGAGCGATTAATCCTCGGAAAGTGTCTGACCGTATCTAGTAAGTCTTGATTATCGGTGTGTGCACCACACCAATAATCGTGAGGCTATAGGATATTTAGGATTGGTTTCCATTCTTCTCACTCGAGATCGTGCCTTAGAAAGTGTGCTATAAGTTGGACCTCTAACGTATTCCTTTCTCAGACGATTATGCCTCCACGCAGGCAACCCGCCCAGAAGGGCAAGGCGAGGAGGCGCTAGTAGGACACGAGGGCCCACGAGGCCCGCACCGATCTATACCCGAGGCGATACCTCGGGCAGCGAGTTCCACGACGCCCGGCCCAACGAGGTTTAGAGCGCGGCGGTGGTGATGAGACCACAAGACTGCGCCTCCAGTCCGGAGCAGCGAGGAGATGGGTTCTGAGAGAGATGGCCGATTCTTGCCGTGATTGTGGCGACACGAGATAGGTGGATGCAGCAGTTCCAGCTCAGCATGCGTGGTTCACCCGAGGTCGGATAGTTTGAGGCTACGGGATTTTCTGAGTTGTAGCCCGCCAGAGTTCTATGGGTCGAGGCCTGAGGATGATCCGCAGGAGTTCATCCGACAGCTACAACGGATCATGCGAGTGATCAAGGCTTCGGAGATCGAGTCAGTGGTCTTAGGTTCACATCGACTGCGTGATACTGCAGTCGATTGGTTTGATTCGTGGGAGCTATCCCGGGGAGAGCATGCGCCTCCAGCAGTATGGGACGAGTTATCGGAGGCTTTTCTCAGCCACTTCTTGCCTCCGCAGATGAGGAGGGCACGGGCCGACAGATTTTTGATGCTGAGACAGAGGCGCGCGATGCGGGAGTACAATGTTGAGTTCGATTCGTTGGCTCGATATGTCCCTGCATTAGTAGCAGATATGGAGGACTGAGTGCACCGCTACATTACGGGACTAAATGACTATTTGGCAGAGTCTTTCTCGGGTGTGGCTCTTCAGCCGGGCATGGACATTGCCCGCATTCAGGCTCATGCACTTGGGTGCGAGGAGCGTAGAGGCCGAAGGTCGGCCGGATATCAGCGAGAAGAAGGCCAAGACGGCAGGATCTTTTGGTAGCTCTCGGGGTGGACGGCCTCAAAGATAGCCTAGATTTGTACCCCACCTCGAGCACTCCTACACCGCCTTCGGGACAACCCGTGGTATTCGGGGCGGTCGGGGCCCCGGGACTTCGGACTTCCGAGTAGAGGTGCTAACAGATCGAGGTCCTCTCGGTGTCCGATGTGGTAGATTCCATTCAGGAGTTGTGATACTACCTCGGAGTTTGCTACACTTGCGCCGCAGGTCACTATGCATCAGTCCGTCCGACCAGGCGCGCAGAGGGTGGGTCACTGCAGGTCTTTCACCGGTCTTCACTCACTGGTTACTCGCCCGAGGCGGTGCTCGGGACCAGCAGTCGCGCAGAGGTCGTGGCGGTCCTAGTTCTAGCGGTCCTCGAATCGCATGTATGCCTTGTCCAGCGGCAGACCGGAGGCGTCACGATGTCGCCACGTACTTTACTTTCATGTTGTGGCGTGTATGCCTTGATAGATCCGGTTCTACTCATCATATATCTCCTCTTATCGCTAGTAGGATAGGGATAGAGCACGAGTCCATAGACCTTTCGAGGTAGCTACGCCCGATGGTGATTCGGTGGTAGCTCGGCGGGTATATAGGGCTTGCCGATGACTTTATACGATCGTCGGACCAGCCGATTTGATAGAGTTGGATATGACCGATTTCGATGTGATTATGGGTATGGATTGGCTAACTGCTACGCCAATGTGACGCAGGCGAGGTTGGTACGGTTCGATTTCGGCAGCGGTTATTGAGTGGGAGGAACATGTGTCGCCAGGGGTAGGTTTATTTCCTACCTCAAGGCCAGGAAGATGGTGCAGAAGTGGTATATCTACCATCTCATTCGGGTGTTTGATACTGAGGCTGCGGTACCAGATTTTCAGTCAGTTCCAGTAGTTAGAGAGTTCCCAGATGTGTCTCCAGACGACCTCCCGGGTATCCTGTTACACCCCGTAAGTCCAGGACATGTATAAGAGAATGTACGAAAGGAAACAAGACTTGGAAATTAGTACGAAAGGAATAATTGTTTTTCCGACGGAAAATCTTCCGGACGACGGAAAGGAAAAATGCTCGTTGTTGAGAATTGGATTCTCAAAAGACAATATTTGTAAAGTATGGAACTTATTAACACTATGGAAATTTATTTTTTACGGATTTGGTCACGTGGGGCCCACCCGAGAAATTTTACATTTTTGTGGGGCCCACGAGGGTTACGAAATTTTATGGATGAATGAGAGGGCGACACGTGACACTCCTTCCACGTGGCTTGGTCGAAATTGTGTAAGGGCAAAATGGTCATTGACCATGGTAGAAGATAAGTCTTCCAAAACTTGATATTGTTGACAAGTCAACTTGTCCACCTAGGCTTGATCCAAGTGAAACTCATCCTAACCTCACATTTGTTTAAGTCTAAGCCCTCCATTGTGTTTTATAAGGTTACTACTAGTGCAAGACTAGCTCATTTACACTTAGAAAAATTAGAGATCATTTGTTCCAAGAAAGAGGCTCTCGGGTTTGGCTATGTTGCTCACAAGAAATTTTGTAGTTTTGATCCATTAGCCACAAGACTTTAACCCAATGTCCCCAAGGGTATTGTAAGGTTATCTCTATAGAAAGATTTCGGAAAAAACGCATTTCTACGTTAGTCGCAAGGCAGAAACTAAGGGAGTTCTTCAACTTTGAAGTTGGAACTTGAAGATGGGTTCTTCATAGGCCTCTAAGGAGTGCTTGGAGCGGATTGGAACCTAAGGCGCGACTTTGAAATCTTGGAAATTTTAAGGGCTTATAAAGGTATATTCTTGTCGTTTTAGAAATTAAGGTTTACTTATCATTGTAGCTATGGTTATTAGCAAGCATGAGTTATATAGTATGAAGTTTGATAAATATTTTGACTATTGGAACCCTAATCCGAAATCTAGCATGTTTAGCTTTAAGATTTCAATTCAAGTCGATTATTAGTTAAGTCGTCACATGTTGTATAAAGAAGGAAATTGTAGTTGTTGAAGTTGTTTATGACTAAATAACATGTTGACCTAAGAACTTGGAATTGGAAAAGGATTGGAAAAGACGTAGTGTTGTTGGTTATATCTTGGCCGAGAATGGCTAGTGAAGTATTAAACTATTTGGTATGAATTGTGGGGCGGAATTTTACACGTATTGTAAGGCGTGTAATCCCCTTTGTTTGGTTGTTGTTTTGAGCCTTAAATGTGGCTTGTTGGTTATTGTATTCGGCCTTGAAAAAGGTGGCAAAGTGAGTAGAAACAAAGGAAGTGCTGCCCAATTTTTCGTAGAATTAGAGACTGTATACTTAGTATTATTCTACGTTAGAGACTAGAAGTTGATAGTCTTGTTGTGACCATTATAGGTTGACACTTCTACGTACGGCGTATTCGGCTTAGCTTGTGGATTTAGCCGAAAAGTTATGTGAACTATCTCCTCTTCTAGCATGATTCCTTAAGATAAAGAAAGAACGACCTACTCATTAAATGATCCATTCCTTGGTTGTATTTGGATTGCCTAAAGTAGAATTTGTTCTATGTACTTCCTTTGATTGTACTTTGATGTTTAAATTGTAAGTTGTATAATCCATTGCCTTAGTGAAGTTGGATTCTTAAAAGTGAAAGTATTTTACTTAAAGTACATAGTCTTAAAAAGGAAGTGGTTTCCAAATCTTTTGGGCTAGTGCCTTAGTCCCAAAATCCTAAAGGTCATTATAATGACTTTAGGGGAGTCAAAGGAGTGATTTACTTAATTGTTTTAAAAGAGGAGAAATGACATGATTTAAGAGAAGTAACTTGTTTTAAAGGAGTGAGTTACTTGAGGTTTAAAAGTAGAAGAAACTTGTTTTCTATATATTAAGAGACTTGAAGTGTTTTGAAAGTTAAGAACTTGATTTGTAAGTATGTGATACTTGGTTTTAATAGTATAAGTCTCTTGGTTATAAAAGGAATGGATATGTCTAAAACCATAAAGGGTTATAACGACTTTATGGGAAGTTGGTTATAACGGCTTTATGGAAGGTTTAGAAAGTTGTCTATTTTGATTAATCGGCATAAGTTGCCTAGTTTGTGAAAATTTGAAGTTACTTGGTTTCAAGCTTCGAAATGAGTTTCAAAAAGTATAGTAACTTACTTTGAAGAATAGACACGCCTTGATACTACGGGTGTTAGTATCTTGGGATTTTACATAAAAAGGAGTCTTTTGAAAAGAATGTACGTACGTAGTACTTTGGCTTGATAAATTGAGAATTTGTCTAAGTGTGCCTTGATAAGTACTTTGGCTTGATAAATTGAGAATTTGTCTAAGTGTGCCTTGATAAGTACTTTGGCTTGTTAATTGAGAATTATTCTATTTGTGCCTTGATAAGTACTTTGGCTTGATAAATTGAGAATTTGTCTAAGTGTGCCTTGATAAGTACTTTGGCTTGTTAATTGAGAATTATTCTATTTGTGCCTTGATAAGTACTTTGGCTTGATAAATTGAGAATTTGTCTAAGTGTA
Organism: Przewalskia tangutica; assembly: GCA_029844215.1. Lineage (NCBI taxonomy): Eukaryota > Viridiplantae > Streptophyta > Magnoliopsida > Solanales > Solanaceae > Przewalskia > Przewalskia tangutica. The sequence continues at coordinate 93,567,348 of CM056720.1, forward strand.
CCTTGATAAGTACTTTGGCTTGTTAATTGAGAATTATTCTATTTGTGCCTTGATAAGTACTTTGGCTTGATAAATTGAGAATTTGTCTAAGTGTGCCTTGATAAGTACTTTGGCTTGTTAATTGAGAATTATTCTATTTGTGCCTTGATAAGTACTTTGGCCTGATTAATTGAGAATCAGTCTAAGTGTGCCTTGATAAGTACTTTGGCTTGATTAATTGAGAATTATTCTATGTGTGCCTTGATAAGTACTTTGGCTTGTTTAGTTGAGAACTGCCTATGTGTCGGAAATAGCGGTTGTGTGCTATTGGTATATCGATCGTTCGGGTCATTCCCGTTTGTGGCATTTGCGCATTCCGTGGAATTGCTACCCACGATGCGAGGAATACCTCACGCGGTCCGTAAGGACTTATGCGGTGAAATAGTCCCACGCGCGGGTCCATCCTATGCGAGGAATACCTCATGCGAGTCCGTAAGGGCTTATGCGGTGAAATAGTCCCATGCGAGAATAGCTCACGCTGGTCCACGCGCCTATCGGGTGAAATAGTCCCGCGAGTAGGATGGTTAAATGATACTGCGGGCGGATGGTCCAGTTTGATCATGAGCTTCCTATTTTATATCAGAAAGATACTACTGTTTACTCTCATTGTTAGTAAGGCACAATGTGTTGTAATTTGATTATCATATATATCCCCGGATTTGGTTGTGTTACCCTATGGTCATGCTTTTACGATGTGGGATTCCGGGGCATGAGACCACGAGGCATTTAGGACACAGGTGGGAATTGGTGTTCATGTATCCTTATTGGTGTTATTACATCATGGACTGCCGGCAGTGAGGAAGGATTCCACGGGCATGATTGATATTATGGGCGTGAGACCCATAGTTATATTTGAGTAGTGACTTTGAGGGCCTGCGTCCCTGACTTGATATGACTGCTTATGTGTTATGTACTGTAGGTTGGCTATCAGACATGTCTCCTGTTTTGTTTAGATCAATTATGATTTTATTACGCATTTCATCGCTCACATACTTGGTACATTCTTCGACGCTCTTTCCTCGCCCGGAGTGCGTTCATGCCACGAGTTTAGGTACGCTGTTTGGTGATCGGCAGTGTAGGACCGCCGAGTTTTGGATAGCTCCTTCATTCGGAGTTATCTTTTTTGGTATAAGTTCTTTCAAGCAGTGCTTTTGTACGCATGGGTACGGCGGGGCCTTGTCCGTCATAGTTCGATATAACTCTTGAGGTCTGTATTCATATGTGGATTGGACTCATATACGTGTAGTGTCTTTTATTATGTATATTATATGGCAGCCTTGTCGGCTTTGCCGCACGCACGTTGGTTTTAAAAAAAAAAGAAGAGTGTTATAAATTCGCGATTTACTTGTGTTGTTAAGGTAGAAGGTGCCCAGATAGGCACCGATCCACGCCCGGGTTCGGGCGTGACAGAGTGGTAGCGATCGGTCCTCGGAATGTCTACTGCAGGCGTGTCTAGTAGAGTCTTGATTATCGGTGTGTTGCGCGCCACACCCATAAACAGGAGGTTACATGACATTTAGGAGTTGGTTTATATTCTTCTCACTCCAAGATCGTGCCATGCTGTGTTAGTAAGATAATTCCTCTCTGACGTATTGTTGTGTTACAGTTATGCCTCCAAGGAGGGCAACAACCGCCCAGAAGGGCAAATGAGTAACAGGAGCTACCAGGCACTGCAGAGTTGATAGGATTATGCCTGAGGTATACCGGATGTTGTTCATGACGCGATGCAGTTCTTCTGCGCCAGGTTTTGTGGCCCCAATACCAGAGCCTCCAGTCTCTCAGTTAAGATGAGACTTTAGGGTCATGAAGGAAGCCATTATGTTATTGACCAAGACAGTAGTGCTACAGTTTCATCAGCAGGAGGTTATTCGGCGATGCATGCATGTGTACGAGGTAGAGGGCCAGCGCGGAGATCTGCGTAAGAGGGCTAGACCGGTTGGTTATCCCGGTGAGTTTTTGGACGAGCTGCCTCAGCAGCGAGTGAGATATTCATCCCAGCCTACCCAGTACATATCCCCGCAGCCCACAGGTGGGAGATTTGATCCCACAAGGTATTTAGGAGCCGGTCTGAGCTCCAGGGGTCGAGGTTCTCAAAGGAGCAGGGGATTTTCTCAGTCGAGGCCACTTATTCCTCAGTGTTTCCATTGTAGTAAGCGTCATTTGGGGACATGCCGTCATGGCACAGGTGTTTGTTTTTATTGTAGTCGTCCGGGCCATATTCTGAGGGTATGTCCTTTTAGAAAGAGCACCGGTGAGGTAGCTCAGCCTATGAGGCCGATGGTTGATTCCCTTTCCTCCACAGCTGTGCGTTCCCCAGGGCAGGGTGTTCAGATGTTAGCCAGCCGTGGTGGAGGTCAGGGTGGGGTTTATAGTTCTGGCGGTCCTTCGAACCGCAGAGATGACGTGACTACTGGACAGGATCAGGAAGCGACACCGCACGGGGTTACAGGTATAGTTCGATTCTTTTGAATCATACGTGCATTGTTAGATTCAGATTTTGCCTTAGCGTATATGTTTTCCCTTTGTTGCTAGAGTTGTAAAGTGATAGTACCCCAGAGGTAGGGATACTTTGATTAGTAAAGTGAAAAGTTATGAATGTTGACAAGAATGATAAGTGAACTGAGACTATAGTTGTGTAGAGTTCACAAGTTGTAATTACCCCATATAAGTGTAAGACCGATAGGGAAGATTGTACAGTAGAAATACTTTGGCTTATGTGATGAACCTCTAGTAAATAGGGGATAGGGTAAGAAGTACCTTGAGATAAGAGTGAGATTTATTTCAGACTAAGAATGAGGAGTTAAGTGTGACGATGAGTCGGGTTATGGACTCATTTCGGGTCAGCCGATAGTATGCAATGGGGTGATGATAGTTAGAAATGGTCCCGTTATGTGATAGGGTCCCGAGGATGCAAGACCCAAGTGTAGTTAATTGTGGTACGAGTTTGTGGATGCGTTCCACCGGAACTAGGTCGTAAGGACCGAGAAGAGCCTTAACGGGAATGTAAGTAACAATATGGCCAAGTTTGGTTAGTAACTCCAAGGATTGGAGAACCGAAACAAAATTTGAGATTTTGTACGTTTACTAAATGAGTTTAGAAGTACGAGAAAGAATGACAAGTAAGGAAAGAAAGGAACCTCTAAGGATCCCGTGTTCTAGGAGACTGTAACCTTCGAGTTTGTGAGAAGGGGTAGCGGACGGAAGGTCCATTGATATGTTTACGTATGTTAGGCGATGGCCAGGTGTGGCATCGTTAGTCTTGTGGAGTATTGATTGATAGGCATAGTATAGAGATTGTGCCGAGGTTTGTATAGCGTGACAACCGACTAAGAACATTCGGGACGAATGTTTCTAAGGGAAGAATGTTACACCCGTAAGTCCGTGACATGTATAAGAGAATGTACGAAGGAAACAAGACTTGGAAATTAGTACGAAGAAGAATTATTTTTCCGACGGAAAATCTTCCTGACGGAAAGGAAAAATGCTCGTTGTTGAGAAATGGATTCTCAAAAGACAATATTTGTAAAGTATGGAACTTATTAACACTATGGAAATTTATTTTTACGGATTTGGTCACGTGGGGCCCACCCGAGGAATTTTACATTTTTGTGGGGCCCACGAGGGTTACAGAATTTTATGGACGAATGAGAGGGCGACACGTGGCACTCCTTCCACATGGCTTGGTCGAAATTGTGTAAGGGCAAAATGGTCATTGACCATGGTAGAAGATAAGTCTTCCAAAGCTTGATATTGTTGACAAGTCAACTTGTCCACCTAGGCTTGATCCAAGTGAAACTCATCCTAACCTCACATTTGTTTAAGTCTAAGCCCTCCATTGTGTTTTATAAGGTTACTACTAGTGCAAGACTAGCTCATTTACACTTAGAAAAATTAGAGATCATTTGTGCCAAGAAAGAGGCTCTGCTGGCTATGTTGCTCACAAGAAATTTTGTAGTTTTGATCTATTAGCCACAAGACTTTAACCCAATGTACCCAAGGGTATTGTAAGGTTATCTCAATAGAAAGATTTCGGAAAAAACGCATTTCTACGTTAGTCGCAAGGCGGAAACTAAGGGAGTTCTTCAACTTTGAAGTTGGAACTTGAAGATGGGTTCTTCATAGGCCTCTAAGGAGTGCTTGGAGCGGATTGGAACCTAAGGAAAGGAGCTAAGAATTGCTAAGGCGCGACTTTGGAATCTTGGAAATTTGAAGGGCTTATAAAGGTATATTCTTGTCGTTTTAGCAATTAAGGTTTACTTATCATTGTAGCTATGGTTATTAGCAAGCATGAGTTATATAGTATGAAGTTTGATAAATATTTTGACTATTGAACCCTAATCCAAATCTAGCATGTTTAGTTTTAAGATTTCAATTCAAGTCGATTATTAGTTAAGTCACATGTTGTATAAAGAAGGAAATTGTAGTTGTTGAAGTTGTTTATGACTAAATAACATGTTGACCTAAGAACTTGGAATTGGAAAAGGATTGGAAAAGACATAGTGTTGTTGGTTATATGTTGGCCGAGAATGGCTAGTGAAGTATTAAACTATTTGGTATGAATTGGGGCGGAATTTTACACGTATTGTAGGCGTGTAATCCCCTTTGTTTTGTTGTTGTTTGAGCCTTAAATGTGGGTTGTTGGTTATTGTATTCGGCCTTGAAAAAGGTGGCAAAGTGAGTAGAAACAAAGGAAGTGCTGCCCAATTTTCCGTAGAATTAGAGACCGTATACTTAGTATTATTCTACGTTAGAGACTAGAAGTTGATAGTCTTGTTGTGACCATTATAGGTTGACACTTCTACGCATGGCGTATTCGGCAGCTTGTGGATTTAGCCAAAAGGTATGTGAACTATCTCCTCTTCTAGCATGATTCCTTAAGATAAAGAAAGTACGTCCTACTCCTTAAATGATCCATTCCTTGGTTGTATTTGGATTGCCTAAAGTAGAATTTGTTCTATGTACTTCATTTGTTTGTACTTTGATGTTTAAATTGTAAGTTGTATAATCCATTGCCTTAGTGAAGTTGGATTCTTAAAAGTGAAAGTATTTTACTTAAAGTACATGTAGTCTTGAAAAGAAGTGGTTTCCAAATCTTTTGGGCTAGTGCCTTAGTCCCAAAATCCTAAAGGTCATTATAATGACTTTAGGGGAGTCAAAGGAGTGATTTACTTAATTGTTTTAAAAGAGGAGAAATGACATGATTTAAGAGAAGTAACTTGTTTTAAAGGAGTGAGTTACTTGAGGTTTAAAAGTAGAAGAAACTTGTTTTCTATATATTAAGAGACTTGAAGTGTTTTGAAAGTTAAGAACTTGATTTGTAAGTATGTGATACTTGGTTTTAATAGTATAAGTCTCTTGGTTATAAAAGGAATGGATATGTCTAAAACCATAAAGGGTTATAACGGCTTTATGGGAAGTTGGTTATAACGGCTTTATGGAAGGTTTAGAAAGTTGTCTATTTTGATTAATCGACATAAGTTGCCTAGTTTGTGAAAATTTGAAGTTACTTGGTTTCAAGCTTCGAAATGAGTTTCAAAAAGTATAGTAACTTACTTGGAAGAATAGACACGCCTTGATACTACGGGTGTTAGTATCTTGGGATTTTACATAAAAAGGAGTCTTTTGAAAAGAATGTACGTACGTAGTACTTTGGCTTGATAAATTGAGAATTTGTCTAATTGTGCCTTGATAAGTACTTTGGCTTGATAAATTGAGAATTTGTCTAAGTGTGCCTTGATAAGTACTTTGGCTTGTTAATTGAGAATTATTCTATTTGTGCCTTGATAAGTACTTTGGCTTGATAAATTGAGAATTTGTCTAAGTGTGCCTTGATAAGTACTTTGGCTTGTTAATTGAGAATTATTCTATTTGTGCCTTGATAAGTACTTTGGCTTGATAAATTGAGAATTTGTCTAAGTGTGCCTTGATAAGTACTTTGGCTTGTTAATTGAGAATTATTCTATTTGTGCCTTGATAAGTACTTTGGCTTGATAAATTGAGAATTTGTCTGTGCCTTGATAAGTACTTTGGCTTGTTAATTGATAATTATTATATTTGTGCCTTGATAAGTACTTTGGCCTGATTAATTGAGAATTAGTCTAAGTGTGCCTTGATAAGTACTTTGGCTTGATTAATTGAAAATTATTCTATGTGTGCCTTGATAAGTACTTTGGCTTGTTTAGTTGAGAACCGCCATGTGTCCGGAAATAGCCGGTTGTGTGCTATTGGTATATCGGGTCGTGGTCATTCCGGGTTTGTGGCATTTGCGCATTCCGTGGAATTGCTACCCACGATGCGAGAATACCTCGCGGGTCCGTAAGGACTTATGCGGTGAAATAGTCCCACGCGCGGGTCCACCTATGCGAGGAATACCTCACGCGAGTCCGTAAGGGCTTATGCGGGTGAAATAGTCCCATGCGAGGAATACCTCACGCGGTCCACGCGCCTACGCGGTGAAATAGTCCCGCGAGTAGGATGGTTAAATGATACCGCGCGGATGGTCCTGTTTTGATCATGAGCTTCCTATTTTATAATGTAAAGATACTCTCGCTTACTCTCATTGTTAGTAAGGCACAATGTGTTGTAATTTGATTATCATATATGTCCCGATTTGGTTGTGTTACCCTATGGTCATGCTTTTACGATGTGGGATTCCGGCATGAGACCACGAGGCATTTAGGACACGTGGGACTTGGTGTTCATGTATCCTTATTGGTGTTATTACATCATGGGTCGCCGGTGAGGAAGGATTCCAGGCATGATTGATATTATGGCGTGAGACCCATAGTTATATTTGAGTAGTGACTTTGAGGGCTGCGTCCCGACTTGATATGACCGCTTATGTTATGTCTATCGTAGGTTGGCTATCGACATGTCTCCGCTTTGTTTAAACGATTATGATTTTATTACAAGATTTCATCGCTCACATACTTGGTATATTCTTCAGATCGACCTCCTTCGGGCCGTTCATGCCGCAGTTTAGGTACGCTTGGTGATCGGCGAGTGTAGGACCGCTCGTAGTTTTGGATAGCTCCTTCGTCGGAGTTATCTTTTTGGTATAAGTTCTTTCAGATGTGCTTTGTACGCTTATGGGTACGGCGGGCCTTGTCCCGTCATAGTTGATATAACTCTTAGAGGTCCGTATTCATATGCGGATTGGACTGCTATGCAGTGTAGTGTCTTTTATTATGTATATTATATGGCAGCCTTGTCGGCTTTGCCGCACGCACGTTGGTTTTAAAAAAAGAAAAAAGAAGAGTGTTATAAATTCCAGCTTACTTGTGTTGTTAGTAGAAGGGTGCCCAGATAGGGCACCATTCACGCCCGGTTCGGCGTGACATATCCTCCGCAGGAGATAGAGTTTTGTATCGATGTTACGCCGGACACTCGCCTATTTCCATTCCGCCATACGTAATGGCACCGAAGTTGAGAGAGTCAAGGACCACCGAGAGATTTGCCGGAGAAGGCTTCATCAGCCTAGTGTTTCTCCCGGGAGCGCCTGTATTGTTCGTGAAGAAAGGGCCGACGCTGCGCATGTGTGTTGATTACAGGCAGCTGAACAAGGTGACTATTAAGAACAGATACCCCCTTCCCAGGATTGATGATTTGTTCGACCAGTTGCAGGGTGCAAGATGTTTCTATAAGATTGATCTGCGATCGGGCTATCATCAGGTGCGAGTTAGAGAGGCGGATGTCCATAGGACTACATTCCGGACCCGGTACGGGCACTATGAGTTCAGGGTTATGTCTTTCGGTTTGACCAATGCTCCGGCGGTATTTATGGATTTGATGAACCGAGTGTTCAAACCATTTTTGGATACGTTTGTGATAGTATTCATCGATGACATCTTGGTTTATTCTCGTTCAGAGCAGGAGCATGCGGAGCATTTGAGGACTGTGCTGAGAGTTCTTCAGGACCAGCAGTTGTACGCCAAGTTTTCCAAATGTGAGTTTTGGTTGGCTTCGGTGGCATTTCTTGGGCATATTGTAGGGGCTGATGGTATTCGGGTGGATACGGCCAAAATCGAGGCGATCGAGTTGGCTAGACCTACTACTCACAAAGGTGCGCAACTCGGGCCTGCGAGTTACTATCGGAGATTCGTGGAGAAGTTTGCTTTATTTCGCACCTTTGACTAAGCCGACTCGAAGGAGCTAAGTTTCGGGACCGATGCTTGTGAGCGTGGTTTTGCCATCGGGCGAGAGGCCGACCGCCTCAGCTTCTTACTTCCGCAGGTCTAGACGGCTATGTGGTGTATTGTGATGCGTCAGGCATCGGGCTTGGATGTGTGTTGATGCAGCAAGGCAAGGTTATAACGTACGCATCCCGGCAGATTAAGAAGCATGAGAGGAACTACCCCACCCATGATTTGGAGTTGGCAGCGGTGATTCACGCCTTGAAGATATGGAGGCACTATTTGTATGGAGTTCACGTGGATATTTACACAGACCACAAGAGCCTCCAGTATATCTTCAGCCAGAGGGAGCTGAACTTACGACAGAGACGGTGGTTAGAGTTACTCAAGGATTATGATGTCGATATCCTGTACCACCCAGGGAAGGCCAATGTTGTGGCGTATGCCTTAGTCGTAGGTCGATGGAGTCTATCGATGTGCGGCCAGAGAGGAGGGGCATGGTCCGCGAGTTGCATCAGCTAGCGAGCCTTGGAGTCCGATTGATTGGTTCTGATAGTAGTGGGGTTCGAGTTCGAGAGGTTGCCGAGTCTTCCATCGTCGAGGAGGTGAAGAGGCAACAGTTTGAGGATCTGGTTTTGACGGTATCGTGATACGACTCTTCGTGAGGAAGGGTCCTGAGGTAGCACTGGGGTGCTAAGGTTTGAGGCATTGTGTGTTCCGGATATTGCGGGACTTCGGCAGTTGTAGGGAAGCACACAGCGCGATTACTCTATCCATCCGGTCGACAAAGATGTACCACGACCTCGGATCCGTATTGGTGGGATGGCACGAAGAGGACGTCGCGAGTTTGTGGCTCGGTGCCGTGTTGTCGCAGTGAAGGTAGAGCATCGACTGGTGGATTATTGCAGACGATAGAGATCCCGACGGAAGTGGGAGGTGATCAACATGGACTTTATCACAGGTTACCTCGCACCGAGGAACATGATTCTATCTGGTTATCGTCGACGGTGGACGAAATCAGCCCACTTTCTTCCGTCGGGACGACTTTTTCGGTTGAGGATTATGCGGACTTTACATCCGAGAGGTCGAGACTGCATGGGTCCCTATTTCTATCATATCGCATGCAGGAGCCCGGTTCGGCTAACTTCCGGAGGTCTTTCCGGGGATTAGGACGCAGTGAGCCTCGATCTGCATTCCATCCTCAGACAGACGGACAGGCAGAGCGTACTATCCAGACTCTTGAGGATATGCTACGAGCCTGTGTTATTCATTTCGAGGGTAGTGGAGGATCATTTGCCTCTAGAGTTTGCGTATAATAATAGCTACCACTCCAAGATTCGAGACGCCTTATGAGGCCTTGTATGGGAGGAAGTGCGATCGCCGATAGGCTGGTTTGATGTGGGCGAGGTGCGATTAGTGGGACCAGACACAGTTCAAGACGATGGATAAAGTGAAGCTTATCCAGAGCCTTCTTGTGACTTAGAGTCGATAAGTCGTATATGCAGATCATCGTCGTCATCCGGAGTTTGAGGTTGATGATTGGGTTTTCTGAAGGTGTCACCCATGAAGGTGTGATGAGGTTTGGGAAGAAAGGAAGCTCACCAAGGTACATTGGGCCTTATCGATTGTCCGCAGGTAGGCAAGCCTATGAGTTGGATCTGCCGTCCGATCTGGAGGCAGTGCATCCGGTTTTTCATGTTTCTATGCTGAGGAGATGTATCGGGGATCCATCTAGAGTGCACCCGATTGACGATGTCCAGGTGACCGAGGGGTTCTCGTATGAGGAGAGTCCCATAGCGATACTCGATCGACATGTTAGGCGGCTGCGGACGAAGGATGTGGCTTCCGTCAAGGTCTTATGGAGGAACGAGAACAGGGAGGAGATGACGTGGGAAGCAGAGGAGGACATGAGGCAGAGGTATCCTCACTTATTCCCCACACCTCCAGGTAACTCACTTTCCTACTTGTTGATTTTAATTTTCATATGTACTTAAGTGTTGTATTGTGGCCATGTGTGGTATTTGCAAACTGTTTACGTTATGAGGAACTTTATCGTTATCGGTCTTGAGAAGGAACATTCGGGACGGATGTTTCTAAGGAGGGGAGAATGTTATACCCCGTACTTCCAGAGTATGTATGCGAGGACGTACGTACGATTATTCAAGCCCTAATTAGGTTAAGATGAAATTGAGAGCTTTCAACGGAAAAGATTCCGAACCTTGTGAAGGAAATTCTACGTTTTTAATATTTTAACCGATTACAGATTTTTTCCGAGAGACGAAATATTTTTGGACCAATAGGAGGGCGACACGTGTCACCCTTAGTTGGCATGGGTTGGACGAAATGGTGGCCTAGTGGACAAGTCAAATGGTCAAGTCTTGCAAGATATTTCTTTGGGTGAGTGGGAGTAGGTAAGGGACGATTTTGTGGGCAAGTGGGGGGGCTTTCCTTGGGCATTTTTTTTGTGCTAGTGGAAGGCCACATGGCTCATTGTTGTGGGGGAAATATGTCCCAATGTTGTGGTGAACATATGTCCCAAGGTTGTGGTGGACACTTGGTGGAAGACTTCACTTGAACAAGCTACCAAATCTACACCCTCCATTTGTTTTAATCTTGGCCCTTGGTGATTCTATAAATACCCCCCTCTTGTGCAAGACTTCTTCATCCACAAACACAACTTCCAAGTCTCCAAATCCTTCCCCCTTAGTTGCTAGTTCTCGTCCAACTCCTCCCCCCCTTTCCTAGTTGTCTCGTACGAAGCAACACCACCCCCTTTGGTAGAAAAGTATTCTCCAAGTATTGTTACTATTCCAAAATACCTTAGCCAAATACCTTGTAGTATTCCAAAGTCACCTCTATACTAAAAGCCCAGAAATACTACTTTATATCCTTTAGTCACAAAACGAAACCCTAGGGAAATCTTCATAGTGGGTTGAAGTGTTAAGTAGAAGTGGTTTAGAAACTTCTAAGGGTTTCTTGGAGCTATCGGAGCGTGCAAGTTAGGAGCTAAACGTTGTTCAGGATCGACATTTAAACTTGGATAATTTTGAGCTTACCGAGGTAAATATCTTGTCCTTCTATTGTAATTGGAGATTACATACTGTAGTAGTATAGAATTAAGTATAAGATATATGGAAGGAGGGTATAAAAGAAGAGAATTGAATTGTACTTACATAGGACTGTGTTTACAGTAGACTTGAGTAGTTTTCCGGGTAGGGAAGTGCTGCCCAATTTTTCGTAGGATAGAGAACCGTCTGCTTAGAATATTCTACAGAGTAGTCTAGACGTTGATAGACGTATTTGACTATTATAGGTTGATACTCTGCGCGCGACATATTCGACTTGGCGGTGGATTTCAGCGAGGTATGTGATTCTTCCTATCCTCTTGAGCATGATATTTTTAAAATATATAAATAGTACGGTAGACGTACGTGTGTTAACTGAACTTGGTTTTACTCTGATGTCTTTTGACTTGAGTTTTAAATAATAAGAATCTTGAAGTATTTCAAAAGAGTTATGAATCATTTTTTAAAAGAAAAGTAATACTTGGTTTTAAAAGCTTAAAGAGTTATACTGACTTTATGGGAAGTTAGGTGTAACGACTTAAGAAAGATAAAAGGAACGGTTTACTTATTTGTTTATGAAAGTCTTGTATTGATTTCTGAAAAGTGTAGTAAGATGGTTTGATAAGTAAACATGTTATGATGCTACGCGTGTTAGTGTCTTGTGATGTTGTGTAAGGGGTTATTCTTGTTGTGCTTACGTTGTTAAGCGTTAAGCCCGGCGTTAATCGTTATTATATCACATACCCTTTACTTGTTATATCGAGGACTTGCACCCTTGATGCGGTCTATACTACGGCGTTCGTGTGACTATGCGAGTCGGAGTTCCACGATTGATCATTCCGGTGTATTATCCGTCACGAGGAATGCCTCATGCGTCTGTGTGACTACGCGATATGTGACTATGCGATCGCGGAGTCCGTGAGGATACCGCGGGTTAGCTACCCCCGATGCAGGAATACCTCATGCGGGTGCATGACCTATGCGGATCGCGGAGTTCCGGGATTAGGCTCGCATAATGATACTATATGGGCGATGGCCTTGCTTCGATCATTAGCGCCTAGAAAAGACCAGTTATGTTATATCTATTTTGCTTTTGGTTATGTTGTGGCACTATGTGCGGTTACATTGGTTGTTTCGTGCATATTTGTAAAATTGGTTTTAAAATGATATAATTTCATTTAAAGTACTTTACAGTTTCACATACTTGGTACTGTCAGATCGACCTTCGGGGCTGCGCTCATGCCGCAGTAAATGGAAGCAGTGGTAGATCCTCACTTAGGATCCTTACTCGTGCCGAGCTCCATTTCTCCGAGGCTCGACTTTTGGTACGACTCTCCCAGTGTTGTAGATATTTTGTACATTCAGGGTATGGCGGGGCCCTGTCCCTCCATAGTTATTTACATTCCTAGAGGTATGTAGTCCTGTTGTAAAGTTGGGATGTAACTGCCAGACTTGGTACATATATATATGCCGAAAGGCAACTTTTTCTCGCATAAAGCGTGTTACATTTTACATTTGTTTCATGTCTTGATTTATTATTCCGATTACTCGATGTATGTCTACTTGGGTGCGGGTAAGACACTACCACGGCCCGGATCGGTCGTGACAGTGAGAAACTCCTTTATTCGAGGCTTATCCTGGTATTGTCGGTTGTTGTACATTCAGGGGTATGGCGGGGCCCTGTCCCGCCAGAGTTGTTATTCTTAGAGGTCTGTAGTCACATTTGTGGATTGAGTTGTAAATAAAAAAAAGTGTACTGTTTTATTGCGTATATTGTACGAAAGGTGGCCTTATCGGCTAGCCTGTTGTTATTTTTTTATGTTCAAGCTTTTTATAAGTTTTGTATGTTCCGCTGCTATTCTCGATGTATCTGGGGTGCCTGTAGGGCACGATCGCATGCCCGGTCGGGTCGTGACACTAAAGTTGCTAAGGATCGACTTGTGATCTTGGATCATATTTGGGCTAATTGAGGTATAACATTCATTTTACTTTTGTAATTGAAGATTTCATGTTATGATAAGTTATAAGTGATCATGTGATATGTGTTATTAAGTTTGATAAGTGTTATGGAAATTTGGAAGCTCAAAATACGAAAATGACATGTTGAGTCATTTGAAATTGAATTACAATTTGGTCGTTTATTAGAATCGTCGCATGTTACTTACTTGAAGATTATAGTAGTTATAATCGATTGCGACTTGATATCATGTTATGCTAACAACTTGGATTGAAATGGAAATTGGATAAGAATTGGTATTGTTGCCCTAATTGCCGAATTGACATTGTAGTTTAGACTAGTTTGTTATATATTGTGGGGCAGAATTTTACATGTCTTGATTAAGCGTGTAATCCCCTATTGTTAGCTACTTTGTTGGGCCTTAAATGTGGCGTGTTTGGTTATTGAATTCGGCCTTGAAAAAGGTGGCAAAGTATGTAGAAACAAAGGAAGTGCTGTCCGATTTTCCGTAGAATTTAGTGACTTTGCACTTGGAATATTCTACGTTTGAAACTAGAAGTTAATAGACGTACTATGGTCATTATAGGTTGACATACTACGCAGTAATTGGACTTAGCAAGTGGATTAAACCGAAGAGGTATGTGGAACTTTCTTATCTCTTGAGCATGAATAGGTTGTAAATGTATAGTACGGTAGACGTACAAGATTTTGACAATCTAGGTCTATTTGATATCCTTGGCTTATTTTAAGAATGTCCAAGTTAATTGAGTTAGGGAATTAACTCACTTGTTTAAATATTAAGGATATCTTGGTTTTCAAAAGTTAAGAGACTTTAAGTATGTTGAAAGTATTTTTGATACTTGTTTTGTTGGAAAGTTTAAGTCTCTTGGTTATAAAGAAGTATGTAAGTTGCTAATGTATAAAGCTAGTATAACGGCTTTATGGGAAGTTGGTTATAATAGCTTTATGGAAAGTTTAAAGAGTGGTTTACTCTAAGTAATTTAAGTATGTTAAATGACTTGAAATAACGAAAGGCAAATTGATTTAAAGGCATCAATTGCTTAAGGTTTTAAAAGAAAGAAGTCACTTGATTTAGAAGCCCGAAAATGTATTTTCTAAAAAGGTATTGTGACTTGTATTAAAATGTAGTTATGACTTGATACTACAGTTATTAGTATCTTGGAAGTTTTATATGAAAATGAGTCATTTTAAAAGAATAGAAGTACGTAGTACTTTGGGTTAAACTCCCGGATTTATAATGACATATTAGTGCCTTAAGTAAACTAAAGTGAGAGTGTATATGAATAAGACTAATAAAAGTTAGGGGGATTTCGTAACTTGCTTATTTATTGTATGATAAGCCGGTAGTGCTTATGTTATGTATGATAAGCCGGTAGGGCTTATGTTATGTATGATGGCCGGTTGAGATAGGGTAAGAGTATAAATGAGGGGTAAACCCCCAAGACGTTATACCACCTTCTCCAGGGTAAGAGTATAAATGAGGGGTAAACCCCCAAGACGTTATACCACCTGCTTCAGGGTAAGAGTATAAATGAGGGGTAAACCCCCAAAACGTTATACCACCTGTTTCCGTGGATTTGCTACCCATGATGCGTGGAATACCTCATGCGAGTCCTTATGGGCTTATGCGGGTGAAATAGTTCCATGCGGGCGGGTACAACCTATGCGAGGAATACCATGCGGTCCATCGACTATCACGGGTGAAATAGTCCCAAGAGTAGGATTGCTTAATGATACTGCGGGCGGGTGGTCCTGCTTTGATCGCGAGCTTCCTATTTTTATGTTGTAAGTATACTTTTGATTACTCTCATTGTTAGTAAGGCACTGTGTACTGTTAATTGAGTTATCATACCGCTCCGCTTTATTATAGACTTATGATTTCATTACGCATTTCTGCCACATATTTGGTACATGTTTATCGACCTCCTTCGGGCTGCGTTAAATGCCGCAGTAGAGTACAAAGGTCTTGATCCTCGCTCTTAGGATCACTGCTCACCGTTGAGAAGCTCCTTTATTCCGAGGCTTATACCGTATTGTGGTTGTTGTACATTCGTGGTATGGCGAGGCCCTGTCCCGCCAGTTGTTATTCTTAGAGGTCGTAGTCACAGCTGTGGTTTGGGTTGTAAAGAAAAAAAATGTCGCTTTATTTGTATAGTTTACTAAGGTGGCCTTATCGGCTCATTGTTATTTTATGTTTAAGAATTTTATCGGTTGTGTATGTTCCACGCTATTCTCGATGTATATCGAAAGGGTGCCTGTGTAGGGCACCGATGCGCCGGTCGGGTCGTGACAAAAGTGGTATCGAGCGATTAGTCCTCTGGAAAGTGTCTACGGCTGCACCGTGTCTAGTAGAGTCTTGATTATCGTGTGTTGTGCACCACATCTATAATCGTGGAGGTCACAGACATTTAGGATTGGTTTCCATTCTTCTCACTCGAGATCGTGCGATAAGTTGTATGGTTAGGGTCGTCTCCCAACAAGTTATGATTGTTCATTCCACGAAAGCGCAGCAGCGACTGGAAAGATTATGAGGATTGCGTATCCAGGTTGGTAATGTTTGTAGTTGGTATTGTGACATACAACTATATGTATTTATGTATGAGGGTCAGACGCGTGTTACCTAGAATGATTTTAGATTACCAGGATTTGGTAAGGACTAAATAAATACCGGGAAGGTATGAAACAGTTTAATGAATTCTCATCAAGGTTTTACGTACTAATTTGAGATAATTAGGAAATGGTGAGCTGTCTGAGAAGGAAATGGACCTTTAAGAAGTTATTATTAAGGGAATTAATGGAAGACTATGTTAATAGATTGAGCTACGTAGTAGAATTTCGAGAATGGTACGGGTGAGATCCGTATGGAGTAAGTATGGTTGTTGTGGTCAAGACAACACGATTATGGTATTTCGATAAGTTTTGTACCCGTTTACGGGGGGACTGATAAGGTAGACATGGAGCATGGAAATTGCGAGCCTAAGAATGTGATAACCACCGAGACCTTAGGTATATAAGGCCTTCTCGGGTAGTAAAAAGTTAAGACAGACCAAGGAAAAGAGTTAAATACGACGCCGAGTCGGGTTGGGGACCTATTAAGGGTCGCCTCATAGCTTGAAATGAAATGGGATTAGTTGTGTCACGACCCGAACCTGGGCCCGTGACTGGAGCCTTACCCCGGGCACCCTAGTGATACAACATCAGAGTAATCAGCGGAACATAATACACATACATGAAACAAATGAAGTACAAAACAGTAATTTGAGGAAAACTTGCCTTTCGGCATATATAAATAACAACTCTTACAAATGAACAGTTTAATCCTTTTACAAACCCGCCACAACAAGATTACTGCACTCTAAGAAAAGATACGATAACAATGGGACGGGGCCCGCCATACCCCGAATGTAAATACCTACAACGACAGGACTATACTAAGATAAGCCTCCGAGAACGGAGCTTTCCCAAACGCTGAATCATGACTCCTAAGAGCGAGGATCAACGATCGGTGTACCTTACTGCGGCATGAACGCATTCAAGGAGGTCGCATAACAAGTATGCGAATCAAAATATCAGAATGAAATCATAGTAGTCTATATAAAGCGAGAGACATGTATGATAACCAAACTACGCTCACGATAAGCGATATATCAAGTCGTGGACGCCCGAAGTCATCACTCAAATACATAAATATGGGTCTCACGCCCACAACATCAATCATGCGTGGAATACCTTCCTCACCGCCGATCAATGATAGAAAAGCACCAAGGAACACATGAACAAGGTCCCACTGTGCCCAAATAAAGCGATGCAGGTACGAAGGCATAGCCGACTACTAACACCTAAGACTAACAAGGTCGTAAATGGCGAATCATGATATCTCTGCACCGCTACATGATCAAAGCCGTCACTCGCCCGCAATATCAAATGCGCGTCTAGCCTGGAACTCCCGCAGCTCGCGTAGGCCAATCTCATAGGCCCGCGTGAGGTATAACCCCGCATCGGTAGCTACTCCCGTCGTCCCCGACTCGCATCGCATGGCCACATGCATCGCATGACCATAAAGGCCGCACACTAACTGAACTCGTAGCTCGCATAGGCCCTCAGACCCGCGTGCAGGTATTCTCGAATCATGGTCCTGCATCACCGAGTCTACCCCGCGGAGGGCAGCTTAACCCCCGGAAACACGGTGAGTGGTATAATACCAACATAACAGTTTATCGTTTAAACATCATAAGCACAATCAAGGGAAAATCCCTTTACACAAACATTACAGAATACTAACACACGTAGCATCCTAATATGATTACTTATCAAATCAACACGGTATTACAAGGCTATCACAAACCAACACAATCGCTTATACACACAAGGTACATTCTATTGTATGATTAACAAGATCGAGTATCTATTCTCAAAGTACTTCATACATTATCTTTTAAAAGATACGTTACGTTTACAAAAGTCACACAATACCCGTAGTATATGAAAACTAGAGTGATTATCTTTTGAAGTAAAGCAAAACACTTCTCTTTGTAAAATCAAGTAACAACATTATTTCTCAAACGTCCAAGTTTGCCTAATTTCAAATGTTCACGTTTCTTACTTTAGAAAGGTTTCGTAGTTCATAGTCTTATTCATTTAAGAATATAATTCTCTTTAAACTATCCGAGAAACATAAGCCTTATATGAGTAGGATATTCTTGTTTATAACAATCTTATTACAATGCCATGATCTAGAAATATCATTTTGTCTCATCTTAGCTTCTATGCGGATGGAAGTTTCTACGGTTTTAATAATACTTAATCACAAAACATTTCCTCTTATTAACGCCGCAGTTGGTTTGTCGATACACATTACGATTTCCAAATCAAGAAACATTCTTAAGCCGTTATACCTAACTTCCCATAAAGCTAGTATAACTCTTAAGTTTTCAAAAACCAAGTATTACTTCTTCTTTCGAAATGATTCAAAAATCTTTTGAAAAACTTCAAGTTCTTTATTAACACATAACAAGCCAGTTATAGTTCAAATTAGTTACCTTTTAAAACCACAAGTATTTTCTTACCAATATAAAGTCATATAACCAACTTCCCATAAAGCCGTTATAACACTTTATGTTTTAAACCAATCAAATACATTTAGCACATGTACGTCTACCGTACTACATAGTTCACACATATCATGCTAGAAGAGATAGGAAGAGGTTCACATACCTCGCGACGAGTATCGACTAATAGCAAAACGCTCCAAGTACCTCCAACCGTTGGCTACTCCTGCCGCAAGTAGATCGCGCCACGCGTAGAACTCAACCTATACGGCCAAACGGGGCTTATTAATATTTAGATCCCTTCGTAGAACATTCTACAGAAAATTCGGCAGCACCGCCCCCCCCCCGCAACAGCGTAAATCTCCTCCTTTATCGAGGCCGGCTACCAAGCCAACCAGGGGGGGGGGGGTTATACATCTAACCCGAACGGGTACAATTCTACTCCACAGAAAAGCTACACAAGTCTGCGTAATACATTCTATGTAAATACGATTCGATTTCTCTTTCGAAAAGGTTTCTTATTATTCATGCATAAGTCAAAATACATAGCAGATAACTACGATCAGTTCTATATATAGTATACTTCAACTATATAATCATACAACATGTAATTTCCAATTCTGATAGAGGACAAGATATTTACCTCGATAAGCCCATAATTATCCGAGTTTAAATGTCGATCCTGAGCAAGGTTTAGCTCACTGCTCCTTGCGCCCAACCCGTCTAAACAACCCTTAGAAGTTCTAACCAACTTCTACTTATTACTCCAACTAACCATGGAGATTTTCCTTAGGGTTTCGGTTTTGTGACGGAGGGAAGTATAATAGTATTTACGGGCTTTTCAGATAAGTATAACCTTAGAATACTACAAGGTATACGGCTAAGGTAATTTGGGCATTATAACAATACTTTGAGAGTATTTCTACAAGAGGGGTATTTATACGAAAACTACTAGGCTAGTGGGGTGTACCCCACTACTAGCACCTGAGGAGGGGGTCTACCCACTCCCACTGGGGGACTCTCGACCAAGGGAGAGGGCTCTCGCTAAGGCCTCACAAGGGGGAGAAAGAGGCTTTCAAGACTTAGGCAAATTTAAGGATGAAGAAGTCTTCAAAGGGAGAGGGTATTTATAGGACAAGCGAGGCCAACCAATGGCCAAGATCTTGCCAAGTGCAAGCAGGTGGGCGAGATCTTGCCAAGTGCACACTAGCCAACTACCACAAAATATCCTACCAACCCTTGACCACAAAGGCCACACTTTCGGCCACCACAATTTCCGCCTGGTGTTCGATGAGAGGGTGACAAGTGTCGCCTCTGTTGGTCCAAATGTTTCGCCTCTCGGAAAAATCCGCAAAAATTAAAAATGACATAGCCGAAATTCCCATACGAAAGTTGTGAAAACGTCGTTTAAAAACGACTCTAACCGTGTTGTGAACAAAGTTAATTCGCCAAGCCTAATTCTTAAGTTCAAATTTTCTACGCACGTCCCACGCATACTCTGAAATACGGTATAACATTCTCCTCCTTAGAAACATTCGTCCCGAATGTTCCTTCCAAGTCTCAAAACAAACGTGCGCCAGTATAGTCTTCACTACCATACTTACGAAACAATCCTGCCACAATGGTCACAGAAACAACTGCGCAAAAATACTTACATCCAAGTCCACGAGGAAACACTCTAACATTACCACAACCACCTCTCTCCGGTCTAAAATATACTTCCTTCCGCCTTCTCCTTACAAAAGAAATGATCACATCTATGCTCGCCATACATGCTCGCTTCTTCCCGATACCACTTTTGTCACTTTGCCGCGAGGTTCTAGTGTCACTCGGCGACCCAACAAATGGTACCGACTACATGCGATCCTCGAGGTCGCCAGACACTCGAACTCTTACCACATTTGAGCATCGCTTCCAAAACTCAGGTTACTATCTCTAACGTGGTCATCATTAATCGGGAACACTGCGGATGGATCTCCGATACTTTCCCGATCATAACAATACGAAAAGATCGGACGTCGCCTCCTAAGTCGGACGGCAAAGCTAACATATAGGCAACGGCCTACTCGCACTGCATCTGCAAGGCCCAAAGTAACTCGCTAAGTTCCTCTGTTTTCCAAAACTCGTCACACCCAAACCGGGTGGTATCTTGAAGACCGACCGTCAACCAGAACTCTAAGCGTCGTCGCCGATTATCCGCACGATTTCTCTGAGCTGCCAGAACCTCTTCTAGACAAGCTTTACTCTATCCACAGTATGCTGGAACAAGCCTGAACCAACTATTTGAATCTTGCTAACATCGAACCAATCGACCGCGACTTACACATCCGCCCTACAAGGCTTTATAAGGCGACACCCGAACACGAAATGGTAGCTTAAATACTCTCCACAGAGACAACAATCCCACAACTACCCACAAATCCACGACCGCCCGAGGCGAATCGATTTCGAGACTCACCGAGTTCTTAACCCCGCTTGGTAAAACTTCCAACCAAAACAATGCACTGGCTCCACATGCGCCATAAGGTGAAGGTAGGCACCTCGCAGCCTTACAACCTTTACGATATATCATCTCGCATAACCTTCCAGGAGTAAACGGTCTTTGCTAGAAGACAAGGCGGTGACCTCCTCGCCCGACCATCGGTCGAATCGTCCACGAATTCATACGTTGGTTAACTAAACTCGCCTAACACCTCGTGACCTACCCAAGGCGGACCACCACAAACCGCCCTCCACTAAACATGCCGCGGGTTGACCGCAACGTGGCCTCAACCCGACCCGAACGCCGCTAAACGCTAGCTCCCAAGGAAAACTCACTAATCACGTTACGAAAACCTAGCGGTCTTCTTAGCTCAACTACCTCTTTCATTCCACACTACTCGGGACTAATCCCACAAACATAACTCACGCACTATGCACTCCTATAAGGGTCAAACATAAACAATACATCTTTTACTCGAGATGGCCTTACCTCTAAGGTCTCTACGATAAAACTTTAAGGCTCACACCTTCTATCCCTAATATCTTACTCGGTTAACCCACCATGATTTCTAATCACAACTAACACACCGCTATCGTAACATAGCACTTAAGGTATACTACCTTATCACACATACAGATCTCTGAGGTTAAGGATATATCTATATCTCTTACTCCTTAGTCGTTCTAATCAAACCGCCTGTAGGGCGATACCAGGGAGATGACGAACTACCCACCGATCCTCGGCTAAGTCCTCCCGCAAGGACACTCTTTCGACATCGCACACGGCGGCCATAGGTACAACAAGTACCATCTAAAAGACGACATTCCTCGATGGCGCTGCCACACCGTGAACACCGAAAAAGAAAATCAATCCGGTGGCCGGAACCTACGGTAGCCGTGGAACCTAAGCTCGAGCTCGACCAACTCTCGCATACCCCGAGCGCCCCGAACCTCGCGAGGACCTTCTCGCGGTGGATGCGCATAATCTAACTTGGTGAGGCGACTCGCCTCGAAAGTTACCAAAGGACCTTGCTACTCTGGCCCTCTTCTGCTGTCCTTCGTTAACCCGTCGATCTCTACTTTTCTTGGCCTGCTGCGCATAAGCCCGTACACAGGCCATGCTCAAGCCTAACTGAAGAACTTACTCTTGCACAACCTTCTCGTTGATATTCATCAAGACTCGCGCAGACATCGGTATACTCGATAGTCAAATCCATAGTTAGCGTGGTCGCCTCGTGAAATCTATATTCTGCTCCCGTGGCCGAAGGTTCAAATATCATGGCGCAGAGGAATCGCCGCCGCCGTGCTAAACTCGCTTTGGGGCTAGTGGCGTCGCAAAACTCCCGAATGAAGCACCACCCTGGTGATGATTGGGCCTGTGCCCACGTAACCCTCAGACTCTGCTCGCGACTCCGCCGCTTGCCCTCCTCTGGTCGGTTGCCTACGCGAGGCATAGCGGTAGGAAAGAAATACGTTAGAGGTCCAACTTACAACACCACTCTAAGGCACAATCTCGAGTGAGAAGAATAGAAACCAATCCTAAATATCCTATAGCCTCCTCGATTATGGGTGCACAACACACCGATAATCAAGACTTCTTCGATACGGTCAGTAGACACTTTCCGAGGATTAATCGCTCTGATACCACTTTTGTCACGACCGAACTGGGCGTGATCGTGCCTTACCGGGCACCCTAGTGATACAACATCGAGTAATCGAACATAATACACATACATGAAACAAATGAAGTACAAAACAGTAATTTGAGGAAAACTTGCCTTTAAGATATATAAATAACAACTCTTACAAATGAGCAGTTTAATCCTTTTACAAACCCCGCCACAACAAGATTACATGCACTTCTAAGAAAAGATCGACAACAATGGCGGACAGGGGCCGCCATACCACGAATGTAAATACCTACAACGACAGGGACTATACGAAGATAAGCCTCGGAGAAGCGGAGCTTTCCCAAACGCTGAATCGTGACCCTAGAGCGAGGATCAACGATCGGTGTACCTTTACTGCGGATGAACGGCCCAGAAGAGGTCGATAACAGTCTAGTATGCGAATCAAAATATCGTAAATGAAATCATAGTAGTCTATATAAAGGAGACATGTATGATAACCAAACTACGATTCCTGATAAATAGCGGTCATATCAAGTCGGGACTCACGCCGAAGTCATCACTCAAATACATAAATATGGGTCTCACGCCCACAACATCAATCATGCCGTGGAATACCTTCCTCACCGCCGATCGATGATAGAAAAACACCAAGGAACACACGTGAACAACGGGTCCCACTGTGCCCAAATAAAGCGATGCAGGGTAAATGCGAAGGCATAGCCGACTACTAACACCTACGACTAACAAGGTCAAATGGCAATCATGATATCTGTCTGCACCGTCACATGATCAAAGCCGGTCACTCGCCCGCAATATCAAATGTGCGCGCTTCAGCCCAGAACTCCGCGACTCGCGTAGGCCAATCTCGTAGGCCGCGTGAGGTATAACCGCATCGAGGGTAGCTACTCCGGCGTCGCCCCGACTCGCATCGCACGGGCCACATGACCGCGTGACCATAAAGGCCGCACACTAACTGGAACTCGTAGCTCGCGTAGGCCCCGAGACCCGCGTGAGGTATTCTCGAATCATGGTCCCATCACCGAGTCTACCCGCGTCGGAGGGCAGCTTAACCCCGAACACGGTGAGTGGTATAATACCAACATAACGGTTTATCGTTTAAACATCATAAGCACAATCGAGGAAAATCCCTTTACACAAACATCACGAATACTAACACACGTAGCGTCCTAATATGATTACTTATCAAATCAACACGAAGGTATTACAAGGCTATCACAAACCAACACAATCGATTATACACACAAGGTACATTCTATTGTATGATTAACAAGATCAGTATCTATTCTCAAAGTACTTCATACATTATCTTTTAAAAGATACGTTACGTTTACAAAGTCACACAATACCGTAGTATATGAAAACTAGAGTGATTATCTTTTGAAGTAAAGCAAAACACTTCTCTTTGTAAAATCAAGTAACAACATTATTTCTCAAACGCCCAAGTTTGCCTAATTTCAAATGTTCACGTTTCTTACTTTAGAAAGGTTTCGTAGTTCATAGTCTTATTCATTTAAGAATATAATTCTCTTTAAACTATCCGAGAAACATAAGCCTTATATGTGAGTAGGATATTCTTGTTTATAACAATCTTATTACTGATCATGATCTAGGAAATATCATTTTGTCTCATCTTAGCTTCATGCGGATGGAAGTTTCTCCGGTTTTAATAATACTTAATCACAAAACATTTCCTCTTATTAACGCCGCGGTGGTTTGTCGATACACATTCGATTTCGAAATCGAAGAAACATTCTTAAGCCGTTATACCTAACTTCCCATAAAGCTAGTATAACTCTTAAGTTTTCAAAACCAAGTATTACTTCTTCTTTGAAATGATTCAAAAATCTTTTGAAAAACTTCAAGTTCTTTATTAACACATAACAAGCCGGTTATAGTTCAAATCGATTACCTTTTAAAACCACAAGTATTTTCTTACCAATATAAAGTCGTTATAACCAACTTCCCATAAAGCCGTTATAACACTTTATGTTTTAAACCAATCAAATACATTTAGCACATGACGTCACCGTACTACATAGTTCACACATATCATGCTAGAAGAGATAGGAAGAGGTTCGCATACCTCGCGACGAGTATCGACTAATAGCAAAACGCTCAAGTACCTCCAACCGTTGGCTACTCCTGCCAAGTAGATCGCGCCACGCGTAGTACTCAACCTATAAGGCCACGCGCTTTATTAATATTTAGATCCCTCGTAGAACATTCTACTGAAAATTCGCAAAGACCTCACACAACAGAAATCTCCTCCTTTATCGAGGCCGCTACCAAGCCAACCGGGGTTATACATCTAACCCGACGGGTACAATTCTACTCCAGAAAAAGCTACACAAGTCTCTCATACACTTATGTAAATCTGAAGATCTTCTTTCGAAAAGGTTTCTTATTATTCAGCTTAAGTCAAAAGACATTGCACGATAACTACGTTCGATTATATATAGTATACTTCAACTATATAATCATACAACATGTAATTTCCAATTACAATAGAGGACAAGATATTTACCTCGATAAGCCCATAATTATCCGAGTTTAAATGTCGATCTGAGCAAGGTTTAGCTCTACTCCGCGCTCAACCCGCTCTAAACAACCCTTAGAAGTTCTAACCAAATTCTACTTATTACTCCGACTAACCATGGAGATTTTCCTTAGGGTTTCGGTTTTGTGACAAGGAAGTATAATAGTATTTACGGGCTTTTAGTATAAGTATAACCTTAGAATACTACAAGGTATACGGCTAAGGTAATTTGGGCATTATAACAATACTTTTGAGAGTATTTCTAACAAGAGGGTATTTATACGAAACTACTAGGCTAGGGGGTGTACCCACGGCTAGCACCCTGGGAGGGGGTGTCTGCCCCTCGGCCTACCCACTGTGGGGACTCTCGACGAGGGGAGAGGCTCTGGAAGGCCACAAGGGGAGAAAGAGCTTTGAAGACTTAGGCAAATTTAAGGATGAAGAAGTCTTCAAAGGGAGAGGGTATTTATAGACAAGCCAAGGCCAACCAATGGCCAAGATCTTGCCAAGTGCAAGGCAAGTGTAGGCGAAGATCTTGCCAAGTGCACACTAGCCAACTACCAAAAATATCCTACCAACCTCGACCACAAAGGCCACACTTTCGCCACCACAATTTCCGCCTAGTGTTCCAATGAGAGGGTGACAAGTGTCGCCTCTTGTTGGTCCAAAATGTTTCGCCTCTCGGAAAATCCGCAAAAATTAAAAATGACATAGCCGGAAATTCCCATACGAAAGTCGTGAAAGCGTTTAGTCAAACGACTCTAACCGTGTTGTGAACAAAGTTAATTCGCCGAGCCTAATTCTCAAGTTCAAATTTTCTACGTGCGCCCCACGCATACTCGGAAATACGGGTATAACAAGTTGGTAGTAGTCCGCCACGTGGCAGGTCGCGGTGCAAGGCCCAAATTTAGTTAATCATTTTACGGGTTCGTGGACGTGTTCCACTGGAACCAAGTTGTGAGAGCCGGAATGGGCCTTATATTGTTTAATTTAGTAACTCCAAAGAGTGGAGGCCAGAATTAGTATGGAATTTATGTACGTATGCTAGTATAAGTTTTGATGTACGGAAAGAGTACGACCAGTGAAAAAAAAGAAGAGCAACCAAGTGTAAAGAAATAAAGCCTGAATCCATGAGGACCTTTCGAGGTGACTACACCCGTGAGTGTTGGGTGGTAGCTGAGCGGGTAGATAATTGCCGGTAACGATACAGTCGTTGGTCCCTAGCAAACCTAGCAGAGCTGTTATGACAGACATTGAGGTCATTATGAGTACGGGTTAGTTGGCCTCTTGTTATGCCAACTGTCACGACCCGATCTCGGGCCCGCGACTGGTGCCTTACCCCGGGCACCCTAGTGACAACAACATCAGAGAAAATCAGCGGAAATAAAATTTAATCAGGAAACAAGAGACAACATAAGAAAACAGGCTAACCAAAACGGTTACCTTCATGTATATACATAAAACCAACAGCATAATCCTTTACAAACCCCGCCCACAACAAGATTACATGGACTCTAAGAATGTAACAACAACTATGACGGACAGGCCCCCGCCATACCCACGAATGTACAAGTACCTACAATGACGGGACTATACCAAAAGATAAGCCTCCGAGAAACGGGCTTCCCAATCTTTGAATCTGCGATCCTATGGCGAGGATCAACAATGGTGTACCTCACTGCGGCATGAACGCAGCCCAAGAGGTCGATGCAACCGATACCAAGTATGTGAAATCGAAAATGCGTAATGAAATCACATTTCATCATTTTATAAAACCATTTCGCAATAAGTAAACGTTAGGTCAAGTAATGGGGCGCGTATCCCCAAAATGATCACTCACATAACTATGGGTCTCACGCCCATAATATCAATCATGCCCGTGGAACTCATTCTCATCACGGCTGCATGATGTAAAACAACATCCATATGTGAACTGAACACTAGATCATGCTGCGTCGTCAAACCGACGGGCGAGTAGAATAGCCAACTACCAGTCCGAAGGCTAGTCATATCCCTTCACGGGCAAGGTACGGAAGCCAACTACCAGTCAAAAAGCTAGCCACGCAACTGGCCGAAGCAAGTATCTTAAGCTAACGTACTCTAGCCTACCGTCTCACGAGATATGACCGTGGCAAGTATCTTAAGTCATCTACCAGAGCCTGCTGATACACGAGAAATGACCAGGACAAGTATCTAAAGTGTGCCTGTAACCACACGTACAAATCAAGCCCGTGATCGCTTGTCACTGCGGCAAGCTTCATGGATTAGCGGTCCATGGACAAATAACATAAACCTCACAATGACCGCATGCCCCGGCATCTTACCTCGGTATAAGCATGGCCATGAAACCATCCTACTGGACTGTTATACCCCGTAGTTCCAGGGTATGTATGTGAGGACGTACGTGCAAGAATACGACAGTAATTTTGGAAAGAAAGAAAGATGTGATTTTTCGACGGAAAAGTTTCCGGATTTTGTAAAGGAAAAAGGTTCGTTAATGGGAATTGGATTCCCAGATTTGGTATTTGGACTTCTTGGATTATATTAGAATTTTGGATTTATTTTCGGAAATGGTCACGTGGGGCCCACGGGAGAAATTTACGGTTTTGTGGGGCCCGCTTTGTTTTTGGGATTTTCGATATTTTGGATATTTTCGGAAGACGAAATATTTTGGACGAGTAGGGGGCGACACGTGTCACCCCCATGTGGCACCTTGGCCGAATTGGAGGGACAAGTGTCTAGCCACTTGTCCCTTGGCCGAAATGGCCTTCCAAGTGGCAAGCCACTTGTCTTGTTTTTTGTTGGCCATGTGGTGTGGTGGGACCCACACACACATGGCCCAATCTTGACCACCCACTTGCTATGATCTTAACCCTTGAATTCTCTATAAATACCCCCTTAGTGCAAGAGTAATTTCATCCCACACTCAAGCTTCCAAGGCAAAATTTCCCTCCTTTAGCTTGTATTTTCGTCCCTCCCCCCCCACTTGTGTAGAAAATACTCTAAGTATTGTGGTATAATCCCAAATACCTTAGCCTAGTATCCCTAGTTGTATTCCAAAGTTATTTCAATACTAGGAGCCCGGAAATACTACTTTATTCCAATAGTCGCAAAATGAAACCCTAGAAAAATCTTCATAGCTTGGTTGAAATGTTTAGAGAGGTTGTTTAGAAACTTCTAAGGGTCGCTTGGAGCGGGTTGGAGCGTAAGGATTTGGAGCTAAACGTTGCTCAGGATCGACTTATAATCTTGGAAAATTTTGGGCTTATCGAGGTAATGATCTATGTCCCCCTATTGTAATTGGATATTACATATTGTAGTAGTTTAGAACTGAGTATTAGATATATTGGAAGGATGATTATAAAGGATTGAACTATATTTACATTGGGTGTATTCTGATGAGACTTGTGTAGTATTATTGTGAGCGGATTTGAACACGTCCTGTTAGGCGTGTAATCCTCGAGTTGTTGGCTTGTAGCGAGCCTTGTTAGGGAGGTTATTTATGTGTTTGTGGCGGGGAGGGTGCCGAATTTTCCGTAGAAAGGAACTGCATTTAGATTATACTCGAAGAGAATTAGAGGTTGATAGATTGTTGTGATTATTATAGGTGGATCTTCTGCGACATACTTGACTTGGCTTGTGGTTTAAGCTAAAAGGTATGTGATTCTTCCTATACTTGAGCATGATTGTCACGACCAGCTGGCATTTCGTGCCTTACCCGCACCTAGTGACACAACATCGTAGTAATGAACATAAAACAACATGAGATAACGAAATATAAAACAATAATCTGGAAAACTTGCCTTTCGCATATATATAACCATCAACTCTTTTACAAATGAGCAATCCTTTTACCAACCCCGCCCAGCATTACTGGACCTCTAAGAATGATACGACCACAACGGGATGAGGCCCCGCCAAACCCCGAATGTAAACACTTACTACGAGGACTATACCACTGATAAGCCTCGGAGAAACGGAGCTTCCCAAACGTGACCGAGCTAGGATCAACGGCGATGTACCTCGACTGCGGCATGAGCGCGAGGTCTGACAGTGCAGAGTATGTGAAACTAAAAATAAATCAGTAAATGAAATCATAGTAGTCTATACAAAGAGACATGTATGATAACCAAACTACAGTTCACCATAAATAAGCGAATATGTCAAGTCGTGACTCGCACCTCAAGTCATCACTCGATTTAACAATGGGTCTCACGCCCACAACATCAATCGTGCCTGTGGAATACCTTCCTCACCGGCGGCGATTTATGATATACAAGCACCAAGGAATACATATGAACACCAGTCCCAGTGTCCTAATAAACTGCATGTAAGTGCGAAGGCATAGCTACTAACACCTGTACCAGACAAGGTCATAAAGCGTATCATAAGATCTGTCTGCACATGATCAAAGCGGCCACTTGCCCGCATATCTAATGTGCGCGTCTAGTCCCGAACTTCCCGCACTCGCATAGGCTAATCTCATCGCCCGCGTGAGGTATTCCCGCGTCGGTAGCTCTCCGGCGTCGCCTGGACTTTCGAGTCGCGCCGCATGCCCGTAAGGTACTAACTGGAACTCGTAGCTCGCATAGGCCCCGGGACCCGCATGAGGTATTCTCGAATCATGGTCCCCACCGCTGAGTCTACCCCGCGTCGGAGGGCTTAACCCTAATCATCTCGAGATGAATGCCGCAATACTATCATAACTGATAGTTAATAAGCACAATCAAGGGAAACCCCCTTACACAAACATCACAAGATACTAACACACGTAGCATCCTAACACGTTTACTTATCAAGGCAACAAGAAAGTATTACAAGGCTATCACAAACCAATACAATCAAGTTATTCACACAAGATACTTTCTACTAACAAGTTCAATCCCCAAAGTACTTCACACATTAAAATCTAAAAAAGATCTGTTTCTTTCACATAAGTCACATGATACCGTAGTATAAAATAGAGTGTTTTAAGAAAACCAAAACTCTTACCTTTGTAAAATCAAGTAACAACATTATTTTCCAAACGTCCAAGTTTGCCTAATTTCAAATGTTCACGTTTCTTATTTTAGAAAGGTTTCGTAGTTCATAGTCTTATTCATTTAAGAATATAATTCTCTTTTAAACAATCTGAGAAACATAAGCCTTATATGTGAGTAGGATATTCTTGTTTATAACAATCTTATTACGACCATGATCTAGGAAATATCATTTTGTCTCATCTTAATGCGGATGGAAGTTTCTCTTGGTTTTAATAATACTTAATTATTCAAAACATTTCCTTTATTAACGCTGCGATGGTTTGTCGATACACATTCGATTTCCAAATCAAGCATTCTTAAGCCGTTATACCTAACTTCCCATAAAGCTAGTATAACTCTTAAGTTTTCAAACACCAAGTATTACTTCTCCTTTCAAAATGATTCAAAATCTTTTGAAATACTTCAAGTTCTTTCTTATCATATAACAAGCCGATTATAGTTCAAATCGATTACCTTTTAAAAACCACATGTATTTTCTTACTAACATAAAGTCGTTATAACCAACTTCCCATAAAGCCGTTATAACACTTTATGTTTTAAACCACTCAAACACATTTAGCACACGTATGCTCACCGTACTACATAGTTTCACACATATCATGCTAGAAGAGATAGGAAGAGGTTCACATACCTCGCGGCGAGTATCGACTCATAGCAAAACGCTCAAGTACTTCCAAACGGCTACCCCTTAAGCCACGTAGATCGCGCCTGCGTAGTACGTCAACCTATAAGGCCACAAGGCGCATTAACATTTAGATCTCGTGAACATTCTACCAAAATTGGCGACGCCCGGCGTAAACCTCCTCCACGGCTACCAAGCCAACCAGGGGGTTATACATCTAACCCTAGCAGTACAATTCTACTCCACGGTACTACTACAGTCTCATGTGATCTATGTAATTACGATTTGATTTCTTCTTAAGTCGAGACATTGCCATGTTGATTATATATATAGTATACTTGACTATATAATCTAACGACATGTAATTTCCAATTACAAATAGAGGACAAGATATTTACCTCGATAAGCCCATAATTATCAGTTTAATGTCGATCACGGGCAATCGTTTAGCTCCAACTCCGGCGCTCAACCCGCTCTAAACCACCCTTAGAAGTTCTAACCAACTACACAATACTTATGGAGATTTTCCTAGGGTTTCGGTTTGTACGGGAAGTATAATAGTATTTCTGGGCTTTTCGTATAGGTATAACCTTAGAATACTACAAGGTATACGGCTAAGTTAATTTGGGCATTATAACAATACTTGAGAGTATTTCTACACCACAAAGGGGGGGTATTATACGAGCAACTAGGCTGGGGTACCACGGCCACACTACTAGGAGGGTGTACCCTCGGCCAAGGCCTCTAGGAGGGTGCACCTCGCCAAGGCCTCGCAAAGGAAGGGGAGGGACGAAACCATAAGGAAGGGAGGAGGATTCTAACACTTAGAAATATTTAGGATGAAGAAGTTCATCAAAGGAGAGGGTATTTATAGCAAGCCAAGGCCAACCAATGGCCAAGATCTAGCCAAGTGTATAGCAAGTGTAAGGCCAAGATTCACCCAAGTGCCCCTAGACCCTACTCCTTAAAACCTAATATCTAAAATCAACCAAGACTTGCTCATTCGATCGGCCCTAACGCCCGGAGTCCGCGAGAGGTGCCAAGTGTTGCCCTCTCGTTGGTCCAAAGCGTTTCGTCTCTCGGAAAAATCCAAAATACTAAATGACATAGCCGTAATTTACCGCCGTAAGTTAGGTAGAGCGTTTCGTCGAACGACTCTAAGGTGTTGTGCACAAACATATTTCGCCCGGGTGCCACGTGGGGTGACACGTGTCGCGATTCAAATATTTCGTCTTCGAAAATATCTATACAAAATCTCAAAATCAAAGCGGAATTTGTGACCATTTAAATAAAATTCCATAATTCTAATATAATCTAAGAAGTCCAAAACCAAATATGGGAATCGATTCCCATTACGAACCTTTTCCTTCACAAAAACCGGAAACTTTTCCGTGGAAAATTCACCTCTTTCTTCCTTTCCAATCTTTCTGTCGTATTCTCGTACGTACGTCCTCGCATACATACCCTGGAACTACGGGGTATAACAATGATTGTTGTGAACTATATAGTACGGTAGACGTACGTGTGTGAAATGAATTTTGTTGTTTAAAACATAAAGTGTTATAATGGCTTTATGGGAAGTTAGTTATAACGACTTTATGAAGATAAAAGAAAGATTTGATTTTGAAAGATAAACGACTGATTTTAAAGGATAAGAGACTTGACTTATAAACAACTTGATTTCAGAAAAAGAGAAGTAACTTGATTTAAGTATAGGTTACTTGTTTTGAAAAGAGTAAGTATTTGAGTTTTAAAGAGTATACTTGATGTTGTTTTAAAAGAAAGGCACTTGGTTTAAAAAGTATACAGTACTTGATTTTAAAAGTCTTGTAAAGGTTTTTACGAAAGTAAAGTAATTTGGTTTGAAAAGAAAAACGTGTTTTTGATACTACGAGTATTGGTATCGTGTGACTTTTACATAAAAAGAGGTCTTTTTGAAAGAATGAAAGTATGTAGTATTTTGGGGTTGAAACCCGGATTGTTGACATAAAATGAAAGTACGTTGAACTTGCCTATGTTGTGATAGCCTTTGATGTGCAAGTGTTTTGTTTACGTACTCTTGTGTCTCTAGGAGGGTTACTATCCGATTGATTGCTTGGACATGCGACCGTTGGATGGTCCACGAGTATCGTCCACTTTGAGTATTATCTGGTTATTTCTTTTGGACATCCGACACGTTGGATGGTCCAGTATCGTCCACTTTGAGTATTATCTTGTTATTTCCTTTGGACATCGACACGATGGATGGTCCGGGTATCGTCGATGGGATGGTTTCATGGCCATGCTTATACCGAGTAAGATCTTGGGCGTGCGGTCATTATGAGGATTATGTTATTTGTCCATGGACCGCTAATCCATGAAGCTTGCGCGGTGACGGCGATCACGGGCTTGATTTGTACATGTGGTTCGGCACACTTTAGATACTTGTCTGGTCATTTCGTGTATCGGCAAGCTCGGTAGATAGCTTAAGATACTTGCCTCGGCCATATCTCGTGAGACGGTGGCTATGTACGTTAGCTTATAGTACTTGCCTCGGCGATGCGTGGCTAGCTTTTGGATCGGTAGTTGGCTTAGTACTTTGCAGTGAAGTTTTATGACTAGCTTTTAGGCTGGTAGTTGGCTATTCTACTTGCCCGATCGGTTTGATAGCGAGCGGATCTAGTGTTCGAGTTCACATATGGGTGTTGTTTTATATCATGCTAACGCGATGAGAATGAGTTCCACGGGCATGATTGATATTATGGGCGTGAGACCCGTAGTTATGTGAGTTATTATTTTGGGGCATCGTCCCTTACTTGATAATCTTGTTTACTTATCGCAAAATGGTTTTATAAAATGATGAAATGAGATTTCATTCTGATATTTTCATTTCACATACTTGGTACTGTTATCGACCTCGCCCGAGGGCTGCGTTCATGCCGCGGTAAGTACACCGATTGTTGATCCTCGCTCATAGGATCGCAGTTCAGCGTTGGGAAGCTCCGTTTCCTCGGAGGCTTATCTTTTGGTATAGTCCCCTGTCATTGTAGATACTTGTACATTCAGGGGTATGGCGAAGACGTCCGTCATAGTTGTTGTTACATTCTTAGAAGTGCGTAATGCTGGGCGGGAGTTTGTAAAAGGATTATAATCGTTTTATGTATATACATGAAGGTACCGCTTAGTTGCTTTGTTTTATTATGTTGTCTCTTGTTTCCTGTTTAAATTTTATTTCCGCTGATTTTATCTGATGTTGTTATCACTAGTGTTATACCCCGTATTTCCAGAGTATGTACGTAAGGACGTACGTAGAAAAGTTTGGACTTTAAAGTGGCTTGGCCGATTTATTTTTGTTCACAACACCCGATTAGAGTCGTTTTTCGACGAAACGTTTTACCAACTCGTAGGGTAAATTACGGCTATGTCATTTCTAATTTTTGCGGATTTTTCCGAGACGACACTTTTGGACCAACAAGAGGCGACACTTGTCACCCTCTAGTCGTAAAGGTGGCGATAATGGCTTGGACGAAATGGTTGGGTTTTGTCAAGTAGTAGGTAGGATATTTTTGTGGTAGATGGATAAGGTGCACTTGGCATGATCTTGGCCCTACACTTGCCTTGCACTTGGCATGATCTTGGCTATTGGCTGGCCTTTGCTTGTCCTATAAATACCCCCCTTTGGAAGACTTCTTCATCCATTCCTAAAATTTCCTAAGTGTTAAAATCCTCCCTCCCTTGTAGTGTGGTTCTCGTCCTAGCCTCCCCCTCCCCCTTTGAGAAGGCCCTTTGGCCGAGAGTTCCCTTCCCCCCGTGGCCGAGAATACCCCCCCCCCCCCTAGTGGGGTAGGCCGAGGGGTATACACCCCCCTTGTGGTGTTGTCTCGTATAAATACCCACTCTTGGTAGAAGTACTCTCAAAAGTATTGTTACTATACCCAATTACCTTAGCCTTATACTTGTAGTATTCCAAGGTTACACTTATCAAAGCCCGAAATACTATTATACTTCCGTCGATCCACAAAACGAAACCACAAGGAAAATCTCCATAGATAGTTGGAGTATTAAGTAGAAGTTGGTTAGAACTTCTAAGGGTGGTTGGAGCGGGTTGGAGCGCACGGAGTTGGAGCTAAACGGTGCGCAGGAGCGACGTTAAACTAGGATACTTGTGGGCTTATCGAGGTAATATCTTGTCCCCTGCTTGGAATTGGAAATTACATGTTGTACGATTATATAGTTGAAGTATACTATATATAGAACTGACTAGCTTTGCGGCAATGTCTTTTGACTTAAGCTGAATATAAAGAAAGAAGCGACGTAATTACATAGGAATTTGTATTACTGAGACTTGTAGCATTCTTGTGAAGTAGAATTGTACGTCAGGTTAGATGTATAAACCCACGCGGTTGACTTGATGGCGGCCTCGATAGAGAGAGGAGGATATTCTGTGATGCGGGGAGGTCTTCTTGAATTTTACGTAGAATGTTCTACGATTAGACTAGATGTTAATAAAGCGCCTTGTGGCCTTATAGGTTGAAGTACCGTGCGTGGCGATCTACTTGGCTTAAGGTAGCGAAGCGGTTTGAGGTACTTGGGCGTTTCTATTAGTCGATAATCGTCGCGAGGTATGTGAACCTCTTCCTACCTTTTCTAGCATGATATGTGTATAACTATGTAGTACGGTAGGCGTCGTGTGTAAAATGCTTTGTGGTTTTAAAAGGTAAGCGACTTGATGTGTGATAATAAAGAAGAGTTATACTAGCTTTATAGGAAGTTAGGTATAACGTTTTAAGAGAGGTAAAGAGAATGGTTTCTTGATTTTAAAAGTTAAGGCTTAATCTTAAAGATAAGAGACTTAACTTGTTTTACTTAGTAATTAACATTTTGTTAAAAATGTTGTAAAACATTCGCGAGTAATGAGTACTTGATTTAAAAGCAATAATGTTTCTTGATTTGAAATCAGAATAAGTATCGAACAACCCACAGCAGCGCGAAGAAAGGGAAATGTTTTGACTAATAATGTATTAGTAAAACCAGTAGAAACTTTCATCTGCATAGAAACTAAGATGAGACAAAATGATGTTACATTTCCTAGATCATTTGCTTAAATAAGATTGTTATAAACAAGAATAACCTACTCGCGTATCGGACATATGTTTCTCAATTGCTTTAAAGGAGAATTATATCATTAAGTGATTAAAATTATGAACTCTGAAACCTTTGAAAATGAGAAACTTGAGTAATTGAAATTAGGAAAACTTGAAACATTTGGAAAGAATGTTGTTACTTGATTTCTGAAGAGAAGTGTTTTGATTTACTTCAAAAGATAATCACTCTATTTTCATATACTACGGGTATTGTGTGACTTTTGTAAATGTAACGTATCTTTTAAAAGATAATGTATGAAGTACTTTGGGAATAGATACCCGATCTTGTTAATCATATATTAGAATGTACCTTGTGTGTATAACTTGATTGTGTTGGTTTGTGATAGCCTTGTAATACTTTCTTGTTGATTTGATAAGTAAACATGCTAGGATGCTACGTGTGTTAGTATCTTGTGATGTTTTGTGTAAAGGGGGTTTTCCCTCGACTACGCTTAAAGTTGTTTGACTCTCAGCCGTTATGTTGGTATTGTACCACTCACCTTGACTTGTTTCCGGAGGTTAAGCTGCCCTCCGATGCGGGGTAGACTCAGGCGGTCTGGGACCATGATTCGAGAATACCTCATGCGGGTCCAGGGGATCCATGCGGAACTACGGGAGTTCCAGGTTAGTTTGCGGCCCTTGTGGTCATGCGGTCTTTGTGGCGTGCGGTGCGAGTCGGGGCGATCTTGGGAGTAGCTACCCTCGTCACGAGGAATACCTCATGCGGGCCTATGAGGTTGGCCTATGCGAGCTACGGAGTTCGGGGCTGAAACGCGCATTTGATCTGAGCGAGTGACGAACGATCATGTGATCTGAGCGGATATCATAATCTGATTTATGACCACTGTAGTCGTAGGTGTTAGTAGTCGGTTATGCCTTACGTGCCACCTGTCTTGTTTTATTAGGACACAAGTGGGACACGGTGTTCGTATGTATTTCTTGGTGCTTTTATATCATAAGCTTGGCGGTGAGGAAGGTATTCCACGGGCATGATTGATGTTATGGGCGTGAGACCCATAGTTACATTTGAGTGATGACTTTGAGGCGTGAGTCACGACTTGACATATTGCCTATTTATTGTGAGCGTAGTTTGGTTATCATACATGTCTCTGCTTTATAGACTATTATGATTTCATTCTGATATTTTGATTTCACATACTTGGTACTGTTATCTTGACCTCGCCCGAGTGCGTTAAATGCCGCGGTAAAGGTACACGATGTTGATCCTCGCTCTTGGGTCCTGATTCAGCGTATGGGAAGCTCCGTTTCTCGGAGGCTTATCGGTGGTATAGTCCTGTCGTTGTAGGTATTTACATTCGGGGTATGGCGAATACATGCCATTGTTGTCGTATCATTCTTAAGTGCATGCAATCTTGTTGTGGCGAGTTGTAATGGGATGTAAGTGTTCGGTTTAAATTGATTTATATATATATGCCATAAAGCAAGTTTTCTCGAACTATTGTTTCATACTTCATTATTTCATGTTATCGTCTTATGTTATTGATTACTCGATGTTGTATCGCTAGGGTGCGGGGTAAGGCACGATCCGAGCGAGTTGGTCGTGACAACTAGGGTGCGAGGTAAGGCACGATCGCGGGCTTAGGAGTGGTATCGGTCGTGACAAAGGAGTAATATCAGCGATAAATCCTCGGAAAGTGTCTACAGTAAGTATCTGAGTCTTGATTATCGGCGTGTTGTGCACCACCTTTATGTCGAGGAGGCTATGTGATATCTAGGATTAGTTTCTATTCACTCGATCGTGCCTTAGAAGCGTCGTAAGTTGGACTCGCCGGCGTATTCTTTTATGCGATTATGCCTCGAAAGGCAACGAGCCTAGAAGGGCAAAGCGAGAGGAAGCTGCGGTAAGCGGCGATATCTCACGAGGCCACGGTGCACGAGCCTCGATCCGCGGCGGAAGCGAGAGAGATGGGTTACAAGAGATGGCGATTATTGGCGAGGATAGTGGCAAGGCAGGATAAAGGCTGGATGCGGCAATTCGGTGCCGTAACACCGTAGTTCACCCCGAATCAGATAGTTTGAGACTACAGGACTTTTGGTGCGGCCACTTTGAGTTCTATGGGTGAGGCACGAGATGATCGCGGGAGTTCGTCAAGCGATTCTGTGGATCGTGAGTGATCGAGCTTGAGAACCCGGTCGGTGGTCTTAGGTTCGCATCGGCTGCGTGATCTGCGATCGATTGGTTTGGTCGTGGGAGCTGTCGGGAGGCATCGCCTCCGGTATTGGGGCCGAGTTCTCGGAGGCATTTCGGCCATTTCTTACCTCGCGAGATGAGAGAACGCAGGCGAACAAATTTACGATCTTTGAGGCGAGAGGCGTGCGGTTGGGAGTACAACGTGGAGTTGACTCGTTGGCTCGATATGTCCGCGTTAGTGGCGATATGGAGGACGAGTGCCATACGTCGCGGGGCTCGATGACTTCTTGGCGAGCTTGCTCGGGTGTAGCTTTTGGCGGGCATGGACATTGCCGCATGCGAGCTTATGCGCAGGTGTGAGAGCGGAGGCGGCGGATTGACGATAATGCGAGAAGAAGGCGGGGCGGCGAGTCGGTCGCTGGTAACTTTAGCGGCGGACGCGGCCAGAACTAGTTATGCGCCTCGCCCGATCTGAGTGGTCTCTCTGCTTGAGGCGGTCGGGGCTCGGGAGTTGAGTTGAGGGGCGGGAGTGTTGGCGGATGAAACCACTGACCTCGGTGTGGCGGTGTGGTAAAACCCGTGCGAGGAAGTGTCACGGTATTCGAGAGGTTGTTTTACATGCGGCCCGGCAAGCATTTAGCGAGGTGTCCGACCAGGTAGCGCGGATGTTGAGACTGCGCCGGGATCTGCTTGCGGGTTAACTTCGCCCGATAGCTAGCGGTGTTAAATGGGCGAGGCTAGAGGCGAGTGCGTGGTGGAAGTTCCCAGTTCTAGCGGTCCTTGGAACCACCTATTTGATTTCAGGTATATCCTTCACCCTCTAGAGACTAGTATGTATTGATGATATGATGATGTGCTAGGCATTATGTTAAATTGTGATTTAGAGGCCTGGTTAGTAAAAGGGAAGTTGGGTACTTAGAGATTGTAAGCCTTAGAATATTATACGTGGAAACCTTAGAGGCGAGGTCGTCTGAAGTAAAAGATTTTGTTTACGATTTGACCTTTGTCGGAGTGCATAGTATACGTGGGGAAATTGTGTGATAAGTCCCTGAGTGGTGTGAATTATAAGAGGGTAGTTGAGCTAAGAAGACCACTAGGTTTTCGTGACTTGATTAGTGAGATTGTTCCGGATCGGGGAACAAGAGCTTGGCACGGTAAATGGGTCGGGTTGAGGCAAGGTCGCGGGTCAACCCGCAGCCCGGATTGGGGTGGGGTCAATTTGTGGTAGTCCCGATGTGTGATAGGGTCACGAGGGTGCTAGGCCCAAGTTTAGGTAACCATCGTACAGGTTTGTGGATGCGTTCGACCAGAATCGGATCGTGAAGGCCGGGAATGGCCTTAGAGGAAATTGAAACTAGTAAGATGACCAAGTTTGGAGGTAGTAACTCCAGGGTTGTGGAAATTGAAGCGATGGCGAAGTATGGGCGTGTACTATAGTGAGTTCGGGTGTACGAGAAGGGTACGACGAGTAAGAAAAGAAGCGGACGCGTGTTATGAAAACAGAAGTGATCATTTCTTTTGAAAAGTGAAAATGCGAAGGGAGTATCCTTTAGACCGTGGGTGGGAGATTTTTGTGATGTTAGAGGTGATCCTCATTGGCTTGGATTTGAGTTTTGCGCACATGTTATATTCTGGCCATTGGTGGCATGATCGGTTTTGTAAGTGTAGTAGTGGAGACTATCTGCGCGTAAATGCGTTTGGAGACTTAGAAGGAACATTCGGAACGAATGTTTCTAAGAGGAAGAATGTTATACCAGTAGTTCGAGTATGTATGTGAGCGCGTGCGTGCGAGAATCTGACGATAATTTTGGAAAGAAAGAAAGATGTGATTTTTACGCGGAAAAGTTTCCGGATTTTGTAAAGGAAAAAGGTTCGTTAATGGGAATTGGATTCCCAGATTTGGTATTTGGACTTCTTGGATTATATTAGAATTTTGGATTTATTTTCGGAAATGGTCACGTGGGGCCCACGGGAGAAATTCTGATTTTGTAGGGCCAGCTTTGTTTTGGGATTTTCGATATTTTGGATATTTTGGAAGGCGAAATATTTTGGGCAGTAGGGGTCGACACGTGTCACCCCATGTGGCACCTTGGCGGTGGAGGGACAGTGTCTAGCCACTGTCCATGGCGAAATGGCCTTCAGTGGCAAGCCACTTGTCTTGTTTTGTTGGCCATGTGGTGTGGTGGGACCCACACACATGGCCCAATCTTGACCACCCACTTGCTATGATCTTAACCTTGAATTCTCTATAAATACCCCCTTAGTGCAAGAGTAATTTCATCCAGCAGAAGCTTTCCAAGGCAAAAATTTCCCTCCCTTGACTTGTATTTTCGTCCCTCCCCACTTGTGTAGAAAATACTCTAAGTATTGTGGTATAATCCCAAATACCTTAGCCTAGTATCCTAGTTGTATTCCAAAGTTATTTCAATACTAGGGCAGAAAATACTACTTTATTCCAATAGTCGCAAAACGAAACCCTAAAAAAATCTTCATAGCTTGGTTGAAGTGTTTAGAGAGGTTGTTTAGAAACTTCTAAGGGTCTCTTGGAGCGGGTTGGAGCGTAAGGATTTGGAGCTAAACGTTGCTCAGGATCGACTTATAATCTTGGAAAATTTTGGGCTTATCGAGGTAATGATCTATGTCCCCCTATTGTAATTGGATATTAAATATTATAGTAGTTTAGAACTGAGTATTAGATATATTGGAAGGATGATTATAAAGGATTGAGCGTATTTACATTGGATTTGTATTCTGATGGACTTGTGTAGTATTATTGTGAAGCGATTTGAACACGCCGGTTAGGCGTGTAATCCCAGAGT
The DNA here is from genome assembly GCA_029844215.1 of Przewalskia tangutica. Lineage (NCBI taxonomy): Eukaryota > Viridiplantae > Streptophyta > Magnoliopsida > Solanales > Solanaceae > Przewalskia > Przewalskia tangutica. The sequence goes on from CM056720.1 coordinate 93,608,037, forward strand.
TGTTGGCTTGGTAGCGGGCCTTGTTAGGGGAGGTTATTTATGTGTTTGCGGGGAGGTCTTTGCGAATTTTCCGTAGAAAGGGAACTGTTTACTTAGATTATACTACGAAGAGAATTAGAGGTTGATAGATTGTTGTGATTATTATAGGTGGATCTTCTACGCGCGGCATACTTGACTTGGCTTGTGGTTTAAGCTAAAAAGGTATGTGATTCTTCCTATACTATTGAGCATGATTGTTGTGAACTATATAGTACGGTAGACGTACGTGTGTGAAATGAATTTGTTTGTTTAAAACATAAAGTGTTATAATGGCTTTATGGGAAGTTAGTTATAACGACTTTATGAAGATAAAAGAAAGATTTGATTTTGAAAGATAAACGACTGATTTTAAAGGATAAGAGACTTGACTTATAAACAACTTGATTTCAGAAAAAGAGAAGTAACTTGATTTAAGTATAGGTTACTTGTTTTGAAAAGAGTAAGTATTTGAGTTTTAAAGAGTATACTTGATGTTGTTTTAAAAGAAAGGCACTTGGTTTAAAAAGTATACAGTACTTGATTTTAAAAGTCTTGTAAAGGTTTTTACGAAAGTAAAGTAATTTGGTTTGAAAAGAAAAACGTGTTTTTAATACTACGAGTATTGGTATCGTGTGGCTTTTACATAAAAAGATGTCTTTTTGAAAGAATGAAAGTATGTAGTATTTTGGGGTTGAAACCCGGATTGTTGACATAAAATGAAAGTACGTTGAACTTGCCTATGCTTGTTGTGATAGCCTTTGATGTGCAAGTGTTTTGTTTCTGTGCTACCGTGTCTCTATGGGAGGGCCGACTATCTGTTTGATTGCTTGGACATACTGACACGTTGGATGGTCCACGAGTATGCGTCCACTTTGAGTATTATCTGGTTATTTCTTTTGGACATCTTGACCGCGTTGGATGGTCCGCAGTATCGTCCACTTTGAGTATTATCTTGTTATTTCCTTTGGACATCGCGACCACGATGGATGGTCCAGTGCAGCGTCGATGGGATGGTTTCATGGCCATGCTTATCTGAGGTAAGATCTTGGGGCATGCGGTCGTTATGAGGATTATGTTATTTGTCCATGGGCGCTAATCCGTGAAGCTTGCGCGGTGTGACGGCGATCACGGGCTTGATTTGTACATGTGGTTGAGCATACTTTAGATACTTGTCTGGTCATTTCTCGTGTATCGGCGGGCTCGGTAGATAGCTTAAGATACTTGCCTCGGTCATATCTCGTGAGCGGTAGGCTATGAGTACGTTAGCTTATGGTACTTGCCTCGGCGATTCGTGGCTAGCTTTTGGATCTGGTAGTTGGCTTAGTACTTTGCAGTGAAGTTTTATGACTAACTTTTGGGCGGTAGTTGGCTATTCTACTTGGCGTCGGTTTGATAGCCTTGGCGAGATCTAGTGTTCGAGTTCACATATGGGTGTTGTTTTACATCATGTCTTGCGGTGAGAATGAGTTCCACGGGTATGATTGATATTATGGGCGTGAGACCCATAGTTATGTGTAGTGATTATTTTGGGGCATCGTCCGCACTTGGCACTCTTGTTTACTTATCATAAAATGGTTTTATAAAATGATGAAATGAGATTTCATTACGGTATTTTTGATTTCACATACTTAGTACTGTTATCGACCTCGCCCGGTTTGCGTTCATCTGCGGTAGAGGTACACGATTGTTGATCTCGCTCATAGGATCGCGATTCGGCGTTAGGAAGCTCCGTTTCCTCGGAGGCTTATCTTTTGGTATAGTCCACTGTCATTGTAGATACTTAAACATTCGGGGTATGGCGAACCTGTCGTCATAGTTGTTATTACATTCTTAGAAGTGCATGTAATCTTGTTGTGGCGGGGTTTGTAAAAGGATTATGGCTATTGGTTTTATGTATATACATGAAGGTAACCATTTTAGTTGCTTTGTTTTATTATGTTGTCTCTTGTTTCTGTTTAAATTTTAGTTCATTGATTTTCTCGATGTTGTTATCACTAGGGTGCGGGGTAAGGCACGATCGCGAACAAGATCGGTCGTGACAAAAGTGGTATCGAGCGATTAATCCTCGGAAAGTGTCTATAGACCGTATCTAGTAGAGTCTTGATTATCGGCGTGTTGTGCACCACCCCTATAATCAGGAGGCTATGGGATATCTAGGATTGGTTTCTATTTCTTCTCACTCCGAGATCGTGCCTTAGAACTGTGTCGTAAGTTGGACTCGCCGGCGTATTCTTTTATGCGATTATGCCTCGCGAAAACCTTGAGCCGAAGGGCAAGCGGCGAGAGGAGGCTGCGAGTAGAAGCGGCGGCGATATCTCACGAGCCACGATGCACGAGCCTCGATCCACGGCTGGAAGCGAGAGGAGATGGGTTACAAGGAGATGGCGATTATTGGCGAGATAGTGGCAAGGCACGAGGATAAATTTGGATCGGCAATTCGATGCCGTAGCACCGTAGTTCACCCGAATCGAGATAGTTTGAGACTACGGGACTTTTTGAGCTGCGCCACTTTGAGTTCTATGGGTGAGGCACGAGGATGATCGCGAGGAGTTCATCCAAGCGATTCTGACGGATCGTGAGTGATCAAGGCTTGAGACCGAGTCGGTGGTCTTAGGTTCGCATCGGTGCGTGATACTGCAATCGACCGTTTGATTCGTGGGAGCTGTCGAGGGAGCATGCGCCTCCGGTATTTGGGGCGAGTTCTCGGAGGCATTTCTCGACCATTTCTTACCTCGCGAGATGAGAGACGCAGGCGAACAAATTTACGATCTTTGAGAGCGAGAGGCGTGCGGTTCGGAGTACAACGTGGAGTTCGACTCGTTGGCTCGATATGTCCCGCGTTAGTGGCGGTATGGATGACTACTTGGCGAGGCTTGCTCGGGTGTAGCTCTTGATCGGGCATGGACATTGCCGCATGCGAGCTTATGCGGCAGGTGTGAGCGGAGAGGCGGCGGATTGACAATACCCGAGAAGAAGGCCGGGGCGGCGGTCCTTTGGTAACTTCGAGGCGGGCCGCGGCGGCGAACTAGTTATGCACCTCCGCCCGATGAAGTGGTCCTCTGATCTTGAGGCGAGTCGGGCTCGAGTTGAGTTTTCAGGGGAGCGGGAGTGTTGGCCGGATGAAGCCACCCCAACCTCGGTGTGGCCAGTGTGGTAAAACCCATGCGGGGAAGTGTCACGGTATTCAGAGAGGTTGTTTTACATGCGGCCAGCAGGGCCATTTAGCGAGGAATTGTCCGACCAGAGGTAGCGCGGATGTTGAGACTCGGCCGGGATCATTGCGGGTTCTTCGCGCCGATAGCTAGGCGGGGTGTTCATGCCGGCGAGGCGAGGCGGTCGTGGTGGAAGTTCGATTCTAGCGGTCCTTGGAACCGCCTATTTGATTTCAGGTATATCCTTCACCCTCTAGAGACTAGTATGTATTGATGATATGATGATGTGCTAGGCATTATGTTAAATTGTGATTTAGAGGCATGGTTAGTAAAAGGGAAGTTGGGTACTTAGAGATTGTGAGCCTTAGAATATTATACGTGGAAACCTTAGAGGCGAGGCCGTCTGAAGTAAAATATTTTGTTTACGATTTGACCTTTGTCGGAGTGCATAGTATATGTGGGGTAATTGTGTGATAAGTCCCTGAGTGGTGTGAATTATAAGAGGGTAGTTGAGCTAAGAAGACCACTAGGTTTTCGTGACTTGATTAGTGAGATTGTTCCGGATCGGGGAACAAGAGCTTGGCACGGTAAATGGGTCGGGTTGAGGCAAGGTTGCGGGTCAACCCGCAGCCCAGATTGGGGTGGGGTCAATTTGTGGTAGTCCCGATGTGTGATAGGGTCACGAGGGTGCTAGGCCCAAGTTTAGGTAACCATCGTACAGGTTTGTGGATGCGTTCGACCAGAATCGGATCGTGAAGGCCGGGAATGGCCTTAGAGGAAATTGAAACTAGTAAGATGACCAAGTTTGGAGGTAGTAACTCCAGGGTTGTGGAAATTGAAGCGGTAACTGAAGTATGGAACGTGTACTATAGCGAGTTCGGGTGTACGAGAAGGGTACGACGAGTAAGAAAAGAAGCGGACGCGTGTTATGAAAACAGAAGTGATCATTTCTTTTGAAAAGTGAAAATGCGAAGGGAGTATCCTTTAGACCGTGGGTGGGAGCTTTTTGTGATGTTAGAGGTGATCCTCGTTGGCTTGGATTTGAGTTTTGCGCACATGTTATATTCTGGCCATTGGTGGCATGATCGGTTTTGTAAGTGTAGTAGTGGAGACTATACTGGCGCAAGTACGTTTGGAGACTTAGAAGGAGCATTCGGGACGAATGTTTCTAAGGGGGGAAGAATGTTATACCCCATAGTTCCAGGGTATGTATGTGAGGGCCTTGCGTGCGAGAATCTGACGGTAATTTTTGAAAGAAAGAAAGATGTGATTTTTCGGAAAAGTTTAGGATTTTGTAAAGGAAAAAGGTTCGTTAATGGGAATTGGATTCCCAGATTTGGTATTTGGACTTCTTGGATTATATTAGAATTTTGGATTTATTTTAGGAAATGGTCACGTGGGGCCCACGGGAGAAATTTACGGTTTTGTGGGGCCCGCTTTGTTTTTGGGATTTCGATATTTTAGATATTTTCGGAAGACGAAATATTTTGGAGCAGTAGAGGCGACACGTGTCACCCCATGTGGCACCTTGGCGGTGGAGGGACAGTGTCTAGCAGCTTGTCCTTGGCGAAATGGCCTTCCAGTGGCAAGTCACTTGTCTTGTTTTTGTTGGCCATGTGGTGTGGTGGGACCCACACACACATGGCCCAATCTTGACCACCCACTGCTATGATCTTAACCCTTGAATTCTCTATAAATACCCCTTAGTGCAGAGTAATTTCATCCCACACTTGAAGCTTTCCAAGGCAAAAATTTCCCTCCTTGACTTGTATTTTCGTCCCTCCCCACTGGTGTAGAAAATACTCTAAGTATTGTGGTATAATCCCAAATACCTTAGCCTAGTATCCCTAGTTGTATTCCAAAGTTATTTCAATACTAGGAGCCCGAAAATACTACTTTATTCCAATAGTCGCAAAACGAAACCATAGAAAAATCTTCATAGCTTGGTTGAAGTGTTTAGAGAGGTTGTTTAGAAACTTCTAAGGGTCGCTTGGAGCGGGTTGGAGCGTAAGGATTTGGAGTTAAACGTTGCTCAGGATCGACTTATAATCTTGGAATATTTTGGGCTTATCGAGGTAATGATCTATGTCCCCATATTGTAATTGGATATTACATATTGTAGTAGTTTAGAACTGAGTATTAGATATATTGGAAGGATGATTATAAAGGATTGAACTGTATTTACATTGGACTGTATTCTGATGAACTTGTGTAGTATTATTGTGAAGCGATTTGAACACGTCAGGTTAGGCGTGTAATCCCTGAGTTGTTGGCTTGGTAGCAGGCCTTGTTAGGGAGGTTATTTATGTGTTTGCGGGGAGGTCTTTGCCGAATTTTCCGTAGAAACTGTTTACTTAGATTATACTACGAAGAGAATTAGAGGTTGATAGATTGTTGTGATTATTATAGGTGGATCTTACGCGGCATACTTGACTTGGCTTGTGGTTTAAGATAAAAAGGTATGTGATTCTTCCTATACTCTTGAGCATGATTGTTGTGAACTATATAGTACGGTAGACGTACGTGTGTGAAATGAATTTTGTTGTTTAAAACATAAAGTGTTATAATGGCTTTATGGGAAGTTAGTTATAACAACTTTATGAAGATAAAAGAAAGATTTGATTTTGAAAGATAAACGACTGATTTCAAAGGATAAGAGACTTGACTTATAAACAACTTGATTTCAGAAAAAGAGAAGTAACTTGATTTAAGTATAGGTTACTTGTTTTGAAAAGAGTAAGTATTTGAGTTTTAAAGAGTATACTTGATGTTGTTTTAAAAGAAAAACACTTGGTTTAAAAAGTATACAGTACTTGATTTTAAAAGTCTTGTAAAGGTTTTTACGAAAGTAAAGTAATTTGGTTTGAAAAGAAAAACGTGTTTTTGATACTACGAGTATTGGTATCGTGTGACTTTTACATAAAAAGAGGTCTTTTTGAAAGAATGAAAGTATGTAGTATTTTGGGGTTGAAACCCGGATTGTTGACATAAAATGAAAGTACGTTGAACTTGCCTATGCTTGTTGTGATAGCCTTTGATGTGCAAGTGTTTTGTTTACGTACTCTAGTGTCTCTCCGGGAGGCGGCTATCGATTGATTGCTTGGACATCTTGAAGCGTTGGATGGTCCACAGTATCGTCCACTTTGAGTATTATCGGTTATTTCTTTTGGACATCTTGACACGTTGGATGGTCGCGAGTATCGTCCACTTTGAGTATTATCTTGTTATTTCCTTTGGACATCTTGACCACGATGGATGGTCCACGGGTATCGTCGATGGGATGGTTTCATGGCCATGCTTATACCGAGGTAAGATGCCGGGGCATGCAGTCATTATGAGGATTATGTTATTTGTCCATGGACCGCTAATCCATGAAGCTTGCCGCGGTGACGAGCGATCACGGGCTTGATTTGTACATGTTGTTCAGGCACACTTTAGATACTTGTCCTGGTCATTTCTCGTGTATCGACAGGCTCTGGTAGATAGCTTAAGATACTTGCCTCGGTCATATCTCGTGAGACGGTAGGCTATGGTACGTTAGCTTATGGTACTTGCCTCGGCCAGTTGCGTGGCTAGCTTTTGGATCTGGTAGTTGGCTTCCGTACTTTGCCCGTGAAGTTTTATGACTATCTTTTGGAACTGGTAGTTGGCTATTCTACTTGGCCTGATCGGTTTGATGACGCAGGAAGGATCTAGTGTTCTGGTTCACATATGGGTGTTGTTTTACATCATGTACTGGCGATGAGAATGAGTTCCACGGCATGATTGATATTATGGGCGTGAGACCCATAGTTATGTGTGAGTGATTATTTTGGAGGCATCGTCCCTTACTTGCCAACCTCTTGTTTACTTATCGCAAAATGGTTTTATAAAATGATGAAATGAGATTTCATAACAGTATTATTCAGTTTCACATACTTAGTACTGTTATCGACCTCGCCCGAAGTGCGTTCATCTGCGGTAGGTACACCAGTTGTTGATCCTCGCTCATAGGATCGCAGTTCAGCGTTGGGAAGCTCCGTTTCCTCGGAGGCTTATCTTTTGGTATAGTCCCCTGTCATTGTAGATACTTGTACATTCAGGGGTATGGCGGGGCCCTGTCCCGTCATAGTTGTTGTTACATTCTTAGAGGTCTGTAGTACTGTTGTGGGCAGGGTTTGTAAAGGATTGTAACTGTTCGGTTTTATGTATATACATGAAGGTAACCGTTTTTGGTTAGCCTGTTTTATTATGTTGTCTCTTGTTTCCTGTTTAAATTTTATTTCCGCTGATTTTCTCTGATGTTGTTATCACTAGGGTGCCCGGGGTAAGGTACCAGTCGCTGGCCCGAGATCGGGTTGTGACATGGACGCATACCCGTGGACCATCCATCGTGTCAGTATGTCCAAAGAAAATAACAAGATAATACTCAAAGTGGACGCATACTCGTGGACCATCCAACGTGTCAGTATGTCCAAAAGAAATAACCAGATAATACTCAAAGTGGACGCATACTCGTGGACCATCCAACGTGTCAGTATGTCCAAACAATCAATCAGATAGCCGGCCCTCCCCGAGAGACACGGTAGCACAGAAACAAAACACTTGCACATCAAAGGCTATCACAACAAGCATAGGCAAGTTCAACGTACTTTTATTTTATATCAACAATCCGGGTTTCAACCCCGAAATACTACATACTTTCATTCTTTCAAAAAGATTTCTTTTTATGTAAAAGCCACACGATACTAAAACTCGTAGTATCAAAAACACATTTCCTTTTCAAACCAAATTATTTCACCGTCATAAAAATCTTTACAAGACTTTTAAAATCAAGTACTCTATACTTTTTAAACCAAATGCTTTTCTTTTAAAACAACATCAAGTATACTTTTTAAAACCCAAATAACTTACTCTTTTCAAAACAAGTAACCTATACATAAATCAAGTTACTTCTCCTTTTCCGAAATCAAGTCGCTTAACTTTCAAAATCAAATCTTTCTTTTATCTTCATAAAGTCGTTATAACTAACTTCCCATAAAGCCATTATAACACTTTATGTTTTAAACAAACAAAACTCATTTCACACACGTACGTCTACCGTACTATATAGTTCACAACAATCATGCTCAAGAGTATAGGAAGAATCACATACCTCTTCGGCTTAATCCACAAGCCAAGTCGAGTATGCCGCGCGTAGAAGATCCACCTATAATAACCACAATATATCTATCAACCTCTAATTCTCTTCATAGCATATTCTAAGTAAACAGTTCCCTATTCTACGGAAAATTCGACAGCACCTCCCCCCCCACAATCACATAAATAACCTCCCCCTAACAAGGCCTGCTACCAAGCCAACAACTCCAAGGGGATTACACGTCTAACCGGACGGGTACAATTCTGTCTCACAATAATACTACACAAGTCTACTGTAAATACAGTCTAATGTAAATACAGTTCAATCCTTTATAATCATCCTTCCAATACATCTTATACTCAATTCTAAACTACTACAATATGTAATATCCAATTACAATAGGGGGACATAGATCATTACCTCGATAAGCCCAAAATTATCCAAGATTATAAGTCGATCCTGAGCAACGTTTAGCTCCAATTCCTTACGCTCCAACCCGCTCCAAGCGACCCTTAGAAGTTTCTAAACAACTTCTCTAAACACTTCAACCAAGCCAGGAATAAGTAGTATTTCCGGGCTCCTAGTATTGAAATAACTTTGGAATACAACTAGGGATACTAGGCTAAGGTATTTGGGATTATACTACAATACTTGAAGTATTTTCTACACAAGTGGGGGAGGGTTGGACGAAATAACTAAAGGGAGGGAGTATTTTTGCTATGGAAAATCTTTAAGTGTGGATGATATGAAGTCTTGAACTAAGGGGGGTATTTATAGGGAATTCAAGGGTCATGATCCATGCAAGTGTGTGGTCAAGATTGGGCCATGTGTGTGTGGGTCCCACCACACCACATGGCCAATGAAATGAGCTTCCAAGTGCTATGGCCATTTCGGCGAGGACAGTGTGGCAAGACACATCCTCCACTCGGCCAAGGTGCCACGTGGGGTGACACGTGTCGTCCCGACTTCGTCAAAATATTTCGTCTTCCAAAATATCCAAAATACCGAAAATCTCAAAAACAAAGCGGGCCCCAATCGTAAATTTCTCCGTGGGCCCACGTGACCATTTCTGAAAATAAAATCCCAAAATTCTAATATAATCCAAGAAGTCCAATACCAAATCGGGAATCCAATTCCATTAACGAACCTTTTTCCTTCACAAAACCCGAAACTTTTAGTCGAAAAATCACGTCTTTCTTTCTTTCCAAAATTTACGCCGTATTCTCAAATGCGTCCTCACATACATACCCTGGAACTACGGGGTATAACATTCTTCCCCCCTTAGAAACATTCGTCCCGAATGTTCCTTCTAAGTCTCCAAACGTACTTGCGCCGGTATAGTCTCCACTACTACACTTACAAAACCGATCATGCCACCAATGGCCAGAATATAACATGTGCGCAAAACTCAAATCCAAGCCAACGAGGAATCATTTCTAATCTCACAAAAGCTCCCACCAGCTTCAATTTACTCTAAGGCCATTCCCGGCCTTCACGATCCGATTCTGGTCGAACGCATCCACGAACCCATACGATGTCTACCTAGACTTGGGCCTAGCACCCTCGTGACCCGATCACAAAGCGGGACCACCACAAATTGACCCCACCCCAATCCGTGTTGCGGGTTGACCCACGACCTTGCCTCAACCCGACTCATTTATCGCGCCAAGCTCTTGTTCCCCGATCCGGAACAATCTCACTAATCACGTTACGAAAACCTAGTGGTCTTCTTAGCTCAACTACCCTCTTATAATTCACACCACTCAGGGACTTATCACACAATTATACTGTCACGACCCGTTCCGGGGCCCGTGACTGGTGCCTTACCCGGGCACCCAAGTAGTCATACATCAGAGTAATCAGCGGAATATAAAACAAGACATGAAACAGTTGTAAAAAGAGACACAGTTTTATGTGAGAAAAATGTCGCCTTTCGGCATATATACATAACATAGTTTTGCAGTTACATCCCAACTGTACAATAGGACTACAGACCTCTAAGGAAGTAAACAACTATGGCGGGACAGGGCCCCACCATACCCTGAATGTACAAACTATCTACAATACAGGGAGATCATACCAAAAAGTAGAGCCTCCGGAGAAGATGGAGCTCCTGACACCAATGCAAAGAGATCCTAAGGATATGGATCTAGCACTGCTTTGCCACTGCGCGTGAACGCGGCCCGAAGGAGGTCGATACAAGTACTAAGTATGTGAAATCGTAAAGTACTTAAATGAAATCATATCATTTTAAAACCGGTTTACAAATATGTATGAAACAACCAAGAAACCGCATAGTGCCACATCACAAACAAGAGCAACAATAGGTAATCAGAATGTGTCTTTTCTAGGTGCGAATGATCGAGCGAGCCAATTGCCCATAGTATCATTAAGCAAGCCTAATCACGACTCGTAGTCGCGTAGGCCACTCACTTAGGCGCGTAGGGTATAACCCGCGTCGAGGGTAGCTACTCCTCTGGCGTCACGGACTCGTGGTCGCGTGGACACATAGGCCGTATGAGGTATAACCCGCACACTAACACGAACTCTCGTAGCTCCGCATAGGTCCCCTGGACCCGCGTAGGTATTCTCGAATCATGGTCCTGCATCACCGAGTCTACCCGCGTCGGAGGCGACTTAACCCCCGGTAACATGTCAAGAGGTGAGTGATATAATACCAACATAACAGCTTATCGTTAAACCACATAAGCACAACAAGAATACCCTCTTATACAAATGTTACAAGTCACTACCACACATAGCATCATATCATGTCTACTTATCAAACCATTTTATTAATCTTTCATAAATCAATAAAAGTCTGTTATAAACACATAAGTAAACTGTTCCTTTTATCATTCTTAAGTTGTTATACCTAACTTCCCATAAAGCTAGTATAACTCCTAAGCTTGATGTTTAAAAACCAATTAGTTCTCTTCTGTAAGAAAATGATTCAATATTCTTTTGAAAATGCTTTAAGATCCTTATTATTCAGGCTTAAGTCGCAAGACATTGCCGTAAGTATTATTCAGGCTTAAGTCAAAAGACATTGCCGTAGTTATTATTCAGTTAACACATGTACGTCTACCGTACTACATATATATTTTAAAATATCATGCTTTAGGAAGAATCACATACCTTCTCAGCGAAAACCACCTGCCAAGTTGAATATGTCGCGCGCAGAGAATCAACCTATAATAGTCAGACACGTCTATCAATGTTCAGACTACTCTGAAGACAGTTCTAAGCAGAGGGTTCTCTATCCTACGGAAAATTGGGCAGCACTTCCCTACCCGGTGAGCTACTCAGTCTCATCGTGAAAACAAATTCTAAGTAAGTCTGCTTTTATTATTCTTCTTTTAAACCCTTCTACTGTGATAACAGTTCAATTCAATTCTTTAATATCCTTCTAAGTATTTATACTTATTTCTATACTTCTACAGTATGTATTCTCTAATTACAAAAGAAGGACAAGTTTATTTACCTCGGTAAGCCCAATAATATCCTAGATAAAAGTCGCTTTGAGCAAGGTTTAGCTCCTAAGTTGTATGCGCTCAGCTCAGAAAACCTTAGAAGTTCTTCACAACTTCTACTAAGGACTAAGGGATTTGGGCTAGGGTATTTTGGGCATTATAACAATACTAGAAGACAACTTTTCTACCAAGGGAGGGGGGGTAGATTTCGGCTAGGCTAGGGGGCGAATAGCCTCGGCTAAGCTTCTCAAGGGGGGGGGGGGGAGGTGTTTGGACGAAAAGCTACAAGGGAGAGGGAAGGATTTTCAAGACTTGGAAAGGAATTTGTGGATGAAGAACTCTTCATCTTAAGGGGGTATTTATAGGTCAAGACATGGCCAACCAATGGCCAAGATTTAGCCAAGTGCTAGGCAAGTGTAAGGTCAAGATTAGGGCAAGTGTACCTAGCCAACTTGCACACAAAATATCCTACCAACTACTTGACAAAAATGGCTATCCAATTCGTCCCAATGGACGCCTCAAGTCCACCAATTGGAGGGTGACAAGTGTCGCCCTCCGTTATTAAAGTGTTTCGTCTCTCGGAAAAATCTGCAAAAATTAGAAATGACATAGCCGAATTTATCCTACGCGAGTTGTGTAAAACGTTTAGTCGGAAAACGATTCTTTAAGTGAGTTGTGCCCAGTATTTTCGTCCAAGCCTAACTTTTAAGGCTAAACTTTTGTACGTAGTCCCTTACGTACATACTCTGGAAATACGGGGTATAACATTCTCCCCTCCTTAGAAACATTCGTCCTGAATGTTCCTTCCCATGACAGATAACGATAAGGTTCTTCATAACTTAAACAGTTTGCAAATGCCACACACGGCCACAAAACAACACTTAGGCATAAACGATAATGAAAATTTACAAGTAGGAAAGTGAATTACCCGGAGGTGTGGGGAATAGGTGAGGATACTTCGCCTCATGTCCTCGACTTCCCACGTCATCTCTCCTCGAGCTCGTTCCGCCACAAGACTTTGACGGAAGCTACGTCCTTGGTACGCAGACGCCTAACCTGATGATCGACTATCGCTATGGGAATCTCCTCATACGATAACCCCTTGGTCACCTGGACATCGTCAATCGGGTGTACTCTAGATGGATCTCCGATACATCTCTCAAGATAGATACGTGAAAAGCGGATGCCCGCCTCCGGTCGGACGGCAGATTCAACTCATAGGCAACCTTGCCTACCTGCGGACAATCCGAAGCGGCCGATGTACCTTGGTGAGTTTCCTTCTTCCCGAATCTCATCACACCGCTTCATGGGTGACACTTTAGGAAAACCCAATCATGAACCTCGAACTCCGGATGCGACGACGATGATCTGCGTATGACTTATGTCGACTCGAGCCGGCAAGACCTCTCTGGATAAGCTTCACCTTATCCATCGCTCGCTGCACCAAATATGGTCCCACTAATCGCACTCGCCCACATCGAACCAGCCTATGGCGATCTGCACTTCCTCCCATACAAGGCCTCATAAGGCGCCATCGAATCTTGGAGTGGTAGCTATTATTGTATGCAAACTCAACAGAGGCAAATGATCCTCCCACCCACGAAGTCGATAACACGGGCTCGCAGATATCCTCGAAGTGCGGATGGTGCGCCACCGTCCGTCTGCTCGTGGATGGAATGCGACTCGTGCTCACTGCGTCCCCAAACCCTTCTCGAAAGACCTCCAGTTAGCCGTAAATCGGGCTCCTCTGCGATATGATCAGTAGGGACTTCATGCGATCGACGATCTCTGATGTAAAGTCGGCATAATCCTCACCAAAAAGTCGATCCGACGGAAGAAAGTGGGCTGATTTGCGTCGGTGTTATACCCGTATTTCAGGTATGTGCGTGAGGCGTGCGTATAATTTTTTCCTTAAGGTTTGGCAAGAATCGAAAATTTGGGCACAAGTGCCGAAAGAGTCGCTTTCCACCAAACGTTTCCACAACTTTGTAGGGAAAATTCGGCTATGTCATATTTAATTTTTGCGGATTTTTCCGAGAGACGAAACATTTTGGACCAACAAGAGGCGACACTTGTCACCCTCTAATTGGTGAAGTGGGACGGCAATTGTGGGCGATTTGGGTGTCAATTTTTGTCGAGAGTTGGTAGGATATTTTGTGTAGTTGTTAGAATGGACACTTGCCTAAATCCTAGCCCTACACTTGCCTAACACTTGGATGAATCTTGGCCATTGGTTGGCCATTTCTTGACCTATAAATACCCTCTAACTTGATGAATTTCTTCATCCAAAATTGCCTAAGTCTTGAAATCCTCCCTCCTCTTGAAGAGTTCTCGTCCTGAGCCTCTACCCCACCCCCTTGAGAAGCTTTGGCGAGAGGGTACCCCTAGCCTAGTTGGTTTCGTATAATACCCCCTTTGTGGTATAGAAATACTCTCAAGTATTGTTGTAATGTCCAAATACCTTGGCCCAAATACCTTGTAGTATTCAAGGTTATACTTATCTGAAAGCTTGGAAAATACCATTATACTTTCCTTTAGCCACTAAACGAAACCCTAAGGAAAATCTTCACCCGTTGTTGAAGTATGGAGTAGAAGTTGCGTAGAACTTCTAAGGGTTGTTTGGAGCAGATTAGAGCACTCGAGTAGGAGCTAAACCTTGCTCGGGAAGCGACGTTAAACTCGGATAATTTTGGGCTTATCGAGGTAAACACTCATCCTTCTATTGTAATTGGAAATTACATGTTGTAAGAATATATAGTTGAAGTATACTATATATAGAACTAAACATAGTATTGTGGCAATGTCTTTTGACTTAAGCTGAAGAATAAAGAATCAACTGAATCGTAATTACATAGGGCGTATTCAGACATGAACTTGTATAGCATTCCTGTGTTGTAGAATGGTACACGTCCGGTTAGTCGTGTAAACCCCCTCGTTGGCTTGGTAGCGGCCTCGATAGAGGAGGAGATTTACGCTGTTGTGGGGAAAGCTTCCGGATTTTCTGTAGAATATGGAACGTTGAGATCTAGATGTTAATAAGCGCCTTGTGGCCTTATAGGTTGGAGTACAACGTGTGGAGTGATCCACTTGGCTTAAGGAGTAACCGACTGTTTGGAGCATTTTGCTATTAGTCGATACTCGTCGCGAGGTATGTGAACCTCTTCTTATCTTTTCTAGCATGATATGTGTGAACTATGTAGTACGGTAGACGTACATGTGTTAACTGTATTTGATTGTTTTAAAACATAAAGTGTTATAACGGCTTTGTGGGAAGTTGGTTATAACAGCTTTATGTAGGTAAGAGAATGTTTTGTGATTTTTAAAAAGGTAACTGATTTAAATTATAACTGGCTTGTTATGTATTAACAAAGAACTTGAAGTATTTCAAAAGATTTATGAATCGTTTTGAAAAGAAGGAGTAATAATTGGTTTTTGAAAACTTAAAGGTTATACTAACTTTATGGGGAGTTAGGTATAACGGTTTAAGAATGGTAAATGGATTTGAAATGAGAACAAGTATCGAACAAACCATCGCGGCGTTAATAAAGGAAATGTATTGACTAATGAATTATTGGTAAAACCAGTAGAAACCTCCATCTGCATAGAAGCTAAGATAAGACAAAATGATGTTACATTTTCTAGATCATGGCTGCTGTAATAAGAATGTTGTAATCAAGAATAACCTACTCACACATAAGACGTATATTACTCAATTGTCTAAAGGGATTACGTGATTAATACTTGAACTATGAACTCTTTCAAAAGTGGAACTTGAGTAATTGAAACTAGGCAAACCGAACTTTAGGAAAAAGGATGTTGTTACTCGACTTTTAAAAGGAATGTGTGTTGGTCACTCCATACTACGGGTATCGGGTGACTTTTGTAAAAGGAATAGATCTTTTAAAAAGGGGTCTAAACGTATGTTGTACTTTAGAGTTAAAACCCGACTTTGATATAAAAGGAAGTACTTTGAGTCAGGTATAGCTTGCCTATGCTTGTTGTTGTGTAACTTGCCTATGCTTGTTGTTGTGTAACTTGCCTATGCTTGTTGTTGTGTAACTTGCCTATGCTTGTTGAGATAGCCTTTATTGTGCACGACATGTTTCTATACCACCGTGTCTCGATGGAGGCGGTTGACTTGTGGAGAACTTACTTGGGCGTCTGCGGCGATGTGGAAGATTCCACGGTATGCTTCCATTATTAGTGTTATTGTTGTTACATGGGCGTGTCTACACCGTCTGAGATTCGGGCATGTGGCCATGGCGGTGTTGATTACCGATATATGGTTATTATTACATGGGCGTGTCTACACCGTCACGATTCCGGGGACATGTCGCCCATGCGGCGGTTGACCACCCAAGATATTGTTGTTGAGGTTACACGGGCATGTCTACACCGATCGAGATTCCGGGGCATGTGGCCATGCGGCCTTGTTATTGTTGCATCATGGACATGTCTACACCGTCTGAGATTCTCGGTATGCGCCATGATGCGAACATGATTGATGTTGCGGGCGTGAGACCCATAGTTACACTTAGTGATGACCTTGAGGCGTGAGCCCTAACTTGCTGCGTTTATGTTGCGTACTATTTTGGTTATCATACATGTCTCTGCTTTGTATCTGTTATGATTTAACTACGATATTTTCGTTCACATACTCGGCACTGTTATCGACCTCCTTCGGGGCTGCGTTCATGCCGCAGTAGAGGTACATCGACCGTCGATCCCGCCAGGATCACGTTTCAGCGTATTGGAAGCTCCGTTCCTTCGAGGCTTATCTTTGGTAGGTTTCCACGAGTTGTAGGTTCTTGTACATTCTGGGGTATGGCGAGGCCTGTCCGTCATAGGTTGTTATTACACTCTTAGAGTGCAGTAATCGTTAGAGGCGTGGTTGTAAAAGGATTAAAGCATTCGGTTTAGAAGTTTGTATATATATATGCATGAAGGCAACCGTTTTGGTTGGTCTATGTTATTGTCATAATCATTGTTGTTATATTAAAGTCTTTATTTCCGCTGGTTTTCTCGATGTTGTATGACTACTTGGGTGCGGGTAAGGCACGATCCACAGTCGGTTTGGTCTTGACAAAGTGGTATCGAGCGATTAATCCTCGGAAGGTGTCTGATCGTGTCTAGTAGAGTCTTGATTATCGGTGTGTTGTGCACCACATCTATAATCGAGAGGTCAGCAGGACATTTAGGATTGGTTTCCATTCTTCTCATTCCGAGATCGTGCCTTGGAGTGTGTGATAAGTTGGACCCTCCGACGATTTCGTTTTTACGGTTATGCCTCCGCCAGCAACCGAGGCGAAGAAGGGCAAGGCGGCCGAGGAGGCGCTAGTGTGATTCAGAAGTGCGAGCGCGAGCGGTCAAGATACGAGCAGTGCTTCCGACGGCGAGTTCGACGCCGCCCGACCAGCGGAGGTTTAGAGTCGGCCGTGGGCGTGAGACTACTGATGCACGAGCCTCGGTCACGATGCAGGCGGGAGATGGGTCACAAGAGATGGCGATTATTGGCGGGGTTGTGTCGAATATGAGGATAAATTTGGCCGGCGCAAAGAGCTTCCAATTCAGCGACCGTGGTGCACCCGAGCGAATAGTTTGAGGCTACGAGATTTTACGAGTTGTAGCCCGCCGAGTTACGGTCGAGGCGAGATGACCCGCGAGTTCATCCGTCGATTCTGAGAGGATCATGCGGGTGATCAAGGCTTCGAGACCGAGTCCGTGACGCCGGTTCGCGTCGGTGCGTGATACCGCGATCGATTGGTTTGATTCGTGGGAGCTTTCGGGAGAGCATGCACCTCCAGTATGGGATGAGTTTTGAGGCTTTCTCACGCACTTCTTGCCTCGCAGATGAGGAGCACGCGGGCGACAGATTTTTATTCTCGAGGCGAGAGGCGCACCGTCGAGAGTACAATGTCGAGTTCGATTCTTTGGCTCGATATGTCCTGCGCTTAATAGCGAATATGGAGGATAGGGTGCATCGCTCGTCGCGGGCTAGATGATTATATGGCCGAGTCTTGTGCGGGTGTTTCTCTTCAGTGGCATGGACATTGCCCGCGTTGAGCTCGTGCACTTGGTGCGAGGCGCGGTCGACGGGTGAACGCCGGCAGAAGAAGGCCAAGACGGCCGGATATTTTGACGACTTTCGAGGCGGACACTCAATGCGAACTAGTTATGTGTCACGACCAACCGGCTGCGGCGTGCCTTACCCGCACCCAGTAGTCAAACAACATCGAGAAAATCGTGAAATTAAAACTCATACATGATAACCAATGAAAAGAGAAAGCAGGCTAACCAAAGCGGTTACCTTTTAGAAAATAACTAACACTGAACAGCTACAATCCCCGCCATCGATTACTACTGGACCTCAAGAATTTTTTATAACATCTCTGACGGGACGGGGCCCGCCATACCACTGAATGTACAAAAAGTTCTTCAACTTCGGGACCGTACAGTGACAAAGTCTCCGAAGGAATGGAGCTTTACGAACCGAACAGCGATCCAAAGTGCGGATCAACAAGCGATGTATCTCGACTGCGGCATGAACGCGGCCCGAAGAAGTCGGTACAAGTACGAGTATGCGAAAGCAGAAAAATCGTAAATGAAATCATAATAGTCTATAAGGAAAGCGAGGAGACATGTATGATAACCAAACTACGATCACCACGTATATCTGATTCGATCAAATCAAATCACATCAAGTCAGGGACTCTCGCCCGAAAGATCATTACTCAAAGTGGACGCATACTCGTGGGCTACCCAACGTGTCGGTATGTCGACCCAATAACAAGATAGTACTCACGGTGGGCGCGTACTGTGGGCTACCCAGCGTGTCGGTATGTCCCAACCAAATACCCGGATACTACTCACTGTGGGCGCGTACTCGTGGGCTACCCAGCGGTCGGTATGTCCAAACAAATACCCGGATACTACTCGCTGGGCGATACCGTGGGCTACCCAACGTGTCGGTATGTCCAAACAAATACCGGATAATACTCATCGTGGGCGCGTACTCGTGGGCTACCCAACGCGTGTCGGTATGTCCAAACCGGTTTACAAGATAACACTCCTAATAGAAGCATACCCGTGGGCTACCCAACGTGTCGATATGTCCCAAAGGATCAATATAGTGGAAGCATACGTGGGCTACCCAGCGTGTCGATATGTCCATCATACCACCCGATATCCGCCCTCGTCGAGAGACTCGGTAGCACAAAGTCAAACACTTGCACAACAACAAAACTATCACCACAAGCACAGACAGGTTACACACAACTCAAAGTACCTTCGTTTAAGTCAACAAACCGGGTTCCAACCCCAAAATACTACATTCTTTCCTACCTTCAAAGACCTCTCTTTACGTAGAAACCATACGATACTATCACACATAGTATCACACACATTCATGTTTAAAACACGTACTTCAAACACAATTAACATAACGTCAAGTATACTTTTTTAAAAGTCCAAGTAATTAACTCCTTTAAGGTCAAGTATTCCTACCTTTTAAAACCAAGTCATTTACTTTTCCCTTAAGAAAAGTTCGATATTTGAAAACAAGTGATTTATACTTTCAAACTCAAGTTACTTCTCTTTTCCAAAATCCAGTACATTATCCTTTGCAATCCATTAAGTTCATTCTTTGGAATTTTAAGAAAAGTCAGAACTTGTTATCAATGATTCTCATTTAAGCAGCCATGATCTAGGAAATGTAATATCATTTTGTCTTATCTTAGTTTCTATGCAGATGGAGGTTTCTACTGGTTTTAATATAATCAATTAGTCGAAACCATTTCCTTTATTAGCGCAGATGGTGTGTTCGATACTTGTTCCCACTTTCAAATCCATTTCACATTCTTAGGCCGTTATACCTAACTTCCCATAAAGCGAGTAGACCTCTTAAGTTTTCAAAAACCAAGTATTACTCATTACTCACGAATGAGGTTTTACAACTTTTGAATACATTTCAAAACTTTCACAATTCTAAGTTAAGTCTATTATCTTACAAGATCAAGTCTCTTAACTTCTACCAATCAAAAACCGTTCTTTTACTCACATAAAGTTGTTATAATCGACTTCCCATAAAGCCGTTATAACCCTTTATGTTTTAAACAACCAATTACCACATAACATTTATGAGACCAAGAGGGCTCATTCTTTAACAACAGAGTGCCCATTACTAACGGATAAGACTTACTACTCTTACACCTAATGAAGCCCTTTTACACTTCATAACAAGTCAAGACACAATTTGGAAAATCAATTTCCTTTAACACACGTGCGTCAACCGCACTATATATTTCACAAATAGTCAAATGTGAAGAGGATAGGAAGAATCGCATACCTCGCGGCGATTGTCGACACTAAGCAAAATGCTCCACAAGACTATCTCCCAGAAGAATATGCTACACGTGTACTTCAATCCTATAAGGGCCATAAGCGTCTATCAAACTCTAGTTTGAGCGTAGAGTAAACTAAGTACAAGGCCCTACATTCTACGGAAATTGGACGTAACTTCCTTTGTTTCTATAAACTTGCCACCTTTCACAAGGCGAAATCAACAAGGCTACAAGATCCAAATCTAAGCCAACATAACTATAACGACCTCGAGCTCACAAATCTATACAAACTTAACTATAACACCTCGGGCTCACAAATCTATTTTCAACAATAATATAACACCTTGGGCTCATCTAAACTACTATCATAAGTAAAAACTCAAATCCAAGAGGAAGGGAAACTTTTACCTTTTGGAAAAGCCCACAAGCCCTTTTCTTCCTCTTTCTTTCCGTCAAACTCGTCCACCAGTGCTTCCCACACGTTTACCAACACCTTTTTCCTCTTGCGCGCTCAGCGGTTCCACTGGCCAGGTTTCTCAAAAACCTAGAGAGAAGGGAGAGGGGTTTTCTCTTGGGAGGGTTTGAAATGAAATGGCCAAGTCTTCCAAGACTTGGCCCTAAAATAGGCTTCTCGGTCAAAGGATGGGAGGACACTTGTCACCCTCCCATAGGCTCATATAAAATATCCACGATTTTTCTCCTTTACCCATGAAAATCCGCCTCGGCGCCGCCCACGGCGGCGCTGCTCGTAAAATAATTGCAGCGTCTGCGCGCGCGGCCCCGCATTCGGCGCGCGGCGCCAACCCGCAGACCCTCAGTACAATCGGCGCGCGGCCACGCTCTCCGTGGCGCTGAACCCTGAATCAAGTCAACGCTTTACTTGCCGGCGCCAAACTTGAAACTTCCATAACTTTTGACTCCGTTGTCCAATCGACGAACAGTTGGTTGCGTTGGGACCTAGATTCAACGGACTACACACTAGGCCTTTTAAACACCTTACAATCCTTAACAACTGGGGTCCAACACTCAAAGGTAACTCAAAGTCCTTCCAACACATGTTTGCCAACTTATCTATCTTCTAGAATTTACGGGGTGTAACATTCTTCCCCCCTTAGAAACATTCGTCCCGAATGTTCCTTCTAAGTCTTCAGAACACATGCGCCGGTATAGTCTTCACTACTATACCTACCAAAACTCATTTATGCCTCTCATGGCCATAATATAGAAATCACGCATCTCCAAATTCCAGCTAACGGGGAAATCACCTCTAACGTGCAAACATCACTATTTTCTCCTCCCTTGGTCTAAAGGATATTCTCCTTACTCGGCGTACCTTCCTTGTACACTCACACCCCTCTCTAGCACACGTTCCACAATTCAGTCACTGCTTCCGTTTCTACCACCTTGGAGTCACTACCTCCAACTCGTCCATCTTACTAATCCATGTCATGGAAGCTACCACTCCCATCACAAACTACTCATGGAATCATCACACAAAACTCCATGTATACCATACACTCGACAAGGATTAACGATGAAAGGCTTCTACAGAGCGGCCTTACATCTAAGGTCTCAAAATTTTCTCATTCCCAAACTTACCCTCTTTAATAACCATGCTTCCAAAACACATTATATACACAAAGCTACCCGAACATAGCACTCAACACATCACCACAACATCAAAGCATACAATACTCTAGAGGGTTAAGAACGTACCTGTAACTATTGCTTCACTTCCTTCTTGTCGCTCTACTCATGTTCTTTCGACGCGGCGCCTGAAAGGAGGAGGTGAATCGCCCACCGATCGAAGGCTGAATCTCAACCTCCGCTATCTCTGGTGGGACAATTCCTTGCAAATGGCGGTGGCGCATGTAAAGCAGATTCCCTATTAGCACGACACTCCCATCGTGGAGCCTACCACAATGGTCACAACGAGGTAAGGGTGGTCCCATCCGACTAACATCCATGATCCCCCAAAAAACCGAAACCTTGGAGCCACGACCGCTCACGAATTCCTCGAGCGCCACGGCGGCGAGGTGGAGCACTCCGTCTTGGAGGAGGCGTAACTAACTTTCTTCTTGAGGTCGCTGCCTGAAGGTCACCAAGGACCTGCTGCCTTGGCCCTACTCTGCTGATCTTGGTCATTCCGTCGACTCCTACGTGCCTCACATCCAAGTGCATGAGCCTGCATGCGGGCAATGTCCATGCCCGGCTGAAGAGCTACTCCCGAGCAACTCTCTGCCAAATAGTCATCAAGCCCTGTGACATAGCGGTGCACTCTGTCCTCCATGTCGGCTACTAACGCGGGGACGTACCGAGCTAGTGAGTTAAACTCCACGTTGTACTCCTGAACCGTCGCGGATTACGCCTCAACATCAAAAATCTGCGGCCGAGTCCTCCTCATACGCGAGGCAAGAAATGTGCAAGAAATGCCTCGGCTTCGTCCCATCTCGGGGAAGTGCATGCCCTCCCGGGGCGGCTCGCGAATCAAACGATCATTGCGGTATCACGCGGCCGATGCGAACCTAGGACCACGACTCGGTCTCCGATGCCTTGATCACTCTCTCATGATCCGTGGCGTCGGATGAACTCTGCGGATCATCCTCGTGCCTCGACCGTAGAACTCTGGCGGGCGCAACTCGTAAAGTCCGCGACCTCAAACTATCCGATCTCGGGTGAACCGCGGTGCTCTTGGGCTGCTGCGTCCGGCCTATCCTCGTGTCTGCCCTGACCACGGCGATAAGCGGGCAACTCCGTAACCCGTCTCTCTGCTCGGGCCAGGTGGGGTGGAGGCTCGGTCTTGTGGTCTCTGAGAGGCTGCCGCTCTACTCGCGACTCCTCTGCGCCTTGCCGCCACGGGCCACTGGTTGCCTTTCGCGAGGCATAGCGGTAAAAACGAAACACGTCGGAGGGTCCAACTTACAACACGGCTCTAAGGCACGATCTCGGAATGAGAAGAATAGAAACCAATCCTAAATGTCTCATGACCTCGATTATAGATGTGGTGCACACATCGATAATCAAGACTACTTAGACACGGTGCGTAGACACTTTCAGAGGACTAAGCGCTCTCGATACCACTTACATCGCGACCGGCGGGCCGCGGTGCCTTACGGGCACCCAGTAGTCAAACAACATCGGAGAAAATCGGCGGAAATTAAAACTCATACATGATAACCAATGAAAAGAAAGCAGGCTAACAAGCGGTTACCTTTTACGAAAATAACTAACACTGAGCAGTTACAATCCGCCTTACATCGATTACTACGGACCTCTAAGAATTTTTTATAACATCTCGGCGGGACGGGGCCGCCATACCACGAATGTACAAAAAGTTCTACAACTTGAGGGACCGTACCAAGTGACAAAGTCTCGAAGGAATGGAGCTTTCGAGGAACGAACAACGATCAAAGTGCGGATCAACAAGCGATGTATCTCAACTGCGGCATGAGCGCGGCCGAAGAAGTCGATTACAACAGTGCAGGTATGCGAAAGCAGAAAAATCGTAAATGAAATCATAATAGTCTATAAGGAAAGCGGAGACATGTATGATAACCAAACTACGATGCACCACGTATATCTGATTCGATCAAATCAAATCACATCAAGTCGAGGACTCGCCCGAAAGATCATTACTCAAAGTGGGCGCATACTCGTGGGCTACCCAACGTGTCGGTATGTCGACCCGATAACAAGATAGTACTCACGGTGGGCGCGTACTGCGTGGGCTACCCAGCGTGTCGGTATGTCCCAACCAAATACCGAATACTACTCGCGTGGGCGCGTACTCGTGGGCTACCCAGCGGTCGGTATGTCGAACAAATACCAGATACTACTCAGTGGGCCAGCGTACTCGTGGGCTACCCAGCGTGTCGGTATGTCCAAACAAATACCCGGATAATACTCATCGTGGGCGCGTACTCGTGGGCTACCCAGCGTGTCGGTATGTCCAAACCGATTTACAAGATAACACTCACAATAGAAGCGTACGTGGGCTACCCAACGTGTCGATATGTCCCAAAGGATCAATATAGTGGAAGCATACGTGGGCTACCCAACGTGTCGATATGTCCATCATACCACCCGATATCCGGCCTCGTCGAGAGACTCGGTAGCACAAAGTCAAACACTTGCACAACAACAAAACTATCACCACAAGCAGGCGGGTTACACCTGACTCAAAGTACCTTCGTTTAAGTCAACAAACCGGTTCCAACCCCAAAATACTACATTCTTTCCTACCTTCAAAGACCTCTCTTTACGTAGAAACCATACGATACTATCACACATAGTATCACACATTCATGTTTAAAACACGTCTTCAAACACAATTAACATAACGTCAAGTATACTTTTAAAAGTCAAGTAATTAACTCCTTTAAGGTCAAGTATTCCTACCTTTTAAAACCAAGTCATTTACTTTTCCCTTAAGAAAAGTTCGATATTTGAAAACAAGTGATTTATACTTTCAAACTCAAGTTACTTCTCTTTTCCAAAATCCGATTACATTATCCTTTGCAATCCATTAAGTTCATTCTTTGGAATTTTAAGAAAAGTCGAACTTGTTATCAATGATTCTCATTTAAGCGACCGTGATCTAGGAAATGTAATATCATTTTGTCTTATCTTAGTTTCTATGCAGATGGAGGTTTCTCTTGGTTTTAATATAATCAATTAGTGAAACCATTTCCTTTATTAATGACTATGATGGTGTGTTCGATACTTGTTCCCACTTTCAAATCCATTTCACATTCTTATGCCGTTATACCTAACTTCCCATAAAGCTAGTATAACTCTTAAGTTTTCAAAAACCAAGTATTACTCATTACTCACGAATGAGGTTTTACAACTTTTGAATACATTTCAAAACTTTCACAATTCTAAGTTAAGTCTCTTATCTTACAAGATCAAGTCTCTTAACTTCTACCAATCAAAAACCGTTCTTTTACTCACATAAAGTTGTTATAACTGACTTCCCATAAAGCGTTATAACCGGCACATGTTTTAAATAACCAATTACCACATAACATTTATGAGACCAAGAGGGCTCATTCTTTAAGCACCGAGTGCCCATTACTAACGGATAAGACTTACTACTCTTACACCTAATGAAGCCCTTTACACTTCATAACAAGTCAAGACACAATTTGGAAAATCAATTTCCTTTAACACACGTCGTCAACCGCACTATATATTTCACAAATAGTCATCTTTGAAGAGGATAGGAAGAATCACATACCTCGCGACGATTGTCGACACTAAGCAAAATGCTCCACAAGATCTATCTCCCTTAAGAAGAATATGCTACACGTAGTACTTCAATCCTATAAGGGCCATAAAACGTCTATCAAACTCTAGTTTGAGCGTAGAGTAAACTAAGTACAAGGCCCCTACATTCTACGAAATTGAATGAGAACTTCCTTTGTTTCTATAAACTTGCCACCTTTCACAAGGCGAAATCAACAAGGCTACAAGATCCAAATCTAAGCCAACATAACTATAATGACCTCGTGCTCACAAATCTATACAAACTTAACTATAACGACCTCGGGCTCACAAATCTATTTTCCAACAATAATATAACGACCTTGGGCTCACTTCTAAACTACTATCATAAGTAAAAACTCAAATCGAGAGGAAGAAACTTTTACCTTTTGGAAAAGCCCACAAGCCCTTTTCTTCCACTTTCTTTCGTCAAACTCGTCCACCATTGCTTCCCACAAGTTTACCAACACCTTTTTCCTCCTTGCCGCGCTCAACGGTTCCCTAAGGCGGGTTTCTCAAAAACCTAGAGAGAAGGAGAGGGTTTTCTCTTGGGAGGTTTGAAATGAAATGGCCAAGTCTTCCAAGACTTGGCCTAAAATAAACTTCTATCGCTGGTCAAAGGATGGGAGGGACACTTGTCACCCTCCCATAGGCTCCATATAAAAATATCACGATTTTTCTCCTTTACCCGAAAATCCCGCCTCGGCGCCGCGGCCCCGCCGCCGGCGCCGCCGGCGCTAACACTTCAGAAAATAATTGCAGCGTCTGCGGCGCGACCTGCGTCCGGCGCGCGGCACCCGCCGCAGACCCTCGGTACAATCGCGCCGCGGCCACGCTCTCCGGCGCCACTGAACCTGGCGAAGTCATCTGCTTTGCTTGTGCGCGCCAAACTTGAAACTTCCATAACTTGACTCCGTTGTCAATCGGCGAGCAGTTGGTTGCGTTGGGACGTAGATTCAACGGACTTCACACTAGGCCTTTTAAACACCTTACAATCATTAACCACTGGGGTCCAACACTCATAGGTAACTCAAAGTCCTTCCTACACAGGTTTGCCTACTTATCTATCTTACAGAATTTACGGGTGTAACATTATGTACCGCCCCGATCTGAGCGATCCTCCACAATCTTGGGGCATCCAGTATTCAGGCGGTCGTGGCTCCATGGGTTCAGGAGTTCCGGAAGTAGGGTGTGGGCACGATCGATCCCCTACCTCGGTGTGGTCGATGTGGTAGACCGCATTTCGTGGAGTGTCGTGGTACCAAGGAGCTTGTTATTTTTGCGGCAACAGGCCATCACGGTGAGAGCTGTCAGGCCAGAGTGACGATGGTAGGATAGCACGGACTACTGGATCGATTGCGGGTTCTTCACCTTCCATAACTAGGCAGATGTTCATGTGCGCGGCACCAGGTCGCGGTGGAAGTTCCCGATTTAGCGGTCCTTTGAACCGCCTATTTTCAGTACATCCTTAACCTTCTGAGACTTGCATGTGTTGATGCTATGTTGATGTGTTTAGTGTTATGTTCGGATAACTTTTGTGCGGATGTGATTTAGAAACTCGTTAGAGTAAAAATATGAACCTTAGAATATTACAATTGAGACCTTAGATGTAAGGCCATTTAGTCAGATTTTGCGGTGATCTTTGTCGAAGGTATATGTATTCGTGGAGTTTTGTGGGAAAAATTTCCTTGGCCGGGTAAAATGGAAGTAGTAGCTTTCATGACCAGTATAGGTAGGATTGTTCCGTGTCGGGGAACAAGGGTTTGGCGCGATAATGGGTCGGGTTGGGGCCGTGTTGCGGGCAACCCGTGGCAGTTTGGGGTTGGGTCAGTCAGAGGTGGTCGCCCGGTGGTAGGATCACGAGTCTTTGGGCCAAGTTCGATTAACCATCGTGCGAGTTGGTGGATCGTTCGACGGATCGGTTCGTGAAGCCGGAATGGCCTTGTGGGAAATCGAGGTTAGTAAGATGACCAAGTTTGGAGTAGTGACTCGAGGTTTTGGAAGCGGCGTTGGTCAAGTGTGGAACATGTACTAGAAGAGTTCAAGTGTCCGAGCAAGGCACGACGAGGAAGGAAGGAAGAGGACGTATGTTATTACGTGGCCAGGTGTGGCAGGATTGTTCTCGTAAGTATGGTAGTGAAGACTATGCTGGCGCATGTTTGTTTTGAGGCTTAGAAGGAACATTCGGGACGAATGTTTCTAAGGAGGGGAGAATGTTATACCCCGTATTTCCAGAGTATGTACGTGAGGGCGTACGTATAATTTTTGCCTTAAGGTTTGGCAAGAATCGAAAATTTGGGCACAAGTGCCGGAAAGAGTCGTTTTCCGACGAAACGTTTCCACAGCTTTTGTAGGGAAAATTCCGGCTATGTCATATTTAATTTTTGCGGATTTTTCCGAGAGACGAAACATTTTGGACCAACAAGAGGGCGACACTTGTCACCCTCTAATTGGTGAAGGTGGACGGCAATGGTGGACGATTTGGGTGTCAATTTTTTGTCAAGGAGTTGGTAGGATATTTTGTGTAGTTGTTAGAATGGACACTTGCCTAAATCCTAGCCCTACACTTGCCTAACACTTGGATGAATCTTGGCCATTGGTTGGCCATTTCTTGACCTATAAATACCCCTCTAACTTGATGAATTTCTTCATCCAAAAATTGCCTAAGTCTTGAAATCCTCCCCTCCCCTCTTGAAGAGTTCTCGTCCTAGAGCCTCTACCCCACCATGAAGCTTTGGCCGAGAGGGTACCACTAGCCTAGTTGGTTTCGTATAATACCCCCCTTTGTGGTATAGAAATACTCTCCAAGTATTGTTGTAATGTACAAATACCTTGGCCCAAATACCTTGTAGTATTCAAGGTTATACTTATCTGGCCGGAAAATACCATTATACTTTCCTTTAGCCACTAAACTAAACCACAGGAAAATCTTCACCCGTTGTTGAAGTATGGAGTAGAAGTTGCGTAGAACTTCTAAGGGTTGTTTGGAGCGGATTGGAGCACTCGGAGTAGAGCTAAACCTTGCTAGGAGCGACATTAAACTCGGATAATTTTGGGCTTATCGAGGTAAACACTATCGTCCTTCTATTGTAATTGGAAATTACATGTTGTAAGAATATATAGTTGAAGTATACTATATATAGAACTAAACATAGTATTGTGGCAATGTCTTTTGACTTAAGCCCGTGAAGAATAAGAAGCTGAATCAGTAATTACATAGGGTGTATTACGGTAGACTTGTATAGCATTCTTGTGTTGTATAATTGTACGTCCAGGTTAGGCGTGTAAACCCCCGGTTGGCTTGGTGGCGGCCTCGATAGAGGAGGAGATTTCTGTTGTTGCGGAGGAGGTCTTTGCCGGATTTTACGTAGAATATGGAACGTTGAGATCTAGATGTTAATAAGCACCTTGTGGCCTTATAGGTTGGAGTACTACGTGTGGAGTGATCCACTTGGCTTAGGAGTAGCCGATCGTTTGGAGCATTTTGCTATTAGTCGATACTCGTCGCGGTATGTGAACCTCTTCTTATCTTTTCTAGCATGATATGTGTGAACTATGTAGTGCGGTGAGCGTACGTGTGTTTGTATTTGATTGTTTTAAAACATAAAGTGTTATAACGGCTTTGTGGGAAGTTGGTTATAATGACTTTATGTAGGTAAGAGAATGTTTTGTGATTTTTAAAAAGGTAACTGATTTAAATTATAACTGGCTTGTTATGTATTAACAAAGAACTCGAAGTATTTCAAAAGATTTATGAATCGTTTTGAAAAGAAGGAGTAATAATTGGTTTTTGAAAACTTAAAGGTTATACTAACTTTATGGGAGTTAGGTATAACGGTTTAAGAATGGTAAATGGATTTGGAAATGAGAACAAGTATCGAACAAACCACCGCGGCGTTAATAAAGGAAATGTATTGACTAATGAATTATTGGTAAAACCGGTAGAAACCTCCATCCGCATGAAGCTAAGATAAGACAAAATGATATTACATTTTCTAGATCATGGGCTGTTTGTAATAAGAATGTTGTAAACAAGAATAACCTACTCACACATAAGACGTATATTACTCAATTGTCTAAAAGGGATTACGTGATTAATACTTGAACTATGAACTCTTTCAAAAAGTGGAACTTGAGTAATTGAAACTAGGCAAACTGAACTTTAGGAAAAAGGATGTTGTTACTCGACTTTTAAAAGGAATGTGTGTTGGTCACTCCATACTACGGGTATCGGGTGACTTTTGTAAAAGGAATAGATCTTTTAAAAAGGGGTCTAAACGTATGTTGTACTTTAGAGTTAAAACCCGGACTTTGATATAAAAGGGGAAGTACCTTGAGTTGTGTATAGCTTGCCTATGCTTGTTGTTGTGTAACTTGCCTATGCTTGTTGTTGTGTAACTTGCCTATGCTTGCTGTTGTGTAACTTGCCTATGCTTGTTGAGATAGCCTTTATTGTGCACGTATTATGTTTCTATACCACCGTGTCTCGATGGAGGCGGTTGACTTGTGGAGAACTTACTTGGGCGTCTGCGCGTGACGGAAGATTCCACGGGTATGCTTCCATTATTAGTGTTATTGTTGTTACATGGACGTGTCTACACCGATGCAGTATTCCGGGGGCATGTGGCCATGCGGCAGGGTTGATTACCCGATATATGGTTATTACTGTTACATGGACGTGTCTACACCGATGCAGTATTCCGGGGACATGTGGCCATGCGGCAGGGTTGACCACCCAGTATATTGTTGTTGAGGTTACATGGGCATGTCTACATCGATGCAAATTCGGGTCATGTGGCCATGCGGCCTTGTTATTATTGTTGCATCATGGACATGTCTACACCGATGCAGTATTCCGGGGGCATGCGGCCATGATGCGAACAGGATTGATGTTGCGGGCGTGAGACCCATAGTTACACTTGAGTGATGACCTTGAGGGCGTGAGCCCCTAACTTGACTGCGTTTATGTTGCGTACTATTTTGGTTATCATACATGTCTCCTGCTTTGTATGAAATTTATGATTTAAGCTGATATTTCGATTTCACATACTAAATTTTTGTTATCGACCTCGGCCGAGTGCGTTCATGCCGCAGTAGAGGTACATCGACCGTCGATCCGACGTAGGATCACGTTTGGCGTATTGGGAAGCTCAGTTCCTTCGAGGCTTATCTTTGGTAGGTTTCCACTGAGTTGTAGGTTCTTGTACATTCGAGGGTATGGCGGCCCTGTCCGTCATAGGTTGTTATTACACTCTTAGAAGTGCAGGCTGCTTTGTTGGGGCGGGGTTGTAAAAAGGATTAAAGCATTCGGTTTAGAAGTTTGTATATATATATGCATGAAGGCAACCGTTTTGGTTGGTCTATGTTATTGTCATCTTGTTGTTGTTATATTAAAGTCTTTATTTCCACTGGTTTTTCTCGATGTTGTATGACTACTTGGGTGCGGGTAAGGCACCATCCAGGCCGATTTGGTCTTGACGATCGACTGTCGACGATAACCCATATAGAATCATGTCTCCTCTGAGTGCGAGGCAATCCTGTGATGAAGTCCATGTTGATCACCTCCACTTCCGGTCGGGATCTCTATCGTGCGTAACAAACCACCGTGCCTATGGTGCTCTACCTTCACCGCGACAACACGGGCGAGCTACGAACTCTGCAACGTCCTCTTGAGCCATCCACCAATACATAGATCTAAGGTCGTGGTACATCTTGGTCGACCACGGATGGATAGTAAATGCGCGCGTGTGTTTCCCAAGAACTCTTTGAAGTCCGAAACATCCGAACACACAACTCGCCCTCAAACCTTAGCACCCATCGGTGCTACCTCAAAGGACCCTTGCCTCACGAAGAGTTGTATCACGATAATGTGTCAAAGCGGATCCTCGAGCTGTTGCCTCTTCACCTCCTCGACGATGGAAGACTCGGCAACCTCACGAACTCGAACCCCACGCTATCGTAATCAATCAAGCGGACACCAAGGCTCGCTAACCGATGCAAATCACGAACCATGTCCCTCCTCTCTGCACATCGATAGGCTCCCATCGACCTACGACTAAGAGCATCTGCCACAACATTGGCCTTCCGGGTGATGCAGATATCAACATTGTAATCCTTAAGCAACTCTAACCACCGTCTGCCGTAAGTTCAGCTCCTCTGCAGTGAAGATATCTTTGGAGGCTCTTGTGGTCCGTATAAATATCCACATGAACCCCAAAATAGTGCCTCGGATCTTGGCGTGAATCACCGCGACTCCAAATCATGGGTGGGGTAGTTCCTCGTGTTTCTTGGTGTCGGGATGCATACGCTATAACCTTGCCATGCTGCATCAACACATCCCAACCCGATGCGACGATCACAATACACGACATAACCGTCGGACCTGCGGAAGAGTAGAAGCGAGGCGATGCGTCGATCTCTCCTTCAATGGAAGCCACGCTCACAAGCGTCGATCGGCATCAAACCGGGTTGCCTTACGAGTCGGCCTAGTCAATGGTGCGAGAGATGAAGCAAACTTCTCTACGAACGTAGATAATAACACAAGGCCCGAAAACTGCGAACCTGCAGCCGGAGTAGTAGGTCTAGGCCAAGTCTGGCGCCGATCTTGGCGTATCCACTCGAATGCCATCGGCCCACAATATGCCCGAAAAGCCACGAAGTTAACCAAAACTCACATTTGGAAAACTTGGCGTATAACTCTGGTCTGGAGAAGCGTCGGCCGATCGCCAAATGCTCGCGTACTCTGCTCTGAGCGAGAATAAACCAAGATATCATCAATGAACACTATCACAAACGTGTCCAAAAATGGTTTGAACACTCGGTTCATCAAATCCATGAATACCGCCGGAGCGTTGGTCAAACCAAATGACATAACCCTAAACTCGTAGTGCGTCTGGTCCGAATCTTTGTCTAGGGATGTCCAGGCTCTCGACTGCGCACTTTGATGATAGCGACCGTAGATCAATTTTGGAGAAACATCTCGCACCTGGCGGTCGAACAAATCATCAATCACAGGAAGGGTATCATTCTTAATGGTCACCTTGTTCACCGCTGTAATCAACACACATGCGCGGCGTCCTTTCTTCTTCACGAACAATCTGGCGCTCCCGGGGAGAAACACTAGTGCGATGAAGCCGCTTCTCGGCAAGTCTCTGGTGATCCTTGACTCTCTCAACTCGGCGGTGCCGTTACGTATGGCGGAATGGAAATAGGCCGAGTGTGCGGCAACACATCTATACAAAACTCGATCTCCTCTCGGGAGGATACCCGAGGTCGTGCGGAAACACGTGCGGGAACTCTCGACTCTGGGCGGAAAATCGCGCTGCGACCTCGATTATCAAACACCGAGCGAGATGGTAGATGTACCCGCCGTACCATCTTCCTAGCCGAGGTAGGAAATAAACCTACCACCGGCGATCTGGTGCTCCTCCCACTCAACAACCTCCTCAGAAGCTGGAACCGCACTACTCTCTCCTGCGGTCTACATTGGCGTAGCAGAAGCTAGCCAATCCATACCCATGATAATGTCGAGTCAATCATATCCAACTCTATCAAGTCGGCTGAAGTCGGCGTAAATGGTCACCGACAAGCCCTATATACCCGCCGAGCTACCACCGAATCACCCATTTGGCGTAGCTACCTCGAAAGGGTCTATGGACTCGAGCTCTATCCTTATCCTACTAGCAATAAGGGAGATATATAGGGCCAGTAGAACCGGATCTATCAAGGCATACATCAAACCCAGAACCGATAAGGTACATGGCGACATCGGTGAGGCCTCACGATCTGTCGGTGGATAAAGCATAAATCACGGCTCGAGGACCGCTAGAATCGGACCGCGCCACGACCTCTTCCGCGACCTCTTTGGTCCATGAGTACCTTGCCCTCGGGCGAGTAGGCTGTCGGGGATGAAGACCGCGAAAGAACTCGTAGTGACCCTACCATCAAGACGCCGCCTGGACGGTTCCTCGCATAGTGACCTGCTGCCACTGGCGAAACAAGCTCCGTGCGGCACCACAACTCCGGTGGGATCTACCGCATCGGCCACGAGGGGTGGTCGTCGGCGATACCTCTCTTTGCTCTGGGCGTCGAAGTCACGGGGCCACAGTGCGCCCTCGAATATCCGGTGTCACGAGGGCGGTGCGGGAGTGCTACGGTGGTGTGGTGCAAATCTCGGCTCTTCGAGGCGCCCACCATGATAGCCACCAAAAGACCTGCATCTGGTCTTCTTGCTGCTGCTGTCGACCCGTCGGTCTCGCTCGCCGCATCGAGCATGAGCTGCGTGCGGGTAATGTCCATACGGTGAGAGAAACACGCACAAGATTCGCCATATAATCATCTAGCCTGATGTAGTGGTGCACCTATCCTCCATATCGCTACGCTGGGACATATCGAGCCAATGAATCAAACTCAACATTGTACTCCACTAAGGCGTCTCTGCCTCAATAACAAAAATTTGTCACCCCGGCGCTCCTCATCTGCAAGGCAAGAAGTGAGTGAGAAAGCCTCGAGAACTCATCCCAAGTAGGGGGGCCGTGCTCTCCCGGGATAACTCCGTGAATCAAACCAATCATTGCGGTATCACGCACCTATGTGAACCGAAGATCACGGACTCGGTCTCCGACGCCTAATCACTCTCATAATCCTCTGTGGTAGCGGATGAACTCCTGCGATCATCCTCCGCCTCGACGTAAAACTCTGGCGGGCTACAACTCAGGAAATCTCGTATCCTCAAACTATCTGCCCTCGGGTGAACCACGGGTGCTACTGGGGCTGGAATTGGAACTGCATCCGACTGTTATACGCCCGAACCGGGCCGTCGTGCCTTACCCGGGCACCCTAGTGATACAACATCGAGAGAAAAACCGGGAAAAAAAACACGAGTCATGAAACAAGAGATATAATAAATAAACAGCAACCAACAAGCGATTTCCTTATATACACAAAAACCGACAGTTGTCCTTTTACAAACCACACTTGCAGCAATTACTCTGGACCTCTAAGATTTACAACAACTATGATGGGACGGGGCCGCCATACCACAATGTACAAGAACCTACAACTCGGAAACATACAAAGATAAGCCTCAGAAGGAGCTTTCAACACGAAATGAGATCCTGAGAGCGGGATCCACGACCGATGTACCTTTACCTGCGGCATGAACGCAGCCCCCCGAAGGAGGTCAGTACAACAGGTACCAAGTATGTGAAACTGTCAAATACTGTAAATGAAATCATAATAACTTAAAAAGCAGGAGACATGTATGATAACCAAAATACGATGCAACATAAGCGATCAAGTCGGGGACTCACGCCTCAAAGTCACCACTCAAATATAACTATGGGTCTCACGCCACAACATCCATCATGTTCGCATCGCGGCGCGTGCCGGAATCTTGCGCCGGTGTAGACATGTCCATGATGCAACAATAATAACAAGGCGTGGCCGTACCCGAATCTTGCGACGGTGTAGACATGCCCATGTAACCTCGATAACAATATACTTGGGTGGTCAACCCGCGCGTACATGCCCCGAATCTTGCGCCGGTGTAGACACGTCCATGTTGCAAGAATAACCATATATCGGGTAATCAACCGCCGCATGGCCGCGTACCGGAATCTGCGACGGTGTAGACATGTCCATGTGACATCAACAACAAGACAATAATCAAAATGGAAACATACGTGGAATTCTCCATCACCGCGGCCGCGTCAAGTAAGTTCTCAACAAGTCAATCCCTCTATCGAGAGCGGTATACGTAAATACCACTTGCACAAAGGCTATCACAAGCATAGGCAAGTTTCACAACAACAAGCATAGGCAAGTTTCACAACAACAAGCATAGGCAAGTTTCACAACAACTCAAAGTACTTTCATTTTATGCCAAAGTCGGGTTTTTAACCCCAAAGTACTACATACGTTAAGTTTTTTAAAAGAGATCCATTACTTTTATAAAAGTCACCCGATACGTAGCCTTAGAATGACCGACCCACATTCCTTTCCAAAATCAAGTAACAACATTCTTTTCCTAAGTTCAGTTTGCCTAGTTTGATTACTCAAGCTTCATTTTCAAATGGTTTCATAGTTCATAAACTTAATCACTGATTCCTTTTTAGAACAATTGAGTAATATATGTCTCACGTGAGAGTAGGCTATTCTTGTTTACAACATTCTTATTACAGCAGCCATGAGCTAGAAAATGTATATCATTTTGTCTCATCTTAGTTGCTATGCGGAGGGAGGTTTTTCTTGGTTTTAATACAATTCATCATTATTCAATACATTTTCCTTTATTAACGCCGCGTTAGTGCAGCCGATACACATTCTGATTTCCGAAATCAGTAAAACATTATCCCTTTAAATAAAACCAAGTACTCATTACTCACGAATGAGGTTTCACACAAACATTCACATTAAAACAAATAAGTTAAGTCTCTTATCTTATAAGATCAAGTCTCTTAACTTCTAACATCAGTAAACCATTTTCTTTACCTCTCTTAAGACATTATACCTAACTCCCCAAAAAGCTAGTATAACTCTTTTTAAAACCTTTTAAAACCAAGTGTTACTCTCCCTTCCAAAACGATTTATAAATCTTTTGAAATACATCAAGTTCTTTATTATAACTAGCCAGTTATAATTCACATCAGTTACCTTTTAAAACCACAAAGTATTTTCTTACCTTCATAAAGATGTTATAACCAACTTCCCATAAAGCCGTTATAACACTTTATGTTTTAAGAACAATCAAACACAGTTAACATGTACGTCTACCGTACTACATAGTTCACACATATCATGCTAGAAGAGATAGGAAGAGGTTCACATACCTCGCGACGATTTATCGACAAAAGCAAAATGCTCCAAGTACTACAACCTTGCTAGCCCTTTCCACTCCTCGAGTAGAATACGCTACTCTTAGTACTTTCACCTATAAAGGTCACAAACGTCTATTAACCCCAAAACACAAGTTCTATCTTTCTACAGAAAATTCGGCAGCACCTCCCCCCCCCCGCCACAGCGTAAATCTCCTCCTCTATCGAGGCCGGCTACCAAGCCAACCAGGGGGGGGGGGTTTACACGTCTAACCGGACGTGCACCATCCTACTCAGTAACTCTACACAAGTCTACTGTAATACAGTCCTATGTAAATACAGTTCAGTTCTTTTCTTTATTCTTCAGGCTTAAGTCAAAAGACATTGCCGAATACTAAGTATAGTTCCATATATAGTATACTTCAACTATATATTCTAACAAACATGTAATTTCCAATTACAATAGAGGGACAAGATAATTACCTCGATAAGCCCATAATTATCCAAGTTAAATGTCGATCCTTAGCAATGTTTAGCTCGACTCGGTGCTCCATCCGCCCAAACAACCCTTAGAAGTTCTATCCAACTTCCACTTAAATCCTTCAACTAACAATGAAGATTCCTTGTGGTTTTGGTTTGAGACTAAAAGGTAGTATTTCGGGCTCTACGTATAGAGGTAACTTTTGGAATACAACAAGGTATAAGGCCAAGGTATTTTGGGCATTATAACAATACTTGGAAGACAACTTTCTACCAAGGGTACCTCGAGAACACTCCAACGTGGGGGTATGCTCTCGGCCTGAGGCCACTAGGGGTAGTACCTCTCGGCCACTAGGCCTCACGAAAAGGGGAGGGAGGAAGCTCTCGGCTAGCACAACAAGAAGGGAGGAGAGGGTTTCAAGACTTGGAAGTTTTGGATGAATGAAGTCTTCAAGCTTAGGGTATTTATAGCAAAACCAAAAGCCAACCAATGGCAAGATCAAGCCATGTGCAAGGCAAGTGTAAGGCCAAGATCAAGCCAAGTGCACCCACAAAACACTCCACAAAACACTCCACAAAACAAGCCACAAAACAAGGCACAAAGGAGGGACCAATCGGCAAGGCCAACTATCCTCTTGGGCCTTGATCGTCAAGCCACCTATTTGCTTCAATGTGAGGTGACACATGTCACCCTCCCGTTGGTACAAAATGTTTCGCCTCTAAAAATCCGCAAATTATAAATGACATAGCGAATTTTCCTACGAAAGTCGTGGAAACGTTCGTCCGAAAAACGACTCTATTCGGCACTTGTGCCCAAATTCGGTCCTTTGCCTAACTTAAGGCTCAAATTTTCTCGTCGCCCCACGTACATACTGGAAATACGGTATAACATTCTCCTCCTTAGAAACATTCGTCCCAATGTTCCTTCTCAAGTCTCAACACAAACACGCTAGTATAGCCTTCATCGCTATACGCACGAAACGATCATGCCACACCGCCATAAAAAATAACAAACGCACCAATACTTAAACCCAAGTCAACGAGGAAACACCTCTAATCATCACAAAACCCCTTACGAGGTCTAAAATATACTCCGCCGCACCTACATTTCACAAAAGAAAGCGATCACACACGTTCACTTCTCCCTATCTCGCCGTCGTGCCTCGAACACTCGAGCTCTTTCTAGTATCCGTACCACACTTCCGTCAACGTTTCTGTTTCCAACCCTTGGAGTTACTACCTCCAAACTTGGTCATCTTACTACCCTCGATTTCCTCTAAGGCCATTCTCTGCCTTCACGAACTGATTCCGTCGAACATATCTATGAACTCATCGATGGTCATCTAAACTTGGGCCTAGCACCCTCGTGACCACCGCCACCGGCGCGACCACCAGCCGACCCTTCCTCGAACGGACGCGGGTTGGCCCGCAACATGGCCCAACCACCCATCAGCGCCAACTTCCGCCGACACGGAACACATCATGGAAGCTACCACTTCCATCTCACACTAACCAGATTTTCAAATCACACTATAGCACAAAGCTATCCGAACATAACACTTAACACATCATTAACATCAATACATACAAGAATCTACAGGGTTAAGGATATACCTGAAACTAGGCGGTTCAAGGACCGCTAAAACCGGGAACTTCCACCGCGACCTCTACCGTGGCTCCGCTCGCCTAGTAGTGCTATCTACCAGCTACCACGGTCGGACAGTCTCGTCATATGGCCCTGTTGGCCGCAAGAATAACAAGCTCCCTTGGTACTACGACACTCCCCGAAATGCGGTCTACCACATCGACCACACCGAGGTAGGGGTGACTGCATCTGGCCAACACCCCTACTCCCGAACATCCCGAAACACGGGAGCCACGACTGCTCTCAATATCCCGCGGTCCTGGCTGCGGAGGACCACTCTGCAATGGCGGAGGTACATAACTAGTCTGCTTCTTGAGGCGCTCGCCTCGAAAGTCGCCAAAATATCCGTGTCTTGGCCTTAACCTGTGGCGACCGCTGCGTCGATCTTCTGCGCTCGCCGCGCAAGTGCATGAGCCTGAATGCGGGCAATGTCCATGCCCGGCTGAAGAGAAACACCCGAACAACTCTCTGCTAGGTAATCATCGAGTCCTGTAATATCGGTGCACTCGATCCTCCATACTAGCTACTAATGCGGAACATACCGCCAATGAGTCGAACTCACATTGTACTCCCGAATGCGCGCCTTCGCCTCAACATCAAAAATTGTCGGCCGAGCCCTCGCCATTTGTGGAGGCAAGAAATGTGCGAGAAGGCCCCGAAAACTCGTCCCAAACGGCTGGAAGTGCATGCTCTCCCGGAGAGCTCACGAAGTCAAACCAATCGATCGCGGTATCACGCGGCCGACGCGAACTAAATGTCACAGACTCAGTCTCTGAAGCCTTGATCACCCGCATGATCCTCTGCAACTGACGGATGAACTCCTGCGGATCATCCTCCGGCCTCGACCCGTAAAACTCAGGCGGGCTACAACTAAGGAAATCCCGTAGCCTCAAAGCGCTGCGCCTCGTGCACTACAGTCTT
Source organism: Przewalskia tangutica (assembly GCA_029844215.1). NCBI lineage: Eukaryota > Viridiplantae > Streptophyta > Magnoliopsida > Solanales > Solanaceae > Przewalskia > Przewalskia tangutica. The sequence goes on from CM056720.1 coordinate 93,647,263, forward strand.
CGGGCTGGGCTACTGCGTCCGACCTATCTCCTCATATCGCCACAACGGCCAATAATCGCCATCTCGCGTGACCCGTCTCCCGCTCGGTGTGGGGTGGAGGCTCAGTCTTGTAGTCTCGCGACCATCGCTGCGGCTCTAAACTTCTGGTCGGCGGCGCCGCAAAACTCGCCGTCAAGCACTACTCAGTCTTGGCGGACCTGCGCCCTCGTACTCCTCTGAATCCCACTAGCAGCTCCCTCGGCTGCCTTGCCCTTCTGGGCCCTGGTTGCCTTTCGCAGAGGCATAACTGGTAAAAACGAAACACGTCAGAGGGGTCCAACTTACAACACAGCTCTAAGGCACGATCTCAGAATGAGAAGAATGGAAACCAATCCTAAATGTCCTATAGCCTCCTGATTATAGATGTGGTGCACAACACACCGATAATCAAGACTCTACTAGACACGGTCTGTAGACACTTTCCGAGGACTAACTGCTCTGATACCACTTTGTAACGCCCCGAACCCGGGCCCGTTACTGGTGCCTTACCCCGGGCACCCTAGTGATACAACATCAGAGAAAACCAGCGGAAAATAAAACACGAGTCATGAAACAAGAGATATAATAAATAAACAGGCCAACCAAAACAGTTGCCTTCAGTATATACACAAAAACCCGAACAGTTGTCCTTTTTACAAACCCTGCCCACAACAGTGCTACAGACCTCTAAGATTTACAACAACTATGACGGGACAGGGCCCCGCCATACCCCTGAATGTACAAGAACCTACAACTCAGGGAAACATACCAAAGATAAGCCTCCGAAGGAACGGAGCTTTCCAACACGCTGAAATGAGATCCTAAGAGCGGGGATCCACGACCGATGTACCTCTACCTGCGGCATGAACGCAGCCCAAGGAGGTCGATCTGGCAAGTACCAGTATGTGAATCACAAATCAGAAATGAAATCATAATGACCTAAAAAGCGAGACATGTATGATAACCAAAATACAATGCGCAACATAAAAGCGATCAGTCGTGACACACGCCCTCATAGTCACCACTCAAATATAACTATGGGTCTCACGCCCACAACATCCATCATGTTCGCGTCATGGCGCGTGCCCGAATCTGCGTCGGTGTAGACATGTCCATGATGCAACAATAATAACAATTTGCGTGGCCGCACGTACCGGAATCTCGCATCGGTGTAGACATGCCCATGTAACCTCAATAACAATATCTTTGGGTGGTCAACCTGCCGCGTAGCCACATGCCCCGAATCGCAGACGGTGTAGACACGTCCATGTTGCAGTAATAACCATATATCGGGTAATCAACCCGGCCGCATGCCCCCGGAATACTGCATCGGTGTAGACATGTCCACGTGACATCAACAACAAGACAGTAATCGAAATGGAAACATACCCGTGGAATTCTCCATCACCAAAGACGCCCAAGTAAGTTCTCAACAAGTCACCCCTCTATCGAGACGCGGTAACGTAAATACCACACTTGCACAACAAAGACTATCATCACAAGCATAGGCAAGTTTCACAACAACAAGCATAGGCAAGTTTCACAACAACAAGCATAGGCAAATTTCACAACAGCTCAAAGTACTTTCATTTTATGCCAAAGTCCGGGTTTTTAACCCCAAGTACTACATACGTTAAGTTCTTTTAAAAGAGATCCATTACATTTATAAAAGACAATCTATACCCGTAGTATTATAATGACCAACACACATACCCTTTTCAAAATCAACTCACAACAATCTTTTCCAAACTTACAGTTTGACTACTTTCAATTACTCAAGCTTCTCATTTTCAAATGGTTTCATAGTTCCCAAACTTAATCACTGATTCCTTTTCGTAACAATTGAGTAATATATGTCTCACGCGAGAGTAGGCTATTCTTGTTTACAACATTCTTATTACAAAGACCATGATCTAGAATATGTATATGATTTTGTCTGATCTTAGTTTCTATGCAGTTGGAGGTTTCTAGTGGTTTTAATATAATTCATCATTATTCAATACATTTTCCTTTATTAACGCTAGTGAGTCCGTCGATACATTCGATTTCCAAATCAGAAACATTATCCCTTTAAATAAAACCAAGTACTCATTACTCACGAATGAGGTTTCACACAAACATTCACATTAAAACAAATAAGTTAAGTCTCTTATCTTATAAGATCAAGTCTCTTAACTTCTAACATCAAGAAACCATTTTCTTTACCTCTCTTAAGACATTATACCTAACTCCCCAAAAAGCTAGTATAACTCTTTTTAAAACCTTTTAAAACCAAGTGTTACTCTCCTTCCAAAACGATTTATAAATCTTTTGAAATACATCAAGTTCTTTATTATAACTAGCGCTTATAATTCACATCGATTACCTTTTAAAACCACAAAGTATTTTCTTACCTTCATAAGTTTATAACCAACTTCCCATAAAGCCGTTAAAACACTTTATGTTATAAAAACAAACAAACACAGTTAACACGTATGCGTCTACCGCACTACATAGTTCACACATATCATGCTAGAAGAGATAGGAAGAGGTTTACATACCTCGCGACGATTTATCGACAAAAGCAAAATGCTCCAAGTACCACAACCTCTAGCCCTTTCCACTCCTCGAGTAGAATCACGCTACTCTTAGTACTTTCACCTATAAAGGTCACAAACGTCTATTAACCCCAAAACACAAGTTCTATCTTTCTACGTAAAATTAGCGGACCTCTCACACAACAGAAATCTCCTCTCTAACGAGGCCGGCTACTAAGCCAACCGGGGGTTTACACGCCTAACCTGACGTGCACCATCCTACTCAAGAACTCTACACAAGTCTCTGTCTGATCCCATGTAAATACATTCGCTTCTTTTCTTTATTCTTCAGCTTAAGTCAAAAGACATTGCGAATACTAAGTATAGTTCCATATATAGTATACTTCAACTATATATTCTAACAAACATGTAATTTCCAATTACAATAGAGGACAAGATAATTACCTCGATAAGCCCATAATTATCCAAGTTAAATGTCGATCCTTAGCAATGTTTAGCTCAACTCCGGTGCTCCATCGCTCCAAACAACCCTTAGAAGTTCTATCCAACTTCCACTTAAATCCTTCAACTAACAATGAAGATTCCTTGGGTTTCGGTTTGAGACTAAAAGGTAGTATTTCGGCTCTACGATAGAGGTAACTTTTGGAATACAACAAGGTATAAGGCCAAGGTATTTTGGGCATTATAACAATACTTGGAAGACAACTTTCTACCAAGGGGGGGGGGGTACCTCACGAGAACACTCCAACGTGGGGGGGGGGTATGCTCTCGGCCACAAGGCCACTAGGGGGTAGTACCTCTCGGCCACTAGGCCTCACGAAAAGGGGAGGGAGGAAGCTCTCGCTAGCACAACAAGAAGGGAGGAGAGGGTTTCAAGACTTGGAAGTTTTGGATGAATGAAGTCTTCAAGCTTAGGGGTATTTATAGCAAAACCAAAAGCCAACCAATGGCCAAGATCAAGCCATGTGCAAGGCAAGTGTAAGGCCAAGATCAAGCCAAGTGCACCCACAAAACACTCCACAAAACACTCCACAAAACAAGCCACAAAACAAGGCACAAAAGGAGGGACCAATCGGCAAGGCCAACGATCCTCTTGGGCCCAATCGCCCAAGCCACCTATTTGCTTCCAATGCGAGGTGACACATGTCACCCTCCCGTTGGTCCAAAATGTTTCGTCTCTCGGAAAAATCCGCAAAAATTATAAATGACATAGCCGAATTTTCCTACGAAATGGAAACGCTTCGTCGAAAACGACTCTATTCGCACTTGTGCCCAAATTCGATCCTTTGCCTAACTTAAGGCTCAAATTTTCTACGCACGCCCCACGTGCATACTCTGAAATACGGGGTATAACACTGTCCTCATGCGCCACGATCTCGCCAATAGTCGGGCCATCTCCTTGTACCCTAACTCCTCCGCCCAGTGTGGGGACGGGAGGTGTGGGTATTGTGGTCTCTCTTTGGGCGCAGTCACGACCGAACTCAGGCCATGACTGTGCCTTACCCGGGCACCTTAGTGATACAACATCAGAGTAATCAGCGGAACATAATACACATACATGAAACAAATGAAGTACAAAACAGTATTCTGAGTAAAACTTGCCTTCGGCATATATAAATAATAACTCTTACAAATGAATGCAGTTTAATCCTTTTTACAAACCACGCCACAACATTTTGCTGCACCTCTAAGAAAAAGATACGACAACAATGGCGGGACAGGGCCCCGCCATACCCCTGAATGTAATTCCCTACAACGACAGGGGACTATACGAATAAGCCTCCGAGAAACGGAGCTTTCCCAACGCCGACTGTGACTCCTAAGAGCGAGGATCAACGGCGGTGTACCTTTACTCGCGGCATGAACGCACCCGAAGGAGGTCGATAACAGTAATGAAGTATGCGAAATTGAAAATACTGTAAATGAAATCATAGTAGTCTATATAAAGCAGGAGACATGTATGATAACCAAACTACAGTTCACAATAAATAAGCAGTCATATCAAGTCAGGGACTCACGCCCTCGAAGTCATCACTCAAATACATAAATATGGGTCTCACGCCCACAACATCAATCATGCCCGTGGAATACCTTCCTCACTGCCGGCAGTCAATGATAGAAAAGCACCAAGGAACACACATGAACAACAGGTCCCACCTGTGCCCAAATAAAACAGTACAGGGTAAGTACGAAGGCATAGCCGACTACTAACACCCACAGTACTAACAAGGTCGTAAACTGAATCATGATATCTGTCAGACTGGCCACATGATCAAAGCCGTCACTCGCCGCAATATCAAATGTGCGCGTCTAGCCTCGAACTCCCGACTCGCATAGGCCAATCTCATAGGCCCGCATGAGGTATAACCCCGCATCGGTAGCTACTCCCGGCATCGTCCCGACTCGCGATCCGCATGGCCACATGCATCGCATGACCATAAAGGCCGCACACTAACTCGAACTCGTAGCTCGCGATAGGCCCCGACCCGCATGAGGTATTCTCGAATCATGGTCCTGCATCACGAAGTCTACCCGCATCGGAGGCGGCTTAACCCGGAACACGGTGAGTGGTATAAATACCAACATAATGGTTTATCGCTTAAACATCATAAGCACAATCAAGGGAAAATCCCTTTACACAAACATCACGTATCACTAACACACGTAGATCCTAATATGATTACTTATCAAATCAACAAGGTATTACAAGGCTATCACAAACCAACACAATCCAGCTTATACACACAAGGTACATTCTATTGTATGATTAACAAGATCGAGTATCTATTCTCAAAGTACTTCATACATTATCTTTTAAAAGATACGTTACGCTTACAAAAGTCACACAATACGTAGTATATGAAAACTAGAGTGATTATCTTTTGAAGTAAAGCAAAACACTTCTCTTTGTAAAATCAAGTAACAACATTATTTCTCAAACGCCCAAGTTTGCCTAATTTCAAATGTTCACGTTTCTTACTTTAGAAAGGTTTCAGTAGTTCATAGTCTTATTCATTTAAGAATATAATTCTCTTTTAAACTATCCGAGAAACATAAGCCTTATATGTGAGTAGGATATTCTTGTTTATAACAATCTTATTACGTGCATGATCTAGGAAATATCATTTTGTCTCATCTTAGCTTATGCAGATGGAAGTTTCACTGGTTTTAATAATACTTAATCACAAAACATTTCCTTTTATTAACGCCGCAGTGGTTTGTCGATACACATTACGATTTCAATCAAGAAACATTCTTAAGCGTTATTACCTAGCTTCCCATAAAGCTAGTATAACTCTTAAGTTTTCAAAAACCAAGTATTACTTCTTCTTTCAAATGATTCAAAAATCTTTTGAAATACTTCAAGTTCTTTATTAACACATAATAAGCCAGTTATAGTTCAAATCAGTTACCTTTTAAAAACCACAAGTATTTTCTTACCAACATAAGGCTGTTATAACCAACTTCCCATAAAGCCGTTATAACACTTTATGTTTTAAACCAATCAAATACATTTAGCACATGTACGTCTATCGTACTACATAGTTCACACATATCATGCTAGAAGAGATAGGAAGAGGTTCACATACCTCGCGACGAGTATCGACTAATAGCAAAACGCTCCAAGTACTTCCAACCGTCGGCTACTCCTTAAGCCAAGTAGATCGCACCACGCGTAGTACTCAACCTATAAGGCGACAAGACGCTTATTAATATTTAGATCCCTTCGTAGAACATTCTACGTAAAATTCGAAGACCTCCCCCAAACAGCGTAAATCTCCTCCTTTATCGAGGCTACCAAGCCAACCAGGGGTTATACATCTAACCCGAACTGTACAATTCTACTCCACGTAAAAGCTACACAAGTCTCTTGTAATACGATCCTATGTAAATACAGCTCGATTTTCTTTCGAAAAGGTTTCTTATTATTCAGCTTAAGTCAAAACACATTGCCGATAACCACGTTCAGTTCTATATATAGTATACTTCTACTATATAATCATACAACATGTAATTTCCAATTACAATAGATGGACAAGATATTTACCTCGATAAGACCATAATTATCAGATTTTAAATGTCGATCCTGAGCAAGGTTTAGCTCATACTCCGTGCGCTCAGACACGCTCCAAACAACCCTTGAAGTTCTAACCAACTTCTACTTATTACTCCAACTAACCATGGAGATTTTCCTTAGGATCTCGGTTTTGTGGAAGGAAGTATAATAGTATTTACTGGCTTTTCAGATAAGTATAACCTTAGAATACTACAAGGTATACTAAGGTAATTTGGGCATTATAACAATACTTTTGAGAGTATTTCTACCAAGAGGGGGTATTATACGAAAACAACTAGGCTAAGTGGTACCACGGCTAGCACCCCAAGGAGGGGGGTGTATACCCCTCGGCCTACCCCACTGTGGGGAACTCTCGGCCAAGGGGAAGAGGGCTCTCGGAGACACTACTAAGGGGAGGAAGAAGCTTTCAAGACGTAGGCAATTTTGTGGATGAATTAGTCTTCAAAGGTGGGTATTTATAGGTCAGTGAAGGCCAACCAATGGCCAAGATCTTGCCAAGTGCAAGGCAAGTGTAGGGCCAAGATCTTGCCAAGTGCACCTTATCCATCTACCACCAAAATATCCTACCAACCCCGGACCAAACAATGGCCATTCGCCAACCCCTTACCGCCCAGGTGTTCCAATCAGAGGGTGACAAGTGTCGCCCTCTTGTTGGTCCAAAATGTTTCGTCTCTCGGAAAAATCCGCAAAAATTAAAAATGACATAGCCGGAAATTCCCCTACGAAAGCTGTGAAAACGTTTCGTCGAAAAACGACTCTAATCGGGTGTTGTGAACAAAAGAATTCGGCCAAGCCTAAATCACAAGTTCAAATTTTTCTCGCACGCCCCACGTACATACTGCCGAAATCTGGTATAACATTCTCCCTCGCCGAAACATTCGTCCCGAATGTTCCTTCTAAGCCTCAAAACAAACGCGCGCCAGTATAGTCTTCACTACTATACTTACGAGGACAAACCTGTCACACATGGCCACCGAAACAACTGCGCAAAATGCTTACATCCAAGTCCACTGGGAAGCACCTCTAACATCATAAAGCATACCACTTTGTCACATTGCCGCGAGGTTCTCGTGTCACTCCGGCGACCCAACAAAGGGTACCGGGCTGCATGCGATCACTGAAGCTGTCGTATAGTCGACCTCTGACCACATTTCTGATACAGCGTCAGGATCCAAAACTCGGGGTTATCCTCGTCAACTTGGTCATCATTAGTCGAATACTGGATGGATCTCGATTTCCTTCTCGAACATAACACGAAGATCGACGACGCTTCCTAAGTCGGACGGCAAATGCTAACATATAGGCAACGGCCTATTCTTCACATGAACTCAAAGGCCCAAAGTAACTCGGGCTAAGTTCCTCTGTATTCCAAAACTCGTCACACCTGACGGGGTGGTACTTTCAAGAAGACCGACCGCCAACTCGAACTCTGGCGTCGCCGCCGATTATCCGCGATTTCTGAGCTGCGAGAACCTCTTCTAGACAAGCTTTACTCTATCCACGATCTGCTTTGGAACAAGCTGAACCAACTATCTGAATCCACGCAACATCGAACCAATCGACCGTGACTCACACATCCGCCTACAAGGCTTCATAAGGCGACATCAGAACACTGAAATGGTAGCTTAAACACTCTTCAACAGAGACAACAATTCTCGCAACTATCCTCGAAATCCAAACAACGGCGAGGCGAATGTGATTCGAGACTTACTTGAGTTCCTAACCTTGCACGGTAAAACCTCCGGAAAAAAGCGGCCGCACTGGCTCCATGCGACATAAGGTGAAGGTAGGCACCTCGTGCAGCCTTACAACCTTTCTGATATATCATCTCGCATAACCCTCTGCCGAGTAAACGGTCTTTGCTAGAAGGCAACACGGCTGACCTCCTCGGCCCAACTACTGGTCGAATGCATCCATGAAATCGTACGTTGGTTAACTAAACTCGGGCCTAACACCCTCGTGACCCTACCACAAGGCGGGACCACCACAAACTGACCCACCACCAAACATGCCGCGGGTTGACCCGCAACGTGGCCTCAACCCGACCGACAGCGCGCAAAATGCTAGCTCGCGAAGGAAAACTCTCACTAATCACGTTACGAAAACCTAGCGGTCTTCTTAGCTCAACTACCCTCTTTCATTCCACACTACTCGAGGACTAATCCCACAACATAACTCACGTGCACTATGCACTCCTATAAGGGTCAAACATAAACAATACATCTTTTACTCGAGATGGCCTTACCTCTAAGGTCTCTACGTATAACACTCTAAGGCTCACACTTTCTCTATCCCCCAAATCTTACTTGGTTAACTAACCAAGATTTCTAATCACCATTTACACAATGTTATCAGAATATAACACTTAAGGTATACTCACCTTATCACACATACTAAACCCTAGAGGTTAAAGATATACAGATCTCTCGCTTTACTCCTTAGTCGTTCTAATCAAACCTGCCCCGTAGGGCGCATAGCTAAGGAAGATGACGAACTACCCACCGATCCTGAAGGCTAAGTCCTCCCGCAAGGACACTCTTTCGACATCAGACCCTGACGGTGATAGGTACAACAAGTACCAACTAAAAGACGACATTCCCTGAGATGGCGCCGCTACACCGCGAACAGAAAAAGCTGAATCGGATGTTGGAACCGTGTATTGTGAGCGGAAGCTCTGGAGCTCTGACCAACTCCTGCATACCCCGAACGTCCTGAACCCTGTGGAGGACCTTTCTGCACTGGTGGATGCGCATAATCTGATCTGCCGGTGAGGCGACTCGCCTCGAAAGTTACCAAAGGGCCTTGCTGCGCTCTCGCCTCTTGTCGCCGTTAACCCGTCGATCTCTACGTTTCTCGGCCTGCTGCGCATAAGCCCGTACACAGGCCATGCTCAAGCCTAACTGAAGAACTTACTTTTGCACAACCTTCTCGTTGATATTCATCAAGACTCGCGGTACATCGGTATACTCTCCGTAGTCAAATCCATAGTTAATGTGGTCGCCTCGCTGAAATCTATATTCTGTTCCTGGTCGTGGGCCAGATGTTCAAATATCATGGCGCAGTAGGAACTCTGCGCCGTGCTAAACTCTCTTGGGGCTAGTGACGTCGCAGAACTCCCGAATGAAGCACCACCCTGGTGATGATTGGGCTGTGCCCACGTAACCCTCTGTACTCTGCTCGCGACTCGCCGGTGCCTTGCCCTCTGGGCGGGTTGCCTACGCGGAGGCATAGCGGTAAGGGAAAGAAATATGTTAGAGGTCCAACTTACAACACCGCTCTAAGGCACGATCTCGAGTGAGAAGAATAGAAACCAATCCTAAATATCCTATAGCCTCACGATTATTGGTGTGGTGCACAACACGATAATCAAGACTTCTTGGATACTGATGCGTAGACACTTTCAGGATTAATCGCTCGATACCACTTTGTCACGACCGAACTGGGCGTGGATCGTGCCTTACCGGGCACCTAGTGATACAACATCAGTAATCACGGAACATAATACATACATGAAACAAATGAAGTACAAAGCGATGTTGAGGAAAACTTGCCTTTCGGCATATATAAATAACAACTCTTACAAATGACCAGTTTAATCCTTTTTACAAACCACACTTACAAAGATTACTACGGACCTCTAAGAAAAGATACGACAACAATGGCGGGGCGGGGCCTGCCATACCACGAATGTAAATACCTACAACGACGGGGACTATACAAGATAAGCCTCCGAGAAACGGAGCTTTCCCAACGCAATCGTGACCCTAAGGCGAGGATCAACGGCGGTGTACCTTTACTGCGGCATGAACGCGGCCCCAAGGAGGTCGCACATAACAAAAATTTAGTATGCGGCTGAAAATCGTAAATGAAATCATAGTAGTCTATATAAAGCAGGAGACATGTATGATAACCAAACTACAGTTCACAATAAATAAGCAGTCATATCAAGTCAGGGACTCACGCCCTCGAAGTCATCACTCAAATACATAAATATGGGTCTCACGCCCACAACATCAATCATGCCCGTGGAATACCTTCCTCACTGCCGGCAGTCAATGATAGAAAAGCACCAAGGAACACATGAACAACGTGTCCCACGTGCCCAAATAAAGCGATGCGGAGGTAAGTACGAAGGCATAGCCGACTACTAACACCCACAGTACTAACAAGGTCGTAAACTGAATCATGATATCTGTCTAGACCGTCACATGATCAAAGCTGGTCACTCGCCCGCAATATCAAATGTGCGCGTCTAGCCCTGGAACTCCCCGCAGCTCCGCATAGGCCAATCTCATAGGCCCGCATGAGGTATAACCCCGCATCGGTAGCTACTCCGGCATCGCCCGGACTCGCGATCCGCGTAGCCACATAGGCCGCGTGACCAGAAAGGCCGCACACTAACCTGGAACTCTCGTAGCTCCGCATAGGCCCCCGGGACCCGCATGAGGTATTCTCGAATCATGGTCCCAGACCGCCTGAGTCTACCCCGCATCGGAGGGCAGCTTAACCCCCGGAAACACGGTGAGTGGTATAAATACCAACATAACAGTTTATCGTTTAAACATCATAAGCACAATCAAGGGAAAATCCCTTTACACAAACATCACAGAATACTAACACACGTAGCATCCTAATATGATTACTTATCAAATCAACGAAGGTATTACAAGGCTATCACAAACCAACACAATCGCTTATACACACAAGGTACATTCTATTGTATGATTAACAAGATCGAGTATCTATTCTCAAAGTACTTCATACATTATCTTTTAAAAGATACGTTACGTTTACAAAAGTCACACAATACCCGTAGTATATGAAAACTAGAGTGATTATCTTTTGAAGTAAAGCAAAACACTTCTCTTTGTAAAATCAAGTAACAACATTATTTCTCAAACGTCCAAGTTTGCCTAATTTCAAATGTTCACGTTTCTTACTTTAGAAAGGTTTTGTAGTTCATAGTCTTATTCATTTAAGAATATAATTCTCCTTTAAACTATCGAGAAACATAAGCCTTATATGTGAGTAGGATATTCTTGTTTATAACAATCTTATTACAATGACCATGATCTAGGAAATATCATTTTGTCTCATCTTAGCTTCTATGCAGATGGAAGTTTCTACTGGTTTTAATAATACTTAATCTGTCAAAACATTTCCTTTTATTAACGCTGCAGTGGTTTGTCGATACACATTCTGATTTCCGAAATCAGTAAAACATTCTTAAGCCGTTATTACCTAACTTCCCATAAAGCTAGTATAACTCTTAAGTTTTCAAAAACCAAGTATTACTTCTTCTTTCGAAATGATTCAAAAAATCTTTTGAAATACTTCAAGTTCTTTATTAACACATAATAAGCCAGTTATAGTTCAAATCAGTTACCTTTTAAAAACCACAAGTATTTTCTTACCAACATAAAGCCGTTATAACCAACTTCCCATAAAGCCGTTATAACACTTTATGTTTTAAACCAATCAAATACATTTAGCACATGTACGCTCACCGTACTACATAGTTCACACATATCATGCTAGAAGAGATAGGAAGAGGTTCACATACCTCGCGACGAGTATCGACTAATAGCAAAACGCTCCAAGTACTTCCAACCGTCGGCTACTCCTTAAGCCAAGTAGATCGCCACGCGTAGTACTCAACCTATAAGCCCACAGCGCTTATTAATATTTAGATCCCTTCGTAGAACATTCTCTGAGAAAATTCGGCAAAGACCTCCCCCGCACAACAGCGTAAATCTCCTCCTTTATCGAGGCGGCTACCAAGCCAACCGGGGTTATACATCTAACCCGAACGTACAATTCTACTCACGTAAAAGCTACACAAGTCTCATATGTCTGATCCTATGTAAATCTGATTCGGTACTCTTCTTCTTTCGAAAAGGTTTCTTATTATTCAGCTTAAGTCAAAAGACATTGCGATAACCACGTTCAGTTCTATATATAGTATACTTCAACTATATAATCATACAACATGTAATTTCCAATTACAATAGAGGACAAGATATTTACCTCGATAAGCCCATAATTATCCGAAGTTTAAATGTCGATCTGAGCAAGGTTTAGCTCTACTCAGTGCGCTCCACCCGCTCGAACAACCCTTAGAAGTTTTAACCAACTTCTACTTATTACTCAACTAACCATGGAGATTTTCCTTAGGGTCTCGGTTTTGTGACGGAAGGAAGTATAATAGTATTTACGGGCTTTTAGTTTCAGATAAGTATAACCTTAGAATACTACAAGGTATCTGGCTAAGGTAATTTGGGCATTATAACAATACTTTTGAGAGTATTTCTACCAAGAGGGGGTATTATCTGAAAACAACTAGGCTGGGGGTACCCCACTACTAGCACCCAAGGAGGGGGTGTATACCCTCGGCCTACCCCACTGGGGGAACTCGGCCAAGGGAAGAGGGCTCTCGGCAAGACACTACACTAAGGGGAGAAGAAGCTTTCAAGACTTAGGCAATTTTGTGGATGAATTAGTCTTCAAAGGGGTGGGTATTTATAGGTCAAGTGAAGGCTGACAATGGCAAGATCTTGCCAAGTGCAAGGCAAGTGTAGGGCCAAGATCTTGCCAAGTGCACCTTATCCATCTACCACCAAAATATCCTACCAACCCTCGACCAAACAATGGCCATTCGGCCCCCCTTTACCGCCAGGTGTTCCAATGAGAGGGTGACAAGTGTCGCCCTCTTGTTGATCAAAATGTTTCGCTCTCGGAAAAATCCGCAAAATTAAAAATGACATAGCCGGAAATTCCCCTACGAAAGCTGTGGAAACGTTTCGTCGAAAAACGACTCTAATCGGGTGTTGTGAACAAAAGAATTCGGCCAAGCCTAAATCACAAGTTCAAATTTTTCTACGTACGTCCCTACGTACATACTGGAAATACGAGGTATAACAGCGGCGTCATAGAACTCGCCGTCGAGGTATAGCGGGCACGAGCCCTCGTAACTCGGTGTCCTACTAGCAGCTCCTCGCCTTGCCTTACGGGCGGGTTGCCTTACGTGGAGCATCAGCATTCTGAAAGGAATACGTTAGAGGTCCAACTTTAACACAACTCTAAAGCACGATCTCAGAGTGAGAAGAATGAAAACCAATCCTAAATATCCTATAGCCTCACGATTATTGGTGTGGTGCGACACCGATAATCAAGACTACTAGATGGTGCAGCAGACACTTTCCGAGGATTAAGCGCTCTCGATACCACTTTTGTCACGACCCGTTCGGGGCGTGGTCGTGCCTTACCCGCACCCAAGTAGTCATACATCGAGTAATCGAATATAAAACAAGACATGAAAGCGATTGTAAAAGAGACACGCTTTATGTGAGAAAAATGTCGCCTTTCGGCATATATACATAACATAGTTTTGCGATTACATCCCAGTATGCAATAGGACTACTGGACCTCTAAGGAAGTAAACAATTATGGCGGGACGGGGCCACCATACCTGAATGTACAAACTATCTACAATACGAGGAGATCATACCAAAAGTAGAGCCTCAGGAGAAGATGGAGCTCACGACACCAATGCAAAGAGATCCTAAGGATGTGGATCTAGCACTGCTTGCCCACTGCGGCATGAACGGCCCAGAAGGAGGTCGATAACAGTACTAAGTATGTGAAATCGTAAAGTACTTAAATGAAATCATATCATTTTAAAACCGGTTTACAAATATGTATGAAACAACCAAGAACCGCATAGTGCCACATCACAAACAAGAGCAACAATAGGTAAACCAGAGGTCTTTTCTAGGTGCGAATGATCGGCAGGCCAATTTCCCATAGTATCATTAAGCAAGCCTAATCCTCGACTCCGTAGTCCGCATAGGCCACTCACTTAGGCGCGTAGGGTATAACCCGCGTCGAGGTAGCTACTCCTCGGCGATGTCACGGACTCGTAGTCCGCGTGGCGCGTAGACCGCGTGAGGTATAACCCCGCACACTAACACGGAACTCGTAGCTCCGCATAGGTCCCTGGACCCGCATGAGGTATTCTCGAATCATGGTCCCGCATCACGCTGAGTCTACCCGCGTGGAGGCGACAACCCCGGTAACATGTCAAGAGGTGAGTGATATAATACCAACATAACAGCTTATCGTTAAACCACATAAGCACAACAAGAATACCCTATTATACAAATGTTACAAGTCACTACCACACATAGCATCATATCATGTCTACTTATCAAACCATTTTATTAATCTTTCATAAATCAATAAAAGTCTGTTATAAACACATAAGTAAACTGTTCCTTTTATCATTCTTAAGTTGTTATACCTAACTTCCCATAAAGCTAGTATAACTCCTAAGCTTGATGTTTAAAAACCAATTAGTTCTCTTCTGTAAGAAAATGATTCAATATTCTTTTGAAAATGCTTTAAGACCCTTCTTATTCAGGCTTAAGTCGCAAGACATTACCGTAAGTATTATTCAGGCTTAAGTCAAAAGACATTGCCGTAGTTATTATTTCGATTAACACGTATGCGTCTACCGTACTACATATATATTTTAAAATATCATGCTTTAGGAAGAATCACATACCTTCTCTGAAAACCACACCAAGTTGAATATGTCGCGTGAAGAATCAACCTATAATAGTCGACACGCCTATCAACGTTCGGACTACTCAAGACGATTCTAAGCGGAGGGTTCTCTATCCTACGGAAAATTGGGCGTAACTTCCCTACGGTGAGCTACTCAAGTCTCTTTGTGAAAACAGTCCTAAGTAAGTCTGATTTGATTATTCTTCTTTTAAACCCTTCTGTTATATATGATTCAATTACATTCTTTAATATCCTTCTAAGTATTTATACTTATTTCTATACTTCTACAGATGTATTCTCTAATTACAAAAGAAGGACAAGTTTATTTACCTCGGTAAGCCCAATAATATCCTAGATAAAAGTCGCGCTGAGCAAGGTTTAGCTCCTGGTTATGCGCTCAGAGCTCGAAAACCTTAGAAGTTCTTCACAACCTCTACTAAGGACTAAGGGATTTGGGCTAGGGTATTTTGGGCATTATAACAATACTAGAAGGCAACTTTTCTACCAAGGGAGGGGGGGTAGATTTCGGCTAGGCTAGGGGAATAGCCTCGGCTAAGCTTCTCGAGGGGAGGTGTTTGGACAGCTACAAGGGAGAGGAAGGATTTTCAAGACTTGGAAAGGAATTTGTGGATGAAGAACTCTTCATCTTAAGGGTATTTATAGGTCAAGACATGGCCAACCAATGGCCAAGATTTAGCCAAGTGCTAGGCAAGTGTAAGGTCAAGATTAGGGCAAGTGTACCTAGCCAACTTGCACACAAAATATCCTACCAACTACTTGACAAAAATGGCTATCCAATTCGTCCCAATGGACGCCTCAAGTCCACCAATTGGAGGGTGACAAGTGTCGCCCTCCCGTTGGCTCAAAGTGTTTCGTCTCTCGGAAAAATCCGCAAAAATTAGAAATGACATAGCCGGAATTTATCCTACGCGAGTTGTGTAAAACGTTTCGTCGGAAAACGATTCTTTAAGTGAGTTGTGCCCAAGTATTTTCGTCCAAGCCTAACTTTTAAGGCTAAACTTTTGTACGTATTCCCTTACGTACATACTCTGGAAATACGGGGTATAACATATACCCCACGTATACTATGCACTCCGACAAAGGTCAATCGTAAACAAAAATCTTTTACTCAAGACGGCCTCGCATCTAAGGCTTCCACGTATAATATTCTAAGGCTCACAATTTCCCTGTCCCCAGTCTTACCTTTTCAACTAACCATGTTTTCTAATCATAATTAACACAATGCTATCTGAACACAACATTTAAAAAAATACTCATCTTATCACACATACTAATCTCTAGAGGGTTAAGGGTATACCTGTATCTACTGCTTCACTTCCCCTTTGTCGCTCTAATTATAATCATGTCCTGTTAGGCGCATAGCTAGAGAAGGTGATGAACTAGCCACTGATCCTGAAGGCTGAGTCCCTACATCCGTGGTACCCCTGATCGGACAATTCCTCGCAAAATGGCCCTGCTGGCCGCATGCATAACAAGTTGTCGAAGTAGTACGACACTCCCCAGAATGACACCTACCACAACCGCGCGAGGTGGGGTGTCCTCTCTGCTAACACCCTTCCTCTCAGAACCACCGAATCCATGAATCGACTGGTAGGCTGAGTCCTCCTACCTGTATCCCTCCTACTAGGACATTCTCTCCTCACATGGCCTTGACGGCCGCAGTAAAAATAAGCACCAACAAAAAGATGACATTCCCCGGGATGACGCCTGCCACATCGTGAACACTGAGGGAAAACTGAATCCGGCTGGCTAGAACCTATGTATAGCGTGAACGGAAGCCTGAGCTCGACGACTCTGCATACCGAACGTCACGAGCACAGCGGAGGACCACTCTGCTGGCGGAGGCACATATCTAGTCTTCTTGAGCGGTCGCCTCGAAAGTTACCAAGGACCTGTGATGCGGCCCTCTTCTACCGACCTTGGTTAATCCGTCGATCTCTACGTGCTTCCGCCTGCTGCGCATAAGCCTGAACGCAGGCCATGTTCATTCCTGACTGAAGAGCTACTCTTTCACAACCATTCTTTAGATAATCATCAAGACCCGTGATAAATAGGTACATCATATACTCTGCAGTTCTTTGAATCCTGCTAATGTAACCGCGTCCTTCGCAATCCATATTTTTACGCTCCGGTGCGTGGGCCCGAAGGTCAGTATCATGGTCGCGATAAGGCCATTCTTGTGCTAAACTCTGCTGAAGTGGCGACGTCGAGAACTCCCGAATAAAGCACCACGGGTGATGATTGGGCCGTGCCTGGTAACCCTGCATCTTATACTCGTAGCTCCTCTGCTTTGCCTTGCCATACAGGCCTGGTTACTGGCGTAGGCATGGCGGCATAAAAGAATACGTCGGAAGAGTCCAACTTACAACACAACTCTAAGGCCACGATCTCGAGTGAGAAGAAATAGAAACCAATCCTAGATATCCATAGCCTCACGATTATAGGTGTGGTGCGCGCCGATAATCGAACTCTACTAGATACGGTGCGTAGACACTTTCGAGGATTAATCGCTCGATACCACTTTTGTCACGACCGATCTCGGGCGTGGTAGTGCTACCGAGCACCCTGGTAATGACAACATCGGAGAAAATCGGCGAAATAAAATTTAATCGAAACAAGAGACAACATAAGAAAATAGGCTAACCAAAGCGGTTAACCTTGTATATACATAAAGCGAGCGATTCTGATCCTTTTACAAACCACACTTGCGATTACTACGGACCTCTAAGAATGTAACAACAACTATGACGGGCGAGGCCCGCATACCCACGAATGTACAAGTACTCTGATAATGAGGTATACTAAAAGATAAGCCTCGAGAAAGCGGAGCTTCCCAGCTGACTGCGATCATGGCGAGGATCGATATAACGCCCGAACCGGGCCGGTGCAGTGCCTTACCGGGCACCCTAGTGATACAACATCGAGAGAAAACGGCGGAAAATAAACCACGAGTCATGAAACAGGAGTTATAATAAATATACAGGCCAACCAGCGATTGCCCCGGTATATACATAAAAACGAGCGATTTATCCTTTTTACAAACCACACAAAGCGATTACTCTGACCTAAGATTTACAACAACTATGACGGACAGGCCCATACCCCCGAATGTACAATAACCTACAACTCGAGTGCATGCAAAGATAAGCCTCCAAGGAACGGCTTTCAACACGCTGAAATGAGATCCTCAGGCGGGGATCGCGATGCCAGACCTCTACTGCGATGACGCAGCCCGAAGGAGGTCGATCAAGCCAGTACCAAGTATGGAAATCAAATCAGTAAATGAAATCATAATAGCTTAAAAAGCGGAGACATGTATGATAACCAAAATCTGATCGCAACATAAAAGCGATCAGTCGAGGACTCACGCCTCAAAGTCACCACTCGAATATAACTATGGGTCTCGCCACAACATCCATCATGTTCGCGTCATGGCGCGTGCCGGAATCGCATCGGTGTAGACATGTCCATGATGCAACAATAATAACAAGGCGCGTGGCCACGTACCGGAATCTTTGCATCGGTGTAGGCATGCCCGTATAACCTCAATATGATATCTTGGGTGGTCAACCTGCGCGTGGCCACATGCCGGAATCTGCGTCGGTGTAGACCGTCCATGTTGCGGTAATAACCATATCGGGTAATCAACGACGCGTGGCGCGTGCCGGAATCTTTGCGTCGGTGTAGACATGTCCGTATGACATCAACAAGGCGATAATCAAAATGGAAACATACGTGGAATTCTCCGTCACGCCCGGCCGCGTCGAGTAAGTTCTCGACAAGTCAGCCGCCTCTATCGAGAGGCGGTAACACGAAATACCACACTTGCACAACAAAGGCTATCATCACAAGCGTAGGCAAGTTTCTGACAACAAGCATAGGCAAGTTTCACAACAACTCAAAGTACTTTCATTTTATGCCAAAGTCGGGTTTTTAACCCCAGTACTACATACGTTAAGTTTTTAAAAGAGATCCATTACTTTTATAAAAGTCACGATACCGTAGCCTTAGAATGACCGACCCACATTCCTTTCCAAAATCAAGTAACAACATTCTTTTCCTAAGTTCGGTTGCCTAGTTTCAATTACTCAAGCTTCTCATTTTCAAATGGTTTCATAGTTCATAAACTTAATCACTTGATTCCTTTTAGAACAATTGAGTAATATATGTCTCGCGTGAGAGTAGGTTATTCTTGTTTACAACATTCTTATTCAAAGACCATGATCTAGAAAATGTAATATCATTTTGTCTCATCTTAGTTTCTATGCGGATGGAGGTTTCTCTTGGTTTTAATACGATACATCATTATTCAATACATTTTCCTTTATTAACGCGATTAGTGCAGCCGATACACGTTCGATTTCAAATCGGTAAAACATTATCCCTTTAAATAAAACCAAGTACTCATTACTCACGAATGAGGTTTCACACAAACATCCACATTAAAACAAATAAGTTAAGTCTCATCTTATAAGATCAAGTCTCTTAACTTCTAACATCATTAAACCATTTTCTTTACCTCTCTTAAGACATTATACCTAACTCCCATAAAGCTAGTATAACTCTTTTTAAAACCAAGTGTTACTCTCCTTCCAAACTTGATTTATAAATCTTTTGAAATACATCAAGTTCTTTATTATAACTAGCGATTTATAGTTCACATCGATTACCTTTTAAAACCACAAGTATTTTCTTACCTACATAAAAATTTTATAACGACTTCCAAGCGTTATAACACTTTATGTTTTAAACAATCAAACCACGATTAACACGTATGCGTCTGGTACTACATAGTTCACACATATCATGCTAGAAGAGATAGGAAGAGGTTCACATACCTGCGACGATTGTCGACTAATAGCAAAACGCTCAGTACCTCAAACGTGGCTACTCCTGCCGTGGATCACTCCACGTAGTACTTGACCTATAAGGCCACAGCGCTTATTAACATCTAGATCTCAACGTTCCATAATCTCTGAGAAAATTCGGCGGCCTCCCCCATGGCGTAAATCTCCTCCTCTATCGAGGCCGCTACCAAGCCAACCGGGGGTTTTACGTCTAACCTGGCGTGTACAATTCTACTACACGGTAATGCTATACAAGTCTCTTGTAATACACCTATGTAATTACTGATTCGATTCGGTCTTTATTCTTGTGCTTAAGTCAAAAGACATTGCCACAATACTATGTTCGATTACTATATATAGTATACTTCAACTATATATTCTAACAACATGTAATTTCCAATTACAATAGAAGGGCGATGAGTGTTTACCTCGATAAGCCCAAAATTATCCAAGTATAATGTCGCTCACGAGCAACGTTTAGCTCCTACTCAGAGTGCTCGATCCGCTCCAAACAACCCTTAGAAGTTCTAACCAACTTCTACTTACAACTTCAACTACGGGTGAAGATTTCCTTAGGGTTTCGTTTAGAGGCTAAAGGAAAGTATAATCGTATTTTACGGGCTTTTAGTACAAAGGTACTTTGGAAAGTACTACAAGGTATTTGGGCTAAAGTATTTTGGACATTATAACAATACTAGGAGAGTATTTCTATACCTGACAAAGGGTATTATACGAAACAACTAGGCTAGGGGTACCCCAGGCCAAACACCACAAAGGGAGGGGTGGCTCTCGGCGAGGCTCACTCGAGGGGGTAGTGTGGCGGACGAATTGCTCACAAGAGGAGGAGTATTTTCTTGGAATTTCACAAGTGTGGATGAAGAATAACTCTTGCATTAGAGAGGTATTTATAGGTCAAGGATGGCCAACCAATGGCGAGATTATGCCAAGTGCAAGGCAAGTGTAAGGCGAGATTTGGGCAAGTGTCCTAAGCCAACTTGCACACAAAATATCCTACCAACTCCAAGACAAAACAAGCCACCTTGTTCGTCCCTTTTTGCCCTCGAGGCCGATGTGAGGTGACACTTGTCACCCTCCGTTGGTCCAAAATGTTCGTCTCTCGGAAAAATCCATAAAATTATAAATGACATAGCTAATTTTCCCAACAAAAGCTAATGAAAGCGTTTAGTCGAAAAACGACTCTAATCGGGGTTGTGTACAAATTTCGAAACTTGCCTAACTTAAGGCTCAAATTTTCTACGTCGTCCTCACGTACATACTCAAAATACGGTATAACATTCTCCCCTCCGAAACATTCGTCGAATGTTCCTTCTAAAACAGTTACGAAGAAGATCTTCTAACAAGTTGCCAATGCCACACGTAGCCACAAACATAACACACGTTCTCTTCCTCCTTACTCGTAGTGCCTCGCCGAACACTTGAACTCTTCTAGTATCGTACCATACTTGATCATCATTTCAGTTCCCAAAACTTTGGAGTCACTACCTCGAACTTGGTCATCTTACTGCCTCGATCTTCCCAAGGCCATTCCGGCCTTCACGATCTTACGGTCGAGCGTATCCACGAACTCATCGCTGGTCATCTAAACTTGGGACTAGCACCCTCGTGACCACTGCCACCTGGCGGGACCACCTGGTGACCGCCGCCGAAGCGGGGCGGGTTGGCCGCGACATGGCCTGACCCGACCAGCTATCGCGCAACTCTTGCTCGCCGACACGGAACAATCTTGCTAAATCACATCGTAAGCTACCACTTTCATTTACTCAACCAGGACTTATCACACAATACATTCTAGGCATAAAATGCACTCCGACAAGGATCACTTGCAAAAACTTGTACTCAAAACGGCCTTACATCTAAGGTCTCATCTGTAATATTCTAAGGTTCATCATTTTCTCACCCCAGGCTTACCCTTTCACTAAGCATGCTTCTAAGTCACATTTTAGCACAAAGCTATCCGAACATAACACTTAACACATTATCATAACATACAAAACTCTAGATGGTTAGGATATACACGAAAGTAGGCGGTTCAAAGGACCGTAGGCCGAGAACTCCGCGCGACCTCTGGGGCTGCCGGTGTCGAACGATTCTGCTGGCTATGGAAAGTGAAGAACCATAGCGCTCCGATGATCTGTGCTATCTACCAGCGCTACCCACAGTGGACGATCTCTCGTCATATGGCCTGTTGGCGCAAGAATAACAAGCTCCCTTGGTACTACGACACTCCCGAAATGCGGTCTACCGCATCGACCACCGAGGTAGGGGTGATGCATCTGCCAACACCCTACTCACGAACATCTAAGCACAGGAGCCACGGCACTGCTCTGAATATCCCGAGGTCGAAAGCTGCGGGGACCACTCTGCAATGGCGGAGTACATAACTAGTCTGCTTCTTTGAGGCGGTCCGCCTCGAAAGTCGCCAAAATATCCGGCCGTCTTGGCCTTCTTACCTGGCGGTCCGCTGCGTCGATCTGCGCTCCTCGCACCCAGTGCATGAGCACGAATGCGGGCAATGTCCATGCGGTGAAGAGAAACACGAACAACTCTGCTGGTAATCGTGAGCCACCTGTAACATATCGGTGCACTCGATCCTCATACTAGCTACTAATGCGGGAACATCACGGCCAATGAGTCGAACTCCACATTGTACTCCCGGCTATGCGCGTTACGCCTCAACATCAAAAATCATCGGCGAGCCCTCGCCGTTTGTGGAGGCAAGAAATGTGCGAAGGCCCCGGCTTCGTCCCAAGCGGTGGAAGTGCATGCTCTCCCGAAAGCTCCACGAGTCAAACCAATCGGCTGCGGTATCACGCGGCCGATCACGAACAAATGTCACGGACTCGGTCTCGAAGCCTTGATCACCGCGTGATCCTGCGGTAGCGGATGAACTCCTGCGGATCATCCTCGGCCTCGACCGTAAAACTCGAGCGGGCTACAACTAAAAATCCGTAGCCTCAAATGCGCCTCGGTGCACTACAGTCTTCTTTGGAGCCAGGCTGCTGCGTCCGGCCTATCACTCATATCGGCCTGACCACGGCGATAATCGGGCCGTCTCGCGCGACCCATCTCCCCGCTCGGTGTGGGGTGGAGGCTCAGTCTTGTAGTCTCGGCGACCTGCTGCGGCTCTAAGCTTCTTTGGTCTGGCGGCGTCGCAAAACTCGCCGTCGAAGCACTACCTCAGTCTTGGCCGGGCTGCGCCACCGTACTCCTCTGAATCCCACTAGCGACTCTCATGCGCCTTGCCCTCTGGGCCCTGGTTGCCTTCGCGAGCATAGCGGTAAAAAGCGAAACACGTCGGAGGGTCCAACTTACAGCGGCTCTAAGGCACGATCTCGGAATGAGAAGAATGGAAAGCAATCCTAAATGTCCTATAGCCTCACGATTATAGATGTGGTGCACACGCGATGTCGAACTCTGACACGGTGCAGACACTTTCAGAGGACTAAGCGCTCGATACCACTTTGTCACTTTGTCGAGCCTTGCTCGAGCGACCCGACAAATGGTGCCGGGCTTTGCGATCCACGAGGCATGCCGCCGGCCCTTCCGAGGATGTGCCATACGGAGAGCCACGGTTGGGTGCATTCCGTGGTAGAGCTCTGGGCCTCTTTATCGCTCGGCCACGAAGAGTCGGTCTGACAGTGCAGTATGTGAAGCGTCAAATCGTAAATGAAATCATAATAGCTTAAAAGCGAGGAGACATGATAACAAATAAGATGCATCGCAGTGACCACTCGAAAGCGGTCAAGTCGGGGACGCCCACAACATCCATCATGTTCGCATCATGCCATGCCTCGAATATACATCGGTGTCACGCCCGGCATCCGTCATGTTACAATAATAACAGGCGCGCGTACCGGAATCTTACGCCGGTGTAGACATGCCCGTGTAATAACAATATATCTTTGGGTCAACCTGCCGCACATGGCGTGCCCCGGAATCGCGTGGTGTAGACACGTCCATGTTGCGGTAATAACCATATATCGGGTAATCAACGACGCGTGGTCGCGTGCCGGAATCTGCGTCGGTGTAGACATGTCCGTGTGACATCAACAACAAGGCGATAATCAAAATGGAAACATACGTGGAATTCTCCGTCACGCGGCCGCGTCGAGTAAGTTCTCGACAAGTAAACGGCCTCTGTCGAGAGGCAGCGGTAACCGAAATACCACGCTTGCACAAAGGCTATCATCACAAGCATAGGCAAGTTTCACAACAACAAGCATAGGCAAGTTTCACAACAACAAGCATAGGCAAGTTTCACAACAACTCAAGTACTTTCATTTTATGCAGTCGGGTTTTAACCCCAAAGTACTACATACGTTAAGTTTTTTAAAGAGATCCATTACTTTTATAAAGTCACCCGATACGTAGCCTTAGAATGGCCAGGCCCATTCCTTTCCAAAATCAAGTAACAACATTCTTTTCCTAAGTTCGGTTTGCCTAGTTTGATTACTCAAACTTCTCATTTTCAAATGGTTTCATAGTTCATAAACTTAATCACTTGATTCCTTTTTAGAACAATTGAGTAATATATGTCTCACGTGAGAGTAGGTTATTATTGTTTACAACATTCTTATTACAGCATCCATGATCTAAAAAATGTAATATCATTTTGTCTCATCTTAGTTTCTATGCGGATGGAGGTTTCTCTTGGTTTTTAATACGATACATCATTATTGATACATTTTCCTTTATTAACTGCGGTAGTGCAGCCGATACATTCGATTTCGAAATCAGTAAAACATTATCCCTTTAAATAAAACCAAGTACTCATTACTCACGAATGAGGTTTCACACAAACATCCACATTAAAACAAATAAGTTAAGTCTCCTATCTTATAAGATCAAGTCTCTTAACTTCTAACATCATTAAACCATTTTCTTTACCTCTCTTAAGACATTATACCTAACTCCCCATAAAGCTAGTATAACTCTTTTTAAAACCAAGTGTTACTCTCCCTTCCAAAATGATTTATAAATCTTTTGAAATACATCAAGTTCTTTATTATAACTAGCCAGTTATAGTTCACATCAGTTACCTTTTAAAACCACAAAGTATTTTCTTACCTACATAAAGTTGTTATAACCAACTTCCCATAAAGCCGTTATAACACTTTATGTTTTAAGAACAATCAAACACAGTTAACACATGTACGTCTACCGTACTACATAGTTCACACATATCATGCTAGAAGAGATAGGAAGAGGTTCACATACCTCGCGACGATTGTCGACTAATAGCAAAAGCGCTCAAGTACCTCAAACCGCGGCTACTCCTTGCCAAGTGGATCACTCCACACGTAGTACTTGACCTATAAGGCCACAGGCGCTTATTAACATCTAGATCTCAACGTTCCATAATCTCTGAAAATTAGGCACCTCCCCCATGCAGCGTAAATCTCTCTCTCTATCGAGGCCGGCTGCAAGCCAACCGGAGGTTTACGTCTAACGGGCGTGTACAATTCTACTACGGTAATGCTATACAAGTCTCATGTCTGACCTATGTAATTCTGATTCGATTCGATTCTTTATTCTTGAGCTTAAGTCAAAAGACATTGCCACAATACTATGTTGATTCTATATATAGTATACTTCAACTATATATTCTAACAACATGTAATTTCAATTACAATAGAAGGGCGATAGTGTTTACCTCGATAAGCCCAAAATTATCCAAGTATAATGTCACTCACGAGCAGCGTTTAGCTCACTACTCAGAGTGCTCGATCCGCTCCAAACAACCCTTAAGTTCTAACCAACTTCTACTTACAACTTCAACTACGGTGAAGATTTCCTTAGGGTTTCGTTTAGAGGCTAAAGGAAAGTATAATCGTATTTTACGGGCTTTTTCGTACAAAGGGTACTTTGGAAAGTACTACAAGGTATTTGGGCTAAAGTATTTTGGACATTATAACAATACTAGGAGAGTATTTCTATACCACAACAAAGGGTATTATCTGAGAAACAACTAGGCTAGGGGTACCCAGTGAGCTCACCTGAGGGAGAGGGTGGCTCTCGGCGAGGCTCGCTCGAGGGGGTAGTGTGGCGGACGAATTGCTCACGAGAGGAGGAGTATTTTCTTGGAATTTCACAAGTGTGGATGAAGAATAACTCTTGCATTAGAGGTATTTATAGGTCAGGATGGCCAACCAATGGCCAAGATTATGCAAGTGCAAGGCAAGTGTAAGGCGAGATTTGGGCAAGTGTCTAAGCCAACTTGCACACAAAATATCCTACCAACTCCAAGACAAAACAAGCCACCTTGTTCGTCCCTTTGCCGCCCACTCCAAGGCCAATGTGAGGTGACACTTGTCACCCTCCGTTAGTCCAAAATGTTCGTCTCTCGGAAAAATCCATAAAAATTATAAATGACATAGCGGAATTTTCCCAACAAAGCCGTAAGCGTTTACGTCGGCGACTCTGTCGGGGTTGTGTACAAATTTGAAACTTGCTAACTTAAGGCTCAAATTTTCTCGTCGTCCTCACGTACATACTGCGAAAATACGGTATAACAATCAACAAGCTGGTGTACCTCTACTGCGGCATGACGCGGCCGAAGGAGGTCGATTTGTATACCGTATTTCCGGTATGCGTGGTCATGTCATCTTTGAGCCTTAAGTAACATAGTTTCGAAATTTATACACAAATGCCGAAAAGTCGTTTTTAAACCGTTTCCACGACTGCGTTGAAAATTCCGGCTATGTCATTTAATATTTTTGCGGATTTTCCGGCGGCAGAACATTTTGAACCAACGGGAGGTGACACTTGTCACCTCGTTGGGACAAAGAGAAGGCTTGGCCTTGGCCGATTGGCTCCCTCTTTTGTGCCTTGCTTTGTGGCTTGTTTTGTGGAGTGTTTTGTGGAGTGTTTTGTGGGTGCACTTGGCTTGATCTTGGCCTTACACTTGCCTAACACATGGATGGATCTTGGCCATTGGTTGGCCTTTGGTTTCTTATAAATACCCACTCTCTTGGAAGACTTCTTCATCCACTCTTCACTTGCCTAAGTCTTGAGAACCCCTCCCCTCCCTCTTGTTGACTCTCGTCCAAGAGCCCCTCTCCCCCTTGTGAAGGCCTTTTGGCCGAAACCTTCCCCCTTTGTGAGCCTAAAGCCGAGAACACCCCCCCCTCCCTTAGGGTGTTGTTCTCGTGTGGTACCCCCCCCTTTGTGGTATTAAAATACTCCTCCAAGTATTGTTATAATGCCCAAAATACCTTAGCCTTATACCTTGTAGTATTCCAAAGTTACCTCTATCGTAGAGTCAGGAAATACTACCTTTTGTCCTTTAGTCTCAAACTGAAACCCTAAGGAAACCTTCACTGTTGGTTGAAGTTTTGGAGTAAGTTGGATAGAACTTCTAAGGGTTGTTTGGGCGGATTGGAGCACTCGGAGTAGGAGCTAAACCTTGCTCGGTAGTGACATTATACTCGGATAATTTTGGGCTTATCGAGGGTAAACCTCATCCTTCTATTGTAATTGGAAATTACATGTTGTAAGAATATATAGTTGAAGTATACTATATATAGAACTATACTTAATCTTGTGGCAATGTCTTTTGACTTAAGCTGAAGAATTAAGAAGCGAAGCGTATTACTGATGGACTTGTGTAGTATTCTTGTGTAGTAGAATTGTACGTCCAGGTTAGGCGTGCAAAACCCCTCTGGTTGGCTTGGTAGCGGCCTCGATAGAGAATGAGATTTCTGTTTGTGGCGGGAGATCTTTGCCGAATTTTACGTAGAATATTCTACGTTGTGGTCTAGATGATAATAGGCGCCTTGTGGCCTTATAGGTTGAAGTACTACGTGTGGCGCGATTTACTTGGCTTAGGAGTAAGCCATTTGTTTGGAGCATTTTGCTATTAGTCGATGCTCGTCGCGAGGTATGTGAACCTCTTCCCGTCTCTTCCGGCATGATATGTGTGAACTATGTGATACGGTGAGCGTCGTGTGTTAGCTGTGTTTGATTGTTTTTAAAACATAAAGTGTTATAACGGCTTTATGGGAAGTTGGTTATAACAGCTTTATGTAGGTAAGAAAATACTTTGTGGTTTTAAAAGGTAACTGATGTGAATTATAACTGGCTTGTTATAATAAAGAACTTGATGTATTTCAAAGATTTATAAATCGTTTTGAAGGAAAGTAACACTTGGTTTTAAAGGTTTTAAAAAAAAAAGAGTTATACTAGCTTTATGGGGAGTTAGGTATAATGTCTTAAAAGAGGTAAAGAAATGGTTTACTAATGTTAGAAGTTAAGAGACTTGATCTTATAAGATAAGAGACTTAACTTATTTGTTTAATGTGAATGTTTGTGTGAAACCTCATTCGTGAGTAATGAGTACTTGGTTTTATTTAAAGGGATAATGTTTTACTGATTTTGGAAATCAGAATGTGTATCGACAGGACCAACTGCGGCGTTAATAAAGGAAAATGTATTGAATAATGATGAATTGTATTAAAACCGATAGAAACCTCCATCTGCATAGAAACTAAGATGAGACAAAATGATATTACATTTTCTAGATCATGGTCTTTTAATAAGAATGTTGTAAACAAGAATAACCTACTCTTACGTGAAACATATATTACTCGATTGTTCTAAAAGGAATCAAATGATTAAGTTTATGAACTATGAAACCATTTGAAAATGAGAAGCTTGAGTAATTGAAACTAGGCAAACTGGAACTTAGGAAAAGAATGTTGTTACTTGATTTTGAAAAGGAATGTGGGTTGGTCATTCTAATACTACGGGTATCGGGTGACTTTTATAAAAGTAATGGATCTCTTTTAAAAGAACTTAACGTATGTAGTACTTTGAGGTTAAAACTGGACTTTGGCATAAAATGAAAGTACTGAGTTGTGAAACTTGCCTATGCTTGTTGTTGTGAAACTGCCTATGCTTGTGATGATAGCCTTGTTGTGCAAATGTGGTATTTACGTATTCTGCGTCTCTTGATAGAGCGGTCGGCTTGTTGAGAACTTACTGGGCGTCTTGCGATGATGGAGAATTTCACGTATGCTCTGTTGATAGTGTTATTCCATGGACTAGCTCTCCATGAGGTTTATTCTTGTTGGCCTTGGTCACGGTGGTGGCTCTCGTACTGCCGTCTGCGTGGTGATTCGGCCTTGGTATCGGTAGTCGACCCTCGCTTGCCGTTCGGTGTAGTGCGAAGTTTCGTGTCGACCTTGGTTCTGGTGGTCAGCCCTCGTACTTGCCCGGTCGGTGCGTGGCCGGCCTTGATATCCGATGATCGGCTCTGACTTGCCGTGCTCGGCCGTGGTTGTGGTTGCATTGTATTATTGACGATCGGATCCGGTAGTTGTACTTGTCTGTCACGGTTTTATAACACAGGTGGGACACAGTGTTCATGTATAATCCTTGGTATTGTTATATCATAAAGCTGCCGTGATGAGGAAGAAATTCCACGAGCACGAGTGATAATTTGGAGCGGAGTCCACTGTCTTGATATGCTTGGTTATATGTTATATCTTGTAGTTTGGTCATCATACATGTCTCTGCTTTATATAGACTATTATGATTTCATTTACGATATTCTGATTTCACATACTTGGTACTGTTATCTTGACCTCCTTGAAGTGCGTTCATCAGCGGTAAGTCGGTACATTGTCGATCCGCGTTTAGGATCTCATTTCAGTTTTGGGAAGCTCAGTTCGTCGGAGGCTTATCTTTGGTATGTTACCACAGTCTGTAAGTTCTTATGCGTTCGGGGTATGGCGGGGCCTGTCGTCATAGTTGTTGTATAAATCTTAAGTGCAGTGTAATCTTGTTGTGGCGGGGTTGTAAAAAGATTAAAGCTGAGTGTTTTATGTATATCTTGAAAACTGTTTTGGTTGGCCTGTTTATTTATTATATCTCTTATTTCATGTGTAAAGTTTTTATTTCCGATGGTTTTCTCTTATGTTGTATCACTAGGGTGCCGGGTAAGGCACGATGGCGGGCCGGGTTCGGGCGTCACAAATGGTATCGAGCGATTAATCCTCGGAAAGTGTCTGAGCAGTGTCTAGTAAGTCTTGATTATCGGTGTGTTGTGCACCACATCTATGTCGGGAGGCTATAGGACATTTAGGATTAGTTTCCATTCTTCTCGTTACGAGATCGTGCCTTAGATGTGTGATAAGATTGGACCCTCGACATACCGTTTTACGATTATGCCTCGCGTAAAGCGGCCGGGCCCGAGAAGGGCAAAGCGTGAGGGATCTGCGAGTAAGCGTGGCGAGACCCACGATACACGAGCCTCGATCCGCGATGCAGGCGAGAGAGATGAGTTACAAAGTAGGCGATTAATGGCGGGGTTGTGGCGGACTTGAGGATAAGTGGGCCGGCGGTTCGATGCGCGATGGTTCACCCTAGATCGAGATAGTTCGAGGCTACGGGATTTTTACGAGTTGTAGGCGCGAGTTTTATGGGTCGAGGCACGAGGATGATCGCGAGGAGTTCATCAAGCGATTCTGACGGATCGTGAGTGATCAAGGCATCGGAGTCAGTCGGTGGCCACTAGGTTCCATCATTGCGTAATCTGCGATCGGCGGTTTGATTCTTGGGAGCTGTCGAGGAGAGCATGCACTTCAGCGGTATGGAGCGAGTTCTCGGAGGCTTTTCTTGCACATTTCTTGCCTCCCGGATGAGGAGGGCTCGGGTAACAGATTTTTGGTATTCTGGCGAGCAGGCGTCGGTTCGGAAGTACAATGTGAGTTCGACTCATTGGCGATCGTCCCGCGTTAGTAGCTAGTATGGAGGATCGAGTGCCGATATATTCTGAGGCTCGATGATTGCCTTGCGAGAGTTGTTAGTGTAGCTCTTGGTAGGCATGGACATTGCCGCGTCTGGCGTATACACTTGGATGTGAGGCGGATAAATCGGCGGAATGACAAAAGTCAGCGAAGAGGCGAGCAGCGAGGTCCTTTGGTGACTTCGAGGCGGACCGCCTCGGTGAACTAGTTATGTACCTCGTCGATGCTGAGTGGTCCTCGCGGCTTTGGGACGCCCGGGATATTCGGGAAGCGGTCGGGGCTCCAGTTTGATTTTGAGAAGCGAGTGCTCGCGGATGAGTTGCCTTTGTCTCGATGTGGCGTTGTGGAAAGCTTCGTAAGGGAGAGTGTCGTACTAACTGGAGATTGTTATTTTTGCGGCCAGCGGGGCCGTCGGCAGAAGCTGTCCAGGCGAGTAGCTGGTAGGATAGCATGGACTCTTAGGCGATTGCGGGTTCTTCTACGCCGTAGCGAGGCGGGATGTTTGTACGGAAGGCCCGGTAGAGGTCGCGATGGGAGTTCCCGATTTTAGCGGTCCTTGAACGCCTAGTTTGGTATATCCTTAACCTGCAGAGTTTTGTTTGTATTGATGTTCTTTGATGTGTTTAATGTTATGTTTGGATAGCTTTGTGCTAAAATGTGATTTAGAAACACAGTTAGTGAAAAGGGTAAGTCCAGGTAGTGTGAGATGGAAGTAGTAGCGTTCATGATGTGAAATAGTAAGATTGTTCGGATCGGGAACAAGAGTTGGCTGTGATTGGGGGTGGGTTGAGGACCGTTTTGCGGTCAACGTAACCGGTTTGGGGTGGGTCGATTAGGTGGTCACGGTGGTAGGGTCACGAGGTGCTAGGCCCAAGTTTAGTTGACCATCGTATGAGTTCGTGGGTGTGTTCGACCAGAATCAGTTCGGGAAGGCGGGAATGGCCTTAGGGAAATCGAGGTTAGTGAGATGACCAAGTTTGGAGGTAGTGACTCGAGGTTGGAAGCGAGCGTTGAAAGAAGTGTGATGCGGATACTAGAAGCGAGTTAGTGTTCGTGGCGAGTACTACGAGAAGGGAGAAGTGAACATGTGTTTTTGTGGCGGTGTGGCATGATTGTTTTAAATGCGTATAGCGGTGAAGACTATCTTGGCCTTTGTTTGTTTTGAGACCTAGAAGGAACATTGGGACGAATGTTTCTAAGGAAGAATGTTATACCGTATTTCAGTATATGCGTGAGGCGTGCGTGTACAATTTGAGCCTTAAGTAGGCATAGTTTGAAATTTGTACACAAGTGCGAAAAGTCGTTTTTCGACGAAGCGTTT
The DNA here is from genome assembly GCA_029844215.1 of Przewalskia tangutica. Lineage (NCBI taxonomy): Eukaryota > Viridiplantae > Streptophyta > Magnoliopsida > Solanales > Solanaceae > Przewalskia > Przewalskia tangutica. The sequence goes on from CM056720.1 coordinate 93,679,419, forward strand.
CCACGACTACGTTGGGAAAATTCCGGCTATGTCATTTAGTATTTTTGCGGATTTTTCGGCGACGGAACATTTTGGACCAGCGGGAGGTGACACTTGTCACCTCGTTGGGCAACAAAGAAGGCTTGGCCTTGGCGATTGGCTCCTCTTTTGTGCCTTGCTTTGTGGCTTGTTTTTGTGGAGTGTTTTGTGGAGTGTTTTGTGGGTGCACTTGGCTTGATCTTGGCCTTACACTTGCCTAACACATGGATGGATCTTGGCCATTGGTTGGCCTTTGGTTTTGCTATAAATACCCACTCTCTTGGAAGACTTCTTCATCCACTCTTCACTTGCCTAAGTCTTGAGAACCCTCCTCCCTCTTGTTGACTCTCGTCAGAGCCCTTCTCCCCTTGTGAAGGCCTTTTGGCGAAACCTTCCCCTTTGTGAGCCTAAAGCCGAGAACACCCCACTCCCTTAGGGTGTTGTTCTCGTGTGGTACCCTTTGTGGTATTAAAATACTCCTCAGTATTGTTATAATGCCCAAAATACCTTAGCCTTATACCTTGTAGTATTCCAAAGTTACCTCTATCGTAGAGTCAGAAATACTACCTTTTGTCCTTTAGTCTCAAACCGAAACACTAAGGAAACCTTCACTGTTGGTTGAAGTTTTGGAGTAGAAGTTGGATAGAACTTCTAAGGGTTGTTTGGAGCAGATTGGAGCACTCGGAGTAGGAGCTAAACCTTGCTCAGGCGCGACATTATACTCGGATAATTTTGGGCTTATCGAGGTAAACACTCTTTGTCCTTCTATTGTAATTGGAAATTACATGTTGTAGAATATATAGTTGAAGTATACTATATATAGAACTATACTTAATCTTTGTGGCAATGTCTTTTGACTTAAGCTGAAGAATTAAGAAGCTGAGCGTATTCTGATGAGCTTGTGTAGTATTCTTGTGTAGTAGAATTGTACACGTCAGGTTAGGCGTGCAAAACCCCTCCTGGTTGGCTTGGTAGCCGGCCTCGATGAAGAATGAGATTTCTGTTGTGGCGAGGGGAGATCTTTGCCGAATTTTCTGTAGAATATTCTACGTTGTGGTCTAGATGATAATAGGCGCCTTGTGGCCTTATAGGTTGAAGTACCTACGTGTGGCGCGATTTACTTGGCTTAAGGAGTAGCCGACTGTTTGGAGCATTTTGCTATTAGTCGATACTCGTCGCGAGGTATGTGAACCTCTTCCCATCTCTTCCAGCATGATATGTGTGAACTATGATGCGGTAGGCGTCGTGTGTTAATGTGTTTGATTGTTTTTAAAACATAAAGTGTTATAACGGCTTTATGGGAAGTTGGTTATAACAGCTTTATGTAGGTAAGAAAATACTTTGTGGTTTTAAAAGGTAACTGATGTGAATTATAACTGGCTTGTTATAATAAAGAACTTGATGTATTTCAAAAGATTTATAAATCGTTTTGAAGGGAAAGTAACACTTGGTTTTAAAGGTTTTAAAAAAAAAAGAGTTATACTAGCTTTATGGGGAGTTAGGTATAATGTCTTAAGAGAGGTAAAGAAATGGTTTACTAATGTTAGAAGTTAAGAGACTTGATCTTATAAGATAAGAGACTTAACTTATTTGTTTAATGTGAATGTTTGTGTGAAACCTCATTCGTGAGTAATGAGTACTTGGTTTTATTTAAAGGGATAATATTTCTTGATTTTGGAAATCGGAATGTGTATCGACAGGACCAACTGCGGCGTTAATAAAGGAAAATGTATTGAATAATGATGAATTGTATTAAAACCGGTAGAAACCTCATCTGCATAGAAACTAAGATGAGACAAAATGATATTACATTTTCTAGATCATGTTCTTTGTAATAAGAATGTTGTAAACAAGAATAACCTACTCTTACGTGAAACATATATTACTCGATTGTTCTAAAAGGAATCAAATGATTAAGTTTATGAACTATGAAACCATTTGAAAATGAGAAGCTTGAGTAATTGAAACTAGGCAAAGCGGAACTTAGGAAAGAATGTTGTTACTTGATTTTGAAAAGGAATGTGGGTTGGTCATTCTAATACTACGGGTATCGGGTGACTTTTATAAAAGTAATGGATCTCTTTTAAAAGAACTTAACGTATGTAGTACTTTGGGTTAAAAACCCGGACTTTGGCATAAAATGAAAGTACTTTGAGTTGTGTGAAACTTGCCTATGCTTGTTGTTGTGAAACTTGCCTATGCTTGTGATGATAGCCTTTGTTGTGCAAGTGTGGTATTTACGTATTCTGCGTCTCTTGATAGAGGCGGTCGACTTGTTGAGAACTTACTTGGGCGTCTTTGGCGGTGATGGAGAATTTCACGGGTATGCTCGCGGTGATAGTGTTATTCCGTGGACTAGCTCTCCATGAGGTTTATTCTTTGTTGGCCTTGGTCACGGTGGTCGACTCTGCGTACTGCCGTCTCGTGGTGATTCGGCCTTGGTATCGGTAGTCGACCCTCGCGCTTGCCCGTTCGATTAGTGCGAAGTTTAAGTGTCTGACCTTGGTTCTGGTGGTCGACCCTCGTACTTGCCGGTCGGTGCGTGGCCGGCCTTGTATCCGATGATCGGCTCTCGCACTTGCCGTGTCGGCCGTGGTTGTGGTTGCATTGTATTATTAGCACGATCGGATCGGTAGTTGTACTTGTCTGTCGGTTTTATAACACAGTGGGACACGGTGTTCATGTATAATCCTTGGTATTGTTATATCATAAGCTGCCGTGATGAGGAAGAAATTCCAGACACAGTGATAATTTGGAGGCGAGTCCTGTCTTGATATGCGGTTATATGTTATATCTTGTAGTTTGGTCATCATCATGTCTCACCTTTATATAGACTATTATGATTTCATTTACAGTATTCTGATTTCACATACTTGGTACTGTTGTGCGACCTCGCCCTTGAAGTGCGTTCATGCCGCGGTAAGTCATTTTTGTCGATCCGCGTTTAGGATCTCATTTCGTTTTGGGAAGCTCCGTTCCGTCGGAGGCTTATCTTTGGTATGTTACCAGTGCATGTAAGTTCTTATGCGTTGGGGTATGGCGGGAGCCTGTCGTCATAGTTGTTAATATAAATCTTAAGTGCAGTAATCTTGTTGTGGGCGAGGTTGTAAAAGTTAAAGCTGTTGAGTTTTATGTATATCTTGAAAGCTGTTTTGGTTGGCTGTTTATTTATTATATCTCTTATTTCATGTGTAAAGTTTTATTTCCATTGGTTTTCTCGATGTTGTATCACTAGGGTGCCGGGTAAGGCACGATGGCGGGCGAGTTGGGCGTCACATCTGACAGATACAGTATGTGAAAATGCGTAATGAAATCATTCATCATTTTATAAAACCATTTCGCAATAATTAAGCGATTAGGTCAAGTAAGGGCGCGTATCCCCAAAATGATCACTCGCACATAACTATGAGTCTCGCGCCCATAATATCAATCATGCGTAGAACTCATTTCACTGCGGCGATACATGATGTAAAACAACATCCGTATGTGAACTGAACACTAGATCTGCTGCGTCGTGGCCGATCGGGCGAGTAGAATAGCGACTACGATCAGAAGGCTAGTCGTATCACTTCGGGCAAGATGCGGAAGCCAACTACCGATCAAAAAGCTAGCCCATGGCGGCGTAACAAGTATCTTAAGCTAACGTACCTAGCCTACCGTCTCACGAGATATGGCCGTGGCAAGTATCTTAAGCTATCTACGAGCTCAGATACGAGAAATGACGGACAAATATCTAAAGTGTGCTGTAACCACGTACAAATCAAGCGTGATCGCTCGTCACGCGGCAAGCTTCATGGATTAGCGGTCCGTGGACAAATAACATAAACCTCACGATGACCGCATGCCCCGACATCTTACCTCGGTATAAGCGTGGCGTGAAACCATCTCTTTGCATGCAGTGGACCGTCCATCGTGTCGATGGTCGAAGAAATAACAAGATAATACTCAAAGTGGGCGATACTCGTGGACCATCCAGCGTGTCTGTCACGACCGTTCGGGGCGTGTTGGTGCCTTACAGCACCCAAGTAGTCATACATCGGAAATCAGCGGAATATAAAAACAACGAAGATATGAAAGTATAAATAAGACACGGTTTAGGAAAAAGTTGCCTTCGGCATAAATGTATATAAATACCCCAAAATGAGCGATTTACATCCAAACTTACAAGTCTGGACCTCTAGAGTTTAAAACAAAAATGGCGGGGAGGGCCCGCCGTACCCTGAATGCAAATATCTACAACGGGGACCGTACCAAAATGCTAAGCCTCGGAGAAGCGGAGCTTTTCAACGCTGAAATGGTGATCCTAGAGCGGGATCAACGGTAGGAGTACCTGCGGCATGAGCGGCCCCGAAGGAGTCGATCACAGTACCAAGTATGTGGCGAAAATCGTAAATGAAATCATAGTAGTCTATATAAAGCGGGAGACATGTATGATAACAAACTACGATTCGTGATAAATAAGCGGTCATGTCAAGTCGGGGACTCGCCCTCAAAGTCATCACTCAAATGTAGCAATGGGTCTCACGCCTGACATCAATCATGCGTGGAATACGCCCCGCCAGCTGCCACGATATAAAAACACCAAGGAATATACATGAACACGAGTCCTACCTATGTCATCATAAAACGTGCGGGGTAAATGCGAAGGCATAGCGACTACTAAAACCAGTACAAACAAGGTAAAGCGTATCATGAGATCTGTCTGAACCGTCACATGATCAAAGTTGGCCACTCGCCGCGATATCTAATGTGCGGCTTCTAGCCCTGGAACTTCCGTAGCTCGCGTGGGCTCCAATGGCCGCGTGAGGTATTCCGCGTCGGTAGCTACTCCCCGGCGTCCTGGACTCGCCCGTCGCGTAGCCCTGAACGCGTGACCACAAGGGCGCGTACTAACACGGAACTCCGCGGTTCCACATGCGCCATCTGAGACCGCGTAAGGTATTCTCGAATCATAGGTCACACGGACCACTTTGATCTACCCGCGTGGAGCGGCTTAACCCGAGAATCATGGTGATATAATACTAACATAACGACTTATCGTTAAACAACCTAAGCACAACAAGGAAAACCGCTTTACACAAACATCACAAGATACTAACTCGTAGCATCCTAACATGTTTACTTATCAAGACAACAAGAAAGTATTACAAGACTATCACAAATCAATACAATCAAGTTATTCACACAGGTACTTTCTACATTATGTTAACAAGTTGGGTTTTAGCCCCAAGTACTTCATGTATTACTCTTTTAAAAGATCCGTTTCTTTCACAAAGGTCACAATACGTAGTATAAAAATGAGTGATTATCTTGAAGTAAATCAAAACACTTCTCTTTGTAAAATCAAGTAACAACATTATTTTCCCAACGTTCAAGTTTGCCTAATTTCAATTACTCGAGTTTCTCATTTTGAAAGGTTTAGTAGTTCATAGTTTTAATCCTTTAAAACAATTTGAGAAACATATACCTTATGTGTGAGTAGGTTATTATTGTTCATAACAATCTTATTACAATGACCGTGATCTAGGAAATGTAATATCATTTTGTCTCATCTTAGCTCTATGCGGATGGAAGTTTCTCTTGGTTTTAATAATACTTTATTAGTCAAAACATTTCCCTTTATTAAGTATTTCTTTGTGGTTTGTTCGACATTCATTACGATCGGTAAAACATCATTCCTTTTGAAAACCAAAAATACTCATTACTCACGAATGAGGTTTCACACTTTTAACAAAATTCACATTAGTATAATTAAGTCAAGTCTCTTATTTTCTTAAATCAATAAATCATTCTTTTATCACTCTTGGCGTTATACCTAACTTCCCATAAAGCTAGTATAACTCTTAGCTTTTAAAACCAAGTGTTACTCTTCTTTCAAAAGGTTTCTTAATTCTTTTGAACTATTTGGTCTTTTTATTCGGGCTTAAGTCAAAAGACATTGCAGTAATTATTATTCGAGCTTAAGTCAGAAGACATTGCCGTAATTATTATTCGGGCTTAAGTCAGAAGATATTGCGTAATTATTAATCGATTAACACACGTCACGTCTATATACATCTTTAAAATATCATGCTCGATAGGATAGGAAGAATCACACCATACCGTGAAATCCACGCGAGTTGAATATGTCGTGAAGAATCGACGTATAACGATCAAATCGCCTATCAGCGTCTAGTATCTTGTACAAAGCTCTAGCGAGAGGGTTCTATATCCTACGGAAAGTTGGGCGCACTTCCCTGCAGATGAGCTACTCAAGTCTCTGTGAAAGCGGTCGCATGTAAGTACATTTTGATTATTCTTCTTTTAAACTCTTCTTGTGATATGATTCAATTCTATTCTTTAATATCCTTCTAAGTATAAATACTTATTCTTATACTTCTACGGTATGTATTCTCTAATACAAAGAGAGTTAGGATTATTTACCTCGGTAAGCCCAATAATATCCTAGATATAAGTCGATCAGGAGCAAGGCTTAGCTCACAAGTGCACGCTCAGATAGCCCCAAGAATCCTTAGAAGTTCTACACCACTTCTACTTAAATACTATAAGGGATTTGGGCTGGGGTATTTTGGGCATTATAACAATACTTGGAAGACAACATTCTTACCAAGGGAGGGGGTAGTGTTTGGCTGGGGCTTGCTTTAGAGGGCTCTCGGCAAGCCACTAAGGCTAGAGGGGAGGAGGTGTTGGGCGAAACTATAACAAGAGAGGTGAGGAATTTCAAGACTTGGAAAGTGAGTTGTGGATGAAGAACTCTTCATCTAAAGGGGGGTATTTATAGGTCAAGCATTGGCAAACCAATGGCCAAGATGATGCCAAGTGCAAGGCAAGTGTAGGGTGAGGATTAAGGCAAGTGTCCACTCTATCTACTACATCAAAATATCCTACCAACTCCTTGACAAAAACCAACCCAATCGGCCACCTTTCAGCGTCCCGATGAGAGGGTGACAAGTGTAAGCCTCTCGTTGGTCCAAAATGTTTCGTCTCTCGGAAAAATCCATAAAAATTAGAAATGACATAGCCGTAATTTATCCTACGCGAGTTGTGTAAAGCGTTTCGTCAAAAAGCGACTCTAATCGGGTGTTGTGCACAAAGTGAAATTCGGCCTTACATACTTTAAGCTTGACTTTTCTCGTGCGTCCTGCGTCATATACTGCAAATACGGGGTATAACGATTATCGGTATGTCCAAAAGAAATAACCGGATAATACTCAAAGTGGGCGCGTACTCGTGGACCATCCAAGCGTGTCGTATGTCAAACAATCAATCAGATAGCCGGCCCTCCCCGAGAGACACGGTAGCACAGAAACAAAACACTTGCACATCAAAGGCTATCACAACAAGCATAGGCAAGTTCAACGTACTTTTATTTTATATCAACAATCCGGGTTTCAACCCCGAAATACTACATACTTTCAAAAATATTTCTTTTTATGTAAAAGCCACACGATACTAATACTCGTAGTATCAAAAACACGTTTCCTTTTCAAACCAAATTATTTCACCGTCATAAAAATCTTTACAAGACTTTTAAAATCAAGTACTCTATACTTTTTAAACCAAATGCTTTTCTTTTAAAACAACATCAAGTATACTTTTTAAAACCCAAATAACTTACTCTTTTCAAAACAAGTAACCTATACATAAATATAGTTACTTCTCCTTTTCCGAAATCAAGTCGTTTAACTTTCAAAATCAAATCTTTCTTTTATCTTCATAAAGTCGTTATAACTAACTTCCCATAAAGCCATTATAACACTTTATGTTTTAAACAAACAAAACTCATTTCACACACGTACGTCTACCGTACTATATAGTTCACAACAATCATGCTCAAGAGTATAGGAAGAATCACATACCTCTTGGCAATCCTGGCTTAGTCGAGTATGCGCGTAGAAGATCCACCTATAATAACCACAATATATCTATCAACCTCTAATTCTCTTCATAGCATATTCTAAGTAAACAGTTCCCTATTCTACGGAAAATTCGACACCTCCCACGCGTCACATAAATAACCTCCCTAACAAGGCTGCTGCACGAGCCAACAACTCGAGGGATTACACGTCTAACCGGACGGGTACAATTCTGTCTCACAATAATACTACACAAGTCTACTGTAAATACAGTCTAATGTAAATACAATTCAATCCTTTATAATCATCCTTCCAATACATCTTATACTCAATTCTAAACTACTACAATATGTAATATCCAATTACAATAGGGGGACATAGATCATTACCTCGATAAGCCCAAAATTATCCAAGATTATAAGTCGATCCTGAGCAACGTTTAGCTCCAATTCCTTACGCTCCAACCCGCTCCAAGTGACCCTTAGAAGTTTCTAAACAACTTCTCTAAATACTTCAACCAAGCTAGGAAGATTTTTCTAGGGTTTCACTTTGCGACTATTGAAATAAAGTAGTATTTCCGGGCTCATAGTATTGAAATAACTTTGGAATACAACTAGGGATACTAGGCTAAGGTATTTGGGATTATACTACAATACTTGAAGTATTTTCTACACAAGTGGGGGAGGGTTGGACGAAATAACTAAAGGGAGGGAGTATTTTTGCTATGGAAAATCTTTAAGTGTGGATGATATGAAGTCTTGAACTAAGGGGGGTATTTATAGGGAATTCAAGGGTCATGATCCATGAAAGTGTGTGGTCAATATTGGGCCATGTGTATGTGGGTCCCACCACACCACATGGCCAACGAAATGAGCTTCCAAGTGTTATGGCCATTTCGGCCAAGGGACAAGTGGCAAGACACTTGTCCCTCCAATTCGGCCAATGTGCCACATGGGGGTGACATGTGTCGTCCCCCGACTCGTCCAAAATATTTCGTCTTTCGAAAATATCCAAAATACCGAAAATCTCAAAAACAAAGCGGGCCCCACAAAACCGTAAATTTCTCCCGTGGGCCCCATGTGACCATTTCAGAAAATAAAATCCCAAAATTCTAATATAATCCAAGAAGTCCAAATACCAAATCTGGGAATCCAATTCCCATTAACGAACCTTTTTCCTTCACAAAACCCGGAAACTTTTAGTCGAAAAATCACGTCTTTCTTTCTTTCCAAAATTTACAGCCGTATTCTCGTGCGTGCGTCCTCACATACATACCACGGAACTACGATTATAACACCAAGCGTTATTTGCGAGAGAGATCGGCTCGATTCGGTTTTACGGTAGTGATTATCCAGTTTAAAGGAAGAGAAGTGGTAGTAACCAGTGAATTATCCTTCCTTCTTTGACATCATTGTTTTTCTTTTTAAGTCTGTGTGACTTGTTCACTTGAGGTAAATTGACGCATAAAGTAAGTAATAATTGAATTTGAAGGAATTTATGTTAAGTGCCCTTGGAGGTACTTGGAGTTGGTTTGGTGTGGCGGTCAGGGCCACGACCTTAGGATAATTTCGGGGAAAATGTGCAAGGCAAGAAAAAAAAAATGCGAGTCTTTGCGGAAAAGTGAGGCATCTTTGGTAGGTTGGAAAATCTACCACGAACTTAAAGGCGGTGCGTGATGATTAGATATTTCTTTGGACCGTAAGAGGACCTGTGATTAGGGTTGTGACTCGAGGAAAGTTTAAGAAAGGGAGATAAGTTCTCTTCCCGCATAAAAGGGCGATTTCGTATTTATGGGGTTGCGTGTACCCATGTTGTTAGATGCAGGATATGAACTAGTAAGGTCTTCAGTATCGTCATGCCATAGGTTACAGTTTTAGATAACCGTGGGAAAAGTGTTGTGTTGGGGTAATTAAGAACGACGTACGAATTGGTCGGAAGTATCGTAAAGATATAAATGCGGGTTATGCATGTATGAAACTGTACGATTATGAATCATAGAAATACTTTTGCTAATAGTAAGCCTAAGGTGAGATTCTGACCAGAATAATAAAAGAGAATATGACTATTGTTATGTATGTTGCACGAGATATAATGACCCCAGACTAGTGTAAGACCATTAGTAAATAATGGGCAGTAAGAACACCTTGAGGAAATGTGGTAGCATCGGGTTACTACTTGACGAGATCAAGGAAACCTCCCCCCCACTAAATTGTGATTGTGAAGTCTTAGCGGGAGGCAAGCAAAGGAATCAAATCTAAGTTTAGTGACCAAGTTTAGTTTACTGTGATGAAAGGGAAAGCAGGGAACCATAGGTGAGATTAATGATACCCGAATATTTCACGGGAATGAGAAAGGCTTCGATTATTGGAAGATAAGTTGACTCGACTCTGATTCTAACTCCTCACGAAAGACTAGAGGTTAGGTTATTATGATATGCGTTGGGTGTTGGGCTAGGTTGTGTCTTGTATGACGATAAGGATAGAGCCTATGTTTTCCGGTAGTTAGGGAAGCGGGAAAGGAAATTACGCCACTTAGATTTAGAAGTGGCGGTTAAATCATGCCTTGAAGATTTAGGGGCATGACGTATATTTAGACTTCATGTGGATATTTGTGCAGACCACAAAAGCCTCCGGTATATCTGCAGACTGAGGCAGTAGAATTTGCGACATCGACGGTGGTTAGAGTTATTCAAGGATTGTGATATCGATATCCTATACCACCCAGGGAAAGCGAGCGATTAAAGATACTCTTAGTCGCGGATCTAAGGGTAGTATGCGATTAAGCGACGGATAGGCGGGCGTGGTCCGTGAGATTCTTGATTCTAGGAGCCTGGGGTTCGATTATTTGTTTCAAGGTTAATGAAGTTTAGATCAGAGGTTGCCGAGTCTTAGTCGTTGAGGAGGTAAAGAGGCGGCAGTATGAGGATCCGGCTATGATCTGGTATCGAGATCGGCTCTCAGGAGGAGAAGAGCACTGTTGAGTAGCACCGGATGAGGTCTTTGTGATATGAGGATAGATTGTGTGTGCCGGTCTTTGCGAGGACTAGTCGGCGGAGTTTTAGGGAGGCATACGGTGCTTATTGCTCAAATTGTTGAGTCGACTAAGTTGTGTCGTGACCTCGGATGTATGTATGGGTAAGATGGCCAGGAAAAGGGACATAGCGAGTTGTTGCTTAATATCCGAATTAGTAGCGGTCATGGTTGAACACGAAGCCAGTGGGCTATTACGAGCGATTTAGACCCAGAGCTTAGACATGGGCGGTATTTAAAATGGATCTTGTTCTGGTGGCATCGTACTCGGAGGAAGTCGCGACTCCGCAGGGTCATAGTAAATAGGTGTGAAACCAGTAGTGTTATTCGGTTAGGACCACTTACTCGGCGAGGTTCGTGCTAGTTTTTATAGCGGGATTGTGAGGCTGCGGGGTCCTACGTTTATGATGTCGAGCAGATGAGCTCGATTACAGATAACCGGAGGTTTTGAAGGGTTTTAGGACACAGGTGAGTCTCGGTGTTGCATTACACCCTCGAGGCCAGCGGACGGGCGGGCGTACTATCCGAACGCGAGGATAGGTTGCGGGCTGTGTTCTTGATTTCGAATATGGCGGGAGGTTGATTGCCTCTTGTTGTGTATTACGTCACGATACAGATACCGCTTCCGGTATTGAGATGGCCATGTATGAGGCCTTGTATGTAGAAAGTGTAGATCGCGGTTGGATGGTTCGACATAGGCGAGTTCGATTATTTGGTCGGACTTGATTCGTGAGGCATGGATAAGGTGAAGCTTATCAGGAAAGATTATTAGTAAGCTTAAGTCGTGAGAAGATTTATGCGGATAACAAGCGTTGACACATGGGGTTGACTTGACATTTTAGTATGAGTATTGTTATGTGGCCTCGTGTGGTATTATTGGTATGTAGGGGTTGTAAAAGAAGACTATGTCGCTATCTTTAAGTTTGACTCCCGAAAGAACATTCGGGGACGAATGTTTCTAAGGGGGGAAGAATGTTACACCCCGGAAATTCCAAGATATGTTTATAAGAACGTACGTAAGAACTAAAAAATGTTAAGATTTGAGACGAGTAAAAATTTATCGGAATTATGGAATTGTCGGAAAACGAAATATTGCGACGAACGGGAGGGCGACACGTGTCACCCCCTTAATTTGTCTTGGACGAAAAATGCATGGATAGGATGGTCATTTGACCATAATTTAAATGACCAAGTCTTGCAAAGACTAATAGCTTGATATTGTTGACTTAGTCAAGGTCACTTGACTAGGATCCATGTGAAACTCATCTAGGCCACCCATTTGTTCTAATCTTGACCCTCCATTATGTTATATATGTATACTAGTAGCAAGACTAGTTCCCACACTTAGAAAATTTTCAAGAAACTTGTTCTTCAACTATGAGGGCTCTCGGGTTTGAGGTTCTTGGGACAAGAAATTTTTTCAATTTTTGTCCAATAATCTCCCCACTTTAAACCAAGGTTCCTAAGAGTATTGTAAGGTTATCTCAATAGAAAGATCCCGGAAAAATGGTGTTTTCGTATTAGTCGCAAGACGAAAACCTAAGGGGTTATTCAACTTTGAAGTTGGAACTTGAAGATGAGTTATTCATAAGCTTCTAAGGGTTTCTTGGAGTGGATTGGAACGTCGAAAGGAGGAGCTAAAGTTGCTAAGGATCGACTTGTGATCTTGGATCATATTTGGGCTAATTGAGGTGTCACGACCCGAACCCGGGCCCGTGACTGGTGCCTTACCCGGGCACCCAAGTAGACATACATCAGAGTAACCAACGGAATATAAAACAAGACATGAAACAATATGAAGTGAGATATAGTTTATCTGAGAAAAGTTCCCTTTCGGCATATATATATAAAAACTTGGACAGTTACATCCCCTTTTACAAACCACACTTGCAGCGATTACGGACCTCTAAGAATGTTATAACAACAATGGCGGGACGGGGCCCGCCATACCACAGATGTAAGTACCTACTGACGGCGGGGACTATACGAATAAGCCTCGAGACACGGAGCTTCCCCAAGCTGTTGTGACCACATGGCGAGGATCGACAAATGGTGTACCTCTACTGCGGCATGAGCGCAGCCCCGAAGGAGGTCGATCTGGCAATTGCAAGTATGTGGCCGAAAATCACGTAAATGAAATCATAATAGTCTATATAAAGCGAAGACATATGTGATAACCAATTTCGATACCTGATATATGCGATCGTGTCAAGTCGGGGACTCGCCCTTAAAGTCGTCACTCAAATATAACCATGGGTCTCGTGCCTGATATCAATCATGCGTGGAATTCCTTCCATTCTTGGCGATCCATGATATAAAAACACCAAGGAATACCACGTGAACACGAGTCCGCTGTGTCATAATAAAACCGTCGGGGTAAGTGCGAAGACATGGCCGACTACTAAAACCCACGATACCAGCAATGCTATAAAAGCGTATCACGAGGTCTTTCTATCTGCGCCACATGATCGAAGCTGGCCACTCGCCCTCAGTATTAATGTGCGCGTCTAATCCTGGAACTTACGCGACTCATGCGCCACGCATGAGCTGCGTGAGGTATTCCTCGCATCGGGGTAGCTAACCGCGGCATCCTCCTGGACCCTCGAAGTCCGCATAGTCACCTGAACCGCGTAGTCGCACGGGCCGCGTGAGGCACTCCTCGCATGGGATAATACACCGGAATGATCAATCCTGGAACTCCCGCAGCTCCGCATAGGTCACACAGACCCGCATGAGGTATTCCTCGCATCGGGGGCGGCTAACCCTCGGAATTTCAAGTCAGGGGTGTAAGTGATATAATAGCAGTACAACGACTTATCGTTAAACAACATAAGCCGACAAGGAACCCCCTTTACACAAAAGTTACAAGATACTAACACACGTAGTATCATAACATGTTTACTTATCAAACCAACAAGAGAGTATTTACAAGGCTATCACAAACCAACATAGTCAAGTTATTCACACAAGGTACTTTCTATTTTATGTCAACAAGTTGGGTTTTATCCCCAAAGTACTTCATACATTAACTCTTTAAAAGATCCGTTTCTTTCACAAAGGCACACGATACGTAGTATCAAAAGTAGAGTGACTATCTTTTAAGTAAACCCAAACAACTTCCTACCTTCTTTTGAACCAACTTAAGACAAAAACATGCCTTATTTTCAATGAAAACACTTCAATTTTCAAGTCTTTGTCTTTTATAAATCAAGTCCTTACTTTGAACTTTTAAGAAAATCAAAACTTGTTTATTAATGATCTTATTAAAGCAGTCATGATCTAGGAAATGTAATACAATTTTGTCTTATCTTAGCTTCTATGCAGATGGGGGTTTCTACTGGTTTTAATAATACTTACTTAGTTGATACATTTTCCTTTATTAGCGCTGCAGTGGTTTGTTCGATACTTATTTCCCTTTTTCCGAAATCAATATAAGGCTTTCATAAACAATTAAGTAAACCGTTCCTCTTATCTTTCTTAAGTCGTTATACCTAACTTCCCATAAAGCTAGCATAACTCTTAAGCTTTTAAAACCAAGTATTACTCTTCTTTAAAAAACGATTCATACTTCTTTTGAAATACTTCAAGATTCTTATTACTTAAAACTCAAGTCAAAGACATCGAAGTAAAACCACGTTCGATTAACACACGTCGTCTACAGTACTATATATATTTTAAAATATCATGCTCGAGAGGATAGGAAGAATCACATACCTCGCCGTGAAATCCACTGCCAAGTCGAATATGTCGCGCGAGTATCAACCTATAATAGTCAAATACGTCTATCAGCGTCTAGACTACTCGTAGAATATTCTAAGCGAGAAGGTTCTTACTTACGGAAAATTGGGCGACTTCCCTGCGTCAAACTACTCGAGTCTCTGTAAATACGATCGCATGTAATTACAGTTCAATTCTATTCTTTTATACCATACTTCTATAAATTTTATACTTAATTCTAAACTACTACGATATGTAATTTCCAATTACAATAGAAGGACAAAGATATTTACCTCGATAAGCCCAAAATTATCCAAGATTAAAGTCGATCCTGATCAAGGTTTAAATCACTATGCATGCGCTCGATTCGCTCCAAGAAACCCTTAGAAGTTCTATACAACTTCCACTTAATACTTGACCAATAATGAAGATTTTCCTTGGGTTTCGTTTTGTGACTAATGGATATAAAGTAGTATTTCTGGGCTTTTAGTATAGAGGTAACTTTGGAATACTACAAGGTATTTTGGAATAGTAACAATACTTGGAGAATATTTTTCTACCAGGGGGGGGGTGTGTTGCGGACGAAAGCTACTAAGAGGGAAGTTTGGGCGAGAACTTGACTAAAGGGGAAGGATTTTAAGACTTGGAAATTTTTGTGGATGAAGAAGTCTTGCACAAGAGGGGTATTTATAGAACCACCAAGGGCGAATTAAAACAAATGGAGGGTGAATATTTGGATCCATGTGAAGAATGAGGTCTTCCAACCAAGTGTCCACCCAATGTTGGGACATATGTCCTGCAACCTTGGGACATATGTCCCCAACAATGAGCCATGTGGCCTTCCACTAGCACAAAAAAAATGTCCACTACCTACTCCGCACCCAAAGAAATATCTTCCAAGACTTGACCATTTGACTTGTCCACTAGCCCAACATTTTCGTCAACCCATGCCAACTAAGGGTGACACATGTCGCCTCCTATGGAATCCAAAATATTTCGTCTCTCGGAAAAATCCGTAATCGGTTAAAATATTAAAAACGTAGAATTTCCTTCACAAGGTTCGGAATCTTTTCCGTTGAAAGTTCACAATTTCATCCTTAACCTAATTAGGGTTTGTACAAATGTACGTACGTCCTCACATACATACTCTGGAAATACGGGGTATAACATGAGGTATAACCTTCATTTTACTTTTGTAATTGAAGATTTCATGTTATGATAAGTTATAAGTGATCATGTGATATGTGTTATGAAGTTTGATAAGTGTTACGGAAATTTGGAAGCTCAAAATCCGAAAATGACATGTTGAGTCATTTGAAATTGAATTACAATTTGGTCGTTTATTAGAATCGTCGCATGTTACTTACTTGAAGATTATAGTAGTTATAATCGATTGCGACTTGATATCATGTTATGCTAACTGTTACACCCCGTAAGTCCAGGACATGTATAAGAGAATGTACGTAAGGAAACAAAACTTGGACATTAGTACGAAAGGAAGAATTGTTCTTCCGACGGAAAATCTTCCGGACGTCGAAAAGGAAAAATTGTCACGACCCGTTCTAGGGCCCGTGACTGGTGCCTTACCCGGGCACCCAAGTAGTCATACATCAGAGAAAATCAGCGGAATATAAAACAAGACATGAAATAATTGTAAATGATATACAGTTTCTGAGAAAAGGGTTGCCTTTCGGCATATATACATAAACCAAGGTTTGCAGTTACATCCCAGTATGCAACATGACTACTGAGACCTCTGAAATAAACAACTATGGCGGGACGGGGCCGCCATACCACTATGTACAAAACTATCTGACGGGAGATCATACCCAAAGTAGAGCCTCGGAGAAGATGGAGCTCACACCAGCATGAGATCACAGGATGTGGATCTAGCACACTTTGCCCTTACCTGCGGCATGAACGCAGCCCCCCGAAGGAGGTCAGTACAACAGGTACTAAGTATATGAAACTGTAAAGTACTTAAATGAAAACATATCATTTTAAAATCAGTTTTGCAAGTATGTATGAAACAACCAGTAACGCATGAGTGCCATCATAAACAAGAGCAATAGGTAAACTGTAACATGTCTTTTCTAGGCTGCGAATGATCGAGCGAGGCGGCCAATTGCGTAGTATCACCATGCAAGCCTAATCACGGACTCCGTAGTCGCGTGGGCCACTCGCGTAGGCCCGCGTAGGGTATATAACCCGCGTCGAGGTGCTACTCCTCGGCGTCGTCTGGACTCATTGTCGCATGGCCCGCATAGACCGCGTGAGGCATAACCCGCGTACTAACACCGGAACTCTCGTAGCTCGCGCATAGGCCCCTGGACCGCGTAGGTATTCTCGAATCATGGTCCCGGACCGCTGAGTCTACCGCGTCGGAGGCGACTTAACCCCGGTATCGTCTCGAGGTGAGTGATATAGTACTAACATAACGACTTATAGTTTAAACAACATAAGCATAAGTAAAATGACCTCTTTACACAAAGCGTTACAAGTCACTACCACACATAGCATCATATTATGTCTACTCATCAAACCATTTTATTATTCTTTCATAAATCAATATAAGTCGGTTATAAACACATAAGTAAACTGTTCCTTTTATCATTCTTAAGTTGTTATACCTAACTTCCCATAAAGCTAGTATAACTCTTAAGCTTGATGTTTAAAAACCAATTAGTTCTCTTACATTTAAAAAATGATTGATATTCTTTTGAAATGCTTTGAGATCCTTATTATTCGGGCTTAAGTCGCGAGACATTGCGTAAGTAAGTATTAATCGAGCTTAAGTCAAAGACATTGCCGTAGTTATTACTCGATTAACACGTATGCGTCTCGTACTACATATATATTTTAAAATATCATGCTTTAGGAAGAATCACATACCTTCTCAGCGAAAACCACCTGCCAAGTTGAATATATCACGCGCAGAGAAATCTACCTATAATAGTCAGACACGTCTATCAACGTCTAGACTACTCTGCATGTGATTCTAAGCGAGAGGTTCTATATCCTATGGAAAATTGGGCAGCACTTCCCTACCCGGTGAGCTACTAAAGTCTACTGTGAAAATAGTCCTATGTAAGTACAATTTGATTATTCTTCTTTTAAACCCTCCTCTTTGTGATACGATTCAATTCTATACGTGATATTCTTCTAAGTATTTAATACTTATTCTTATACTACTACAGTATGTATTCTCTAATTCAAAGAGGTTAGGATTATTTACCTCGGTAAGCCCGATAATATCTAGATAAAAGTCGCGCTGAGCAAGGTTTAGCTCTAAGTTGTATGCGCTCCAGAAACCTTAGAGTTCTTCACAACTTCTACTAAGGACTAAGGGATTTGGGCTAGGGTATTTTGGGCATTATAACAATACTAGAAGGCAACTTTTTCTACCAAGGGAGGGGGTAGATTTCGGCTAGGCTAGGGGAGGGTTGCCTCGGCCAAGCTCGCTCAAGGGGGTGTTGGACGAAAGAGGCTACAAGGAGAGGAAGGATTTTCAAGACTTGGAAAGGAATTTGTGGATGAAAAACTCTTCATCTTAAGGGGTATTTATAGGTCAAGCCATGTGACCAAAGGTCAAGATGATGCCAAGTGCAAGCAAGTGTAGGGTGAAGATTTAGGCAAGTGTCCATTCTATCTACTACACACAAATATCCTACCAACTCCTTGACTTGTGCAAAGTCACAAAAAACGTGCCATCCAAGTCCAATTCGTCCAATGGACGATTCAAGTCCATCAATTGGAGGGTGACAAGTGTCGCCCTCCCGTTGGTCCAAAATGTTTCGTCTCTCGAAAAAATCAATTAGAAATGGCATAGCCGGAATTTACCCTACGAAAGCTGTGGAAACGTTTCGTCGGAAAACTATTCGTTTTGTGAGTTGTGCCCAAAAAAAACGTCCAAGGCCTAAACTTTAAGGCCAATCTTTTTGTACGTATTCCCTTACGTACATACTCTGGAAATACGGGGTATAACAAAAATGTTCGTTATTGAGAATTGGATTCTCAAAATGCATTATTTGAAGAGTATGGAACTTATTAATATTATGGAAATTTATTTTTACGGATTTGGTCACGTGGGGCCCAGAAATTTTCGTTTTGTGGGGCCATGAGGGTTCTGAATTTTATGGACGAATGAGAGGCGACACGTGGCACCCCATAAGTGGTCTTGGTCGAATTAGAGGAGGGTAATTTGGTCATTGAACCTCTTGGAAGATAAGTCTTCAAAGCTTGACATAATTGACTAGTCGACTTGCCACTTAGGCTTGATCCATATGATTTTAATCCTAGCCTCACATTTGTTTAAGTCTAAGCCCTCGATATGTGTTATATACTAACTAGTAGCAAGACTTGGCATTTCTACACTTAGAAAAATTAGAGAGCCGCTTGTGCTTGAGAGAAGAGCTCTCGGGTTTGCATCCATGTATCACAAAAAAATTTAGTTTTGATCCATTAGCCACAAGACTTAAACCCAATGTTCTAAGGGTTTTGTAAGGATATCTCGATAGAAAGATTTGGAAAACGCATTTTTACGTTAGTCGCAATGCGGAAACTAATGAAGTTCTTCAACTTTGAAGTTGGAACTTGAAGAGGGGTTCTTCATAGGCTTCTAAGGAGTGCTTGGAGCAGGTTGGAACCTAAGGAAAAGAGCTAAGAATTGCTAAGGCGCGACTTTGGAATCTTGGAAATTTTAAGGGCTTATAAAGGTATAAATTTTGTCGTTTTAGTAGTTAAGACTTACTTATTGTTGTAGCTATGGATTTTAGCAAGCATGTGTTATATAGTATGAAGTTTGATATGTTTATTGGCAATTGGAACCCTAATACGAAAACTAGCATGTTTAGCCTTAAGATTACAATTCAAGTCGACTGTTGGTCTAAGCGTCGCGTGTGGTATAAAGAAGGAAATTGTAGTTGTTGAAGTAGTTTATAACTATATAACATGTTAGACCTTGGAACTTGGAATTTGAAAAGGGTTGGAAAAGACTTAGTGTTCTTTATGTAAGTTGGTAGAATTGGCTAGTGTGCGTTAAACTACTTCGTATGAATTGTGGGGCGGAATTTTACGTATTGTAAGGCGTGTAATCCCGCTGTTTGGTTGTTGTTTGTAGCCTTAAATGTGGCTTGTTGGTTATTGTATTCGCTTGAAAAGGTGGCGTGAGTAGAAACAAAGGAAGTCTTTGCCCGATTTTCCGTAGAATTAGAGACCAAATACTTAGTATTATTCTCGTTAGAGACTAGAAGTTGATAGTCTTGTTGTGACCATTATAGGTTGACACTTCTACGTCACGCGTATTCGGCTTAGCTTGTGGATTTAGCGAAAGGTATGTGAACTATCTCCTCTTCTAGCATGATTCCTTAGAATAAAGAAAGTAAGTTTTACTCCTTAAATGATCCATCCCTTGGTTGTACTTGGATTGCCTAGAATAGAATATGTTCTATGTACTTTCTTGATTGTACTTTGATGTTTAGATTTTAAGTTGTATAATCCATTTTCTTGATGAAGTTTGGATTCTTAAAAGTGAAGATATTTTACTTAAAGTACATGGAGTCTTAAAAAAGAAGTGGTTTCCAAATCTTTTGGCTAGTGCCTTAATTCTAAAACCTAAAGGTCATTATAATGACTTTAGAGTCAAAGGTGATTTACTTATTTGATTTAAAAGAGGAGAAATGACACGTTTTAAGAGAAGTAACTTGTGTTAAGGGTGAAGTTACTTGAGGTTTAAAAGGTAGAAGAAAACTTGTTTTCTAACTATTAAGAGACTTGGAGTATTTTGAAAGTTAAGAACTTGATTTGTAAGTATGTGATACTTGGTTTTAATAGTATAAGTCTCTTGGTTATTGAAGGAATGGATATGTCTAAAACCATAAAGGGTTATAACGGCTTTATGGGAAGTTGGTTATAACGGCTTTATGGAAGGTTTAGAAAGTTGTCTATTTTGATTAATCGGCATAAGTTGCCTAGATTGTGAAAATTTGGAGTTACTTGATTTCAAGCTTTGAAATGAGTTTTCTAAAAGTGTAGTAACTTACTTTAAAAAAAATAGACACGCCTTGATACTACGGGTGTTAGTATCTTGGGGCTTTACATAGAAAGGAGTCTTTTATAAAAGAATGTACGTACGTAGTACTTTGGCTTGATAAATTGAGGATTTGTCTAAGTGTGCCTTGATATGTACTTTGGCTTGTTAAAAGAGAATTATTCTATGTATGCCTTGATTAGTACTTTGGCTTGATAAATTGAGGATTTGTCTAAGTGTGCCTTGATAAGTACTTTGGCTTGTTAAAAGAGAATTATTCTATGTATGCCTTGATTAGTACTTTGGCTCGATAAATTGAGAATTTGTCTAAGTGTGCCTTGATTAGTACTTTGGCTTGATAAATTGAGGATTTGTCTAAGTGTGCCTTGATAAGTACTTTGGCTTGTTAAAAGAGAATTATTCTATGTATGCCTTGATTAGTACTTTGGCTTGATAAATTGAGAATTTGTCTAAGTGTGCCTTGATAAGTACTTTGGCTTGTTAAAAGAGAAGTATTCTATGTATGCCTTGATTAGTACTTTGGCTTGATAAATTGAGAATTTGTCTAAGTGTGCCTTGATAAGTACTTTGGCTTGTTAAAAGAGAATTATTCTATGTATGCCTTGATTAGTACTTTGGCTTGATAAATTGAGGATTTGTCTAAGTGTGCCTTGATAAGTACTTTGGCTTGTTAAAGAGAATTATTCTATGTATGCCTTGATTTGTACTTTTGCTTGATAAATTGAGGATTTGTCTAAGTGTGCCTTGATAAGTACTTTGGCTTGTTAAAAGAGAATTATTCTATGTATGCCTTGATTAGTACTTTGGCTCGATAAATTGAGAATTTGTCTAAGTGTGCCTTGATTAGTACTTTGGCTTGATAAATTGAGGATTTGTCTAAGTGTGCCTTGATAAGTACTTTGGCTTGTTAATTGAGAATTGCCTATGTGTCTTTGAAATAGCGGTTGTGTCTATTGGTATATCGATCGTTTGAGTCATTCCGGGTTTGTGGCATTTGCGTAATTCCATGGATTTGCTACCCACGATGCGAGGAATACCTCGTGCAGTCCGTAGGGCTTATGCGGGTGAAATAGTCCCGTGCGGCGAGTCCGACCTATGCGAGGAATACCTCGTGCGAGTCGTAAGGGCTTATGCGGGTGAAATAGTCCTATCACGAGAATACCTTATGCGGGTCGAAAGGGCTTATGCGGGTGAAATAGTCCCGTGCGGCGGGTCAACCTATCACGAGAATACCTCACGCGGGTCACGCGACCTATGCGGGTGAAATAGTCCCGGGAATAGGATTCTTTGAATAATCTGAGCGGATGGTCTGCTTTGATCAAGAGCTTCCTATTTTATATTGTAAGGATACTCTGTTTACTCTCATTGTAGTAAGGCACAAGTGTTGTATTTTGAGTATCATATATGTCCGGTTGTTTGTGTTACCATGGTCATGCTTTTACGAGGTAGGATTAGGGCATGAGACCATGAGTATTTAGGACACGGGTGGGACTTGGTGTTCATGTATCCTTATGGGTGTTGTTACATCGTGGATGCCAGGCGGTGAGGAAGGATTCCAGGCATGATTGATATTATGGGCGTGAGACCCGTGGTTATATTTGAGTAATGACTTTGAGGGCTGCGTCCACGACTTGATATATTTGCTTATGTGTTATGTCTTGTAGGTTGGATATCATACATGTCTCTGTTTTATTTAGTGTTATGATTTTATTACGCACTTCTGCGTGCAATACTTGGTACATTCGATGCCGTCTTGACCTCGCCGAAGTGCGTTCATCTTATGCAGTTTAGGTACCTTGATTTGGTGATCGGCAGGTGTAGGACCCTGTTCAGAGTTTTTGGATAGCTCCCTTTGTTCAGGAGTTATCATTTTGGTATAGTTCCTTCCGATGTGGCTTTTGTACATTTATAGATGCAGCGGGGCCTTGTCCGTCATAGTTCGATTTAACTCTGAGTGCCGTATTCATATGTAGGATTGGACTGCGTTATGCGTAGTGTCTTTTGTTTATGTATATTATATGGCGACTAGTCGGCTTTGCCTTTGTCACGTTGGTTTTAAAAAAAATGAGTTGTTATTAATTTCCGCAATGTACTTAGTTGTTAAGGTAGAATGGTGCCCAGGTAGGGCACCAGTCACGGGCCCGGGGTTCGGGGCGTGACACTAACAACTTGGATTGAAATGGAAATTGGATAAGAATTGGTATTGTTTCCCTAATTGCCGAATTGACATTGTAGTTTAGACTAGTTTGTTATATATTGTGGGGCGGAATTTTACATTTCTTGATTAAGCGTGTAATCCCCTATTGTTAGCTACTTTGTTGGGCCTTAAATGTGGCGTGTTTGGTTATTGAATTCGGCCTTGAAAAAGGTGGCAAAGTATGTAGAAACAAAGGAAGTGTTGTCCGATTTTCCGTAGAATTTAGTGACTTTGCACTTGGAATATTCTACGTTTGAAACTAGAAGTTAATAGACATACTATGGTCATTATAGGTTGACATACTACGTATGGCGAATTGGACTTAGCAAGTGGATTAAACCGAAGAGGTATGTGGAACTTTCTTATCTCTTGAGCATGAATAGGTTGTAAATGTATAGTACGGTAGACGTACAAGATTTTGACAATCTAGGTCCATTTGATATCCTTGGCTTATTTTAAGAATGTCCAAGTTGATTGAGTTAGGGAATTAACTCACTTGTTTAAATATTAAGGATATCTTGGTTTTCAAAAGTTAAGAGACTTTAAGTATGTTGAAAGTATTTTTGATACTTGTTTTGTTGGAAAGTTTAAGTCTCTTGGTTATAAAGAAGTATGTAAGTTGCTAATGTATAAAGCTAGTATAACGACTTTATGGGAAGTTGGTTATAATAGCTTTATGGAAAGTTTAAAGAGTGGTTTACTCTAAGTAATTTAAGTATGTTAAATGACTTGAAATAACGAAAGACAAATTGATTTAAAGGCATCAATTGCTTAAGGTTTTAAAAGAAAGAAGTCACTTGATTTAGAAGCCCGAAAATGTATTTTCTAAAAAGGTATTGTGACTTGTCTTAAAATGTAGTTATGACTTGATACTACGGTTATTAGTATCTTGGAAGTTTTATATGAAAATGAGTCATTTTAAAAGAATAGAAGTACGTAGTACTTTGGGTTAAACTCCCGGATTTATAATGACATATTAGTGCCTTAAGTAAACTAAAATGAGAGTGTATATGAATAAGACTAATAAAAGTTAGGGGGATTTCGTAACTTGCTTATTTATTGTATGATAAGCCGGTAGTGCTTATGTTATGTATGATAAGCCGGTAGGGCTTATGTTATGTATGATGGCCGGTTGAGATAGGGTAAGAGTATAAATGAGGGTAAACCCCAAGACGTTATACCACCTTCTCCGGGTAAGAGTATAAATGAGGTAAACCCAAGACGTTATACCACTGCTTGGGGTAAGAGTATAAATGAGGTAAACCCCAAGACGTTATACCACCGTTTTAGTGGATTTGCTACCCATGATGCGAGGAATACCTCATGCGAGTCTTATGAGCTTATGCGGGTGAAATAGTCCCGTGCGGTAGTACAACCTATGCGAGGAATACCTCATGCGGGTCCACACGACTATCACGGGTGAAATAGTCCCGGAGTAGGATTGCTTAATGATCTTTGCGGGCGGGTGGTCTGCTTTGATCGCGAGCTTCCTATTTTTATGTTGTAAGTATACTTTTGATTACTCTCATTGTTAGTAAGGCACCTTTGTGTATTAATTGAGTTATCATACTCTCCGGTTTATTATAGATGTCACGACCGAATGCGGGCGTGGTGGTGCCTACCCCGCACCCTAGTGATACAACATCGAGTAATCAGCGGAACATAAAACACATACATGAAACAAATGAAGTACAAAACGATGTCGAGAAAACTTGTCTTTCGGCATATATATAAATAACAACTCCTTCAAATGAGCAGTTTAATCCTTTTTCAACCCGCCCACAACAAGATTACTGGACCTGCAAGAAATGATCGACAACAATGGCGGGACGGGGCCCGCCATACCACGAATGTAAATACCTACAACGGGGACAATACCAAGATAAGCCTCGGAGAAAGCGGAGCTTTCCCAAACTGACGTGACCCTAAGAGCGAGGATCAACGGCGGGTGTACCTTTACTGCGGCGTGAACGTAGCCCGAAGGAGTCGATCTGAGTACCAGTATGTGGCGAAAATAAATCATAAATGAAATCATAGTAGTCTATATAAAGCAGAGACATGTATGATAACAAACTACGATTCACAATAAATAAGCGATGTCAAGTCGGGGACTCGCCTCAAAGTTATCACAATAAAACCGTGCGGGGTAAATGCGA
Organism: Przewalskia tangutica; assembly: GCA_029844215.1. Lineage (NCBI taxonomy): Eukaryota > Viridiplantae > Streptophyta > Magnoliopsida > Solanales > Solanaceae > Przewalskia > Przewalskia tangutica. The sequence goes on from CM056720.1 coordinate 93,704,441, forward strand.
AGGCATAGCCGACTACTAAGACCCACGATGCCAAAAATACCAAACCGTATCCGAGGTCTTTCTGCACCGCACCATGATCGGCCGCCACTCGCCCGCAATATCAATGTGCGTCTATCCTGGAACTCTCGTGACTCGCATAGGTCACCCAGCACCGCGTGAGGTATTCTCGAATCATGGTCCCATCACGAGGTATACCAGCGTGAAGGCGGCTAACCCTCGGTATCCGCCTAGGCTCGCTGCCCGCATAGTCTCAAAAGACCGCATAGTCTCAACGGACCGCATGGAATCCCCGCATCGGGCTAAACACCGGAATGATCAATCACGGAGCTACCGCGCTCGCGTAGTCACAAGGATCGCATAGGCCGGTATAGACCGCATCAAGGTGGCAAGCCCTCGGTATAATAAGTCAAGGGTATGTGATACAATACGATTACAGCGGGCTTAACGTTTGACAACGTAAGCACAACAAGAGTGACCCCCTTACACAATAATCACAATATACTAACACACGTAGCATCCTAACATGCTTACTTATCAAATCAACAAGAAAGTATTACAAGGCTATCACAAACCAATACAATCAAGTTATTCACACAAGGTACTTTATATTAACAAGTTACCTATCCCCAAAGTACTTCATACATTAAATCTTTAAAAGATACGTTACTTCACAAAAACCACACAATACGTAGTATATGAAAATAGAGTGATTATCTTTTAGAGTAAATCAATTACTTCTCTTTGTAAAATCAAGTAGCCACGTTCTTTTCCAATGTTCAAGTTTGCCTAATTTCCCATTTCAAGTTTGCCTAGTTTCCAATGTTCAAGTTTGCCTTTTTAGAAAGGTTTAAGTAGTTCATAGTCTTATTCATTTAAGAATATAATTCTCCTTTAAACGATCCGAGAACATAAGCCTTATATGTGAGTAGGATATTCTTGTTTATAACAATCTCATTACAAAGACCATGATCTAGGAAATATCATTTTGTCTCATCTTAGCTTCTATGCGGATGGAAGTTTCTCTGGTTTTAATAATACTTAATTATTAAAAACATTTCCTTTAATTAACGCTATGATGGTTTGTCGATACACATTCGATTTCCAAAATCGATAAAACATTCTTAAGCCATTATACCTAACTTTCCATAAAGCTAGTATAACTCTTAAGTTTTCTAAAAAAATCAAGTACTACCTCCTTTCAAAATGATTCAAAAATCTTTTGAAATACCTCAAGTTCTTTATTATCACATAACAAGCCAGTTATAGTTCAAATCAGTTACCTTTTAAAAGCCACAAGTATTTTCTTACCAACATAAAGCTGTTATAACCAACTTCCCATAAAGCCGTTATAACACTTTATGTTTTAAACCAATCAAATACATTTAGCACATGTACGTCTCCCGTACTACATAGTTCACACATATCATGCTAGAAGAGATAGGAAGAGGTTCACATACCGCGACGATTATCGACTAATAGCAAAACGCCCAAGTACTTCCAATCGGCTACTCCTTTAAGCCAAGTAGATCGCGTCACACGTAGTACTTCAACCTATAAGGCCACGCGCGCTTATTAACATTTAGATCCGCCGTAGAACATTCTACGTAAAATTGGCACACATGAGTGCGTAAATCTCTCCTCTATCGGGGCTGCCAAGCCAACCGGGGTTATCGTTTAATCGGACGTGCACAATTCTACCTCACGTAAAAGCTACACAAGTCTCATGTCTGACACTATGTAAATACTGATTCGATCTTCTTTCGAAAAGGTTTCTTATTATTCGGGCTTAAGTCAAAAGACATTGCGATAACAACGTTCGATACTATATATAGTATACTTCAACTATATAATCTAACAACGTATAATTTCCAATTACCATAGGGGACAAGATATTTACCTCGATAAGCCCATAATTATCCGAGTTTAAATGTCGATCCTGAGCAAGGTTTAGCTCCTACTCGTGCGCTCCGACCGCTCCAAACAACCCTTAGAAGTTCTAACCAACTTCTACTTAATACTCCAATTAACTATGGAGATTTTCCTTAGGGTTTCGGTTTTGTGTTGAAGGGAAGTATAATAGTATTTACGGGCTTTTTGTAAAGGTATAACCTTAGAATACTACAAGGTATATGGCTAAGGTAATTTGGGCATTATAACAATACTTTTGAGAGTATTTCTAACAAGAGGGTATTATACGAAGACAACTAGGCTAGGGGGTACACTCTCGGCTAGCACCCACAGAGGGGTGCTCTCGGCCTGAGGGAGGCCTCGGCCGAACTCAACACAAGGGGAGGAGAAGGAGAGCTTTCAAGACTTAGGCAATTTTGTGGATGAATTAGTCTACAAAGGGGTGGGTATTTATAGGTCAAGTGAAGGCCAACCAATGGCGAATCTTGCCAAGTGCAAGGCAAGTGTAGGGCCGAGATCTTGCCAAGTGCACCTTATCCATCTACCACCAAAATATCCTACCAACCCCTGACCAAACAATGGCCATTCGGCAACCCCTTTACCGCCTAAGGTGTTCCAATGAGAGGTGACAAGTGTCGCCTCTTGTTGATCCAAAATGTTCGTCTCTGAAAAATCCGCCAAAAATTAAAAATGACATAGCGGAAATTCCCTACGAAAGTCATGGAAGCGTTTGCCGAAAACGACTCCTAATCGGGTGTTGTGAACAAAAGAATTCGCCAAGCCTAAATCACAAGTTAAAATTTTTCTCGTCGTCCTTACGTACATACTGCAAATACGGGTATAACATTCTCCTCCTTAGAAACATTCATCGAATGTTCCTTCTAAGCCTCAAAACAAGCGTGCGCCAAGATAGTCTTCACTACTATACTTACGAGGACAAACACATCATGGCCACCAAACAAGCTGCGCAAAATGCTTACATCCAAGTCCACGGGAAGCACCTCTAACATCATAAAGCATACCACTTTTGTCACTTTGCGCGAGGTTCTAGTGTCACTCCGACCCAACAAATGGTGCCGGCTGCGTGCGATCAAGAAGATATGACATTCGAACTCTTACTACATTTAAATCTTGCTTGATATCAAAACTTCGAGTTATCATCTTCAACTTGGTCATCATTAGTGTTACACCCCGTAAGTCCAGGACTTGTATAAGAGAATGTACATAAGGAAACAAGACTTGGAAATTGTTACGAAAGGAAGAATTGTTTTTCCGACGGAAAATGTTCCGAACGTCGGAAAGGAAAAATGTTCGTTGTTGAGAATTGGATTCTCAAAATACATTATTTGAAGAGTATGGACCCTATTAATATTATGGAAATTTATTTTTACGGATTTGGTCGCGTGGGGCCCACCCGAGGAATTTTACAGAATTGTGGGGCCCACGAGGGTTACGAAAATTTTATGGACGAATGAGAGGGCGACTGTTACACCCCGTAAATTCAAGAAGTTAAGATAAGTTGAAAAACATGTGTTGAGCGGATTTTGAGTCTATCTTGGAGTGTTGTACCCCAAGTTGTTAAGAATTTCAAGGTGTTTAAAAAGCCTAGTGTGTAGTCCGTTAAATCTAGTTCCTAACGCAGCAAACCGTTAAATCGTTTGGGCACGGAGTCGAAAGTTATGGAAGTTTCAAGTTTGGTGCGATCGACAAAGCGATGATTTCGGTTCGAAGTGCGCGGCCTACGATTTGCAGCGCATGGCCAGTTATCGAAGTCCATGGTTTGCGTGTGCATGGCCCGGATGCATGGCGCGGCGAATCTTCGGAACTTTTCTCGGAAGATTGAAGCCTTGCCGCGGCATGGCGCAGCGGGATTTTTCCTGCGGTATTAGTGAAATCGGGGATATTTTCGAGAAAAAGGGGCCCTATTTAAAGGGCCAAGTCTTGGAAGACTTGGCCATTCTCACCAAACCCTCCCAAGAAACTCCTCTCCTTCTCTCTAGTTTTTGAAAACCTTGCCTTAGGAGAGATTGTTGGAGCGGCAAGAAGGAAAAGTGTGGGTAACTTGTGGGAAGCGGTGGATGAGTTTGTGGATAGGAAGTGGTAGAAAAGGGCTTTTGTGGGTTTTCCGAAGGTAAGAGTTTCCCTTCTCTTGGATTTGAGTTAATACTTGTGATAGTAGTTTAGATTTGTGAGCACCGAAAGGTTATAGTTAAGTTGGCTTAGATTTGGATCTTGTTGCCTTGTCGTTTCGGCCTTGAAAAGGTGGCAAAGTAAGTTGAAACAAAGGAGGTCTTTGTCGAATTCAGTAGAGTTTAGTGACTTAACACTTAGAATGTTCTACGTTCAAGCTAGAGGTTAATAGATGTTTTATGACCCTTTATAGGATTGAAGTACTAAGTATAGCGTATTCTACTTGGAAGATGGAATAGCTATCAAGGTTGAAGTACTTGGAGCATTTTGCTACTTGTCGACAATCGCCGCAAGGTATGTGAACCTCTTCCTTCCTTTGGCATGATTCTATGTATGGAATATACGTGGTATCATTTCATGTTTCTGCTACTCTTAGAAGTTAAGAGGTAGTTATGTGATCTACTACATGTAGAACTTTTCCTATCTTGTGAACTTGACTAGTTGCACGTGTGTAGTCGGTGAGCGTCAACACCTTGATATCCTTTACTAGTTTTATGAATAGCCAAGGCGGGTGAGTTAGAGATTAACTCACTTCTTTGAAAGTTTAAAGGATGTCTAATGTTTTATTAAAAGTTAAGGGACTTGAAGAGTTTTAAAGTATGTGATACTTGATTCGTTTTAAACGTATAAGTCCACTTGGATAGGAAATTGTATTATGGCTAAGGTATAAAGTGAATATAACGACTTTATGGGAGTTGGTTATATTTGCTTTATGGAAGGATAATGACTTGATTGTAGAACAAAAGGCAACTTGATTTTAAGGCATCAATTGCCTAAGGATTTATAATATAAAGAGCCAAGTTGACTTGGCTAAGTCACTACACAAATGAGAATAAGTATCGAACAAGCCCGCTGCGGCGTTAATAAAGGAAAATGTAATGACAATCGGTTATGTTAAACAAGTAGAAATCCTCCATCTGCATAGAAGCTAAGATAAGACAAAATTGTATTACATTTTCTAGATCATGGCTACTTGAATAAGATCGTTATAAATAAGTATAACTTATTCACGACCACCAAAGATTTGTTACAAATTTTAAAAGAGTTTACGTATGAAGCTTTTAAGACTTGAAACTTGTTTTCTTAAAAGTTAAGAGACTTGAAGTATTTCAAAGTTAAGAGAAGTGATTTGAAAGTAGAAGTCTCTTGTTATAAAAGGAACGTATTAGTCTAAACCATAAAGGGTTATAACGGCTTTATTGGGAGTTGGTTATAACGGTTTTATGGAAGGATAAGAGAATGGTTTTCTATAGTAAAGCAATCAAAGGAATAACTTGTATTAAGGAAGGACAATTGTTTTAAAGGTACCAATTGCTTACGGTTTTTAATAAAGAAGTCACTTGATTTAGAAGCGGTAATTGTATTTCTAAAAGGTATTGTGACTTGTCTTGAAAGGAGGATAGGACTTGATCTTTGCGGTGGTTAGTATTGGGAAGTTTTATTGGAAAGAGTCTTTTGAAAAGAATGTACGCACGTAGTACTTTGGCTTAGTTGATTGAGAATTAGCTTTGTATGTGTCTTTGGTGATAGCCTTTGAGTGCAAGTATTATGTTTTATTGCGTTGCCGCGACTCTCGGTTGGAGGGCCGGCGGTCTTGTTGTAAGTTACTTGGACGTACCGATAGTGATGTGGAATTCCACGGGTATGCTCCCATTGCCTTGTTATGAGTCTACCGGGCGTCTGTCGGTGATGTGGGATTCCACGGGTATGCTTCCATGGCCTTGGTATGAGTTTCTGGGACATACCGTCGATGAAGTAGGGATTCCACGGGTATGCAGTAGACATGCTTACGATGAGGATTAGGGCATGTAGTTTCGTGGTAAGAGTATATCGAGGATAGCTTCCCAAGATCGTTATACCACCTGTTTTTGTGGATTTGCTACCCACGATGTGAGGGCCGCTCATTAAGTCATGTACGAGATGAGGATTCCACGGCGAGATATATATATATATATGTATGTATTGTGTATGTGTCTGGCGGTGAGGTAGGATGCCGCAGGCGCGTCACGGTTATAGTTTACATGCGACTATCGATAGTGATGGGGATTCCACGGGCAGAGATAGATATATATATATGTATTGTGTATGTGTGCGACGATGAGGTAGGATGCCACGGCGCGTCACATGGTTATATTTTACACTTATAGGTATCGACGGTGATGGGGATTCCACGGGCATGCTTTGATATTAGTGTGATTGGATCGCGTCGATTTGGGTAGGGTAGTATATGTGTCCCTCCGTAATGGGTGGACTATGTTATGAAAGATAGTAAGTTAAATAGAGATGAACTTAATGACTTCTCCTAAGTAAGTCGTAATATATGGCTATAACTTTTATTGAAATGGGAAAAGATGATAAGGTACGATTAAGTTCATAAGTGGTAATGACACTAGGATCGTAAGTATTTTTATACGTGTCCTGTCATTCTCTTGTGCATTGTGATCCATTTCTTGACGTTATTTACATTCCATATTCGGTACTGTTATGCGGCCCACCGAAGTGCGTTAAATGCCGCAGTTTAGGTACGATTGTGGATCGCGAGCTTAAGATCCGGTTAAGAAGTCGAGATGGCTCCAGTGTTCGGAGTTGTCACGTTTATGTATATTCGAAGTGCAGCGGGGCCTTGTCCATACGATTGTTATTCCAAGTGCGTAGTCACATATGTGGTTGGGCTATAAGAACCGAGTTGTAAAGTTGTACTTTGTCTTTGTTTATATATTGGAAAGCGGCCTTATCGGCTGCTTTGTGTTGTTATGTTGTTACACCTATGTTTATGTTGTGTATGTTCATTTGCTATTCTCGATATATACGAAAGGTGCCCGGGTAGGGCACGATGTGAGCCGGTTGGTCGTGACAAAAGTGGTATCGAGCGATTAGTCCTCGGAAAGTGTCTACAGGCATCGTGTCTAAGTAGAGTCTTGATTATCGGTGTGTTGTGCACCACATCTATAATCGTGAGGCTGCGAGACATTTAGGATTGGTTTCCATTCTTCTCACTCTGAGATCGTGCGATAGAGTTTGTGTTGTTAAGTCGTCCTCCCTAACGAGTTATGTTGATTGCATTCGAGAAAGCGTGATGACCCAAGAAGGACTATGAGGATTGCGTATCGGGTTGGTAATGATTGTAGTATAGTTGGTATTGTGATATACATCTATACGGAGTTATGTATGAGGTCGACGCGCGTGTTGCCTAGGATGATTTTAGATTACAAGAGTTGGTAAAGACTAACTAGATACCGGGAAGGTATGTGAGTAATGTATGTATTCTAGTATGAGTTGGAAGTACGGAAAGAGTACGACCAGTAAGAAAGAGATCAACAAAGTGTAAAGTAATAGAGCCTAAATACTTGAGAACCTTTCGAGGTGACTACACAGTAGTGATGGGTGGTAGCTGAGCGGATATATAATAACTGTCCGGTGGCACTAGATGATCAAGATTATGAAGGAGAGATGAGCTCTCTCCCCCACGTAAAAGGATGGTTTTGCGTATTATGGGGTTGTGTGTACCCAGGTTATATAGCGATGGATGTGAGACTGGTAAGACCTTCAGTGTCGTTGTGCTAAAGGTTACAGTTTTAGATAATCGTGGAAAAAGAAATGGTATGAAGGGGTTGTAAAAGGAACTGTGTCGCAAATTATAAAGATTGACTCCGAAAGAACATTCGGGGACGAATGTTTCTAAGGGGGGAAGAATGTTACACCCCGTAAATTCAAGAAGTTAAGATAAGTTGAAAAACATGTGTTGAGCGGATTTTGAGTCTATCTTGGAGTGTTGTACCCCAAGTTGTTAAGAATTTCAAGGTGTTTAAAAAGCCTAGTGTGTAGTCCGTTAAATCTAGTTCCTAACGCAGCAAACCGTTCGTCGTTTGGGCATCGGAGTCGAAAGTTATGGAAGTTTCAAGTTTGGTGCGCAGTCAGGCAAAGCAGTGATTTCGGTTCAGGGGTACAGCGCCATGGCTGATCGCATGGCGCGGTTGTCTTGAGTCCGAGGTTTGCGGCCAGTGCCGGCTGCAGGCCATGGCGCGGAATCTTGGAACTTTTCTCGGAAGATTGAAGCCATGGCCGTGTGGCATGGCGCCAGCGGGATTTTCTGCGGTATTAGTGAAATCGGGATATTTTTGAAAAAGGGGCCTATTTAAAGGGCCAAGTCTTGGAAGACTTGGCCATTCTCACCAAACCCTCCCGAAACTCCTCTCCCTCTCTCTAGTTTTTGAAGAAAACCTTGCCTTAGGAGAGATTGTTGGAGCGGCAAGAAGGAAAAGTGTGGGTAACTTGTGGGAGCGGTGGATGAGTTTGTGGATGGAAGTGGTAGCAAAGGGCTTTTGTGTGTTTTTCCGAAAGGTAAGAGTTTCCCTTCTCTTGGATTTGAGTTAATACTTGTGATAGTAGTTTAGATTTGTGAGCCTGAGGCTGTTATAGTTAAGTTGGCTTAGATTTGGATCTTGTTGCCTTGTCGTTTCGGCCTTGAAAAGGTGGCAAAGTAAGTTGAAACAAAGGAGGTCTTTGTCGGAATTCCGTAGAGTTTAGTGACTTAACACTTAGAATGTTCTACGTTCAAGCTAGAGGTTAATAGATGTTTTATGACCCTTTATAGGATTGAGGTACTAAGTATAGCGTATTCTACTTGGAAGATGGAATAGCTATCAAGGTTGAAGTACTTGGAGCATTTTGCTACTTGTCGACAATCGTCAAGGTATGTGAACCTCTTCCTTCCTTTGGCATGATTCTATGTATGGAATATACGTGGTATCATTTCATGTTTCTGTTACTCTTAGAAGTTAAGAGGTAGTTATGTGATCTACTCTATGTAGAACTTTTCCTATCTTGTGAACTTGACTAGTTGCGTATGTAGTACGGTAGACGTACAACACCTTGATATCCTTTACTAGTTTTATGAATAGCCAAGACGGGTGAGTTAGGAGATTAACTCACTTCTTTGAAAGTTTAAAGGATGTCTAATGTTTTTTTAAAAGTTAAGGGACTTGAAGAGTTTTAAAGTATGTGATACTTGATTCGTTTTAAACGTATAAGTCCCTTGGATAGGAAATTGTATTATGGCTAAGGTATAAAGTGAATATAACGACTTTATGGGGAGTTGGTTATATTTGCTTGATGGAAGGAGAATGACTTGATTGTAGAACAAAAGCCAACTTGATTTTAAGGCATCAAGTGCCTAAGGATTTATAATATAAAGAGCGAGTTGACTTGGCTAAGTCACGGCACAAATGAGAATAAGTATCGAACAAGCCACTGCAGCGTTAATAAAGGAAAATGTAATGACAATCAGTTATGTTAAAACAAGTAGAAATCCTCCATCTGCATAGAAGCTAAGATAAGACAAAATTGTATTACATTTTCTAGATCATGGCTACTTGAATAAGATCGTTATAAATAAGTATAACTTATTCACGACGCACCAAAGATTTGTTACAAATTTTAAAAGAGTTTACGTATGAAGCTTTTAAGACTTGAAACTTGTTTTCTTAAAAGTTAAGAGACTTGAAGTATTTCTAAAGTTAAGAGAAGTGATTTGAAAGTAGAAGTCTCTTGTTATAAAAGGAACGTATTGGTCTAAACCATAAAGGGTTATAACGGCTTTATGGGGAGTTGGTTATAACGGTTTTATGGAAGGTTAAGAGAATGGTTTTCTAGTAAAGCAATCAAAGGAATAACTTGTATTAAGGAAGGACAATTGTTTTAAAGGTACCAATTGCTTACGGTTTTAATAAAGAAGTCACTTGATTTAGAAGCCGGTAATTGTATTTCTAAAAGGTATTGTGACTTGTCTTGAAAGGAGGATAGGACTTGATCGCGGTGGTTAGTATTGGGAAGTTTTATTGGAAAGAGTCTTTTGAAAGAAAAGAATGCGCACGTAGTACTTTGGCTTAGTTGATTGAGAATTACTTTGTATGTGTCGTGATAGCCTTTGAGTGCAAGTATTATGTTTTATTGCGTTGCGACTCTCGGTTGGAGGGCGTGATGTTGTAAGTTACTTGGGCGTCTGCAAGCGGTGATGTGGAATTCCACGGGTATGCTCCGTTGCCTTGTTATGAGTCTACAGACGTCTGCATCGGTGATGTGGGATTCCACGTATGCTTCCATGGCCTTGGTATGAGTTCTGGGACATCTGCGTCGATGAAGTAGGGATTCCACGGTATGCACCAGTAGGCATGCTTTACGATGAGGATTAGAGGCATGTAGTTTCGTGGTAAGAGTATATCGAGGATAGCTTCCCAAGATCGTTATACCACTTTTTGTGGATTTGCTACCCACGATGTGAGGGCGCCTCATTAAGTCATGTACGAGATGAGGATTCCACGGGCGGGAGATATATATATATATGTATGTATTGTGTATGTGTCTGTTGTGGTGAGGTAGGATGCCAGGCGCGTCACATGGTTATAGTTTACATGTACGGCTATCGATAGTGATGGGGGATTCCACGGGCAGGAGATAGATATATATATATGTATTGTGTATGTGTACGCTGACAGTGAGGTAGGATGCCACGGGCGCGTCACATGGTTATATTTTACACTTATAGCTGTCGACGGTGATGGGGGATTCCACGGGCATGCTTTGATATTAGTGTGATTGGATCGCGTCGATTTGGTAGGGTAGTATATGTGTCCCTCCGTAATGGGTCGGACTATGTTATGAAAGATAGTAAGTTAAATAGAGATGAACTTAATGACTTCTCCTAAGTAAGTACGTAATATATGGCTATAACTTTTATTGAAATGGGAAAAGATGATAAGGTACGACTAAGTTCATAAGTGGTAATGACACGGCCAGATCTGGTAAGTATTTTTATACGTGTCCCTGTCATTCTCTTTGCGATTGTGATCTGTTTCTTATGCGTTATTTACGTTCCATATTAGACTTTTGTTATCGACCCCGCCGAAGCTGCGTTAAATGCCGCAGTTTAGGTCTGTGATTGTGGATCCGCGAGCTTAAGATCCGGTTGAGAAGTTGAGATGGCTCGATGTTAGGAGTTGTCACGTTTATGTATATTGAAGTGCAGCGGGGCCTTGTCCGCCACGCGATTGTTATTCTAAGTGCAGTCACATATGTGGTTGGGCTATAAGAACCGAGTTGTAAGTTGTACTTTTGTCTTTGTTTATATATTGGAAGGCGGCCTTATCGGCTGCTGTGTTGTTATGTTATTACACCTATGTTTATGTTGTGTATGTTCCGCTATTCTCGATGTATACGAAAAGGGTGCCAGTAGGGCACGATCGCGAGCGAGTTCGGGTCGTGACAGCGACACGTGGCACCCCATGGCTTGGTCGAAATTTATGCAGGGTATAATGGTCATTGACCATCTTGGAAGATAAGTCTTGCTAGCTTGAGTTTGTTGACCAAGTCCACTTGCCACATAAGCTTGATCCTTGTGAAACTCATCCTAGCCTCACATTTGATGAAGGCATGACCCTCCAGTGTGTTATAAGTATACTCCTAGTAGCAGACTTGGCATTTTAACACTTAGAAAATTTTGCACATTGTGTTCTTCACTAGAGACCTCTCGGGTTTGCCAAGAAAGAAAGGAGAAAAATTTGTAGTTTTGATCCATTAGCCACAAGATTTAAACCCAAGGTTCCTAAGGGTATTGTAAGGTTATCTCAATAGAAAGATTTCGGGAAAAACGCATTTTCACGTTAGTCATGCGGAACTAAAGGAGTTCCTCAACTTTGAAGTTGGAACTTGAAGATGGGTTCTTCATAGGCCTCTAGGAGTGCTTGGAGCGGATTGGAACCTTAGGAAAGGAGCTAAGAATTTGCTAAAGCGCGACTTTGAATCTTGGAATTATAAGGGCTTATAAAGGTATAAATTTTGTCGTTTTAGTAGTTAAGACTTACTTATTATTTGTAGCTATGGATTTTAGCAAGCATGTGTTATATAGTATGAAGTTTGATATGTCTTTTGGCTATTGGAACCCTAATCCAAAAACTAGCATGTTTAGCTTAAGATTCCAATTCAAGTTGTTTATTCGTTTGAGATTGTCGCATGTTGTTTAAGAAGGAAATTGTAGTTGTTGAAGTAGTTTATAACTATATAACATGTTAGACCTTAGAACTTGGAATTGGAAAAGGATTGGAAAGGACTTAGTGTTGCTATGTAAGTTGGTAGAATTGGCTAGTGTGCCTTAGGCTATTTTCGTATGAATTGTGGGCGGAATTTTACGATAGTAAGGCGTGTAATCCCCTTTGTTTGATTGTTGTTTGGAGCCTTAAATGTGGCGTGTTGGTTATTGTATTCGACCTTGAAAAAGGTGGCAAAGTGAGTAGAAACAAAGGAAGTGCTGCCCGATTTTTCCGTAGAATTAGAGACCAAGTACTTAGTATTATTCTACGTAGAGACTAGAAGTTGATAGTCTTGTTGTGACCATTATAGGTTGACACTTCTACGTACGGCGTATTCGGCTTAGCTTGTGGAATTAGCCGAAAAGGTATGTGAACTATCTCCTCTTCTAGCATGATTCCTTAAGATAAAGAAAGTATGTTCTACTCCCTAAATGATCCATTCCTTGGTTGTATTTGGATTGCCTAAAGTAGAATTTGTTCTTTGTGCTTCCTTGATTGTACTTTGATGTTTAAATTGTAAGTTGTATAATCCATTTCCTTAGTGAAGTTTGGATTCTTAAAAGTGAAAGTATCTTACTTAAAGTACATAGAGTCTTGAAAAGGAAGTGGTTTCTAAACCTTTTGGCTAGTGCCTTAGTTCCAAAACCTAAAGGTCATTAAAATGACTTTAGGGGAGTCAAGGGAGTGATTTACTTAATTGTTTTAAAAGAGGAGAAATGACATGTTTTAAGAGAAGAAACTTGTTTTCTACATATTAAGAGACTTGAAGTGTTTTGAAAGTTAAGGGACTTAAAGAGTTTTAAAGTATGTGATACTTGTTCCGTTTTAAACGTATAAGTCCCTCGGATAGGAAATTGTATTTGGCTAAGGTATAAAGTGAATATAACGACTTTATGGGAAGTTGGTTATATTTGCTTTATGGAAAGATAAATGACTCGATTTTAATGAAAAGGCAACTTGATTTTAAGGCATCAATTGCCTAAGGTTTAGTAATAAAATAAGTTACTTGGTTTCTAAAGGTTAAGAGACTAAGTGTATTTTTTTAAAAGTTAAGAAAATCGATTTGAAAGTATTTAATACTTGGATTTTAATAAGTATAAGTCTCTTGGTTATAAAAGGAATGGATATGTCTAAAACCATAAAGGGTTATAACGGCTTTATGGGAAGTCGGTTATAACGGCTTTATGGAAAGTTTAAAAAGTTGTCTATTTTGATTAATCGGCATAAGTTGCCTAGATTGTAAAAGAAAATTTGAGTTACTTGATTTCAAGTGTTGAAATAAGCTTTCAAAAAAAATGTAGTAACTTACTTTGAAAAATAGACACGCTGATACTACGGGTGTTAGTATCTTGGGATTTTTCACAAAAAAGAGTCTCTTGAAAAGATTAGTACTTTGGCTTGATAAATTGAGTATTTGTCTAAGTGTGCCTTGATTAGTACTTTGGCTTGTTAAATGAGAATAATCCTATTGGTGCCTTGATTAGTACTTTGGTTGTTAATTGAGAATTATTCTAAGTGTGCCTTGATAAGTACTTTGGCTTGATAATTGAGAATTATTCCATGTGTGCCTTGATTAGTACTTTGGCTTGATTAATTGGGAATTGCCTATGTGTGCCGGTGATAGCCTTTGAGTGCAAGTACTATGTTTTATTACGTTATCGTGACTCTCGGTTGGAGTCGGTCTGCAGTTGTAAGTTCTTTGGGACGTCTGCATGTTGATGTGGGATTCCACGGGTATGCTTCCGTTATTGGTAGTACTTGGGTTAAATTCCCGGATTCTTTTTATAAAAGACATGGTAGTGCTTATGTCTTGTTTGACGGTCGGTCGAGATAGGGTAAGAGTATATGTGAGGGGTAAACCCCCAAGATGCTATACCACTGCTTTACCTTCTCCAGTAGAGTATATGTGAGGGTAAACCCCCAAGACGCTATACCACCTGTTTACCACTTCTCCGTGGAGTATATGTGAGGGTAAACCCCAAGATGCTATACCACTGCTTTACCACCTTCTCCGGGTAGAGTATATGTGAGGGTAAACCCCAAGATGCTATACCACCTTTACCACCTTCTCGAGTAAGAGTATAAGTGAGGGTAAACCCCAAGATGCTATACCACCGTGGGACTTGGTGTTCATGTATGCCTATTGGTGTTGTACTATATCATGGATGGCGGTGAGAAAGATTCCACGGGCATGATTGATGTTATGGGCGTGAGACCGTGGTTATATTTGAGTAATGACTCAGGGCTGCGTCACGACTTGATGTATTGGCTTATGTATTATGCGTAGGTTGGCTATCATACATGTCTCCAGCTTTGTTTAGACTTTTATGATTTTATTACAGTACTTTATGTTAACATACTTGGTAAATTATTCGTAATGACATCCTTCGGGCTGCGTTAAATCTGAGTTTAGGTCTGCTGTTCGGTGATCGGCAGCGTAGATCTGCTCGGGGTTTTGGATAGCTCCTCTGTTGAGTTTATCTTTTTGGTATATATCCTTGATGAGGCTTTATGCGTTTTGGGTACAGCGAGGCCTTGTCCGTCATAGTTCATTTAACTCTTAAGTGCAGATTCATATGTGGGATTGGACTCATGCACAGTGTAGTATCTGTTGTTTATGTATATATGGCAGCCTTGTCGGCCTTGCCCTTGCACGTACCTTTATTTTAAAGAAAAAAAAAATGAGCTGTTACTAATTTCCGCAATGTACTTAGTTGTTAAGGAAGAAGGGTGCCCAGGTAGGGCACCAGTCACGGGCCCGGGGTTCGGGGTGTGACAGAGTGGTATCAGAGCAGTCAGTCCTCGGAATGTCTACAGACCGTGTCTAGTAGAGTCTTGCTTATCGGTGTGTTGCGCGCCACACCCATAAACAGGAGGCTACAGGACATTTAGGAGTTGGTTTCTATTCTTCTCACTCTGAGATCGTGCCCTAGAGCCGTGTTAGTAAGATAATTCCTCTGCGTATTTTTGTGTTACTATGTCTCGAGGCGAGGGCAACGCCTGAAGGGCAAAGAGTAGCGAGAGCTACTAGTCGGACTCGAGAGTTGATAGGGCTCGTGCGAGTATCCGGATGTTGTTCCACGATGGCGAGTTCTTCTGCGCGAGTTTTGAGACCCGGCACGAGCTGCGGTTTCTCGATTAGGAGAGGACTTTAAGGTCATGAAGGAAGCCATTATGTTATTAACCAAGTTAGCGATTACGATTTCCCGGCGAGGTTATTCGCCGATGCTGACGGTGTACGAGGGTAGAGGCCGGTAGCGGAGATCAACGTAAGAGGCTGACCGGTTGGTTATTCGGTGAGTTTTGGACGAGCCGCCGTAGCGAGTGAGATCGTCGCCCTACCCGGTACATACCCCCGGCTCAGTGGGAGATTTGACCCCAAGGTATTTAGGAGCAGTCCAGCTCCCTGGTCGAGTTCTCGGGGAGCGAGAGGACCTTCTGGCCGAGGCCACCTATTCCTCGATGTATCGATGTGGTAAGCATCATTCGTAAATGCCGTTATGACACGGATGGTTGTTACTATTGTGGCCGTCGGGCCACGAAGTGGAATGCCGGTTAGAAAGAGCGCGGTAGGGTGGCTCAACCTTTGAGGCAGTAGTTGGTTCCCGCTTCCTCCGCGGTGTCGTCCCCTGGCGAGTGTTGGATGTCGGCCCGATCGTGGTAGAGGTCGGAGGAGTTTATAGTTCCGCGGTCGCCGACCGCATAGATGACGTGACTATGGGCGGGATCGGGAGGCGACATCGCGTAGGGTACAGTATATTTCGACTCTTTTGAATCATACGTGCTTTGATAGATTCAGATTTTGCCCTCGCATATATGTTTTCCTTGTGTTGCTAGCAGTTATAAGTGATAGTTCCCCAGAGGTAGGAATACTTTGATTACTAAGGTGTGGAGTTAAGAATGTTGACAAGAATGGTAAGTGAACGGAGACTATAGTTGTGTAGAGTTCACACGCAGTAATCGCCCCGGCGATGTAAGACCAATAGGAAGATTATGCAGTAGAAATACTTCGACCTATGCGACTAACCTCTAGTGATTAGGGATAGGGTAAGAAGTACCTTGAGATAAGAGAGAGATTTATTTCAGACTAAGAACAAGAAGTTAAGTGTGACGATGAGTCGGGTTATAGACTCATTTCGGTCAGAAAGATAGAATGGGGTGATGTCGCCAGAAATGGTCTCTCTATGTGATAGGGCCACGAGGGTGCAAGGCCCAAGTCTAGTTGATCGTTGTACGAGTTCGTGGATGCGTTCCACCGGAACTAGGTCGTAAGGACCGAGAAGAGCCTTAACGGGAGTGTAAGTAACAAAATGGCCAAGTTTGGATAGTAACTCCAAGGATTGGAGAATAGAAGCAAAATTTGAGATTTTATATGTGTACTAGATGAGTTTGAAAGTACGAGAACGTATGATAAGTAAGGAAAGAAAGGAACCTCTCAGGATCCCGTGTTTTAGAAGACTGTAACCTTCGAGTTTTGTGAGAAGGTCGCGGACGGAAGGTCCATTATTATGTTTACGATGTTAGGTGATGGCCATGTGTGGCATCGCTGGTCTTGTGCGATTTTGATTGTTAGGCATAGTATAGAGATTATGCCGAGTTTGTATATCTTGACAACTAACAAAGATTCGGGGCGAATGTTTCTAAAGGAGAATGTTACACCCGTAAGTCCGGACTTGTATAAGAGAATGTACATAAGGAAACAAGACTTGGAAATTGTTACGAAAGGAAGAATTGTTTTTCCAAATAAAATGTTCGAACGTCTGAAAGGAAAAATGTTCGTTGTTGAGAATTGGATTCTCAAAATACATTATTTGAAGAGTATGGACCCTATTAATATTATGGAAATTTATTTTTACGATTTAATGCGTGGGGCCCACCCGAGGAATTTCTGACTGTGGGGCCACGAGGTTCTGAAATTTTATGGGCGAATGAGAGGCGACACGTGGCACCCACATGGCTTGGTCGA
Source organism: Przewalskia tangutica (assembly GCA_029844215.1). Classification (NCBI taxonomy): domain Eukaryota; kingdom Viridiplantae; phylum Streptophyta; class Magnoliopsida; order Solanales; family Solanaceae; genus Przewalskia; species Przewalskia tangutica. Next base: position 93,721,589 of record CM056720.1, read on the forward strand.
AATTTATGCAAGGGTATAATGGTCATTGACCATCTTGGAAGATAAGTCTTGCTAGCTTGAGTTTGTTGACCAAGTCCACTTGCCACAAGCTTGATCCTTGTAAACTCATCCTAGCCTCACATTTGTCAAGCCATGACCCTCCATTGTGTTATAAGTATACAACTAGTAGCAAGACTTGGCATTTTAACACTTAGAAAATTTTGCACATTGTGTTCTTCACTAGAGACCTCTCGGGTTTGCCAAGAAAGAAAGGAGAAAAATTTGTAGTTTTGATCCATTAGCCACAAGATTTAAACCCAAGGTTCCTAAGGGTATTGTAAGGTTATCTCAATAGAAAGATTTCGGGAAAAACACATTTTCACGTTAGTCGCAAGGCGGAAACTAAAGGAGTTCCTCAACTTTGAAGTTGGAACTTGAAGATGGGTTCTTCATAGGCCTCTAAGGAGTGCTTGGAGAGGATTGGAACCTTAGGAAAGGAGCTAAGAATTTGCTAAGGCGCGACTTTGAATCTTGGAATTATAAAGGCTTATAAAGGTATAAATTTTGTCGTTTTAGTAGTTAAGACTTACTTATTGTTGTAGCTATGGATTTTAGCAAGCATGTGTTATATAGTATGAAGTTTGATATGTCTTTTGGCTATTGGAACCCTAATCCAAAAACTAGCATGTTTAGCTTAAGATTCCAATTCAAGTTGTTTATTCGTTTGAGATTGTCGCATGTTGTTTAAGAAGGAAATTGTAGTTGTTGAAGTAGTTTATAACTATATAACATGTTAGACCTTAGAACTTGGAATTGGAAAAGGATTGGAAAGGACTTAGTGTTGCTATGTAAGTTGGCCGAGAATTGGCTAGTGTGCATAGGCTATTTTCGTATGAATTGTGGGCGAATTTTACACGTATAGTAAGGCGTGTAATCCCCTTTGTTTGATTGTTGTTTGGAGCCTTAAATGTGGCGTGTTGGTTATTGTATTCGACCTTGAAAAAGGTGGCAAAGTGAGTAGAAACAAAGGAAGTGCTGCCCGATTTTTCCGTAGAATTAGAGACCAAGTACTTAGTATTATTCTACGTAGAGACTAGAAGTTGATAGTCTTGTTGTGACCATTATAGGTTGACACTTCTACGTACGGCGTATTCGGCTTAGCTTGTGGAATTAGCCGAAAAGGTATGTGAACTATCTCCTCTTCTAGCATGATTCCTTAAGATAAAGAAAGTATGCTCTACTCCCTAAACGATCCATTCCTGGTTGTATTTGGATTGCCTAAAGTAGAATTTGTTCTTTGTGCTTGATTGTACTTTGATGTTTAAATTGTAAGTTGTATAATCCATTTCCTTAGTGAAGTTTGGATTCTTAAAAGTGAAAGTATCTTACTTAAAGTACATAGAGTCTTGAAAAGGAAGTGGTTTCTAAACCTTTTGGCTAGTGCCTTAGTTCCAAAACCTAAAGGTCATTAAAATGACTTTAGGGGAGTCAAGGGAGTGATTTACTTAATTGTTTTAAAAGAGGAGAAATGACATGTTTTAAGAGAAGAAACTTGTTTTCTACATATTAAGAGACTTGAAGTGTTTTGAAAGTTAAGGGACTTAAAGAGTTTTAAAGTATGTGATACTTGTTCCGTTTTAAACGTATAAGTCCCTCGGATAGGAAATTGTATTTGGCTAAGGTATAAAGTGAATATAACGACTTTATGGGAAGTTGGTTATATTTGCTTTATGGAAAGATAAATGACTCGATTTTAATGAAAAGGCAACTTGATTTTAAGGCATCAATTGCCTAAGGTTTAGTAATAAAATAAGTTACTTGGTTTCTAAAGGTTAAGAGACTAAGTGTAATTTTTAAAAGTTAAGAAAATCGATTTGAAAGTATTTAATACTTGGATTTTAATAAGTATAAGTCTCTTGGTTATAAAAGGAATGGATATGTCTAAAACCATAAAGGGTTATAACGCTTTATGGGAAGCTCGTTATAACGGCTTTATGGAAAGTTTAAAGTTGTCTATTTTGATTAATCGCATAAGTTGCCTAGATTGTAAAGAAAATTTGAGTTACTTGATTTCAAGTGTTGAAATAAGCTTTCAAAAAAATGTAGTAACTTACTTTGAAAAATAGACACGCTCGATACTACGGGTGTTAGTATCTTGGGATTTTTCACAAAAAAGAGTCTCTTGAAAAGATTAGTACTTTGGCTTGATAAATTGAGTATTTGTCTAAGTGTGCCTTGATTAGTACTTTGGCTTGTTAAATGAGAATAATCCCATTGGTGCCTTGATTAGTACTTTGGTTGTTAATTGAGAATTATTCTAAGTGTGCCTTGATAAGTACTTTGGCTTGATAATTGAGAATTATTCCACGTGTGCCTTGATTAGTACTTTGGCTTGATTAATCGGGAATTGCCTATGTGTGGTGATAGCCTTTGAGTGCAAGTACTATGTTTTATTACGCTGTCGCGACTCTCGGTTGGAGGGTCACCGTCCGTTGTAAGTTCTTGGGACGTCTGCAAGCGGTGATGTAGGATTCCACGTATGCTTTCCGCTATTGGTAGTACTTGGGTTAAATTCTGATTCTTTTATAAAAGACATGGTAGTGTATGTCTTGTTTGTGATTCGGTCGAGATAGGGTAAGAGTATATGTGAGGGGTAAACCCCCAAGATGCTATACCTCCTGTTTTACCACCTTCTACAGGGTAGAGTATATGTGAGGGGTAAAACCCAAGATGCTATACCACCTGTTTTACCACCTTCTCCAGGGTAGAGTATATGTGAGGGGTAAACCCCCAAGATGCTATACCACCTGTTTTACCACCTTCTCCAGGGTAGAGTATATGTGAGGTAAACCCCAAGACGCTATACCACCGCTTACCACCTTCTCCAGGTAAGAGTATAAGTGAGGGTAAACCCCGAGATGCTATACCACCGGTGGGACTTGGTGTTCAGGTATGCCTATTGGAGTTGTACTATATCATGGACTGCCGACAGTGAGGAAAGATTCCACGGGCATGATTGATGTTATGGGCGTGAGACCCATGGTTATATTTGAGTAATGACTCCGAGGGCCTGCGTCCCTGACTTGATGTGACTGCTTATGTATTATGTATTGTAGGTTGGCTATCATACATGTCTCTGCTTTGTTTAGATTATGATTTTATTACGCACTTTCTGCTCACATACTTGGTACATTCTTCGTCTTGACCTCCTTCGGGGCCGTTCGTCACGCCAGTTTAGGTACGCTGTTCGGTGATCGGCGGCGTAGGATCGCCTTTCGTTTTGGAAACTCCTCTGCTCAGAGTTTATCTTTTGGTATATATCCTTCAAGATGTGCTTTATGCGGTTTTGGTACGGCGGGCCTTGTCCGCCATAGTTCGCTTTAACTCTTAGAGGTCTGTATTCATATGTGGGATTGGACTAAATGCATTGTAGTATCGTTGTTTATGTATATATGGCAGCCTTGTCGGCCTTCGCCTTGCACGCACCTTTATTTTAAAGAAAAAAATGAGTCATTACTAATTTCCGCAATGTACTTAGTTGTTAAGGAAGAAGAGGTGCCCAGTAGGGCACTCAACACGCCCGGGTTCGGTGTGACAATTAGCTGAATACTGGACGGATCTCCGATTTCATCGAACATAACACGAAAGATCGGATACCGCTGCAAGTCGGACGACAAATGCTAACATATAGGCAACTGGCCTATTCTTCACATGTAACTCAAAGGCCCAAAGTAACTCGGGCTAAGTTCCTCTCAGACTTCAAAACTCGTCACACACTACCGAAGGTACTTTCAAGAAGACCGATAACATCAACTACAAGCGTGCCCGCAGTTATCCGCGCGAACCTCTTTCTGCAGAGCTTTTACTCTATCCACGCATTACCGAACAAGCCCGAACAACCATATCAATCCCGCCAACATCGAACCAATCGACCATCCTTCATCACATCCGCGCCTACAAGGCTTCATAAGGCGACATCCGAACAAATGGTAGCTAAATAGCAACACCTTCAACAGACAATTTCGCAACTATCCCCGAAATCCAAACACCGCCCGAGGCGAGATGTGATTCGAGACTTACTTGAAGTTCCTAACCTTGCACGGTAAAACCTCCGTAAAAGAACAGCCGCGAACTGGCTCCATCGCCGACATAAGGTAGGCACCTCGCAAATTTTTACAACCTTTCTCGATATATCATCTCGCATAACCTCTCACGAGTAAGCGGTGCTGCTAGAAAGACAACCTGGTGACCTCCCCGCCTAACTACTGGTCGAATCATCCATGAAATCGTCGCTGGTTAACTAAACTCGGCCTAACCTCGGGTGCCTACCACAAGGCGACCACCACCATACATGTCGCTGGTTGACCCAGCGTACAACGGCCTCAACCCGCCTTGAACGCCGGCTCCCAAGGAAACTCTCACTAATCGCATATCACGAAAAACCTAGCGGTCTTAGCTCATTTCATTCCACAGCATTATGCCAAACATAAACAATACCTCTTTACTCGAGACGGCCTTACCTCTAAGGTCTCTAACGATAACACTCTAAGGCTCACACTTTCTATCCCCAAATCTTACTTGGTTAATTAACCAAGATTTCTAATCACCATTTACACAATGCTATCGTAATAAACACTTAAGGTATACTCACCTTATCACACATACTAAAACCTGGAGGTTAAAGATCTATCTCAGATCTACGCTTCACTCCTTAGTCGTTTAATCAAACTCCGCTCGTAGGGCGATAGCTAAGGAAGATGACGAACTACCCACCGATCCTCAAGGCTAAGTCCTCCCGCAAGGACACTCTTTCGACATCGGACTGACGGTCATAGGTACAACAAGTAACTAAAAGGCGACATTCCTCGAGATGACGCCACACACCGTGAACACCGAGAAAATTGAATCTGCATGGCCGAACCTTCGTGGTGATCGTGAACCTAAGCTCGAGCTCACCAACTCTCGCATACCCGAACGCCCCGAACCCCGCGAGGACCTGCACCGTGACGCGCGCATAATCTAATCTGCCGCGAGCGACATCAGCTACTTCGCCAGCGACCCACTGCTCGCCCTTCTCCGCCCTTCAACCCGCCGATCTTACGCTTTCGGCTCGCCGCGCATAAGCCCGCATACGTGCCATGCTCAAGCCCAATCAAGAATTACTTTTGCACAACCTCTCGCTGATATTCATCACTCGCCAGACATCGGTATACTCTTCGCAGTCAAATCCATAGTTAGTAAATGTGGTCGCCTCTTGAAATCTATATTCTGCTCCTCGGCCAGGAACCAAGGTTCAAATATCATGGCCGCAGAGGAATCGCTGGCGGCAAATCACTAAGCAGCGACGCCGCAGAACTCCCGAACGGCACCACCTAAGGTGATACCGCCTGTGCCCACGTAACCTTCAGACTTACTCGCAGCCTCCTACCGCCTTGCTCCTCCTCGGGCCGGGTTGCCCTACGCGAGGCATAACTGCAAAGGGAAAGAAATACGTTAGAGGGTCCAACTTACAACACGACCTCTTGTTATACCCTCGTATTTCCAGTATGTACGTAAGGACGACGAGAAAATTTGAACTTGAGAAAGTGGCTTGGCTGAAATTTATTTGTACAACACCCTTAGAGTCGTTTTTCGATGAAACGCTTTCACAATTCGTAGGGGAATTTGGCCATGTCATTTTTAATTTTTATGGATTTTTCCGAGAGACGAAATATTTTAGACCAGCAGGGCGCCACTTGGCACTCTCTCACTGGAGCACGCCGCGCGTTCAAAGGACGAATTGGCCTTGTTTGGTCAAGGGTTGGTAGGATATTTTGTGGTAGATGGATAAGGCAGCACTTGGCAAGATCTCGCCCTACACTTGCTACGCACTTGCATGATTCGCCATGGTCGCTCGCTAGACCTATAACACCCCCTTCGATGACTTCTTCATCCATTCCAAATAATTCTGTTAAATCCCTCCCTCTCCCTCTGTCGACTCTCGCCCAAGAGCCCTCTCCCCTTGAAAGGCCCTCGTCTCCCTCCGGGTGCGGGTACCCCTAGCCTAGTTGTTTTCGTATAATACCCATCTTGGTAGAAATACTCTCAAAAGTATTGTTATAATGCCCAAATTACCTTAGTCGTATAATTGTAGTATTCTAAGGTTATACTTATACGAAAAGCCCGTAAATACTATTATACTTCCTTCCGGCCACAAAACCGAAACCCAAAGGAAAATCTCCATGGTTGGTTGGAGTAATAAGTAGAAGTTGGTTAGAACTTCTAAGGGTTGTTTGGAGCGGGTTGGAGCGCGGAGTAGAGCTAAACCTTGCTCAGATCGACATTTAAACTCGGATAATTATGGGCTTATCGAGGTAAATATCTTGTCCTCTATTGTAATTGGAAATTACATGTTGTATGATTATATAGTTGAAGTATACTATATATAGAATCAACGTAGTTATCGGCAATGTCTTTGACTTAAGCCTAATAATAAGAAACCTTTTCGAAGAAAAGCATCAATCAGATTTACATAGGACCGATTACATGAGCTTGTGTAGCTTTTCCGTGAGGTAGAATTGCACGTCCGCTTAGACTTATAACCCCGTTGGCTTCGTAGCCGCTCCGATAGAGGAGAGATTTACGCCGCATAGCGTGGGAGGTGTTGCGAATTTTCGTAGAATGTTCTACGTTGGGATCTAAATATTAATGCGCCTTGTGGCCTTATAGGTTGAGTACTACGTGTGGCGCGATCTACTTGGCTGGAGAGCCGACGGTTGGAAGTACTTGAGCGTTGCCTATTAGTCGATACTGTCGCGGTATGTGAACCTCTTCCTATCTCTTCTAGCATGATATGTATGAACTATGTAGTACGGTAGATGTACATGTGCTAAATGTATTTGATTGTTTAAAACATGTGTTATAACGGCTTTATGGGAAGTTGGTTATAACACTTTATGTTGGTAAGAAAATACTTGTGGTTTTAAAAGGTAAATCGATTTGAACTATAACCGCTTGTTATGTGTTAATAAAGAACTTGAAGTTTTTCAAAAGATTTTTGAATCATTTCAAAGAAGAAGTAATACTTGGTTTTTGAAAACTTAAGAGTTATACTAGCTTTATGGGAAGTTAGGTATAACGGCTTAAGAATGTTTCTCGATTTCTAAATCGAATGTGTATCGACAAACCATGCAAATTAATAAAAGGAAATGTTTTGACAGATTAAGTATTATTAAAACCAGAGAAACTTCCATCTGCATAAGCTAAGATGAGACAAAATGATATTTCCTAGATCATGGTCATTGTAATAAGATTGTTATAAACAAGAATATCCTACTCACATATAAGGCTTATGTTTCTCGATAGTTTAAAAGAGAATTATATTCTTAAATGAATAAGACTATGAACAACGAAACCTTTCTAAAGTAAGAAACGTGAACATTTGAAATTAGGCAAACTTGGACGCTTGAGAAATAATGTTGTTACTTGATTTTACAAAGAGAAGTGTTTTGCTTTACTTCAAAAGATAATCACTCTAGTTTTCATATACTACGGGTATCAGGTGACTTTTGTAAACGTAACGTATCTTTTAAAAGATAATGTATGAAGTACTTTGAGAATAGATACTGATCTTGTTAATCATACAATAGAATGTACCTTGTGTGTATAATCGATCAGGTTGGTTTGTGATAGCCTTGTAATACCTTCGTGTTGATTTGATAAGTAATCATATTAGGATGCTACGTGTGTTAGTATTCGTGATGTTTGTGTAAAGGATTTTCCTCGATTGTGCTTATGATGTTTAAACGATAAATCGTTATGTTGGTATTATACCACTCACCGTGTTTCCGGGGTTGTCGCCTCCGCGCGTGGTAGACTCAGCGGCCTCTGACCATGATTCGAGAATACCTCATGCGGTCCCGGGGCCTATGCGAGCTACGAGTTCCAGTTAGCGTGCGGCCTTTACGGTCACGCGCCCTACGTGGCTACGCGGTGCGAGTCCGGATTTACGATGCCGGGAGTAGCACTACCGATGCGGGTTATACCTCATGCTGGCCTATGAGATTGGCCTATGCGGAGTCAGCGGGAGTTCGGGGCTACGCGCACATTTGATATTGCGGGAGTGACCGGCTTTGATCATGTGACGATGCAGAGCATATCATGATTCGATTTACGACTTGTTAGTACCGGGTGTTAGTAGCCGGCTATGCCTTCGTGCCTGCATCGCTTTATTTGGGCACAGTGGGACCCGTTGTTCATGCTGTTCCTTGGTGCTTTTCTATCATCGATCACGGCGGTGAGAAGGTATTCCACGCATGATTGATGTTGCGGGCGTGAGACCCATATTTATGTATTCGGAGTGACGACTTGAGGCGCGAGTCCCCGACTTGAGCATGCTTATTTATCAGTGAATCGTAGTTTGGTTATCATACATGTCTCGCTTTATATAGACTACTATGATTTCATTTGCGTATTTTTAGTTTCGCATACCTGCACTGTTATCGACCTCCCCGGGGCTGCGCTCATGCCGCAGTAAAGGTACACCGCCGCTGATCCTCGCTCTTAGTGTCACGATTCGGCGTTTGGGAAAGCTCCGCTTCTCCGAGGCTTATCTGTATAGTCCTCGCCGTTGTAGGTATTTACATTCAGGGTATGGCGGGGCCTGCCCCGCCATTGTTGTCGTATCTTTTTCTTTGCAGAGATCCGTAGTAGGCGTGGTTTGTAAAAAGGATTAAACTGCTCATTTGTAAGAGTTGTTATTTATATATGCCAAAGGCAAGTTTTCCTCAAATTATCGCTTTGTACTTCATTTGTTTCATGTATGTATTATGTTCCGCATTACTGATGTTGTATCACCAGGGTGCGGTAGGCACCACCACGCCCAGTTCGGTCGTGACAAAAGTGGTATCGAGCGCTTAATCTCGGAAAGTGTCTGCACCGTATCCATGAGTCTTGATTATCGGTGTGTTGTGCACCACACCAATAATCAGGAGGCTATAGGGTATTTAGGATTGGTTTCTATTCTTCTCACTCGAGATCGTGCCTTAGAGTCGTGGTTGTTAGTTCGACCTCCGACGAAATTATTTCCTTATCGCTATGCCTCGCGTGCAAACCCGCCTGTGAGGGCAAAGCAGCCGAGGAGCCGCGAGTAGAGTTCGAGTGGCGAGGGCACAGCAAATCATTACCTAGGATAGTGCTTCATTCGGGAGTTCTGCGACGCCACTAGCCCAAAGAGTTTTAGCACGGCGCGGTTCCTCTGCGCCACGATGTTTGGACCTTCATTCGCGACGGAACAATGAGTATAGAGTATACCGATGTACGCGAGTCTTGATGACTATCTAAGAGAGGTTGTGCAGTAATTCTTGATTAGGCTTGAGCATGGCACGTATGCGCTTTGCAGCAGCCGAGACGTGTAGAGATCGGACGGGTTAACGAAGGATGTGAGAAGAGGCAGAGCAGAAGGTCCTTGTAACTTTCGAGGCTAGTCGCCTCACCAATGATTAGATTTGCACATCCACCAGCGGCAGAGGTTCTACGGTTCGGGACGCTCGGGTACGCAGAGTTGGTCGAGCTCCGAGCTTCCGTTCACAAATACAAGGTTCGGTCATCGGATTCGCTTTTTCGGTGTTCACAACGATGTGGCGGCCATCTCGAGAATTTCGTCTTTTAGTTGGTACTTGTTGCACTATGACCGCCGTGGTCCGATGTCGAAAGAGTGTCATGCGGGAGGACTTAGCCTTCGAGGATCGGTGGGTAGTTTGTCATCTTCCTTAGCTACACTACGGGTGTTTGTTTAGAACGACTAAGGGGAGTGAAGCAGTAGATATAGATATATCTTTAACCCTCTAGAGTTTTGTTTATGTGATAAGGTGAGTATACCTTAAGTGCTATGTTCTGATAGCAGTGTGTTAGTTGTGATTAGAAATCATGGTGGGTTAACCGAGTAAGATTTTGGGGGATAGAGAAGGTGTGAGCCTTAGAGTTTTATACGTAGAGACCTTAGAGGTAAGGCCATCTCGAGTAAAAGATGTATTGTTTATGTTTGACCCTTATAGGAGTGCATAGTGCACGTGAGTTATGTTTGTGGGATTAGTCCCTGAGTAGTGTGGAAGGAAAGAGGGTAGTTGAGCTAAGAAGACCGCTAGGTTTTCGTAACGTGATTAGTGAGATTGTTCCGGTTCGGGGAGCTAGTATGGTGCGCGTTGGGTCGGGTTGAGGCCACGTTGCGGGTCAACCCGCGCCCGTTTGGTGGTGGGGTCGGTTGTGGTGGTCCCGCCAGGATAGGTCACGAGGGTGTTAGGCCAGTTTAGTTAACCAACGACGAATTCGTGGACGATTCGACCAGAGGTCGGGCCGAGGAGGTCACCGCTTGTCTCCTAGCAAAGACCGGCTACTCGCGAGGTTATGCGAGATGATATATCGTAGAAAGGTTGTAAGTGCACGAGGTGCCTACCTTCACCTTATGGCGACAGTGGAGCCTGTTGCATATTTCTTTTCCGGAGGTTTTACCAGAAAGGTTAGAAACTCAAGTAAGTCTCGACCACATTCGCCTCGGCCGGTGTTTGGATTTCGTGATAGTTGCGAGAATTGTTGTCTCCGTGAAGGAGTGTTTAAGCTACCATTTCGATGTTCGGATGTCGCCTTATGAAGCCTCAGGGGCGGATGTGTAGTCGCCGCCGATTGGTTCGATGTTGGCGTGATTCAGATAGTTGGTTCAGCTTGTTCCGCCAGATGTGGATGAGTAAAGCTTGTCTAGAAGAGGTTCTCGGCTCGGAGAAATCGTACGAATAATCGCGCGGACGCCAGAGTTGAGTTGGTCGGTCTTCTTGAAAATACCACCCCGTCAGGTGACGAGTTTTGGAATACAGAGGAACTTAGCCCGAGTTACTTTGGGCCTTTGAGTTCATGTGAAGAATAGGCCGGTTTATATGTTAGCATTTGCCGTCCGACTTAGGAGGCAACGTCGATGCTCGTGTTATGTTCGAGAAGGAAATCGAGATCCATCCGCAGTATTCCTAATGATGACCAAGTTGAAGATGATAACCCCGAGTTTTGGAGACAAGCGGTATCGTAAATGTGGTAAGAGTTCGAGTGCACGACCTCGTGGATCGCATGTAGTCCGGCACTATTTGTTGGTCGCCGAGTGACACTGAACCTCGCGGCAAAGTGACAAAAAGTGGTATCGGAAGAAGCGAGCATGTATGGCGAGCATAGATGTGACCATTTCTTTTGTTTGGAAAAAGTGTGGAGGAAGTATGTTTTAGACCCCAGAGGTGTTTGTGGTGATGTTAGAGGTGATTCCTCGTGGACTGGATGTAAGTATTTTTTGCGATTGTTTCGTGGCCATTGTGGCGTGATTGTTTCGTAAGTACGGTAGTGAAGACTATCTTTCGACGCTTGTTTTGAGATTCTTAGAAGGAACATTCGACGAATGTTTCTAAGGAGGAGAATGTTATACCGTATTTCAGTATGCGTAATGACGTGCATTTAGAAAATTTGAACTTGAGAAAGTGGCTTGGCGAAATTTATTGTGCACAACAATCTTAGAGTCGTTTTTCGACTAAACGCTTTCACACTTTCGTAGGGAATTTCCGCTATGTCATTTTTAATTTTTATGGATTTTTCCGAGAGACAAATATTTTAGACCAACAGAGGCGCCACTTGGCACCCTCTCATTGGAGCACGTTGTGGGCGGTTCAAAGTGGACCAGATTGGCCTTGTTTGGTCAAGGGTTGGTAGGATATTTTGTGGTAGATGGATAAGGTGCACTTGGCAAGATCTTCGCCCTACACTTGCTATGCACTTGGCATGATCTTGGCCATTGGTTCTTTGCTAGACCTATAAATACCCCCTTTGGATGACTTCTTCATCCATTCCAAATAATTCTAAGTGTTAAATCCTCCTCTCCCCTCTTGTCGACTCCGCCCAAGAGCCCTCTCCTTTGAAAGGCCCCTCGGCGAGAGCTCTCCCCCTCAGTGCTAGCTGGGTACCCCTAGCCTAGTTGTTTTCAGATAATACCCCCTCTTGGTAGAAATACTCTCAAAAGTATTGTTATAATGCCCAAATTACCTTAGTCAGATACCTTGTAGTATTCTAAGGTTATACTTATACGAAAAGCCAAATACTATTATACTTCCTTCCGTCACAAAACCGAAACCTAAGGAAAATCTCCATGGCTGGTTGGAGTAATAAGTAGAAGTTGGTTAGAACTTCTAAGGGTTGTTTGGAGCGGGTTGGAGCCAAGATTGAGTAGGAGCTAAACCTTGCTCAGATCGACATTTAAACTCGGATAATTATGGGCTTATCGAGGTAAATATCTTGTCCTCTATTGTAATTGGAAATTACATGTTGTATGATTATATAGTTGAAGTATACTATATATAGAATCAACGTAGTTATCGGCAATGTCTTTTGACTTAAGCTGAATAATAAGAAACCTTTTCGAAAGAAAGTCTTGACCGTATTTACATAGACCGTATTACAGCAGACTTGTGTAGCTTTTTCGTGAGGTAGAATTGCACGTCCGCTTAGACTTATAACCCCCCGTTGGCTTGTTAGCCGGCCCCCAGACAGGAGGAGATTTACTGCATGTGCGGGTCTTCCGAATTTTCAGAGAATGTTCTACGTTGGGATCTAAATATTAATAAGCGCCTTGTGGCCTTATAGGTTGAGTACTACGCGTGGCGCGATCTACTTGGCTTACGAGTAAGCGGTTGGAAGTACTTGGAGCGTTTTGCTATTAGTCGATACTCGTCGCGAGGTATGTGAACCTCTTCCTATCTCTTCTAGCATGATATGTGTGAACTATGTAGTACGGTAGACGTACATGTGCTAAATGTATTTGATTGGTTTAAAACATAAAGTGTTATAACGGCTTTATGGGAAGTTGGTTATAACAGCTTTATGTTGGTAAGAAAATACTTGTGGTCTTAAAAGGTAACTGATTTGAACTATAACTGGCTTGTTATGTGTTAATAAAGAACTTGAAGTATTTCAAAAGATTTTTGAATCATTTTGAAAGAAGAAGTAATACTTGGTTTTTGAAAACTTAAGAGTTATACTAGCTTTATGGGAAGTTAGGTATAACGGCTTAAGAATGTTTCTTGATTTCGAAATCAATGTGTATCGACAAACCACTGCGGCGTTAATAAAAGGAAATGTTTTGGATTAAGTATTATTAAAACCAGAGAAACTTCCATCCATGAAGCTAAGATGAGACAAAATGATATTTCTAGATCATTTCATTGTAATAAGATTGTTATAAACAAGAATATCCTACTCACATATAAGGCTTATGTTTCTCAGATAGTTTAAAAGAGAATTATATTCTTAAATGAATAAGACTATGAACTACGAAACCTTTCTAAAGTAAGAAACGTGAACATTTGAAATTAGGCAAACTTGGACGTTTGAGAAATAATGTTGTTACTTGATTTTACAAAGAGAAGTGTTTTGCTTTACTTCAAAAGATAATCACTCTAGTTTTCATATACTACGTATTGTGTGACTTTTGTAAACGTAACGTATCTTTTAAAAGATAATGTATGAAGTACTTTGAGAATAGATACTCGATCTTGTTAATCATACAATAGAATGTACCTTGTGTGTATAATCGATTGTGTTGGTTTGTGATAGCCTTGTAATACCTTCGTGTTGATTTGATAAGTAATCATATTAGGATGCTACGTGTGTTAGTATTCGTGATGTTTGTGTAAAGGGATTTTCCCTCGATTGTGCTTATGATGTTTAAATGATAAAAGCGTTATGTTGGTATTATACCACTCACCGTGTTCCGGGTTAAGCCCTCCCGGGGTAGACTCAGCGGTCCAGGACCATGATTCGAGAATACCTCATGCGGGTCCCGGGGCCTATGCGAGCTACGAGTTCCAGGTTAGTGTGCGGCCTTTATGGTCATGCGTCTATGTGGCCATGCGGATGCGAGTCCGCGATTTACGGGAGTAGCTACCCTCGACGCGGGGTTATACCTCATGCGGGCCTATGAGATTGGCCTATGCGGAGCTGCGGGGAGTTCTGTGGCTAGGCGCGCATTTGATATCAGCGGGCGAGTGACGGCTTTGATCATGTGATGATGCAGACAGATATCATGATTCGATTTAGACAGATATCACATTTTGATTCGCATACTCGGTACTGTATGCGACCTCGGAAGTGCGTTCATGCCGCAGTAAAGGTACACGATCGTTGATCCTCGCTCTTAGTGTCACATTCAGCGTTGAAAGCTCCGTTCTCCGAGGCTTATCTTGGTATAGTCCTGTCGTTGTAGGTATTTACATTCGTGGTATGGCGGGGCCCTGTCCGCCATTGTTGTCGATCTTTTCTTAGAGGTGCAGATCTTGTTGTGCGGGGTTTGTAAAGGATTAAACTGCTCATTTGTAAGAGTTGTTATTTATATATGCGAAAGGCAAGTTTTCCTCAAATTATCGCTTTGTACTTCATTTGTTTCATGTATGTGTATTATGTTCCGGACACTGATGTTGTATCACTAGGTGCCGGTAAGGCACCATCCACGGCCAGTTCGGTCGTGATGGCGACTCACAAGGCACGATCTCGAGTGAGAAGAATAGAAACCAATCCTAAATATCCTATAGCCTCACGATTATTGGTGTGGTGCACAACACACCGATAATCAGACTTCGAATACTGGTCTGTAGACACTTTCAGGATTAATCGCTCGATACCACTTTGTCACGACCGAATCTGGGCGTGGTCGTGCCTTACCGGGCACCCTAGTGATACAACATCGAGTAATCACGGAACATAAAACACATACATGAAACAAATGAAGTACAAAACGATGTCGAGGAAAACTTGCCTTTCGGCATATATATAAATAACAACTCCTTCAATCTGAACAGTTTAATCCTTTTTACAACTCGCCACAACAGCATTGTACGGACTTAAGAAATGATACGACAACAATGGCGGGACAGGGCCGCCATACCCCTCGAATGTAAATACCTACAACGACAGGACTATACGAGATAAGCCTCCGGAGAAACGGAGCTTCCCAAACGCTGAACTGTGACCCTATGAGCGAGGATCAACGACTGGTGTACCTTTACCTGCGGCATGAACGCAGCCCCCCGAAGGAGGTCAGTACAACAGGTACCAAGTATGTGAAACTGAAAATAAATCCTGTAAATGAAATCATAGTAGTCTATATAAAGCAGGAGACATGTATGATAACCAAACTACAGTTCACAATAAATAGCGATATGTCAAGTCGTGGACTCACGCCTCAAAGTTATCACAATAAAACCGCGGGGTAAGTGCGAAGGCATAGCCGACTACTAAGACCACGATGCCAAAAATACCACAAGTATCCGAGGTCTTTCTAGACCGCACCACATGATCGGGCGCCACTCGCCGCAATATCAATGTGCGCGTCTATCCCTGGAACTCGCGACTCCGCATAGGTCACCCATGCACCGCATGAGGTATCCTCGAATCATGGTCCTGCATCGCTGAGGTATACCGCGTCGGCGGCTAACCCTCGGTATCCGCTAGGCTCCGCTGCCCGCATAGTCTCAAAAGACCGCATAGTCTCAGCGGACCGCGTAGAATCCGCATCGTGCTAAACACCGGAATGATCAATCCCGAGCTACCGCGCTCGCGTAGTCACAAGCGCATAGGCCGTATAGACCGCATCAAGGTGGCAAGCCCTCGTATAATAAGTCAAGGGTATGTGATACAATAACGATAACCATTAACGTTTGACAACGTAAGCACAACAAGAGTGACCCCCTTACACAATAATCACAATATACTAACACACATAGCATCCTAACATGCTTACTTATCAAATCAACAAGAAAGTATTACAAGGCTATCACAAACCAATACAATCAAGTTATTCACACAAGGTACTTTCTATTAACAAGTTCGAATTTATCCCCAAAGTACTTCATACATTAAATCTTTAAAAGATACGTTACTTCACAAAAACCACACAATACCTGTAGTATATGAAAATAGAGTGATTATCTTTTTAGAGTAAATCAATTACTTCTCTTTGTAAAATCAAGTAGCCACATTCTTTTCCAATGTTCAAGTTTGCCTAATTTCCCATGTTCAAGTTTGCCTAGTTTCCAATGTTCAAGTTTGCCTTTTTAGAAAGGTTTCGTAGTTCATAGTCTTATTCATTTAAGAATATAATTCTCCTTTAAACGATCTGAGAACATAAGCCTTATATGTGAGTAGGATATTCTTGTTTATAACAATCTCATTACAGCAGCCATGATCTAGGAAATATCATTTTGTCTCATCTTAGCTTCTATGCAGATGGAAGTTTCTACTGGTTTTAATAATACTTAATTATTAAAAACATTTCCTTTAACGCCGCAGTTGGTTTGTCGATACACATTCGATTTCCAAAATCAAGAAACATTCTTAAGCCGTTATACCTAACTTTCCATAAAGCTAGTATAACTCTTAAGTTTTCTAAAAAAATCAAGTACTACCTCCTCTTTCAAAATGATACAAAAATCTTTTGAAATACCTCAAGTTCTTTATTATCACATAACAAGCGCTTATAGTTCAAATCGATTACCTTTTAAAAGCCACAAGTATTTTCTTACCAACATAAAGTCATATAACCAACTTCCCATAAAGCTGTTATAACACTTTATGTTTTAAACCAATCAAAGACATTTAGCACATGTACGTCTACCGTACTACATAGTTCACACATATCATGCTAGAAGAGATAGGAAGAGGTTCACATACCTCGCGACGATTATCGACTAATAGCAAAACGCTCAAGTACTTCCGTCGGCTACTCCTTTAAGCCAAGTAGATCGCGTCACACGTAGTACTTGACCTATACGCCACAAGGCGCTTATTAACATTTAGATCCCTTAGTATAACATTCTACGTAAAATTCGCAAGACTCCCCAACAACGCGTAAATCTCTCCTCTATCGGGCCGCTACGAGCCAACCATGGGGTTATACGCTTAATCCGGACGTGCACAATTCTACCTCACGTAAAAGCTACACAAGTCTCTTACGTCTGATACATGTAAATCTGATTCGATTACTCTTCTTTCGAAAAGGTTTCTTATTATTCGGGCTTAAGTCAAAAGACATTGCGATAACAACGTTCGATTACTATATATAGTATACTTCAACTATATAATCTAACAACATGTAATTTCCAATTACCATAGGGGACAAGATATTTACCTCGATAAGCCCATAATTATCCGAGTTTAAATGTCGATCTGAGCAAGGTTTAGCTCCTACTCCGTGCGCTCAGGCCGCTCCAAACAACCCTTAGAAGTTCTAACCAACTTCTACTTAATACTCCAACTAACTATGGAGATTTTCCTTAGGGTTTCGGTTTTGTGACTGAAGGGAGGTATAATAGTATTTCTGGGCTTTTTTTAAAGGTATAACCTTAGAATACTACAATGTATATGGATAAGGTAATTTGGGCATTATAACAATAATTTTGAGAGTATTTCTAACAAGAGGGGTGGTATTATACGAAGACAACTAGGCTAGGGGGGGTACACTCTCGGCTCGCCCCCCTAGAGGGGTGCTCTCGACATGAGGGAGGCCTCTACGAACTCAACACAAGGGGAGGGAGAAGGAGAGCTTTCAAGACTTAGGCAATTTTGTGGATGAATTAGTCTACAAAGGGGTGGGTATTTATAGGTCAAGTGAAGGCCAACCAATGGCCAAGATCTTGCCAAGTGCAAGGCAAGTGTAGGGCCAAGATCTTGCCAAGTGCACCTTATCCATCTACCACCAAAATATCCTACCAACCCTCGACTAAACAATGGCCATTCGGCCAACCCCTTTACCGCCTAAGGTGTTCCAATGAGAGGGTGACAAGTGTCGCCTCTTGTTGATCCAAAATGTTTCGTCTCTCGGAAAAATCCGCAAAATTAAAAATGACATAGCCGAAATTCCCTACGAAAGTCAGGAAACGTTTCGTCGAAACGACTCTAATCGGGTGTTGTGAACAAAAAGAATTCGCCAAGCCTAAATCACAAGTTCAAATTTTTCACGACGTCCCACGTACATACTCGAAATACGGTATAACAATAGACTTATGATTTCATTACTGATTTTCGGTTTCACATATTTGGTACATGTTGTCTTGACTCCTTGGCCGCGTTACGCAGTAGAGTCTGTTCTTGATCCTCGCTCTTAGGATCACTGTTCATTGTTGAAGCTCCTTTATTCCGGAGGCTTATCCCTGGTATTGTCGGTTGTTGTACATTCAGGGGTATGGCGGGGCCCTTTCCCGCCAGAGTTGTTATTCTTAGAGGTCTGTAGTCACAGTGTGGTTTGGGTTGTAAAGAAAAAAAAATGTACTATTTTATTTGTATAGTTTACGGAAGGTGGCCTTATCGGCTAGCCTGTTGTTATTTTATGTTTAAGAATTTTATCAGTTGTGTATGTTCATTGCTATTCTCACGATGTATCTTGAAAGGGTGCCTGTGTAGGGCACGATGCCAGCCCGGTCGGTCGTGACATTTAGCTCCTCCTTTCGACGTTCCAAACCATTCCAAGCAACCTTTAGATGCCTATGAAGAACTCTTCTTCAAGTTCCAACTTCAAAGTTGAAGAACTCCTTAACTTTCCGCCTTGCGACTAATACGAAAACGCCACTTTTTCGGGATCTTTCTATTGAGATACCCTTACAATACTCTTAGGAACCTTGGTTTAAAGTATGGGAATTATTGGACAACAATTGAGTTTTTTTTTCTTCAAACCCTTGCCTAAGCCGTGAGCTACACTTAGTGAAGAACACAATTCTTGAATTTTTTTCTAAGTATGGAGACTAGTCTTGCACTAGTAGTCGTATAAATAAATAAAACAAGGGTTAGGATTCATCCAAATGGAAGGTCAAGATGTGGTCAATTATCTCAAGCTATTGACTTCTTGACTCAGTCAAACTTATCAAGCCAAAGTCTTTGCAAGACTTGATCATCTCATTAGTGGTCAAATGACCCTTTTGTCCTTGCTAAATTTCGTCCAAGACAACTTAAGGGGGGTGACACGTGTCGCCCTCCCATTCGTCACAATATTACGTTTTCCGACAATTCCATAATTCCGATAAATTTTTACAAGTCTCAAATCTTAACATTTTCGAGTTCTTACGTACGTTCCTTATAAACATATCCTGGAAATTCCGGGGTGTAACACTCACACTTGGAGAACTTGGCGAACAACTGCCGGCTCCGGAGGACCCCAAGTACCGTCCTTAAGTGATCTGAATGCTCCTGCTCGGTACGCGAATAAACCAGGATGTCATCAATGAATACTATAACAAACGTATCAAAAAACGGCTTGAACAACCGGTTCATCAAATCCATAAATACCGCTGGAGCGTTGGTCAAACCGAAAGACATCACCCTGAACTCCTAGTGACCATACCGGGTCCTGAATGCAGTCTTTGGGATATCTGCCTCTCTAACTCGCACCTGATGATAACCAGACCGCAGGTCTATCTTGGAGAAACACCTCGCACCCTGCAACTGGTCAAACAAATCATCAATCCTGGGGAGGGGGTATCTATTCTTGATGGTTACCTTATTCAGCTGCCTATAATAAACACACATACGCAGTGTCCCATCCTTCTTCTTTACAAACAAAACCGGCGCTCCCCAGGGAGAAACACTAGGCCTGATAAAGCATTTTTCCAGCAAATCTTTCAGCTGGTCCTTCAACTCCCTCAACTCAGGAGGTGCCATCCTGTACGGCAGAATAGATATAGGCCGAGTGTCTGGCAACATGTCAATACAGAACTCTATCTCCCTCTCGGGAGGAATACTTGGGAGATCATCTGGGAATATATCCGGAAACTCTCTAACCACCGGAACTGACTGAAGAACTGGCACCTCAACTTCTGTATCGAATACCCGAACTAGATGATAGATGTACCCCTTCTGCACCATCTTCCTAGCCTTGAGGTAAGAAATAAATCTACCATTAGACGACGCTGTATTGCCCTTCCACTCGATAACTGGCTCACTAGGAAACTGGAATCGGACCAACCTGTTTCTACAGTCAACGTTGGAATAACAAGAAGCCAACCAGTCCATACCCATAATGACGTCAAAATCTGTCATCTCCAACTCTATCAAGTCTGCTAGGGTCTGACGACTGTATATAAACACCGGGCAATCTTTGTATACCCGCTCAGCTAACACTGAATCTCCCACTGACATAGCTACCTCAAAAGGCTCTATCGACACCGGCTCTATCCCTATTCTACCAGCAATAAGAGGGGACACATAGGACAAGGTAGAACCGGGATCTATCAAAGCATAAACGTCACAACATGAATTCAATAATATACCTGTGACGACATCCGGGGAAGCCTCCTGATCTTGCCGGCTGGCTAAGGAATATATGCGGTTCTGTGGACCGCTAGAACTAGGACCTCCACCACGACCTCTGCCGCGGCCTGCCGGTCCGTGAACACCCTGCCCTCCGGGCGCATAACCACAGAAGAAGAAGACCCAACAACTGAACCATACCACCCCTGCCGCCTCTGGTCGGACAATCCCTCTTCATATGGCCCTTCTGGCCACAAGAGAAATAAGCTCCCGAAGCAGTACGACACTCACCCGGGTGAGATCTACCGCATCAAACACACCAAGATACGGGCGGTCTCGATCGGTTACGGTCTCTGCCTCCCTGACACCCCGAAGTCCTGGAGCCCTGAAGTGCTCCTGAATAACCCGGCTGATCAAACCTCCTGCCAGAAAACCGAGAAGGAGCACTCTGTGCCGGCTGAAATGTGGACCTAGTCTGCTGCTGAGGCTGTCCGCCTCGAAAATTACCCCGAACCTCATTGTCACCGCCTCTTGGGCTGGCCTGAGTCTGGCTGATCCTCTCTCTCTCTGTCCTCTATCCCCTGTGCATAAGCCTGCATCCTGGCAATATTTATACCTGGATGAAGGGCCACTCCCAGGCATGCAGTAATCATATAACGGTCTAGCCCCATCACATAGCGATGAACTCTGTCGGCCATGTCAGCAACAATGGTGAGCGCATACCTGGCCAATGAGTCAAACTCCAGGTTGTACTCTCTGATAGTCCTCCCATTCTGTCTCAATGTCAAGAATCTATCCACGTGGGCTCTCCTCATCTCAGGAGGCAAAATGTGATCAAGGAAGGCCTCATGAACTCATCCCAAACAGCTGGAAGAGCACCCACACATCTAGACAACTCCCATGACTCAAACCAGTTCAACGCAATATCGCATAACCGGTAAGAGGATAACACAACTGACTCTGTCTCCGAGGCCCTAAGCACCTGCATAGTCCACTGTATCTGTCGAATAAACTCCTGAGGATCCTCCTCAGATCTCGAACCATAGAACTCGGGTGGATTGCAACCCAGAAAATCCCGAATCCTCAAGCTGTCGGCTCTAGGGTTAGCTACCTGCTCTTGTCAGCGCTGTCCTGCCACTATGCTAGTCAATATCCTGATCTGCTCTCCATAATCTCTATACTCTACCCCTGGCTGCGGAATTGGAGGCTCAGGTATCGGAACCTCTGGAGCTACGGCCGCTCTCGGCTCCTCTAATACTGCCGGAGTGGCTGAACTCGCCGCCCCGCCGACAACCTCAGGTATAGTCTGGGCCTGAGTCCTAGTAACTCTCTGCGTACCGCTAGCAGCTTCTGCTGCTGCCTTGCCGTTCTGGGCCCTGGTCTCCTTCCATGGAGGCATAATTGATACATAAATATAGGTCAGAGAGATTTCAACCTAATAAGACAGCTATACTGCACGATCTCAGAGAGAGAAGAGTGGAAACCAATCCTAAATGTCCTGCAGCCTCCTGATTATAGATGTGGTGCACAACACACCGATAATCAAGACTCTACTAGACACGGTCTGTTGACATTTTCCGAGGACTAACTGCTCTGATAACACTTTTGTCAAGACCCTACCCCGGGCCCGAGACTGGTGCCCTACCTGGGCACCCCTTTCAGGTATACATCAGAGAATAGCAGCGGAACATACACAAAATCATAAAAATAATTAGACAGCAAATATCAACAGGCTAGCCGATAAGGCCACCTTCCGTGAAACATACACAAACAAAAAATGAAACAGCACAACTCTATTTTTACAACCCAATCCACAAATATGACTACAGACCTCTAAGTAACAACTGTGACGGGATAGGGCCCCGCCATACTCCTGAATGTACATAAATCTACAACATCAGGGAAATCGTACCAAAAGACAAGCCTCCGGAGAAATGGAGCTTCTGACACCTGATCAGTGATCCTAAGAATGATGATCCACCACCTGCTTACCCCTACCTGCGGCATGAACGCAGCCCCCCCGAGAAAAGGGGGTCAGTACACAATATGTACCAAGTATGTAAAACTGGAAAATACTACAATTTACATCATAAGTCTAAAATAAAGTTGGAGACATGTATGATAATCAAAGTAACAGTATACTGTGCCTTACAAACAATGAGAGTAAAATATACATTTTCGGTTCTTAAAAATAGGAAGCCGGTGATTAACCTAAGACCATCCGCCCGTAGTATTATCACGCAGTCCTACTCCTGGGACTATTTCACCCGCATAGGTCGTATGGACCCGCATGAGGTAACTTCCTCGCATAGGACTGGTCCGCCCCGCATAGGACTATTTCACTCGTATGAGCCCTACGGACTCGCATGAGGTATTCCTCGCATCATGGGTAGCAAATCCACGGAATATGCAAATTCCACAAGCCCGGGGAATGACCCCGTAACGAACAATCACAACCGGCTACTATAAATAACATAAACAAGTTAAGAAACCCCTTAACTTCTCATTTGACTTAATTAGCATACACTCTCATTTCTTTTAACTTAAGGCACTATCGTATCATAAAAGATCCGGGAATTTAACCCAAAGTACTATGTACTTATATTCTTTTAAAATGACTCTTTTCATATAAAACTCCAAGATACTAATAACCGTAGTATCAAGCCATATTTACTAATAACCGTAGTATCAAGCCATAAAGTTATTATAACCAACTTCCCATAAAGCCGTTATACTAACTTTATGCTTTAGACACAAAGGTATTCTTATCCTTTTAAAACAAGTGAGTTAATTCTCTAACTCAACCAACTTGGACATTCTTAAAACAAGTCAAGGGTACCAAATGAAACTGAATTCATTTAAAGCTCGTACGTCTACCGTACTATACATTTATAACTAATCATGCTCAAGAGATAGGAAAGTTCTACATACCTCTTCGGTTCAATCCACTTGCTAACTCCAATATGCCGTACGTAGTATGTCAACCTATAATGACCATAATACGTCCATTAATCTCTGGCTTCAAACGTATAATATTCTAAGTGTAAAGTCACCAAATTCTACGGAAAATCGGACAGTACTTCCTTTGTTTCTACGTACTTTTCCACCTTTTACAAGGCCCAAATTCAATAACCAAACATGCCACATTTAAGGCTCAACAATGTAGTTAACAATAGGGGATTACACGCCTAATAGGACGTGTAAAATTCTGCCCCACAATTGATAGCAAAGTAATCCAAAAAGGCACTGCCATTCACGGCCAATAGGTGTAACAATATATCCTCCTTTCCAATTCTTTTTCAATCCAAGTTGTTTAGTATAACATGTTGTCACGACCCGATCCCGGGCCCGTGACTGGTGCCTTACCCGGGCACCCAAGTAGTCATACATCAGAGTAATCAGCGGAATATAAAAACAAGACATGAAACAATTATAGAATGAGAACAGTTTATCCATGAAAATATCGCCTTTCGGCATGTATATATACATAAAACTTGAACCCGAACAGTTACATCCTTACAAACCACACTTGCAAAGATTACTACAACCTCTAAGAGTTTTTATACAACATGACGGACAGGGGCCCGCCATACCCCGAATGTACAAGTACTACTGATGTGAGGACTATACTAAAAGATAAGCCTCCGAGAAAGCAGGCTTCCCAATACGCTGAACTGTGATCCTATGAGCGAGGATCAACAACTGGTGTAACTCTACCTGCGGCATGAACGCGGCCCAAGGAGTCGATCAGTACCAAGTATGTGGCCCGAAAATATCAGTAAATGAAATCATTGTAGTCTATATAAAGAAGGAAACATGTATGATAACCAAACTACAGTCCACAATAAATAAGCAGTCACGTAAGTCAGGGACTCACGCCCTCAAAGTCATCACTCAAATATAACTATGGGTCTCACGCCCTCAACATCAATCATGCGTGGAATACCTTCCTCACCGCGATGCATGATATAATAACACCAAAGAGTACACATAAACACGAGTCCCACTGAGTCATAAACCGTCGGCAAGTACGGCTAACTACCGAATCTGGCCGCGTCATCAATCGACCGGGCAAGTACGAAGCCAACTACCGGATACCAAAGCCGTACTAACAATACTATACAACCAAACCACGAAGGCGTCACGGGGCAAGTACGAAGCCAACTACCGATACCAAAGGCGTGTCACGTAATGGCCGGGGCAATCTGAGGGCTAACTACGGATACCAAGGTCAGACACGAGACTTCGCCACGAAGTTGATACGGGGCAAGTATGAAAGCCAACTACCAGATACCAAAGCCGTGTCACGTAGCTGACCGGGGCAAGTGCGAGGGCTAACTACCAGATACCAAGGCCGTATCATGAGACTTCGCCACTAAACTGAACGGGGCAAGTGCGAAGGCTAACTACCAGGTACCAAGGCCGAATCAGCCACGAGACGGGGCATGTACGAAAGCCAACCACCAGATACCAAGGCCGAATCAGTAAAACGTCATGGAGAGCTAGTCCATGGAATAACGCTATCAACAGGAGCGCACCCGTGGAATCCTCCGTCACTGCCGGTACGTCCGAGTAAGATCATAACAAATCAACCGGCCCTCAATTGAGAGACGCGGTGGTATAGAAATACAATACTAGCACGACAAGGCTATCACACGCAAACATAGGCAAGTTACACACAACTCAAGGTACTTTCATTTTATGCCAAAGTCCAGGTTTTAACCCCAAAGTACTACGTACGTTAAATTCTTTTTAAAGGATCAATTTCTTTTACAAAGGTCACCCGATACCCGTAGTATTAAAAATAGAGTGACTAACATTTTAAGTAGACCAAAACAACTTCCATACTTTCCTTTTTAAAATTAAGTAACAACATTCTTTTCCAAAGTTCAAGTTTGCCTAATTTCAAATATTCACGTCTCTTATTTTCGAAAGGTTTCGTAGTTCATAGTCTTAATCACTTAATAATATAATCTCTTTTAAAACGATTGAGTAACGTATGCCTTATGTGTGAGTAGGTTATTCTTCTTTATAACAATCTTATTAAAGCAGCCATGATCTAGGAAATGTAATACAATCTTGTCTTATCTTAGCTTCTATGCAGATGGAGGTTTCTACTGGTTTTAATATAATTACTTAATTGTCAATACATTTTCCTTTATTAACGCTGCAGTGGTTCGTTCGATACTTATTCTCATTTCCGAAATCAGTAAAACATTATTCTTTTAAAGACCAAATACTCATTACTCACGAATGAGGTTTCACACTTTTTAATAAAATTCATATCAATTCAATTAAGTCAAGTCTCTTATCTTTAAAGATCAATAAATCATTCTTTTTATCTCTCTTAAGACGTTATACCTAACTTCCCATAAAGCTAGTATAACTCTTAAGCTTTCAAAACCAAGTATTACTCTTCTTTCAAAAACGATTCTTAATTCTTTTGAAATACTTCAAGATTCTTTATTATTTAAAACTTAAGTCAAAAGACATCGAAGTAAAACCACGTTCAGTTAACACACGTACGTCTACCGTACTATATATATTCTTTTAAAATATCATGCTCAAGAGGATAGGAAGAGTCACATACCTCGCGACGATTACCGACAATTAGCAAATAGCTCCAATGTACTGTAATCCTGCTAGCCTTTTCCACCCTTCGAGTAGAATACGCTACTCTCAGTACTTCAACCTATAACGGTCATATAAGTCTATCAACGTCTAGACTACTCTGTAGAATAATTCTAGATACAAGATTCCTTATTCTATGGGAAAAATTGGGCAGACTTCCTACAGTCAAATTACACAAGTCTCATAAATACGATCTATGTAAATCTGATTCAATCTTCTTTAATATTCTTCCTGTGATTTCAATTCAATTCTCTTCTCTTATACCATCCTTCTATATATCTTATACTCATTTCTATACTACTACAAAGATGTAATTTCCATTTACAATAGAAGGTCAAGAGTATTTACCTCGATAAGCCCAAAATTATCCAAGTTTAAATGTCAATCCTGAGCAACGTTTAGCTCCTACTCTGGGTGCTCCAACCCGCTCCAAACAACCCTTAGAAGTTCTACGCAACTTCTTAATACTTCAACCAATTATGAAGATTTTCCTTAGGGTTTCGTTTTTGTGACTGAAGGGAAGTATAATAGTATTTCTGGGCTTTTAGTATAGGGGTAACCTTGGAATACTACAAGGTATTTGGGCCAAGGTATTTTGGAATAGTAACAATACTTGGAGAATATTTTCTACCAAGAGGGGGGTGTTTGGGCGAGAGCAACTCGAGGAAGGGTGTGGCGGACTAAACTACTATAAGGAGGAGAGGACTTGGGCGAGAATTTCACTACAAGGGAGGAGGATTTTTAAGACTTAGAAGTCATTTGAGGATGAAGAAATCCTTCAACTAAGGGGGTATTTATAGGGCCTTCATTATACCCGTATTTCCGAGTATGCGTAGGGCGTGCGTAGAAAATTTGAACTTTTAATAAGGCTTGGCGAATTATTTTGTGCACAACACCCGGTTAGAGTCGTTTTTAAACGTTTTCACGACTTTCGTAGGAAATTCCGGCTATGTCATTTTTAATTTTTGCGGATTTTTCCGAGAGACGAAACATTTTGGGCCAACGAGAGGGCGACACTTGTCACCCTCTCATTGGGGACGTTGGGCGGCAACAAGTGGGACGATTTGGGTTGGCTTTTGTCAAGTAGTAGGTAGGATATTTTGGTGGTAGATGGATAAGGTGCACTTGGCAAGATCTTGGCCCTACACTTGCTATGCACTTGGCATGATCTTGGCCATTGGTTGGCCTTTGCTAGACCTATAAATACCCCCCTCTTTGATGACTTCTTCATCCATTCCACAAAGTTTCTAAGTCTTGAAAGCCTTCCCCTCTCCTTGTAGTGTCTCGTCCAAACACCCCCCCTCCCCCCTTTAAGAAGGCCCTTGGCCGAGAGTAGCATCCCCCCCCCCTTTGAAGTGCTAGCCGTGGGGTACCCCCCCCCCCCTAGCCTAGTTGTCTCGTATAAATACCCCTTGTTGTGGTATAGAAATACTCTCCTAGTATTGTTATAATGTCCAAATACCTTGGCCCAAATACCTTGTAGTATTCCCAAGGTTACACTTATACAAGCCCAGAAAATACCATTATACTTTCCTTTAGCCTCTAAACGAAACCCTAAGGAAATCTTCACCCGTAGTTGAAGTTGTAAGTAGAAGTTGGTTAGAACTTCTAAGGGTTGTTTGGAGCAGAGTGGAGCACTCGGAGTAGGAGCTAAACCTTGCTCAGGCGCGACATTATACTCGGATAATTTTGGGCTTATCGAGGTAAACACTACTGTCCTTCTATTGTAATTGGAAATTACATGTTGTTAGAATATATAGTTGAAGTATACTATATATAGAACTATACTTAAGTACTGTGGCAATGTCTTTTGACTTAAGCCTGAAGAATTAAGAATCGAATGATCGTAATTACATAGGGCGTGTTCTGAGAGACTTGTGTAGTAGTCTGTGGAGTAGAATTGTACCGTTGGGGTTAGATGTATAACCCCACTGGTTGGCACAGTGGCGCCTCGATAGAGGAGGAGATTTACTGTTGTGGCGGGGAGAGTCTTTGCGAATTTTCTGTAGATTATGGAACGTTGAGATCTAGATGTTAATAAGCGCCTTGTGGCCTTATAGGTTCAAGTACTACGTGTGGAGTGATCCACTTGGCTTAAGGAGTAGCCGGTTTGAGGTACTTGGGCGTTTTGCTATTAGTCGACAATCGCCGCGAGGTATGTGAACCTCTTCCTATCTCTTCTAGCATGATATGTGTGAACTATGTAGTACGGTAGGCGTACGTGTTAATCGTGTTGATTGTTCTTAAAACATAAAGTGTTATAACGGCTTTATGGGAAGTCGGTTATAATGACTTTATGTAGGTAAGAAAATACTTTGTGGTTTTAAAAGGTAATCATGTGAATTATAAGCGGCTTGTTATAATAAAGAACTTGATGTATTTCAAAAGATTTATAAATCATTTTGAAGGAGAGTAACACTTGGTTTTAAAGGTTTTAAAAAGAGTTATACTAGCTTTATGGGAGTTAGGTATAATGTCTTAAGAGAGGTAAAGAAAATGGTTTCTTGATGTTAGAAGTTAAGAGACTTGATCTTATAAGATAAGAGACTTAACTTATTTGTTTTAATGTGGATGTTTGTGTGAAACCTCATTCGTGAGTAATGAGTACTTGGTTTATTTAAAAGAATAATGTTTCTTGATTTGGAAATCGAATGTGCAAACAGGACCATCTGCGGCGTTAATAAAGGAAAATGTATTAAATAATGATGAATTGTATTAAAACCGGTAGAAACCGCCAACTGCATAGAAACTAACATGAGACAACCTGAGATACATTTTCGAGACCCTGGCTGCGCTAATAAGACTGTTGTAAACAAGCATACCCTATTCTCACGAGAGACATATTGTTCGAAAAAGGAATCAAGTGATTAAGTTTATGAACTATGAAACCATTTGAAAATGAAAAGCTTGAGTAATTGAAACTAGGCAAACCGAACTTAGGAAAAGAATGTTGTTACTTGATTTTGAAAAGGAATGTGGGTTGGTCATTCTAATACTACGGTATCGGGTGACTTTTATAAAAATCGGATCTCTTTTAAAAGAACTTAACGATGTAGTACTTTGGGGTTAAAAACCCGACTTTGGCATAAAATGAAAGTACTTTGAGTTGTGTGAAACTTGCCTATGCTTGTTGTTGTGAAACTTGTGCTTGTTGTTGTGAAACTTGCCTATGCTTGTGATGATAGCCTTTGTTGTGCAAGTGTGGTATTTCGTGTTTCGCGTCTCGATAGAGGCGGTTTACTTGTTGAGAACTTACTTGGATGTCTTTGGTGATGGAGAATTTCACGTATGTTTTCGTTTTGATAACTGTCTTGTTGTTGATGTCACATGGACATGTCTACACCGATGCAGTATTCCGGGGGCATGTGGCCATGCGGCCTTGTTATTATTGTTGATGTCACATGGACATGTCTACACCGTCACGATCCGGGGCATGTGGCCGTGCGGCGGGGGTTGACCACCATGTATTGTTATTGAGGTTACATGGGCATGTCTACACCGTCACGATTCCGGGCATGTGGCCATGCGGCCTTATTATTGTTGCATCATGGACATGTCTACACCGTCTGATATTCCGGGCATGCGCCATGATGCGAACACGATTGATGTTGTGGGCGTGAGACCCATAGTTATATTTGAGTGATGACTTGAGGCGTGAGTCACATCGACATATGGCTTTTATGTTGTGAATCGTAGTTTGGTTTTCATACATGTCTCTGCTTTATATAGACTAGTATGATTTCATTTCTGATATTTTCTGATTTCACATACTTAGTACTGTTATCTTGACCTCGCCGAAGTGCGTTCATCCGCAGTAGAGTACATCGGCCGTGGATCCTCGCTCTTAGGATCTCGATTCAGCGTTTTGGGAAGCTCGTTTCTCGGAGGCTTATCTTTTAGTATGTGTTCCACTGAGTTGTAGGTTCTTGTACATTCGGGGTATGGCGAGCCCTGTCCGTCATAGTCGTTGTAAATCTTAAGTGCAGAAGCTGTTGTGGGCAGGGTTGTAAAAGGATTAAACTGTTCGGGTTTTATGTATATACTGAAGGCAACTGTTTGGTTGGCCTGTTTATTTATTATATCTCTTGTTTCATGACTTATGTTTTATGTTCCGCTGATTTTCTCTGATGTATGTATCACTAGGGTGCCCGGGGTAAGGCACGATGCACCGAGTTGGGCGTTACAAAAGTGGTATCAGAGCAGTTAATCCTCGGAAAGTGTCTATAGACCGTGTCTAGTAGAGTCTTGATTATCGGTGTGTTGTGCACCACATCTATAATCAGGAGGCTATAGGACATTTAGGATTGGTTTCCATTCTTCTCATTCTGAGATCGTGCCTTAGAGCTGTGTTGTAAGTTGGACCCCTCTGACGTGTTTCGTTTTTACCAGTTATGCCTCTGCGAAAGGCAACCAGGGCCCAGAAGGGCAAGGCAGTCGAAGGAGCTGTTAGTAAGATACAGAAATGCGAGCGCGAGCGGCCGAGACTGAGTAGTGCTTGACGGCCCGAGTTTTGCGACGCCCGCCTGACCAAAGAGTTTAGACGCGGCGGTGGCTGCTGAGACTCTGATACACGAGCCTCAGGTCCACGATGCGGAGAGCGGGAGATGGGTCACAAGAGATGGCGATTATTGGCGAGTTGTGGCGAATATGAGAGATAAGTGGGCCTTGCGATTCCGATTCAGAAGACTGTAGTGCACCCGAGGCGAGCAGTTTGAGGCTACGGATTTCAGTTGTAGCCCGCTTTGAGTTTCTGGTCGGCGGAGGATGATCGCGAGGAGTTCATCCGTCGATTCTGAAGAGATCATGCGGGTGATCAAGGCTTGAGGCCCGAGTCTGTGACATTTGGGTCGCATCAGCTTCGTGATACAGCAGTCGATTGGTTTGACTACTGTGCGCTGTCCCGGGGAGAGCATGCCCTTCCACCGTTTGGGGCGAGTTTTGAGGCCTTCTGGCACATTTCTTGCCTCGCACAAATGAGGAGGGCTCGGGTAAACAGATTTTGATGTTGAGGCGTAGCGAGCGTCTGATTCGGGAGTACAATGTGAGTTCGACTCGTTGGCGGTATGTTCCG
The DNA here is from genome assembly GCA_029844215.1 of Przewalskia tangutica. Lineage (NCBI taxonomy): Eukaryota > Viridiplantae > Streptophyta > Magnoliopsida > Solanales > Solanaceae > Przewalskia > Przewalskia tangutica. The sequence goes on from CM056720.1 coordinate 93,752,562, forward strand.
CATTAGTAGCTAGTATGGAGGATCGAGTGCACCGATATGTTCTGGCTCGATGATTACCTAGCGAGAGTTGTTCGTGTTTCTCTTGTGGGCATGGACATTGCCGCGTTCAGCTCATGCACTTGGGTGCGAGGAGCGCAGATCGGCAGGTGGACGGCTTTCGAGAAGAAGGCCAAGACGGCGGATATTTTGGCGACTTTCGAGGCGGACCGCCTCGGCCAGACTAGTTATGTACCTCCGCCATTGCGAGTGGTCCTCCGCACGCCGGGACCCGGATATTCGAGGCGGTCGTGGCTCCCGGGTTTGAATGTTGAGGAGTAGGGGTGTTGGCGGATCACGATCACCCTACCTCGGTGTGGTCGATGTGGTAGACCGCATTTCGGGAGTGTCGTAGTACCAAGGAGCTTGTTATTCTTGCGGCCAACGGGGCCATATGACGAAGGCTGTCAGGCCGGGTAGCGGTAGGATAGCACGCCTACTAGGCGATTCTGCGGGCCACGGTAGGTCGCGGTGGAAGTTCGATTTTAGCGGTCCTGCAACCGCCTACTTGTATATCTTAACCATCTAGAGTTTTGTATGTTATGATAATGTATTAAGTGTTATGATCGGATAGCTTTGTGCTAAATTGTGACTTAGAAACATGCTTAGTGAAAAGGTAAGCACAGGGTGAGAAATGATGAACCTATATATATTACAGTTGAGACCTTAGATGTAAGGCGTCTTGAGTACAAGTTCTTGCAAGTGATCCTTGTCGAGTGCATTTTTATGCCTAGAATGTATTGTGTGATAAGTCCTGGTAGTGTGAAATGGAAGTGGTAGCTTTCGCGACTGTAGGGGTAAGATTGTTCCGGATCGGGAAACAAGAGCGTGATGCGTAAGTGGATCGGGTTGGGGCCATGTTGAGGGCCAACCCGCGGCCGGTTTCAAAGTGGGGTCAGCTCTGGGTGGTCCCACCAGGTGGTGGGGTCACGAGGGTGCTAGGCCCAGTTTGTATGACCATCGTATGAGTTGGTGGATATGTTCGACCAGAAGCGGATCGTGGAGGCCGGGAACGGCCTTAGAGAAGAACGAAGTTAGTAAGATGACCAAGCTTGGAGGTAGTGACTCCAAGGTTTTGCGAACTGAAGCAATGACTGAAGTGTGGTACGTATACTAGAAAAGTTCAAGTGTTCGAGAAGGGTACGACGAGGTAAGGGAAAAGTGAACGTGTGTGATCGTTTCTTTTCGAAATGAAGGTGCGAAAGATTATATTTTAGACCTTGGTAGGGACTTTTGAGGTAAGCAGGTGATTCCTCGTTGGCTTGGATTTGGGTTTTCGCGCGCATGTTATTTTTGTGGCCAGGTGTGGCATGTTTGGTTTCGTAAGTATAGTAGTGAAGGCTATACTGGCGCATGTTTGTGTTGAGACTTGAGAAGGAACATTCGGGACGAATGTTTCTAAGGAGGGGAGAATGTTATACCCCGTATTTCCAGAGTATGTACGTGGGGCGTGCGTAGAAAATTTGAACTTTTAATAAGGCTTGGCGAATTATTTTTGTGCACAACACGGTTAGAGTCGTTTTTTCGGCGAAGCGTTTTCCTGACTTTCGTAGGGAAAATTCGGCTATGTCATTTTTAATTTTTGCGGATTTTTCCGAGAGGCGAAACATTTTGGGCCAACGAGAGGCGACACTTGTCACCCTCTCATGGGGACGTTGACAACAAGTGGGACGATTTGGGTTGGCTTTTGTCAAGTAGTAGGTAGGATATTTTGGTGGTAGATGGATAAGGTGCACTTGGCAAGATCTTGGCCTACACTTGCTATGCACTTGGCATGATCTTGGCCATTGGTTGGCCTTTGCTAGACCTATAAATACCCCCTCTTTGATGACTTCTTCATCCATTCCACAAAGTTTCTAAGTCTTGAAAGCCTTCCTCTCCTTGTAGTGTCTCGTCAAACACCCCCCCCCTTAAGAAGGCCTTGGCAGAGTAGCATCCACTTTGAGGTGCTAGCCAGTGGGGTACCCCTAGCCTAGTTGTCTCGTATAAATACCCGCTTGTTGTGGTATAGAAATACTCTCCTAGTATTGTTATAATGTCCAAATACCTTGGCCCAAATACCTTGTAGTATTCCCAAGGTTACACTTATACAAGCCTGAAAATACCATTATACTTTCCTTTAGCCTCTAAACGAAACCTAAGGAAATCTTCACCGTAGTTGAAGTTGTAAGTAGAAGTTGGTTAGAACTTCTAAGGGTTGTTTGGGCAGTGGAGCACTCGGAGTAGGAGCTAAACCTTGCTCGGCGACATTATACTCGGATAATTTTGGGCTTATCGAGGTAAAACACTTGTCCTTCTATTGTAATTGGAAATTACATGTTGTTAGAATATATAGTTGAAGTATACTATATATAGAACTATACTTAAATCGTGGCAATGTCTTTTGACTTAAGCACGAAGAATTAAAGAAATGACTGTAATTACATAGGGCGTATTCTGATAGACTTGTGTAGTAGTACAGTGGAGTAGAATTGTACCGTTGGGGTTAGATGTATAACCCCACTGGTTGGCACAGTGTAGGCCTCGATAGAGGAGGAGATTTCTGTTGTGGCGGGGAGAGTCTTTGCCGAATTTTACGTAGATTATGGAACGTTGAGATCTAGATGTTAATAAGCGCCTTGTGGCCTTATAGGTTGAAGTAATACGTGTGGAGTGATCCACTTGGCAAGGAGTAGCGGCGGTTTGAGGTACTTGGGCGTTTTGCTATTAGTCGACAATCGTCGCGAGGTATGTGAACCTCTTCCTATCTCTTCTAGCATGATGTGTGAACTATGTAATGCGGTAGGCGTACGTGTGTTAATCGTGTTGATTGTTCTTAAAACATAAAGTGTTATAACGGCTTTATGGGAAGTCGGTTATAACAGCTTGATGTAGGTAAGAAAATACTTTGTGGTTTTAAAAGGTAACTGATGTGAATTATAACTGGCTTGTTATAATAAAGAACTTGATGTATTTCAAAGATTTATAAATCATTTTGAAGGAGAGTAACACTTGGTTTTAAAGGTTTTAAAAGAGTTATACTAGCTTTATGGGAGTTAGGTATAATGTCTTAAGAGAGGTAAAGAAAATGGTTTCTTGATGTTAGAAGTTAAGAGACTTGATCTTATAAGATAAGAGACTTAACTTATTAGTTTTAATGTGGATGTTTGTGTGAAACCTCATTCGTGAGTAATGAGTACTTGGTTTATTTAAAAGAATAATGTTTCTTGATTTGGAAATCGAATGTGTGCAAACAGACCCTGCAGCGTTAATAAAGGAAAATGTATTAAATAATGATGAATTGTATTAAAACCAGAAACCTCCATCTGCATAGAAACTAAGATGAGACAAAATGATATACATTTTCTAGACCATGGTCTTTGTAATAAGAATGTTGTAAACAAGAATAACCTATTCTCACGTGAGACATATTGTTCTAAAAGGAATCAAGTGATTAAGTTTATGAACTATGAAACCATTTGAAAATGAAAAGCTTGAGTAATTGAAACTAGGCAAAGCTGGAACTTAGGAAAAGAATGTTGTTACTTGATTTTGAAAAGGAATGTGGGTTGGTCATTCTAATACTACGGTATCGGGTGACTTTTATAAAAATCTGGATCTCTTTTAAAGAACTTAACGTATGTAGTACTTTGGGGTTAAAAACCCGACTTTGGCATAAAATGAAAGTACTTTGAGTTGTGTGAAACTTGCCTATGCTTGTTGTTGTGAAACTTACTGCTTGTTGTTGTGAAACTTGCCTATGCTTGTGATGATAGCCTTTGTTGTGCAAGTGTGGTATTTACGTGTTTCCGCCTCTCGATAGAGGCCGGTTGACTTGTTGAGAACTTACTTGGATGTCTTTGGCGGTGATGGAGAATTTCACGGGTATGTTTTCATTTTGATAAGCTCTTGTTGTTGATGTCACATGGACATGTCTACACCCGATGCATTCGGGCATGTGGCCATGCGGCCTTGTTATTGTTGATGTCACATGGACATGTCTACGTCACGATGCATTCCGGGCATGTGGCGTACGGCGGGGTTGACCACCCGATGTATTGTTATTGAGGTTACATGGGCATGTCTACACCGTCGGATTCGGCATGTGGCCATGCGGCCTTGTTATTGTTGCATCATGGACATGTCTACACCGATGCGATATTCCGGGGCATGCGGCCATGATCACACGATTGATGTTGTGGGCGTGAGACCCATAGTTATATTTGAGTGATGACTTGGCGTGAGTCACGATCGACATGTTGCTTTTATGTTGTGGAATCGTAGTTTGGTTTTCATACATGTCTCCCGCTTTATATAGACTAGTATGATTTCATTTCTGATATTTTACGCTTTCACATACTTGGTACTGTTATCTTGACCTCGCCGAGGCTGCGTTCATGCTGCAGTAGAACATCGGCCGTGGATCCTCGCTCTTAGGATCTCGATTATTTTGGAAGCTCCGTTTCTCGGAGGCTTATCTTTTGGTATGTGTTCCACGAGTTGTAGGTTCTTGTACATTCGGGTATGGCGGGCCTGTCCGTCATAGTCGTTGTAAATCTTAAGTGCAGAGAAGCTGTTGTGGCGGGGTTGTAAAAGGATTAAAGCGTTGGGTTTTATGTATATCACGAAAACATTTTGGTTGCTGTTTATTTATTATATCTCTTGTTTCATGACTTATGTTTTATGTTCGCTGATTTTCTCGATGTATGTATCACTAGGGTGCGGGGTAAGGCACGATGCGGGCGGGTTGGGCGTTACACCTTCAATGGCGAATTAAGACAAGTGGTGGGCAAGTGGAGGTGTAGATTTGGACAAGTGTGTGTGGGTCCTTATCCATCTACCACAAAATATCCTACCAAACATTGACCAATTGTTTTAGGCCAAAAATGAAAAAATGTGCAAGTGTGCCCTCCAATTGTCCTTTGAGGTGACCACGTCCCTCCCATTGGTCAAAATATTTTATCTCTCGAAAAATCCATAAAATTAAATTATTGAACACGCAAAATTCCCTTACACGGTTCGGAAAATTCTCCGTCGGAAAAACAAATCTTTTCGCTAGTTGTGAACAAATTTCGTCCCTTATGCCTACTTAAGGCTTAAACTTTTGTACGTACGCCCTCACGTACATATTATGGAAATACGGGGTATAACATTCTCCCCTCCTTAGAAACATTCGTCCCGAATGTTCCTTCTCAAGACAGATAACGATAAAGTTCCTCTTAACTTAAACAAGTTGCCAATGCCACACCTGGCCACAAAATAACACACGCGCTACCCAAGTCAATGAGGAATCACTCCTACATCACAAAAGCTTCCACCCTGGTCTAAAGGATACTCCCTTCGCATCTTCACTTCACAACAAAATGATCTCTTTTATTCTGCTAACACACGTTCACTTCTTTCCTTCGTCACCGCCATCGTACACCCAAACTCTCTCCCTAGTACACATTCCATACTCGGTCATACACGCTTTCCAAAACTTTGAGTCACCCTCCAAACTTGGTCATCTTACTAGCCTTGAATTCCTTCAAGGCCATTCGCCTTCACGATTCGATTCTGTCGAACATATCCACGAACTCATCGATGGTTACCTAAACACGGGCCTAGCACCCTCGTGACCCTACCACCGGTGGGTTCACCTCGAACCACCCCAAACCGGGCTGCGGGTCGACCATGAATGGTCCTCACCCGACCATGTCGCGCCAAACTCTTGTTCCCCGATTCGGAACAATCTTACCTATTCAAGTCCTGAAAGCTACCACTTTCATCTTACACAACCCATGGAATTATCCCACAATACATTAACGCATACTAAGTATTTTGACAAAGACTAACCGTAAAATCTTTTATTCAAGACGGCCTTACATCTAAGGTCTCAACGTGTAATATTCTAAGGTTCATACCTTCCCTGTCCCCATACTTAACCTTTCAACTAACCATGTCTCTAAACCACAATATACACAACGCTATCTGTACATAGTACTCAACATATAATCATCGTATCACGCATGTTAATCTCTAGAGGGTTAAGGATATACCTGAAAAATAGGCGGTTCAAAGGACCGCTAAAACTGGGAACTTCCGCGACCTCTGGTAGCTTGCAGGTGTATGAACATCTGCCTAGCTATGGAAGGTGAAGAACCCTCAATCGATCTAAGTAGTCATGCTATCCACGGTGCTACCTGCGGTGGAGTCTCTCGCCAAATGGCCTGTTGGCGCAAGCATAACAATCTCCTAAATTAGTACGACACTCACCCTTATGAATTTTTCCACAACGGACACCGAGACAAGGGTGGCCTCGTCAGCGAGCACTCCTACTACCACGAAAATCTGAAACACAGGAGCGACGCTCACGAATATTCGAATGTCGGGCGTGGATGACCACTCTGTCGGGCGGAGGTACATAACTAGTCTTCTTGAGGCGGTCGCCTCGAAAGTCGCTAAAAGACCTTGTCTGGCCTCTTACGCTGATCCGGTCATTCGCCGACCTCCGCTCCTCGCACGAGTGCATAAGCTGCGCGGAAATGTCAATGCCGTGAAGAGCTACGAACATCTCGCCAAGTAGTCGAGCCCGGTGGCGTGGCGCACGTCCCCATGCCGGCACTAACGCGGGGACGTCTGAAGCTAGTGAGCCAAACTCCATTGTACTCCGAACCGTCGCCGATCTGCCTCGATATCAAAAATATGTCGGACCGTGCCCTCTCATCTGCGGAGGCAAGAAGTGGTCGAAATGCCTCAGAACTCGTCCCCAATAGCCGGGCGCATGCTCCCCGGGCTCGCGAATCAAACGATCGGCTGCGGTATCACGCGGCCGATGTGAACCTAAGACCACTTACTCGGTCTCGAAGCCTTGATCACTCATGATCCGCTTATAATCGGATGAACTCTGCGGATCATCCTCGTGCCTCGATCCACAAAACATCGGGCGGCTCGAGAAAGTCCCGATCTCAAACTATCCGCCTCGGGTGAACTACGGGTACTCTGCGTCAGGAATCAGCTGCGGCTTATCCTCGTGCGCCACTATCACGCCAATAATCGGGCCATCTCTTTTACCCGACTCCTGCTCCGTGGGCTGGAGGCTCAATCTTGTGGTCTCGCGACCATCGACTACAACTTCTTTGAAATTGGCGGCGTCGCAAAACTCGCCCGTCAAGCGCTATCTCGTAATGACCAGGGCATGCGCCTCGTACTCCTCTGTATCCTACTAGCGGCTTCCTTGCCTTGCCCATCTGAGCGGGTTGCGTGCGCGGAGGCATAATCGGTGAAAACGAAATACGTCGAGGGTCGACTTATAACCAAACTCTAAAGGCACGATCTCGTAATGAAAAGAATGGAAACCAATCCTAAATGTCCTATAGCCTCGATTATAGATGTGGTGCATAACACATCGATAATCAAGACCTACTAGACACGGTGCAGACACTTTCAGAGATTAAGCTTCGATACCACTTTTGTCACGACCCGATCCCGGGCCCGTGACTGGTGCCTTACCCGGGCACCCAAGTAGTCATACATCAGAGTAAACAACGGAATATAAAAACAAGACATGAAACAATTATAGAATGAGAACAGTTTATCCATGAAAATATCGCCTTTCGGCATGTATATATACATAAAACTTGAACCGACAGTTACATCCTTACAAACCACCGCCAGATACTACGCACCTAAGAGTTTTTATACAACATGATGGGGACAGGCCCATACCACTCGAATGTACAAGTACTACGATGTGAGGGACTATACGAAAGATAAGCCTCGGAGAAATGGAGCTTCCAATACGCTGTGATCCATGAGCGAGGATCAACAATCGGTACCTACTCATGCATGAACGCAGGCCCAAGGAGGTCGATAACAGTACAGTATGTGGCCCGAAAATCGTAAATGAAATCATAGTAGTCTATATAAAGCGGAGACATGTATGATAACCAAACTACATCCAATAAATAGCGATCCACGTAAGTCGTGACTTACGCCTCAAAGTCATCACTCGAATATAACTATGGGTCTCACGCCTCAACATCAATCATGCGTGGAATACCTTCCTCACCCAAATGATATGATAAAATAACACCAGAGTACACATAAACACGTGTCCCACTGAGTCATAAACCGTCACGGGCAAGTCAGAAGGCTAACTACCATACCAAAGCCGCGTCATCAATCGAATCGGGCAAGTACGAAGCCAACTACCGGATACCAAAGTCGTACTAACAATACTATACAACCAAACCACGGTCGGACGGCAAGTACGAAAGCCAACTACCGATACAAAGCCGTGTCACGAGCTCACCGGCAAGTACGAGGGCTAACTACCAGATAACGGCGTATCAGACTTCGCCACGAAGGCGTCTGGCAAGTACTGCCAACTACGGATACCAAAGCGTGTCACGTGTGGCCGGCAAGCGTGGCTAACTACGGATACTGCCGTATCACGAGACTTCTCCACTAAACCGAACGGGCAAGTCGAAGGCTAACTACAGTACTAAGGCGAATCGCCACGAGGCGGGGCAAGTGCGAAGCCAACCACGGATACCAAGTCCGAACGGTAAAACCTCGTGGAGCTAGTCCACGGAATAACGCTTATCAACAAGAAGCGCACTGGAATCTCTCCACACCGATGCGTCGAGTAAGATCATAACAAATCAACGGCCTCCATCGAGACGCGGTGGTATAGAAATACAATACTAGCACGACAAGGCTATCACACGCACATAGGCAAGTTACACAACTCAAGGTACTTTCATTTTATGCCAAAGTCGGTTTTAACCCCAAAGTACTACGACGTTAAATTCTTTTAAAGGATCCATTTCTTTTACAAAGGTCACCCGCCACGAATTCCCGTCTGCGGCGGTGTGCCCTACTGAGCACCTTCTGTAAACATCGAGAAAATCAGCGAACATACATGAAACTTATAAATAAAACATCTAAGTAATACAACAGTTAGCGATAGGGCTACCTTCCATACATATATAAAAACAACCAAGTAGTTTCCTCCTTCTTTTACAAACCGACCACAATATGTGACTACGGACCTCAAGAGTGTGTTATAACCATCACTGTGGGACAAGGCCCCGCCGTACCCGAATATACATAGCCATGACAACTCGGAACATCGAGCCATCTCGAAATCGTGAACCGTGATCCTAAGCTCGCGGATCCATAATCGTAATACCTAAACTGCGGACATTTAACGCAGCGGCCCGAAGTCGATTAACAGTTAATATGGAACAGAAATAACGTCTGATGTGAGATCATAATCGTACAAAAGAATGACAAGGACAAGTATAAAAATACATACGGATCCGCCGTGTCATTACCACTTATGAACTTAATTTCACATCAATATCTTTTCCATTCCATTAAGAGTTATAGCCATCTTACGTACTTACTTAGGAGAAGTCATTAAGTTCATTTCTATCTAACTTACTTATCTTTCATAACATAGTCCGCCCACTACGGAGGGACACATATACCCACTGGCCAACGGGACGATCCACCAATATCAAAGCACGCCCGTGGAATCCCCCATCACTGTCGACAGCTAAAAGTGTAAAACATAACCATGGGTCTCACGCCCATAAAATCAATCAAAACAGGTGGTATAACGTCTGGGGGCTTGCCCCTCATTTATACTCTCTTACCGGGAGAAGGTGGTAAGGGGTATAACGTCTTGGGCTTGCCTCATTTATACTCTTACCGAGAAGGTGGTATAACGTCTTGGGGCTTGCCCTCATTTATACTCTTACCCTATCTCGACGGTCGTCAATAACACATAAAGTGGGTGGTACATCGTCTTGGGATTTACCCTCACTTATACTCTTACCACGGAGTAGGTGGTATAACGTCTTGGGCTTGCCTCAATTATACTCTTACACTAACTCAACCTGCAAACATACATAACATAAGCACTCCGACTTATCATACATAACATAAGCACTACGACTTATCATACATAACATAAGCACTACCGAACATCATACATAACATAAGCCTACTTATCATACATAACATAAGCACTACTGGGATTATCATACATAACATAAGCACTACCGCTTATCATACATAATATAAGCAAGTTAAGAAATCCCCTAACTTCTTATTAGCTTGTTCATATACACTCTCATTTTTTGTTTACTTAAGGCACTAACATGTCATTATAAAATCCGGGAATTTAACCCAACGTACTACGTGCCTCTACTCCTTTAAAATGATTCTCTTTCAAACAAAACTTCCAAGATACTAATAACCGTAGTATCAAGTCATATCTAATTTTCACGACAAGTCACAATACTTTTTAGAAATACAATTATAGGCTTCTAAATCAAGTGACTTCTTTCTTTAAAACCTTAAGCAATTGGTACCTTTAAAACAATTTTGCCCTTCTTTATTTCAAATCATTACTTTGCTTACAATACTGAAGAAACCCATTCTTTTAAATCTTCCATAAAGTTGTTATAACCAACTTCCCATAAAGCCGTTGTTATACCCCGTATTCTCAGGGTATGTATGCAAGGACGTACGTACGAGAGCACGACAGAAAAATTGGAAAGGAAGAAAGAGGTGATTCTTCCACGGAAAAAGTTTCCGGTTTTTGTAAGGAAAAATGTTCGTTGAAGGAATTGGGTTCCCATTTGGAATTTGGGCTTCTTAGATTATATTAGAATTTTGAGATTTTATTTTGAAATGGTCACGTGGGGCCACGGAGAAATTTACTGGTTTTGTAGGCCCACTTTGTTTTGAGATTTTGGCCATTGTGGATATTTTTGGAAGACGTTTTATGAGGGCCAATAGGTGGGTGACACGTGTCACCCCGCCTAGGTGGCTTGGCGGTTACCTTTGTGCACAACAGTTAAGTCGTTTTTCGACGAAACGTTTTCGTAACTGCGAAGGAAAATTCGGCTATGTCGTTTTGTATTTTTGCGGATTTTTCCGAAAGGCGGAACATTTTGGGTTAACAAGAGGTGACACTTGTCACCTCGCCGACGCCTTGGGCGGTTTGGCACTCGGCGATTGGTGCCTTGTTGTGGCATTGTTTTGTGCAATGTTTTGTGCAATGTTTTGTGGCTTGTTTTGTGGAGTAGGGACTAGGGTGCACTTGGCTTGATCTTGGCCTTACACTTGCCTTGCACATGGCTTGATCTTGGCCATTGGTTGGCCTTTGGTTTTGCTATAAATACCCCTAAGCTTCAAGACTTCTTCATCCAAAAATCTTCCAAGTCTTGAGTCCCTCTCCCTCCTTTGAGTGTGTTCTCGCCCTAAGCCTTCCCCCCCTCCAGTGGCCTTGTGGCAGAGCCTCCTCCCCTTTGTGGTGCTAGCCTGGGTACCCCTAGCCTAGTTGTTTCGATAATACACCCCACCTCTTGGTAGAAATACTCTCCGAGTATTGTTATAATGCCCAAAATACCTTAGCCTTTACCTTGTTATTCCAAAAGTTACCTCTATACTTAGAGCCCGGAAATACTACCTTTTGTCCTTTTAGTCTCAAACCAAACCCTAAGGAAATCTTCATAGTTGGTTGAAGTATTTGAGTGAAGTTGGTTAGAACTTAAGGGTTGTTTGGAGGCGGATTGGAGCGCCGAGTAGGAGCTAAACCTTGCTCAGGATCGACATTATAACTTGGATAATTTTGGGCTTGTCGAGGTAAATGTTCTTGACCCCTTATTGTAATTGGAGATTACATGTTGTAGGAATATATAGTTGAGGTATACTATATATAGAATCAACATTATTGTGCGTGATGTATTTTGACTTAAGCACAATGTAAAGAAAAGAACGAATCGTATTTACATAGGGTGTATTGCGATGGACTTGTGTAGTATTCTTTGAGTAGAATTGTACACGTCCGGTTAGGCGTGTAAACCCCCCGCGTTGGCTTGGTAGCAGCCTCGATAGAGGAGGAGATTTACGCTGTGTGTGCGGGGAGATGCTTTGCGATTTTTCATAGAATATGGAACCGTGCGGTTAGAAGTTAATAGACGTTTGTGGCCTTATAGGTGGAAATCTGCGAGTAGCGTATTCTACTTGAAGAGTGGAAACGGCTGCAATTCTGATCTTGTGGGCGTTTTGCTTATTATCGATACTCGTCGCGAGGTATGTGAACCTCTTCCTATCTGTTCTAGCATGATATGTATGTATCTATGTAGTGCGGTGGACGTCACAGTGCTAAGTGTATTTGTTTGGTTTAAACATAAAGTGTTATAACGGCTTTATGGGAAGTTAGTTATAACACTTTATGTAGGTAAGAAAATGGTTTCTTGATGTTAGAAGTTAAGAGACTTGATCTTATAAGATAAGAGACTTAACTTATTTGTTTTAATGTGGATGTTGTGTGAAACCTCATTCGTGAGTAATGAGTACTTGGTTTTAAAGGGATAATGTTTCACGATTTCGGAATCGAGAATGTGTATCGGCAGGACCCTGCGGCGTTAATAAATGAAAATGTATTGAATAATGATGTGTTGTATTAAAACCAGTAGAAACCTCCATCTGCATAGAAGCTAAGATGAGACAAAATGATATTACATTTTCTAGATCATGTCTGCTGTAATAAGATCGTTATAAACAAGAATAAACTACTCACATATATGACATATGTTACTCAATTGTTTTAAAAGAGATTAAGACTATGAATTATGAAACCTTTCTAAAATAAGTGACTTGAGCATTTGAAAGTAGGCAAACTTGAACGCTTGGAAAATAATGTTGTTACTTGATTTTACAAAGGGAAGTGTCTTGTTTACTTAAAAAGATAGTCACGATTTTTATACTACGTGGTGTGACTTATGTGAAAGTACTTTGAGTTGTGTGAAACTTGCCTATGCTTGTGATGATAGCCTTTGTTGTACAAGTGTTGTATTTACGTGTTCTGGCGTCTCGATAGAGTAGGTTGACTTGTCGAGAACTTACTTGGACGTCTTTGGCGACGGAGAATTCCACGGGTATGTTTCCATTTTAATTCTTGTCTTGTTGTCGATGTTACATAGACATGTCTACACCGGTAGAATGCGAGGCATGTGGCCGTGCGGCGGGGTTGATCACCCAAAGATATTGTTGATGATGTCACGTGGACGTGTCTACACCGAGGTAGAATTCCGGCATGTGGCCATGGGGCATTGGTATTATTGTTGCATCATGGACATGTCTACCGAGGCGAGATTCCGGGGCACGCGCCATGATGCGAACATGATTGATGTTGTGGCGTGAGACCCATAGTTATATTTGGTGATGACTTGAGGACGTGAGTCCCGATCGACATGATCGCTTTATGTTGTGAATCGTAGTTTGGTTATCATATATGTCTCACCTTTTTATAGACTAGTATGATTTCATTTACGTGATTTTTCGATTTCACATACTTGGTACTGTTGTCTTGACCTCTTCGGGGCCGCGTTCATGCCGCAGTAAGTACATCGGTCGTGGATCCTCGCCACGTGATCACGATTCAGCGTATTGGAAGCTCCGTTTCTCCGAGGCTTATCTTTTGGTATGTGTTCCCTGAGTTGTAGGTTCTGAACATTCGTGGTATGGCGGGGCCCCTGTCCGTCATAGTGTTGTAAATCTTAGAGTGCAGAAGCTGTGGGCGGGGTTGTAAAAGGATTAAACTGCTCAGTGTTATGTATATCACGAAGGCAACCGCTTTGGTTGCTTGCTTATTATTATATCTCTTGTTTCATGACTCATGTGTTATGTTCCATTGATTTTCTCGATGTATGTATCACTAGGGTGCCTGGTAAGGCACGATCCACGGGCAGTCGGGGTGTGGCCGTTATAACTCTTTATTTCTTAGACGAATTCATTCATTTGATAACCAAGAAACTTATACTTCAATTCAAATCACATAGCTTTCAAAATACTTCAAGTCTCTTAACTTTTAGGAAAACCAGTTTCTTAACTTAGAATGGCAAGAAAACAATACTTTCCAAATCAAGTATTCTATACTTTTAAATCAATTCATTTCTCCTTTAAGAATCAAGTCTCATAACTTGAAAAATAAAGTCCCTTAACCTTTTAACAATTTGAGGTCCATAGTCTTAAAACTTCATACGTAAATTCTTATAAATTAAGCAACATATACTTGGTGCGTTGTGAATAAGTTATACTTATTTATAACTATCTTAATCAAGTAGCCATGATCTAGAAAATGTAATACAATTTTGTCTTATCTTAGCTTCTATGCAGATGGAGAATTCTACTTGTTTTAACACAATTAATTGTCATTACATTTTCCTTTATTAACGCTGCAATGGCTTGTTCGATACTTATTCTTATTCGTGCCGTAAATTAGCCAAGTCAACTTGGCTCCAAAATACCTCCTAACGACTCTTACCAACATCCCCATAAGACTTGGTAAGAACTTAGGATAACTTATACATAACCTTTACGTAGAGTAAATCGACATACATACCTCTTAACTTCTAAGAGTAGAAGGAATAATGAAATAGTACTACATGTATATTCCATACATAGAATCATGTCAAAAGAAGGAAGAGGTTCACATACCTCGCGACGATTATCGACAAGTAGCAAAAAGCTCCAAAGTACTTCCACCTTGAGCTATTCCATTCTTCAAGTAGGATACGCTATACTTAGTACATCAACCTATAATGGTCACCATACGTCCATTAACCTCTTACTTCATACGTAGAATATTTTAGGTGCTAAGTCGCTAAATTCTACGGAAAATCGGACAGCACCTCCTTTGTTTTTACTAACTTTGCCACCTTTTTCAAGGCCGAATACAATAACCAAACAGCCTCAATTGGCTCACAACAATATAGAAGGTATTCCAATGCAAATGAATAACTAAACAGCCCCAATTGGCTCACAACAATATAGAAGGTATTCCAATGCAAATGAACAACTAAACAGCCCCAATTGGCTCACAATTTAGAAAGTAGTTCAATACAAATGAATAACAAACTAAAAGTCCAAATTCGGCCACCTTGAGTTCAACCAAACCAATTCTTATCAAATTTCCATTTCAATCCAAATTGGTAGCATAACATGATATCAAGTCGCATTTGATTATAACAATCCATAATCTCTAAGTAGGTAACATGCGACGATTTCTAACTACGACCAACTTGAAATCCAACTTCAAATGGCTAATGTGTCATTTCGGTTCTTAGGCTACAACAATTCATAACACTTATAAAACTTCAACACATATGCTTCATGCTAGTAAAATGTAAGGCTAACAATACATAATCTTGTAACACTTAAAGAGAACAAAATTATACCTCAACGAATCTCAATCTAACTTCCAAATCCGAAGTCGCTCCTTAGCAACTTAGAGCCTCTTCAAGACACTTCAATCCGCTACTTGAGACCCTTAGAACAATACCAACAACTTTCCTTCAAACCTCCAATCCAAAACCTAGAAAGCCACTAGGTTTTCACTTTGCGACTAATACGAAAACTCTCTTTTCCAGGATTTTCTATTGAGATACACTTACATAACACTCATGAACCTTGGTTTAAAGTGTGGGGCTTAAAGAACAAGAAACGAAATTTTTTTCTTCCTTGGGTGTGTGAACCCGAGAGCAAAGCCTAGGAGTTCTTCAATTTTCTTCAAATTTTTGGCTAAGTGTGGACTTGTCTCACTACTAGTAGTAATATAAATCACATTGGAGGTTCAAGATGCAAACAAATGGGTGGTTTGGATGAGCTTTACTTAAATATCAAGGCTTGTGGGACCTTTGACTTTGGTCAAGATTGTCAAGCTTCACTACTTGCAAGACTTTGTCATCCAAGACTATGGTCAATGACCATATTGGCCATGCCTAAATCGTCCAAGGCATCCTAAGGGGGGGGGTGACACGTGTCGCCCTCCCGTTCGTCACAACAAAACGTTTTCCGACAATTTCATAATTCCTATAAATTCTTACAAGTCTCAAATCTTGACACTTATGAGTTCTTACGTACGTTCTTAAAACATGTCCTGTAAAATACGGGGTGTAACATTCTTCCCCCCTTAGAAACATTCGTCCCCGAATGTTCTTTCGGAGTCATACTTATAATTAGCGACATAGTTCCCTTTCACAACCCCGACATACCAATAATGCCACACATGGCCCTAATACCTCGCACACGCACATCCGTCCATCATAAGCCCAAAAGAGATTACCTTTTCGTACTTCCAACTCTTTCTAACATACATACATAACTTCCATACCTTCCCGGTACCTAGTTAGTCTCTACCAATTCCTGGTGACCTAAAATCATTATAGGCAACATGCGTCTGACCCTCATACATAACTCCGTATAGATGTATGTCACAATACCAACTATACTATAATCCATACCAACCTGGATACGCAATCCACATAGTCCTTCCTGGGTCTCTGCTGCCTTTCTCGTAGCTGCAATCAACATAACTCGTTAGGGAGAGACGACCCTAACAACACAGCTCTATCGCACGATCTCAGAGTGAGAAGAATGGAAACCAATCCTAAATGTCCTGCAGCCTCCCAATTATAGATGTGGTGCACAACACACCGATAATCAAGACTCTACTAGACGATGCGTAGACACTTTCCGAGGACTAATTGCTCGATACCACTTTTTGTCACGACCACCGGATCGCGGATCGTGCCCTACAGGCACCCTTACGAAAAACATCGAGAAAATCAGCGGAACATACATGAAACTTATAAATAAAACATCGGAATGTCTGACAAGTTAGCGATAGGGCTACCTTCCAAGATATATATAAAAACAACCAAAGCGGTTGCCTCGCTTTCTTTTACAAATCGACCCATGATATGTGACTACAGCACCTCTAAGAGTGTTAAGATAAACACTGTGGCGGGACTAGGCTCCGCCGTACCCCTGAATATACATAGCCATGAAAACTCCGGAACATTGGAGAGATCTCAAAATGCTTAACCGGGATCCTAAGCTCGCGGATCCATAGCGTAATACCTAAACGCGGACATGAACGGCCCCGAAGAAGTCGCATAACAGTGCGAATATGGAATGAAATAACGTCTGATGAAATGATCATAATCGTACAAAAGAATGACAAGGACAAGTATAAAAATACATACGGATCTGCGTGTCATTACCACTTATGAACTTAATTTCACATCAATATCTTTTTCCATTCCATTAAGAGTTATAGCCATATCTTACGTACTTACTTAGGAGAAGTCATTAAGTTCATTTCTATCTAACTTACTTATCTTTCATAACATAGTCCGGCCCACTACGGAGGGACACATATACTACTCGGCCCAAACTGGGACGCGATCAGTCACACCAATATCAAAGCATGCCCGTGGAATCCCCCATCACTGTCGACAGCTAAAAGTGTAAAACATAACCATGGGTCTCACGCCCATAAAATCAATCAAAACAGGTGGTATAACGTCTGGGGGCTTGCCCCTCATTTATACTCTTACCCTGGAGAAGGTGGTAAAGCAGGGGGTATAACGTCTTGGGGCTTGCCCCTCATTTATACTCTTACCCTGGAGAAGGTGGTATAACGTCTTGGGGCTTGCCCCTCATTTATACTCTTACCCTATCTCGACCGGTCGTCAAATAACACATAAAGCAGGTGGTACAGCGTCTTGGGGATTTACCCCTCACTTATACTCTTACCCTGGAGAAGGTGGTATAACGTCTTGGGGCTTGCCCCTCATTTATACTCTTACCCTAACTCAACCGGCCATCATACATAACATAAGCACTACCGACTTATCATACATAACATAAGCACTACCGACTTATCATACATAACATAAGCACTACCATCATCATACATAACATAAGCACTACTGCATCATACATAACATAAGCACTACCGGCTTATCATACATAATATAAGCAAGTTAAGAAATCCCCTAACTTCTTATTAGCTTGTTCATATACACTCTCATTTTTTGTTTTCTTAAGACACTAACATGTCATTATAAAATCCGGGAATTTAACCCAACGTACTACGTGCCTCTACTCCTTTAAAATGATTCTCTTTCAAACAAAACTTCCAAGATACTAATAACCGTAGTATCAAGTCATATCTACTTTTCACGACAAGTCACAATACTTTTTAGAAATACAATTATAGGCTTCTAAATCAAGTGACTTCTTTCTTTAAAACCTTAAGCAATTGGTACTTTTAAAACAATTTTCCCCTTCTTTATTTCAAATCATTACTTTGCTTACAATACTGAAGAAAACCATTCTTTTAAATCTTCCATAAAGTTGTTATAACCAACTTCCCATAAAGCCGTTATAACTCTTTATTTCTTAGACGAATTCATAATCTTGTAACACTTAAAGAGAACAAAATTATACCTCAACGAATCTCAATCTAACTTCCAAATCCGAAGTCGCTCCTTAGCAACTTAGAGCCTCTTCAAGACACTTCAATCCGCTACTTGAGACCCTTAGAACAATACCAACAACTTTCCTTCAAACCTCCAATCCAAAACCTAGAAAGCCACTAGGTTTTCACTTTGCGACTAATACGAAAACTCTCTTTTTCCGGGAATTTTCTATTGAGATACACTTACATAACACTCATGAACCTTGGTTTAAAGTGTGGGGCTTAAAGAACAAGAAACGAAATTTTTTTCTTCCTTGGGTGTGTGAACCCGAGAGCAAAGCCTAGGAGTTCTTCAATTTTGCTTCAATTTTTTGGCTAAGTGTGGACTTGTCTCACTACTAGTAGTAATATAAATCACATTGGAGGTTCAAGATGCAAACAAATGGGTGGTTTGGATGAGCTTTACTTAAATATCAAGGCTTGTGGGACCTTTGACTTTGGTCAAGATTGTCAAGCTTCACTACTTGCAAGACTTTGTCATCCAAGACTATGGTCAATGACCATATTGGCCATGCCTAAATCGTCAAGGCATCCTGGGGGTGACACGTGTCGCCTCCCGTTACAACAAAACGTTTTCCGACAATTTCATAATTCCTATAAATTCTTACAAGTCTCAAATCTTGACACTTATGAGTTCTTACGTACGTTCTTAAAACATGTCCTGTAAAATACGGGGTGTAACACACCCGATACCCGTAGTATTAAAAATAGAGTGACTAACATTTTAAGTAGACCAAAACAACTTCCATACTTTCCTTTTTAAAATTAAGTAACAACATTCTTTTCCAAAGTTCAAGTTTGCCTAATTTCAAATATTCACGTCTCTTATTTTCGAAAGGTTTCGTAGTTCATAGTCTTAATCACTTAATAATATAATCTCTTTTAAAACGATTGAGTAACGTATGCCTTATATGTGAGTAGGTTATTCTTCTTTATAACAATCTTATTAAAGCAGCCATGATCTAGGAAATGTAATACAATCTTGTCTTATCTTAGCTTCTATGCAGATGGAGGTTTCTACTGGTTTTAATATAATTACTTAATTGTCAATACATTTTCCTTTATTAACGCCAGTTGGTTCGCTCGATACTTATTCTCATTTCCAAATCAAAACATTATTCTTTAAAGACCAAATACTCATTACTCACGAATGAGGTTTCACACTTTTTAATAAAATTCATATCAATTCAATTAAGTCAAGTCTCTTATCTTTTAAGATCAATAAATCATTCTTTTTATCTCTCTTAAGACGTTATACCTAACTTCCCATAAAGCTAGTATAACTCTTAAGCTTTCAAAACAAAGTATTACTCTTCTTTCAAAAACGATTCTTAATTCTTTTGAAATACTTCAAGATTCTTTATTATTTAAAACTTAAGTCAAAAGACATCGAAGTAAAACCACGTTCAGTTAACACACGTACATCTACCGTACTATATATATTCTTTTAAAATATCATGCTCAAGAGGATAGGAAGAATCACATACCTCGCGACGATTACCGACAATTAACAAATAGCTCCAAAATCGTAATCCTCGCTAGCCTTTTCCACCTTCGAGTAGAATACGCTACTCGCAGATTCAACCTATAACGGTCATATAAGTCTATCAACGCCTAGACTACTCAGAGAATAATTCTAGATACAAGATTCCTTATTCTATGGGAAAAATTGGGCAAGACTTCCCTACCCACAAATTACACAAGTCTCATCAGTAAATACAATCTATGTAAATCTGATTCAATCTTCTTTAATATTCTTGATGTGATTTCAATTCAATTCTCTTCTCTTATACCATCCTTATATATATCTTATACTCATTTCTATACTACTACATTATGTAATTTCCATTTACAATAGAAGGTCAAGAGTATTTACCTCGATAAGCCCAAAATTATCCAAGTTTAAATGTCGATCCCGAGCAACGCTTAGCTCCTACTCGTGCTCCAACCCGCTCCAAACAACCCTTAGAAGTTCTACGCAACTTCTTCTTAATACTTCAACCAATTATGAAGATTTTCCTTAGGGTTTCGTTTTTGGATCAAGGAAGTATAATAGTATTTCGGGCTTTTAGTATAGGGTAACCTTGGAATACTACAAGGTATTTGGGCTAGTATTTTGGAATAAGAACAATACTTGGAGAATATTTTCTACCAAGGGGGTATGTTTGGACGAGAGCAACTCCAAGGAATGGGGGTGTGGCGGCTAAACTACTACAAGTGAGGAGGAGGACTTGGACGAGAATTTCACTACAAGGGAGGGAGGGAGGGATTTTTAAGACTTAGAAGTCATTTGAGGGATGAAGAAATCCTTCAACTAAGGGGGGTATTTATAGGGCCTTCAATGGCCAAGATTAAGACAAGTGGTGGGCAAGTGGAGGGTGTAGATTTGGACAAGTGTGTGTGGGTCCCACCTTATCCATCTACCACACAAAATATCCTACCAAACATTGACCAATTGTTTTAGGCCACAAAAAATGAAAAAAACGTGCAAGGTGTGCCCTCCAATTCGTCCACTTTGAGGGTGACACATGTCACCCTCCCATTGGTCCAAAATATTTTATCTCTCGGAAAAATCCGCAAAAATTAAATTATTGAACACGCAAAATTCCCTTACACAGTTCGGAAAATTCTCCGTCGGAAAAACAAATCTTTTCGCTAGTTGTGAACAAATTTCGTCCCTTATGCCTACTTAATGCTTAAACTTTTGTACGTACGCCCTCACGTACATATTCTGGAAATACGGGGTATAACACATGTTATAAAGCCGCAATCGATTATAACAACTAAAATCTTCAAGTAGATAACATGCGACGATTCTAATTATCGACTAAATTGTATTTCAATTTCAAATTGCTAACAATGTCATTTCAGACTTAGGCTTCCAATATCCATAACACTTATCAATCTTCAATACATATACTTCATGCTAGTTAAAATGTAAGGCTACAACAATATGTAATCTTATAACACTTAAGAGAACAAGATTGTTACCTTGACGAGCCTTAATCCAACTTCAAGTACGAATTGATCCCTAGCAACTTAGAGCCTCTCCTTGACACTCCAATCCGCCACTTGAAGCCCTTAGAAGATCACAAACAACTTTCCTTCAATTTCCAATCCAAACCTATGAAAGCGACTTAGGTTTTCTGTCACGACCCGACCTCGGGCCCGCGACTGGTGCCTTACCCCGGGCACCCTAGTGATACAACATCAGAGAAAATCAGCGGAAATAAAAACTAAAACATGAGACAAGACATAAAGTATGAAACAGGCTAACCAAAACGGTCACCTTCCTGAATATATACATAAAAACCCGAACAGTTATCCTTTTTACAAACTCTGCCCACAACAGTGTTACAGACCTCTAAGAGTTTTATAACAACAACTATGACGGGACAGGGCCCCGCCATACCCCTGAATGTATAAGAACCTACAGACTCAGGGTAACATACCAAAAGATAAGCCTCCGGAGAAACGGGGCTTCCCAATACACTGAACTGTGATCCTATGAGCGAGGATCCACAACCGATGTACCTCTACCTGCGGCATGAACGCAGCCCCCCGAAGGAGTCGGTCTGGCAAGTACCAAGTATGTGGCCTCAAAATCGTAAATGAAATCATAGTAGTCTATATAAAACAGGAGACATATATGATAACCAAACTACATTACATAACATGTAAGCAGTCACGTCAAGTCAGGGACTCACGCCCTCAAAGACATCACTCAAATATAACTATGGGTCTCACGCCCACAACATCAATCATGCCCGTGGAATACCTTCCTCACTGCCGGCAGTATATGATATAGCAACACCAAGGAATACACATGAACACCAGGTCCCACCTGTGTCATAACAACCGCACGCAAGTGACGGGCAAGTGCTAACTACGGATACCAAAGCCGCATCATCAATCGGCCGGCAAGTAAAGCCAACTACTAGATACCAAGGTCGTAATAACAATACTATGCTACCAAACCACGGTCGACACGGGGCAAGTAATGAAGCCGACTACCAGTACCGTGTCGTGGTGGCCGGGCAAGTACGGCTAACTACTGTGTACCAAGGTTATACCGTATTTCGCAGTATGCGTAAAGGAATACGTACAAAAAGTTTGGTCTTAAAGTTAGGCCTTGGACGATTTTTAGGCACAACTCACAAAGCGAATAGTTTTCCCACGAAACGTTTCCACAGAATAAATTCCGCTATGCCATTTCTATTTTTTGCGGATTTTTCCGAGAGACGAAACATTTTGGACCAACGGGAGGGCGACACTTGTCACCCTCCAATTGATGGATGTGAAGCGTCCATATGGCCGATTGGAGTTGCCAACTTGGTCAAGTTGTTGGTAAGATATTTTGTGTGCAAGTTGGCTAGGTACACTTGCCCAAATCTTGACCCTACACTTGCCTTGCACTTGTCTTCATCTTGGCCATTGGTTGGCCATCCCTTGACCTATAAATACCCCTCTTGAGATGAAGAGTTCTTCATCCACAAAAGCTTTCAAGTCTAAAAATCCTTCCTCTCCCTTTGTAAGCAATTCGTCCAACACACCCCTCCCGAGAAGCTGGGCCGAGGCTACCCCACCCCATAGCCGAAACCTACCCCCTCCCGTAGAAAAGTTGCCTTCTTGTATTGTTATAATGCCCAAAATACCCTAGCCCAAATACCTTAGTACTTAGTAGAAGTTGTGAAGAACTTCTAAGGTTTCTCGAGCATACAACTTAGGAGCAAAACCTTGCTCAGGCGCGACTTTTTCTAGGATATTATTGGGCTTACCGAGGTAACTAATCCTAACCCTCTTTTGAATTAGAGAATACTTACTGTTGTAGAATAAGAATAAGTATAAATACTTAGAAGAATATCACGAAGGGTTTAAAGAAGAATAATTGAATTTGCTTTCACGATGAGACTCATATAGCTCACCGGGTAGGGTTGTGCTGCCCAACTTTCCATAGAATTGTGAACCCTCTGTTTAGAATGACCTTCAGAGTAGTCTTTGATAGATATCTGTGACTATTATAGGCTGACTCTCTGCGCGCGACATATTCAACTTGGCAGGTGGTTTTCACGGAAGGTATGTGATTCTTCCTAAAGCATGATATTTTACAATATGTATATAGTACGGTAGGCATACGTGTTAACCGAATAATACTTACGGCAATGCCTCACGCTTAAGCTGAATAATACGTGCGGCAATGCCTGGCTTAAGCTCGAATAATAAAGAATCAAAACATTTCAAAGGACTGAATCATTTTTACAGAAGAGAACTAATTGGTTTTTTAAACAGAAGCTTAAGAGTTATACTAGCTTTATGGGAAGTTAAGTATAACCACTTAAGATTGATAAAAGAAACAAGTTGCCTATGTATTTCTAACAGACTTATATGAAATTGTGAAAAGAATAATAAGATGGTTTGATAAGTAGACATGACATGTTGCTATGTGTGTTAGTACCTTGTAACGCTTGTATAAGTGAGTATCCTTGTTGTACTTATGTTGTTTAAAGATAAGTCGTTAGGTTAGTGTACTATCACTCACCTCTTGAGATAATCGAGGTTCCTCCGACGGGTAGACTCGGTGATGCAGGACCATGATTCGAGAATACCTCATGCGGGTCGGGGGCTATGCGGAGCTACGAGTTCGTGTTAGTATGCGGTTATGCCTCACGCGGTCTATGTGGCGCGGACGAGTCGGGGCGATTCCGAGGAGTAGCTACCCTCGACGCGGGTTATACCTCACGCGGGCCACGCGAGTGGACTCCAGAGTCGTGATTAGGCTTGCAGAATGAGGATGTGGCGAGTGGCCTGCTTCGATCATTCGCAGCCTAGACAAGACGTATTACCTATTGTTGCTCTTGTTTGTGATGTGGCACTATGTGCGGTTTCCTTGGTTGTTTCACACATATTTGTAAACGGTTTTAAAAATGATATGTTTTCATTTAAGTACTTTCTGATTCGCATACTTAGTACTGTTATCGACCTCCTTCGGCTGCGTTCATGCCGCAGGGCAAGCAGTGCTAGATCCGCATCCTTAGGATCTCTACGTTGGTGTCGAGCTCCATCTCTTCCGAGGCTCTACTTTTTGGTATGATCTCCCTGTTGTAGATAGTTTTGTATGGCGGGCCCCGCCATAGTTGTATATTTCCTTAGAGGTGCAGAGTCATGTTTATGCGATTGTCGGATGTAATCGCTAAACCATGATTATATATATATGCCGAAAGGCGATGTTTTCTCACATAATCTGTGTCTTATTTTATAAACTGTTTCATGTCTTGCTTTATGTTTCCGCTGATTACTCTGATGTATGACTACTTGGGTGCCCCGGTAAGGCACCAGTCACGGGCCCCGGAACGGGTCGTGACAAAGGCCGTGTCACGAGACTTCGCCACTAAACTGAACGGGGCAAGTGCGAAGGCTAACTACCAGGTACCAAGGCCGAATCAGCCACGAGACGGGGCAAGTAAAGCCAACCACGGATACCAAGGCCGAATCGGTAAAACCTCGCGAGAGCTAGTCCATGGAATAACGCTATCAACGAGCGCACCGTGGAATCCTCGTCACCGCAGACGCCCTAGTAAGATCATAACAATCAACCGCCGCCGAGAGACGCGGTGGTATAGAAATACAATACTAGCACGACAAGGCTATCACACGCAAACATAGGCAAGTTACACACAACTCAAGGTACTTTCATTTTATGTCAACAATACGGGTTTCAAATCCCAAAAAAATATTACCTACTTTCATTCTTTCAAAAAAAAAGACCTCTTTTTACGCAAAAGATACTAATACTCGTAGTATCAAAAACACATTTCCTTTTCAAACCAAATTACTTTACTTTCGTAAAAACCTTTACAAGACTTTTAAAATCAAGTACTCTATACTTTTTAAACCAAGTGCCTTTCTTTTAAAACAACATCCAGTATACTCTTTAAAACTCAAATACTTACTCTTTTCAAAACGAGTAACCTATACTTAAATCAAGTTACCATTTTAAAACCAATGATAAAACCATTCTTTTGCTTTCATAAAGTCGTTATAACTAACTCCCCATAAAGCTGTTATAACACTTTATGTTTAAACCAATTTAAGACAAAACCATGTCTTTCTTTTAAATCAAAACTCTTCAATTCCTTTAAAAAAACCAATTACCCATTTCTCATAAAAGCGGTTTCACAACTGTTTAACACAAACCAAGTCCTTAATATTTCCTATCAAGTCATTTATAAGTCAAGTCTCTTATCTTTCAAGATCAAGTCTCTTAACTTCTAAAATCAATAAATCATTTTTTTACCTACATAAAGTCGTTATAACTAACTTCCCATAAAGCTATTATAACACCTTATGTTTTAAACCAATTTATTCACTTAGCACATGTACGTCTACCGTACTACATAGTTCACAACAATCATGCTAGAAAAGATAGGAAGAGGTTCACATACCTCGCGACGATTATCGACAATTAGCAAAATGCTCCAAGTACTACAACCTTGCTAGCCTTTTCCACCCTTCAAGTAGAATACGCTACTCGTAGTACTTTAACCTATAATGGCCATAAAACGTCTATCAACTTCTAGATCTCTTCGTAGAATATTCTAAATACAAGATTCCTTTATTCTACAGAAAATTCGGCAGCACCTCCCCCCCCCCCCCGCAACCACACAAATCTCCTCCTCTACTCAGGCCCGCTACCAGGCCAACAACTCCCAGGGGGGGAGGGTTACACGTCTAACCGGACGTGTACAATTCTACTTCACAATAATACTACACAAGTCTACTGTAAATACAATCCAATGTAAATACAGTTCAATCCTTTATAATCATCCTTCCAATAAATCTTATACTCAATTCTAATTTACTACAATATGTAATATCCAATTACAATAGGGGGACATAGATCATTACCTCGATAAGCCCAAAATTATCCAAGATATATGTCGATCCTGAGCAACGTTTAGCTCCAACTCCTTACGCTCCAACCCTCTCCAAGCGACCCTTAGAAGTTTCTAAACAACTTCTCTTAACACTTCAACCAAGCTTATGAAGATTTTTTTAGGGTTTCACTTTGCGACTATTGGAATAAAGTAGCATTTTCGGGCTCCTAGTATTAAAACAACTTTGAAATACAACTAGGGATACTAGGCCAAGGTATTTGGGATTATACAACAATACACAAGGTATTTTCTACACAAGAGGGGGGAGGGACAAAAACACTACAAAGGGGAGGGAGTATTTGCTTTGGAAAGTATTCAAGTGAGGGATGAAATTAGTCTTCAAGCTAAGGGGGTATTTATAGAAGAATCAAGGGCCATGATCAAGTCAAGTGGGTGGTCAAGATTGGGCCATGTGTGTGTGGGTCCCACCACACCACATTGCCAACGAAAACTAGTGCCAAGTGTTAAGGCCATTTCGGCGAGGACAGTGGCTAGCGTGTCCACCAATTCTGCCATGGCCACTCAAGGGGGTGACACGTGTCGCCCCCTTACTCATCCAAAATATTTCGTCTTCCGAAAATATCCAAAATACCGAAAATCTCAAAAACAAAGTGGGCCCCACAAAACCGTAAATTTCTCCCGTGGGCCCCACGTGACCATTTCTGAAAATAAAATCCCATAATTCTAATATAATCCAAGAAGTCCAAATACCAAATCTGGGAATCCAATTCCCACTAACGAACCTTTTTCCTTCACAAAACCCAAAAACTTTTCCGTCGAAAAATCACACCTTTCTTTCTTTCCAAAATTTCTGTCGTATTCTCATACGTACGTCCCCACATACATACCCTGGAACTACGGGGTATAACATTTTCACCTTGCGACTAATGCAAAAACGACACTTTCCCGGGATCTTTCTATTGAGATACTCTTACAATACCCTTAGGAACCTTGGTTTAAAGTATGGAGATTATTGAACAACAAACGGAATTTTTTCTTGTTCCTAAGAACCCTAACCCGAGAGCTTTGATAGCAAGAACAAGAGTTCTTCAAATTTTTCTAAGTGTAAAATAGCCTTGTCTTGCTACTAGTATGCTTAAATAACACTATGGAGGGTCAAGATTAGCACATATGGGTGGCTTGGATGCATTTCACTAAAAGATCAAGCCAAGTGGCCCTTTAACTTAGTCAATATTATCAAGCTCTAGTCTAGCAAGACTTGCTCATCTTTATATTGGTCAAATGACCATTAAACCCATGGTCTAATTCGACCAAGACCAACCAAAGGGGGGTGACACATGTCTCCCTCCCATTCGTCGCAATATTTCGTTTTCCGACATTTTCATAATTTCGATAATTTTTTACTAGTCTCAAATCTTAACATTTTTGAGTTCTTACGTATGTTCTTATAAATATGTCCTGGAATTACGGGGTGTAACAGATCCTAATCTCGAGGATCACCAAACTGAGTACCTATACCTGCAGAAATGAACGCAGCCCCCCGAAGGGGGTCAGTACAACAAGGTACCAAGTATGTAAACATGAAGTACAGTAAATAAGATCATAGATGTACAAAAGATGACAGGGGACAAGTATGGAAATCAACGTACCAGATCTAACCGAGCCATATAAAATAAGAGTCAACTGTACCTTTTACCACTGTACAACTGTATCACTGTATCACTGTACCACTGTATCACTGTACCACTGTACCGCTGTACTTTATAAAAATAAGAGTCAACTGTGCCTTTTAAAAGTGAGAGAGTCACCTAAAAATCATAGATGTCTGTCCATATAACGCATCCTAGCCCATTCTGGGACTCGGTCCATGTAACCATCATGACTGTATGTATAACGTATCTCGACCCTTTAGTGAGGGACTTGATGAAATCATATAAACATTTCCGGCCCTTTAGTGAGGGACTCGGTGAACATTTAACACATAACATATTCCGGCCCATTTGTGAGACTCGGTGTCTTTTTACACATAACATAACCCGGACCATTTGTGGGACTCGGTGTCTTTTTACACATAACATAACCCGGTCCATTTGTGGGACTCGGTGTGTTACACCCCGTAAATTCAAGAGAATAAGTTAAGAACGTACGAAAGGAAATAAGATTCGAATTTGGAAAGTTAGGTTGGCAAAGATGTTGTTGGCATACTTTGAGTCAACTTTGGAGCAGTATATCTCCTAGTTCATTAGGAGTTTTAAGGTGTTTCAAAAGACTAGTATGAAGTTCGTTGAGTCTAGTTTCCAACGCAATAAACCGCTCGTCGATTGGACATCGGAGTAGGAAGTTATGGGCGTTAGAAGTTAAGTGGGCAGACGCAGAGGATAGATTTTCCAAGCAGGCGTCGCAGCGCCGATAATTCTGAAATTCTCTGAGGTTGCAGCGCCGCGGCGCCGGCAGCAGGGCCGCGGCGCCAAGACGGGATTTTCCGCGAAAAAAGGGAGAAAATCAGGGGATATTTTGATAAAAGGCCTATGGGAGGGTGACAAGTGTCCCTCCCATCTTTTGACCAGATGAGGGTCTTATTTTAGGACCAAGTCTTCAAGACTTGGTCATTTGCAAGGTTTTCCCTAAAGAAAATTCCCATCTTCTCTCTCAAATTGATGAACCCCGATGAGATTTTTGGAAAGGCATCAAGAAGGAAAAATGTTGGCAAGCTTGTAGAGGGTTCGTGTGGGTGATTTTAAAGTGAAGAAGATTTCGGAAAGAGGGCTTCTTGAGGTAAAATCTTCACCTTCTTATGTAATTGAAGATTACAAGTGATAGTAGTTAAGAAATGAGCATGTGGTTTATATATTAAAGTTTGAAAAGATTTGGATCATGTCGACTTGTTGAAAACCAAAAATGGGCATGTTAGTCACTCATGTTGTAATCAATTCGGTTGTTAGCTAAAATCGTTACATGTTATAAATAGAAGGGTATATAATTGGTTATGATTTATATAACATGTTGGAATAACGAGTTGGATTAAAAGTATTTGAAAAAGATGATATGTGAGCATGTTGTAGCCAAGGAGTTGCCTTAAAATTATTGGACTGTTTAATATGCATTGTGGGGTAGAATTTTACACGTCCGGTTAGGCGTGTAATCCCCTGTGTATTGCTAAATTGTTGGTCCTTAAATGTGGCGTTTGATTATTGAATTAGGACCTTGAAAAAGGTGGAAAAGTACGTAGAAACAAAGGAAGTGATGTCCAATTTCTCGTAGAATAAGGGACTTTACATTAGAATATTCTACGTTGAAGCTAGAAACTAATAGCCGTATTATGGTCATTTTAGGTTGACATACTACGTGCGGCACATTCAAGTTAGCAAGTGGATCAACCAAAGAGGTATGTGGAAACTTCCTTATCTCTTGAGCATGAGTAGTTATAACTGTATAGTACGGTAGACGTATGTGATTTAAATGAAGTAAATTAGTTTGGTATACTTGACTTGTTTTAAGAATGCCTAGTCGGTTGAGTTAGAGAATTAACTCACTTGTTCTTGAGGAAAGGTTATAAGAATGGTTTATTCTAATGGGGTAGACAAGGACTTCTTGATGTGAAAAAGTATGGAATACTTGATTTGAAAGTATTGATTCTGGAACTATTATAAAGATAAGAACCTGTTTTCTAAGTTAAGAAATTTGTCTTCTAAAGTTAAGAGACTTGAAGTATTTTGAAAGTTGTGTAACTTGATTTGAAGTACAAGTCTCTTGGTCATAAAAAGAACGAAGTTGTCTAAGACATAAAGAGTTATAACGGCCTTATGAGAGGTTAGTTATGACGGCCTTATGAAAGGATAAGAATGTCTCAGTTTCTAAAGCATAAAGTTAGTATAACGACTTTATGGGAAGTTGGTTATAATGACTTTATGGAAGGTTAAAGAAATGGTTTTTCTCGAATAAGGTAAAAATAGATGAAAGAATTGAAACTAAGAAGGGCAGTTTGATTTAAAGGCATCAATTGCTTAAAGTTTAAATGAGGGTCACTTGATTTAGAAGCCAGAAGCATATTTCTAAAAAAGTATAGTGACTGGTTTGAAATGTAGATAAGCCTTGATACTACGGGTGTTAGTATCTTGGGTTTTTATGTGAAAATAGGATCTTTTGAAAGAATAGAAGTACATAGTACTTCGGGTTAAATTCCCCGGACTTGATTAAGCGATATGAAAGTGCCTTAAGGTCATAAAAATGAGATCCATTTTGTATGTTAATGAAAGTCTAAGGAAGTTATGAACTTACCTGGACGTACCGACAGTGATGGAGGATTCCACGGGTATGCTTCCATTGTCTTAGTATGAGTTTACCTGGACGTACCGACAGTGATGTAGAATTCCACGGGTATGCTTCCATTGTTATTGATCCTTGGAAATGCTTATACGATGAGGGATTCCGTGGCATGCGACCAGGATGCGGGTTAAATTCCCGGATGCTATTATTACCCGAGATGAGGGATTCCACGGGCATGTTATATACGATTATTACTCCATGGATTAGCTCTCCATGAAGACATGTACCCGAGATGAGGGATTCCATGAACATGTTATATATACGATTGTTACTCCATGGATTAGCTCTTCATGAAGACATGTACCCGAGATGAGGGATTCCACGGGTTATATACGATTATTACTCCATGCATTAGCTCTCCATGAAGACATGTACCCGAGATGAGGGATTCCACGGGCATGTTATATATACGATTGTTACCTCATGGATTAGCTCTCCATGAAGTCATGTACCCGAGATGAGGGATTCCACGGGCATGAGATATATATATATATATATATATATATATGTGTGTGTTATATGTGTGTACACCGATAGTGAGGTAGGATGCCACGGGCGCGTCACATGGTTATGGTTTACACTTACGGCTGTCGGCAGTGATGGGGGATTCCACGGGCAGGGGGTATATATATGTATTGTGTATGTGTACGCCGACAGTGAGGTAGGATGCCACGGGCGCGTCACATGGTTATGGTTTACACTTACGGCTGTCGGTAGTGATGAGGGATTCCACGGGCAGGGGGTATATATATGTATTGTGTATGTGTACGCCGACAGTGAGGTAGGATGCCACGGGTGCGTCACATGGTTATAGTTTACACTTACAACTGTCGGGGGATTCCACGGGCACACTTTGATATTTGTGGGCTTAAGACCCTTACTGGACTATGTGATGATATTTGAGGGCTTGTGTCCGTAGCCCGGTGTGACTATTGTTCATGTGTTGAAATGGTCTTTAAGGGGTAAAAACTGACTTTCATTACTTTCACTTTGGTAAGGCACAGTGTACTGTTAATTGGGTTATCATACATGTCTTTAGCTTTGTTTTAGACTATTATGATTTAAATTACAGTACTTTCAGTTTTACATACTTGGTACATATTTTGTACTGACCTCCTTCGGGGGGCTGCGTTCATGCCGCAGGTGGAGGCACATAGCTTGCTGATCCGCACTCTTAGGATCACTGTTCAGTTCTTGGAAAGCTCCATTTCTCCGGAGGCTTTGTCTTTTGGTACGGTTCCCTGAGGTTGTAGACTTTTGTACATTCAGGGGTATGGCGGGGTCCTGTCCCGTCACAGTTGTTATGTAAAATCTTAGAGGTCTGTAGTCATATCTTGTGGGTCACTTTATAAAAAAAAAATTGAGGTAACTGCTTTTGGATTTGTATATATCCATGGAGGTAGCCTTATCGGCTAACCTATTATTTATTTCATTTGTTAAGTTTATGTATGTTCCCCTGATTATCTCTGATGTATACCTGTAAGGGTGCCCAGGTAGGGCACTAGTCGTGGGCCCGGGGTCGGGTCGTGACAAAAGTGGTATCAGAGCAGTTAGTCCTCTGAAAGTGTCTACAGACCGTGCCTAGTAGAGTCTTGATTAACGGTGTGTTGTGCACCACATCTATAATCAGGAGGCTGCAGGGCATTTAGGATTGGTTTCCATTATTTTCTCTCTGAGATCGTGCAGTAGGGCTGTCCTACTAGGTTGAATCCTCTTTGACCTATTCTTATGTATCAGTTATGCCTCCACGGAAGGCGACCAGGGCCCAGAAGGGCAAGGCGGCAGCAAGAGTTGCTAGTGGTACACATAGGATTACTAGGACTCAGGCCCAGACTATGCCTGAGGTTATGGGCGGGTCGGCGAGTTCAGCCACGCCGGCAGTATTAGAGGAGCCGAGAGCGGTCGTAGCCCCACAGATTCCAGTACCTGAGCCTCCAGTTCCACAGCCAGGGGCAGAGTATAGGTATTACGGAGAGCAGATCAGGTTATTGACTAGCATTGTGGCGGCGGCCAGAGCCGTGCTAACCAACCCTAGAGCCGATAATTTGAGGATTCGGGACTTTTTGAGTTGTAATCCACCCGAGTTCTATGGTTCGAGGTCTGAGGAGGATCCTCAGGAGTTCATTCGGCAGGTGCAGCAGACTATGCAGGTGCTTAGGGCCTCGGAGACGGAGTCCGTTGTGTTAGATTCTTACCGGTTACACGATATTGCGTTGAACTAGTTTGAGTCGTAGGAGTTGTCTAGAGGTGTGGGTGCTCCTCCAGCTGTTTGGGATGAGTTCATGGAAGCCTTCCTCGATCACTTTTTGCCTCCTGAGACGAGGAGAGCCCGCCTGGATAGGTTCTTGGCATTGAGACAGAATGGGAGGACCATCAGAGAGTACAACCTGGAGTTTGACTCATTGGCCAGGTATGCGCCCACTATTGTGGCGGACATGGCGGACAGAGTTCACCGCTATGTGATGGGGCTAGACCGTTATATGGTTACTGCATGTCTGGGAGTGGCCCTTCAGCCAGGTATGGATATTGCCAGGATGCAGGCTTATGCACAGGGGATTGAGGACAGGGAGAGAGAGGGCCAGCCAGGTCCAGTCCAGCCCAAGAGGGCCAGGACGGCAGGGTTTCAGGATAGCTTTCGGGGTGGACAGCCTCAGCAGCAGGCTAGGTCTACATTTCAGCCGACGCAGAGTGCCCCTTCCCGGTCTTCCGGCAGGTGGTTTGACCGCCGGGGATATTCGGGAGCAGGTCAAGGCTCCAGGGCTGCAGGTTCACAGGTGTCCGAGGACAGTAGCCAGGGGAGGCCACCTTTGCCTCGGTGTGGTTACTGTGGTAGATCCCATTTCGGGGAGTGTCGTACTACGTCGACAACTTGTTATGCTTGCGGCCAGCAGGGCCATTTGGCGAGAGACTGTCCGACCAGAGGTGACACTGGTGGGATAGCACAGTCTACTGGATCAGTTGCAGGTTCTTCGCCTTCAATAGCTAGGCAGGATGTTCATGCACCGGCAGGCCGCGACAGAGGTCGTGGTGGAGGTTCCCAGTTTTAGCGGTCCTTTGACCTGCCTATGTGATTTCAGGTACACCTTTGACCCTTAAAATACTTGTATGTGTCATGACCCGACCTCCGGCTCGCGACTGGTGCCTTACCCCGAGCACTCTAGTGATACAACATCAGAGAAAATCAGCGGAAATAAAAACTTAAACATGAAACAAGATAAAATAAGAAACAGGCTAACCAAAACGGTTACCTTTCTGCATATATATACCTGAACAGTTATATCCTTTACAAACCCTGCCCACAACAGTACTACAGACCTATAAGAATTTAACCACAACTATGACGGGACAGGGCCCCGCCATACCCCTGAATGTATAAGTACCTACAATGACAGGGGACTATACCAAAGATAAGCCTCCGGAGAAACGGAGCTTCCCAAAACGCTGAACTGTGATCCTATGAGCGAGGATCAACAACCGGTGTACCTCTACCTGCGGCATGAACGCAAATGCCTCGCGAGGTCGATACAACAGTACCAAGTATGTGAAACTGTAAAATACTGTAAATGAAATCATAATAGTCTATATAAAGCAGGAGACATGTATGATAACCAAACTACAGTCCACAATATATAAACAGTCATGTCAAGTCAGGGACTCACGCCCTCAAAGTCATCACTCAAATATAACAATGGGTCTTACGCCCACAACATCAATCATGCCCGTGGAATTCCTTCCTCACTGGCCGATCTATGATATAACAACACCAAGGAGTACATGAACACGTGTCCCACGTGTCATAAAACCGTGACGGCAAGTACGAAGGCATAGCTACCAGATCCAAAGCCGCATCATCAACTGACCGGGGCAAGTACGAAAGCCAACTACCAGATACCAAAGCCGTACCAACAATACTATATAACCAAACCACGAAGCTGACACAGGGCAAGTACGAAATCCAACTACCAGATACCAAGGCCGCGTCACGTAGCTGACGGGGGCAAGTACGAGGGCTAACTACCAGATACCAAGGCCGTGATCACGAGACTTCGCCACTGGCGAACGGCAAGTCGAAGGCTAACTACGATACCAAAGCCGAATCAGCCACGGCCGGCAAGTACGAGCCAACCACCGATACTGGCGAATCGAGAAAACCCATGGAGGATCGTCCATGGAATGACACTATCAAGAACCGATCGGGCAAGTACGAAGCCAACTACCGTAACCAACTCGCATCGAACGACCGGGCAAGTACGAGGGCTAGCTACCGATACCAAGGCGAATCAAGAAACCTCATGTAGAGCTAGTCCATGGAACAACAATCTCGTGGAACCATACGTGGGCCACCCAACGTGTCGATGGGTCCAAGGATATAACAAGACAACACTCCTAGTGGAAGCATACCGGGCCACCCATCGTGTCGATGTCCATCAATCAAGAATAACATGACCGCCCTCCATCGAGACGCCAGTAACATAAGGATACAACACTTGCACAACAAGGCTATCACACGCAAACATAAGCAAGTTACACACAACTCAAGGTACTTTCATTTTATGTCAAAGTTCGGGTTTTAACCCCAAAGTACTACATACTTAATTCTTTTAAAAAGACCCATTTATTTCCCAAACGTCACCTGATACTAACACTCGTAGTATCCAAAAATAGAGTAACTATTGTTTTAAGTAAACCAAAACAATTCCATACCTTCTTTTAAATAAACCAAGACAATACTATGCCTTCTTTTTAAAACCAATTTAAGACAAAACCATGTCTTCTTTTTAAACCATAAACTCTTCAATTCCTCAAGTCCCTTTTTTTTTTGAAATCAAGTTCCTTACTTTGGAATTTAAGAAAATTAATTCTTGTATGTAATGATTCTTATTAAAGTAGCCATGATCTATAAAATGTAAAAAATTTGTCTTAGCTTAGCTTCTATGCAGATGGAGGTTTCTACTTGTTTTAATATAATTAATTGTCATTACATTTTCCTTTATTAACGCTGCAATGGCTTGTTCGATACTTATTCTCATTTCCGAAATCAATATAACTTATTCCTTTTAAAACCCAATTACCCATTTCTCATAAAAGTGGTTTCACAACTTTTTAACGCCAACCAAGTCCTTAATATTTCACATCAAGTCATTTATAAGTCAAGCCTCTTATCTTTTAAAAACCACAAACCATTTCTTTACCTACATAAAGTTGTTATAACAAACTTCCCATAAAGCCGTTTTAACACTTTATGTTTTAAACCAACCAAATTCATTTAGCACATGTACGTCTACCGTACTACATAGTTTACAACAATCATGCTAGAAAAGATAGGAAGAGGTTCACATACCTCGCGACGATTATCGACAATTAGCAAAACGCTCCAAAGTACTATACTCCTGCTAGCCTTTTCCACCCTTCAAGTAGAATACGCTACTCGTAGTACTCCAACCTCGAATAATAAGGAAACCAGCCTCTTTTAATTCTTTTGCTTTGCTGGGACGTTGTTGATAATAAGAATGGACTCTCAAAGTCAAGCAAAATCTCTCCAATTGAAAGCAAAGTGCTTCTCACTTTATTTGTTATCAAAGCAATGTCAACATCCTAGTACTACTACAGACTATTTCGTACCTTTTTCCCAAATCACTACTTTGTACCTTTTTTTCTCTTTTTGTTCCAAATCATCAAGAGAGGTGTACTGTTTTGTGTCAGTATCATACAAGAAGAAAAGAAAATGTTTGGAGGGGTCTATATCACGAAATAGTACTGTCCTACTACTATTGTTACTTCACGTTGGTTCCTAGAAAAAAAATTGTTACTTCTCCAAAGAATATAATCTCTAACTATTTTTTTTTCCTTTGCTTTGAGCGTCCCTCCGATACACACATGTCATCTCTTATTATAGATACTCACACATAACCCCTCATTTCATTATGTTCCAATCCGTTCCATGCACTCCTTAGAAGTCTATGAAGAACTCATCTTCAAGTTCCAACTTCAAAGTTGAAGAACTCCTTAAGTTTCCGCCTTGCGACTAATACGAAAATGCCACTTTTACGGAATCTTTCTATTGAGATAACCTTACAACACCCTTAGGGACCTTGGGTTTATGTCTTGTGAATAATGGATCAAAACTACAATTTTTTTGTGTAGGAAGAGGGTGAACCCGTGAGCTTCTAAATGAAGAACAAGAAATGTGAAATAATTCTAAGTGTTCAAGACTTGGTCTTACACTAGTGTGTATATATAAAACAATGGAGGGTCAAGATTATAACAATTGTGTGGCTAGGATGAAAAGCACATGGATAATAGCCAAGTGGGCAAGTTGACTTGGTCAATACACTCAAGCTTGAAGACTTTCATCCACAATGGTCAAATGACCATCCTATCCTTGCAAAAATCGTCCAAGACCATGTGAGGGGGGTGCCACGTGTCTCCCTCTCATTCGTCCATAAAATTCCGTAACCCTCGTGGGTCCCACAAAACGTAAAATTCCTCGGGTGGGCCCCACATGACCAAATCCGCAAAATATAAATTCCATAATTCTTATAAGTTCTTAAAGTCTTAAATACCAAAGTTGAGAATCCAATTCTCAATAATAAACCTCTTTCCTTCACGGTTCGTAAACTTTTCGTCGAAAAATCACATCTTTCTTCCTTTCCAAAATTCGTCGTATTCTCGCACGCACGCCCTCACATACATACCACGGAACTACGGGGTGTAACATTCTCCCCAGAAACATTCGTCGAATGTTCCTTCTAAGTCTCAAAACATACACGCAGATAGTCTTCACTACTATACTTATAAAACCAATTATGCCACACTGCCATAATATAACACATGCATAAAACTCGAATCCAAGCCAATGAGGAATCATCTCTAACGTGTATAAAAAAACACTAAAGCTTCCACCCATGGTCTAAAGGATACTTCCTTTCACCTCATTTCTCAAAAGATCACTTCCTTCTCTTAACACATGTTCACTTCTTCCCTTACTCGTCGTACCTTCTCGTACACCTGAACTCTTTCTAGTACACGTACAATACTTCCATCATTGCTTCAGTTTCCAAAACCTTGGAGTTACTACCTCCAACCTTGGTCATCTTACTAGTCTCAAATTCCTTTAAGGCCTTTCCCGGCCTTCATGATCCGATTTTGGTCGAACATATCCACGAACTCATACGATGGTTACCTACACCTGGGCCTAGCACCCTCGTGATCCCACCACCTGGCGGGACCACCTCGAACTGACCCCACCTCAATCCGGGTTGCGTGTTGACCCGCGATCTGGCCTCAACCCGACTCGCTATCGCGCTAAACTCTCTCGTTCCCCGATCCGGAACAATCTTACTAATTCACGTCATGGAAGCTACCACTTCCATCTCACACTACCCATGGAATTATCCCACAAAATCTTTTACTCAAGACGGCCTTACATCTAAGGTCTCAATTGTCATAATTTCTAAGGTTCACAAATTACCTGACCCCAAACTTACCTTTTTTTCTGCCCATGTTTTCTAATCACAATTATCACAATGTTATCTAAACATAACACTTAACATAAAAAAAAAATCATCATATCACGCATACTAATCTCTAGAGGGTTAAGGATATACCTGTAACTACTGCTTCACTTTCCCTTTGTCGCTCTAATCATAATCACCTCGTTGCACATAGCTATGTAAGGCGATGACTTCACCGATCTGAAGGATGAGTCTTAACATCTGCTCTACCTCTGGTCGGACAATCCCTCGCAAAATGGCCCTGTCGGCCGCAAGTGTAACAATCTCCCAAACTAGCACGACACTCCCCCTTATAAAGTTTTCCACAACGGCCACACTGAGATAAGGGTGGCCTCATCCGGCGAGCACTCCTACTCCCCTGAAAATATGAAACCTTGGAGTCCTGACTGCCTCAATACCTCGACGCTCAAGAGGCCTTGGAGGACCACTTTGTACTGGCGGAGGTGTATAACTAGACTGCTGCTGAGGCGGTCTGCCTCAAAAGTTACCAAAGGACCCTACTGTCTTGGCCCTCTTATGCAGATCCTGGTCCCCACGTCGGTCTCTACGTTCCTCCATCCCCTGTGCATAAGCCTGTATACGGGCAATGTCCATGCCTGGCTGAAGAGCTACACCAGAGCAAGCATCTGCCAAGTAGTCATCGAGCCCGGTGACGTAGCGGTGCACCCTGTCCTCCATATCTGCTACTAACGCAGGGACATATCGAGCCAACGAGTTGAACTCAACGTTGTACTCCCAAACTGTGCGCCCTCTCTATCTCAGCATCAAAAATCTGTCGGCCCGTGCTCTCCTCATCTGTGGCGGCAAGAAATGGTCAAGGAATGCCTCAGAGAACTCGTCCCATACAGCTGGAGGCGCATGCTCTCCCCGGGACAGCTCCCACGAATCAAACCAGTCGACTGCAGTATCACGCAGCCGATGCGAACCTAAGACCACCGACTCAGTCTCCGAAGCCTTGATCACTCTCATGATCCGCTGTAACTGTCGGATGAACTCCTGCGGATCATCCTCAGGCCTCGACCCGTAGAACTCAGGTGGGCTGCAGCTCAAAAAGTCCCGTAGTCTCAAACTATCCGATCTGGGGTGAACTACGGGTGCTATCGAATCGGCTGCGTCCAGCCTATCCTCGTTCGCCACGATCCTAGCTAGTAATCGCCATCTCCTTGTAACCTATATCCTCTGTTCTCGCCGTGGGTGGAGGCTCGTATCGTAGCCTCGTAGCTATTGTTCGCTCTAAACTCTTTGGGGCTAACGGCGCAGAACTCCCATCCGAGTGCCACCTCAGAAAGGATCGGGCCTCGCCTCGTAACCCTCGTGCTCTACTCGCAGCTCCTCTGCCGCCTTGCCTTCGGGCTCGGTTGCCTTGCGTAGAGGCATAACTGGTACAAAAGAATACGTCAGAGGGAGTCCAACTTACAACACAGCTCTAAGGCACGATCTCAGAGTAAGAAGAATGGAAACCAATCCTAAATATCATGTAGCCTCCTGATTATAGATGTGGTGCACAACACACCGATAATCAAGACTCTACTAGACACGTTCTGTAGACACTTTCCGAGGATTAACTGCTCTGATACCACTTTTGTCATGACCCGACCTCGGCCCGCATCGTGCCTTACCCCGCACTCTAGTGATACAACATCGAGAAAATCAGCGGAAATAAAAACTTAAACATGAAACAAGATAAAATAAAACAAGCAACCAAAACGGTTACCTTTCTGCATATATATACCTGAACAGTTATATCTTTTACAAACCCTGCCCACAACAGTACTACAAACCTCTAAGAATTTAACCACAACTATGACGGGACAGGGCCCCGCCATACCCCTGAATGTATAAGTACCTACAATATTATACCCCGTAGTTCCAGGGTATGTATGTGGGGACGTACGTACCAGAATACGACATAAATTTTGGAAAGAAAGAAAGGTGTGATTTTTCGACGGAAAAGTTTCCGGGTTTTGTGAAGGAAAAAGGTTCGTTAGTGGGAATTGGATTCCCAGATTTGGTATTTGGACTTCTTGGATTATATTAGAATTATGAGATTTTATTTTCGGAAATGGTCACGTGGGGCCCACGGGAGAAATTTACGGTTTTGTGGGGCCCACTTTGTTTTTGAGATTTTCGGTATTTTGGATATTTTCGGAAGACGAAATATTTTGGACGAATCGGGGGCGACACGTGTCACCCCCATGTGGCACCCTTGGCCGAAATGGCCACTACACTTGGCACCATTTTCGTTGGCCATGTGGTGTGGTGGGACCCACACACACATGGCCCAATATTGACCACCCACTTGCTATGATCCTAACCCTTGATTCTTCTATAAATACCCCCTTAACTTGAAGCATAATTTCATCCACACTTAAGAGCTTTCAAGGCAAAAATAATACTCCCTCCTTTGTAGTTTTCGTCCCCCTCCCCCCCACTTGTGTAGAAAATACTTCTTGTATTGTTGTATAAATCCCAAATACCTTAGCCTAGTATCCCTAGTAGTATTCCAAAGTTATTTCAATACTAGGAGCCCGGAAATACTACTTTATTCCAATAGTCGCAAAATGAAACCCTAGAAAATCTTCATAAGCTTGGTTGAAGTGTTAAGAGAAGTTGTTTAGAAACTTCAAAGTCGCTGGAGCGGGTTGGAGCGTAAGGAATTGGAGCTAAACGTTGCTCAGGATCGACATATAATCTTGGATAATTTTGGGCTTATCGAGGTAATAATCTATGTCCCCTATTGTAATTGGATATTACATGTTGTAGTAATTATATTTGAGTATATTATATGAGGATAGAAGATTGATAGAATTAAACTGTATTTACATTGGGTGTATTCTGATGAGACTTGTAGTATATTTGTGGGGCAGTGTTGTACACGTCCGGTGAGACGATAATCCACAGGAGTTGTTGGCACAGTAGCGGGCTGAGTAGAGGAGGAGATTTGTGTGGTTACTGGGGGAGGTGCTGCCGAATTTTCTGTAGAATAAGGAATCTTGTATTTAGAATATTCTACGAAGAGATCTAGAAGTTGATAGACGTTTTATGGCCAGTATAGGTGGAAGTACTACGAGTAGCGTATTCTACTTGAAGGGTGGAAAAGGCTAGCAAGGTTGTAGTACCTGGAGCATTTTGCTATTTGTCGATAATCGTCGCGAGGTATGTGAACCTCTTCCTATCTTTTCTAGCATGATTGTTGTGAACTATGTAGTACGGTAGACGTACATGTTCTAAGTGAATTTGGTTGGTTTACTGATTTTAAAAGATAAAGGACTTGACTTATATTTGACTTGATATGATATATGAAGAACTCGAATTGTGTAGAAAGTTGTGAAACCTCATTCGCAAGAAATGAGTATTTGGTCTTTAAAAGGAACTTGATTTCTAAAAGAAAAGAGACTTGAGAAATTGAAGAGTTTTTGGTTTAAAAGAGAGACATGGTTTTGTCTTAAATTGGTTTAAAACATAAAGTGTTATAACATCTTTATGGGAAGTTAGTTATAACGACTTTATGAAAGCAAAAGAATGGTTTTATCATTGGTTTTAAAAGGGTAACTTGATTTAAGTATAGGTTACTCGTTTTGAAAAGAGTAAGTATTTGAGTTTTAAAGAGTATACTGGATGTTGTTTTAAAAGAAAGGCACTTGGTTTAAAAAGTATAGAGTACTTGATGTTAAAAGTCTTGTAAAGGTTTTTACGAAAGTAAAGTAATTTGGTTTGAAAAGGAAATGTGTTTTTGATACTACGAGTATTAGTATCTTTTGCGTAAAAAGAGGTTTTTTTTTTTTAAAGAATGAAAGTAGGTAATATTTTTTTGGGATTTGAAACCCGTATTGTTGACATAAAATGAAAGTACCTTGAGTTGTGTGTAACTTGCCTATGTTTGCGTGTGATAGCCTTGTCGTGCTAGTATTGTATTTCTATACCACCGCGTCTCTCGATGAAGGGCCGGTTGATTGTTATGATCTTACTAGGACGTCTGGCGTGTGGAAGATTCCAGTGCGCTCGCTGATAAGCGTTATTCCACGGACTAGCTCTCCATAAGGTTTCTTGATTCGGCCTTGGTATCCGTGGTTGGCTTCGTACTTGCCGTCTCGTGGTGATTCGGCCTTGGTACACAGTAGTTAGCCTTCGCTTGCCCGCTCGGTTTAGTGGCGAAGTCTCGTGACACGCGCCGTACAGTAGTTAGCCGTACTTGCCGTCGCTACGTGACCGCGGCGCGGTACACAGTAGTCGGCTTTCGTACTTGCCCCGTGTCAGCTTCGTGGTTTGGTTGTATAGTATTGTTAGTACGTCCTTGGTATCTAGTAGTTGGCTTTCGTACTTGCCCCGGTCAGTTGATGATGCGGCTTTGGTATCTGATAGTTAGCCTTCGTACTTGCCCCGTACGGTTGTTATGACACAGGTGGGACACGGTGTTCATGTGTATTCCTTGGTGTTGCTATATCATAGATCGCGGTGAGGAAGGTATTCCACGCATGATTGATGTTGTGGGCGTGAGACCCATAGTTATATTTGAGTGATGACTTTGAGGCGTGAGTCCTCGACTTGACGTGGATCGCTACATGTTATGTCTTGTAGTTTGGTTATCATATATGTCTCTGCTTTATATAGACTACTATGATTTCATTCTGATATTTTCGTTTCACATACTCGGTACCTGTTGTACTGACCTCCTTCGGGGGCTGCGTTCATGCCGCAGGTAGAGGTACATCGGTTGTGGATCCGCGCTCTTAGGATCACAGTTCAGCATTTTGGGAAGCTCCGCTTCTCCGGAGGCTTATCTTTGGTATAGTCCCCTGTCAGTGTAGATACTTGTACATTCAGGGGTATGGCGAGGCCCTGTCCAGTCATAGTTATGGTTACATTCTTAGATGTCTATAAATCTTGTTGTGGCGGGGTTTGTAAAAGGATTTAACTGTTCAGTTTGATATATATATGTATATATTCAGGAAGGTGACCGTTTTAGTTAGCCTGTTTCATACTTTATGTCTTGTCTCATGTTTTAGTTTTTATTTCCGCTGATTTTCTCTGGTGTTGTATCACTAGGGTGCCCGGGGTAAGGCACCAGTCGCGGGCCCGAGGTCGGGTCGTGACAAAAGTGGTATCAGAGCAGTTAGTCCTCGGAAAGTGTCTACAGACCGTGTCTAGTAGAGTCTTGATTATCGGTGTGTTGTGCACCACATCTATAATCAGGAGGCTGCAGGACATTTAGGATGGTTTCCATTCTTCTCACTCTGAGATCGTGTCTTAGAGCTGTATTGTAAGTTGGACCCCTCTGACGTAATTCTTTTGTACCAGTCATGCCTCTGCGAAAGGCAACCAGGGCCCAGAAGGGCAAGGCATCGAGGAGTCATGCGAGAACACGAGAAGTACGAGCGCGAGCGGTCGATTACGAGATAGTGTTTGACGGCGAGTTTTGATGCCACCGCCCCAAAGTGAGTTTAGAGCGCGATGGTAGGCTGCCGAGACCACGATGCACGAGCCTCAAGTCCGGCTGGAGCGAGAGGAGATGGGTTACAAGGAGATGACCGATTATTGGCGTGATTGTGGCGGACATGAGAGATAAGTGGGCCGGCGATTCGATGCACCGTGGTTCACGAGATCGATAGTTTGAGGCTACGGGACTTTACGAGTTGTAGCGCCAGAGTTCTGGTCGAGGCACGAGGATGATCCGCAGGAGTTCATCCCAGCGATTCTGACGGATCGTGAGTGATCAAGGCTTCGGAGACCGAGTCAGTGGTCTTGGGTTCACATCGGCTGCGTGATACTGCAGTCGACTGGTTTGATTCGTGGGAGCTGTCCCGGGGATAGAATGCACTTCCAGCTGGATGGGACGAGTTCTCAGAGGCATTTCTTGCACATTTCTTGCCTCCACAGATGAGGAGGGCTCGGTAAACAGATTTTTGGTGTTGGCGAGGCGGGCGTCTGGTCGGGAGTACAATGTGGAGTTTGACTCATTGGCTTGGTATGTCCCAGCGTTAGTAGCTAGTATGGAGGACAGAGTGCACCGCTATGTCACAGGGCTAGACGATTATTTGGCATAGAGTTGCTCGGGCGTAGCTCTTCAGTCGGGCATGGACATTGCCCGCATGCAGGCTTATGCACTTGGATGTGAGGCACGGAGAGGTCGACGGAATGACCAGGATCAGCGAGAGGGCGAGCAGCGAGGTCTTTTGGCGACTTTGGCGGACGCCTCAACAACAGACTAGTTATGCGCCTCCGCCAAGATGCAGTGGCCCTCCGCGATCTTGGGACGTTCGGGATATTCAGAGCGGTCGTGGCTCCTGTGTTTTGATTTCGAGGAGTAGGAGTTTTCGCCGGATAAGGTCACCCTTGTCTCAGTGTGGCCGTTGTGGAAAACTTCATAAGGGAGAGTGTCGTACTAATTTGGGAGATTGTTATTCTTGCGGCCAACAGGGCCATTTTGGCGAGAGACTGTCCGACCAGGGGTAGCACTGGTGGATTAGCACAGACTACGAGATTAGTTGCGGGTTCTTCACCTTCCATAGTTAGGCAAGATGTTCATGCACCGGCAGGCCACGGCAGAGGTCGCGGTGGAAGTTCCCAGTTTTAGCGGTCCTTTGAACCGCCTATTTACAGGTATATCCTTAACCCTCTAGAGACTGGTATGTATTGATGTTATGATGATGTGTTAAGTGTTATGATCGGATAGCTTTGAGTTAAAAGGTGATTTAGAAGCCTAGTTAGTGAAAAGGGTAAGTCTGGGGATGAGAAAATTGCGAACCTTAGAATATTACACGTTGAGACCTTAGATGTAAGGCCGTCTTGAGTAAAGGATTTTGCAGAAGATCCTTGTCGGAGTGCATTATATGCATAGGGTGTATTAGTGTGATAATTC
Organism: Przewalskia tangutica; assembly: GCA_029844215.1. NCBI lineage: Eukaryota > Viridiplantae > Streptophyta > Magnoliopsida > Solanales > Solanaceae > Przewalskia > Przewalskia tangutica. The sequence goes on from CM056720.1 coordinate 93,797,502, forward strand.
CATGGGTAGTGTAAGATGAAAGTGGTAGCTTTCAGGACTTGTATAGGTAGGGTTGTTCCGGATCGGGGAACAAGAGTCTGGTGCGATTATGGGTCTTGTTGAGGACCGGTCGCGGGTCAACCCGCAGCCCGAAAGGAGATGTGGTCAGTTTGAGGTGGTCCCGCCAGGTGGTAGGATCACGAGGGTGCAAGGACCAAGTTTAGGTAACCATCGTACGGGTTCGTGGATGTGTTCGACTAGAATCGGATCGTGAAGGCCGGGAATGACCTTAGAGGAAATTGAAGCTAGTGAGATGACCAAGTTTGGAGGTAATGACTCCAAAGTTTTGGAAACTGAAGCGATGACAGAAATATGGTACGTATTGTAGGAAGATTTCGAGTGTACGAGGAAGATACGACGAGTAAGGAAAGAGGCTAAGATGTGTTAAGATGATGGGAGTGTCCTTTTTATAAGTGAAGAGGGGAAGAAAGTATCCTTTGGACCATGGGTGGATGTTTTGTGTTGTTATGCACGTTAGAGGTGATTCCTCGTGGACTTGGATTTAAGTATTTGCGCGTATGTTATTTTTGTGGCCAGGTGTGGCATGATTGGTTTCGTAAGTATAGTAGTGAAGACTATACCGGCGCAGGTATGTTTTGGAGACTTAGAAGGAACATTCGGGACGAATGTTTCTAAGGGGGGAAGAATGTTATACCCGTAGTTCGTGGTATGTATGTGGGGCGTCACGTGCGAATACGACATAAATTTTGGAAAGAAAGAAAGGTGTGATTTTTCGACGGAAAAGTTTCCGGGTTTTGTGAAGGAAAAAGGTTCGTTAGTGGGAATTGGATTCCCAGATTTGGTATTTGGACTTCTTGGATTATATTAGAATTATGGGATTTTATTTTCGGAAATGGTCACGTGGGGCCCACGGGAGAAATTTACGGTTTTATGGGGCCCACTTTGTTTTTGAGATTTTCGGTATTTTGGATATTTTCGGAAGACGAAATATTTTGGACGAATCGGGGGCGACACGTGTCACCCCCATGTGGCACCCTTGGCCGAAATGGCCACTACACTTGGCACCATTTTCGTTGGCCATGTGGTGTGGTGGGACCCACACACACATGGCCCAATCTTGACCACCCACTTGCTATGATCCTAACCCTTGATTCTTCTATAAATACCCCCCTTAACTTGAAGCATAATTTCATCCACACTTAAGAGCTTTCAAGGCAAAAATAATACTCCTTCATTTGTAGTTTTCGTCCCCCTCCCCCCCACTTGTGGAGAAAATACTTCTTGTATTGTTGTATAAATCCCAAATACCTTATTCTAGTATCCCTAGTAGTATTCCAAAGTTATTTCAATACTAGGAGCCCGGAAATACTACTTTATTCCAATAGTCGCAAAATGAAACCCTAGAAAATCTTCATAAGCTTGGTTGAAGTGTTAAGAGAAGTTGTTTAGAAACTTCTAAGGGTCGCTTGGAGCGGGTTGGAGCGTAAGGAATTGGAGCTAAACGTTGCTCAGGATCGACATATAATCTTGGATAATTTTGGGTTTATCGAGGTAATAATCTATGTCCCCTATTGTAATTGGATATTACATGTTGTAGTAATTATATTTGAGTATATTATATGAGGATAGAAGATTGATAGAATTAAAGCGTATTTACATTGGGTATATTCTGATGAACTTGTAGTATATTTGTGGGGCGATGTTGTACACGTCAGGTGAGACGATAATCCACAGGAGTTGTTGGCTGTAGCGGGCGGAGTAGAGGAGAGATTTGTGTGGTTACGGGGAGGTCTTTGCGAATTTTACGTAGAATAAGGAATCTTGTATTTAGAATATTCTACGAAGAGATCTAGAAGTTGATAGGCGTTTATGGCGATATAGGTGGAAGTACTACGAGTAGCGTATTCTACTTGAAGGGTGGAAAAGGCTAGCAAGGTTGTAGTACCTGGAGCATTTTGCTATTTGTCGATAATCGTCGCGAGGTATGTGAACCTCTTTCTATCTTTTCTAGCATGATTGTTGTGAACTATGTAGTACGGTAGACGTACATGTTCTAAGTGAATTTGGTTGGTTTACTGATTTTAAAAGATAAAGGACTTGACTTATATTTGACTTGATATGATATATGAAGAACTCGAATTGTGTAGAAAGTTGTGAAACCTCATTCGCAAGAAATGAGTATTTGGTCTTTAAAAGGAACTTGATTTCTAAAAGAAAAGAGACTTGAGGAATTGAAGAGTTTTTGGTTTAAAAGAGAGACATGGTTTTGTCTTAAATTGGTTTAAAACATAAAGTGTTATAACATCTTTATGGGAAGTTAGTTATAACGACTTTATGAAAGCAAAAGAATGGTTTTATCATTGGTTTTAAAAGGGTAACTTGATTTAAGTATAGGTTACTCGTTTTGAAAAGAGTAAGTATTTGAGTTTTAAAGAGTATACTGGATGTTGTTTTAAAAGAAAGGCACTTGGTTTAAAAAGTATAGAGTACTTGATTTTAAAAGTCTTGTAAAGGTTTTTACGAAAGTAAAGTAATTTGGTTTGAAAAGGAAATGTGTTTTTGATACTACGAGTATTAGTATCTTTTGCGTAAAAAGAGGTCTTTTTTTTTTAAAGAATGAAAGTAGGTAATATTTTTTTGGGATTTGAAACCCGTATTGTTGACATAAAATGAAAGTACCTTGAGTTGTGTGTAACTTGCCTATGTTTGCGTGTGATAGCCTTGTCGTGCTAGTATTGTATTTCTATACCACCGCGTCTCTCGATGAAGGGCCGGTTGATTGTTATGATCTTACTAGGACGTACCGGCAGTGACGGAGGATTCCACGGGTGCGCTCCTGTTGATAGCGTTATTCCATGGACTAGCTCTCCATGAGGTTTTACTGATTCGGCCTTGGTATCTGGTGGTTGGCTTTCGTACTTGCCCCGTCTCGTGGCTGATTCGGCCTTGGTACCTGGTAGTTAGCCTTCGCACTTGCCCCGTTCAGTTTAGTGGCGAAGTCTCGTGACACGGCCTTGGTACCTGGTAGTTAGCTCGTACTTGCCGATCGACTCGTGACCACGACCTTGGTACACAGTAGTCGGCTTCGTACTTGCCCGTGTCGCCGTGGTTTGGTTGTATAGTATTGTTAGTACGGCCTTGGTATCTAGTAGTTGGCTTTCGTACTTGCCCCGGTCAGTTGATGATGCGGCTTTGGTATCTGGTAGTTATCCTTCGTACTTGCCCCGTACGGTTGTTATGACACAGGTGGGACCTGGTGTTCATGTGTATTCCTTGGTGTTGCTATATCATATACTGCCGGCAGTGAGGAAGGTATTCCACGGGCATGATTGATGTTGTGGGCGTGAGACCCATAGTTATATTTGAGTGATGTCTTTGAGGGCGTGAGTCCCTGACTTGACGTATTTGCTACATGTTATGTAATGTAGTTTGGTTATCATATATGTCTCTGCTTTATATAGACTACTATGATTTCATTTCTGATATTTTGATTTCACATACTTGGTACTGTTATCGACCTTCGGGGGGCTGCGTTCATGCCGCAGGTAGGGGTACATCGGTTGTGGATCCTCGCTCTTAGGATCACAGTTCAGCATTTTGGGAAGCTCCGTTTCTCCGGAGGCTCATCTTTGGTATAGTCCCCTGTCAGTGTAGTTACTTGTACATTCAGGGGTATGGCGGGGCCCTGTCCCGTCATAGTTATAGTTACATTCTTAAGTCCAGTAATCTTGTTGTGGCGGGGTTTGTAAAAGGATTTAACTGTTCAGTTTGATATATATATGTATATATTCAGGAAGGTGACCGTTTTGGTTAGCCTGTTTCATACTTTATGTCTTGTCTCATGTTTTAGTTTTTATTTCCGCTGATTTTCTCTGGTGTTGTATCGATAGGGTGCCCGGGGTAAGGCACCAGTCGCGGGCCCGAGGTCGGGTCGTGACATACAATGACAGGGGACTATACCAAAGATAAGCCTCCGGAGAAACGGAGCTTCCCAAAACGCTGAACTGTGATCCTATGAGCGAGGATCAACAACCGGTGTACCTCTACCTGCGGCATGAACGCACCCGGGCGAGGTCAAGACAACAGTATGTGAATCAGAAAAATCAGTAAATGAAATCATAATAGTCTATATAAAGCAGGAGACATGTATGATAACCAAACTACAGTCCACAATATATAAACAGTCATGTCAAGTCAGGGACTCACGCCCTCAAAGTCATCACTCAAATATAACAATGGGTCTTACGCCCACAACATCAATCATGCCCGTGGAATTCCTTCCTCACTGCCGGCAGTCTATGATATAACAACACCAAGGAGTACACATGAACACCAGGTCCCACCTGTGTCATAAAAACCGTACGGGGCAAGTACGAAGGCATAGCTACCAGATCCAAAGCCGCATCATCAACTGACCGGGGCAAGTACGAAAGCCAACTACCAGATACCAAAGCCGTACCAACAATACTATATAACCAAACCACGAAGCTGACACGGGGTAAGTACGAAAGCCAACTACCAGATACCAAAGCCGTACCAACAATACTATATAACCAAACCACGAAGCTGACACGGGGTAAGTACGAAAGCCAACTACGGATACTCGCGCGTCACGTAGCTGACGGGGGCAAGTACGAGGGCTAACTACCAGATACCAAGGCCGTGATCACGAGACTTCGCCACAAAACTGAACGGGGCAAGTGCGAAGGCTAACTACCAGATACCAAAGCCGAATCAGCCACGACCGGGCAAGACGAGCCAACCACCGATACCAAGCGTCGAATCAAGAAACCCCATGGAGGTCGGGTCCATGGAATGACACTATCAAGAACTGATCGGGCAAGTACGAAGCCAACTACCGTAACCAACCTCGCATCAAGAACGATCGGCAAGTACGAGGGCTAGCTACCAGATACCAAGGCCGAATCAGTAAACCTCATGGAGAGCTAGTCCATGGAACAACAATCCTCATGGAACCATACCCGTGGGCCACCCAACGTGTCAGTAGGTCCAAGGATATAACAAGACAACACTCCTAGTGGAAGCATACCCGTGGGCCACCCATCGTGTCAGTATGTCCATCAATCAAGAATAACATGACCGACCCTCCATCGAGAGACGCAGTAACATAAGGATACAACACTTGCACAACAAGGCTATCACACGCAAACATAGGCAAGTTACACACAACTCAAGGTACTTTCATTTTATGTCAAAGTCCGGGTTTTAACCCCAAAGTACTACATACTTAATTCTTTTAAAAAGACCCATTTATTTCCCAAACGTCACCTGATACTAACACTCGTAGTATCCAAAAATAGAGTAACTATTGTTTTAAGTAAACCAAAACAATTCCATACCTTCTTTTAAATAAACCAAGACAATACTATGCCTTCTTTTTAAAACCAATTTAAGACAAAACCATGCCTTCTTTTTATACCATAAACTCTTCAATTCCTCAAGTCCCTTTTTTTTTTGAAATCAAGTTCCTTACTTTGGAATTTAAGAAAATTAATTCTTGTATGTAATGATTCTTATTAAAGTAGTCATGATCTATAAAATGTAAAATTTTTGTCTTATCTTAGCTTCTATGCAGATGGAGGTTTCTACTTGTTTTAATATAATTAATTGTCATTACATTTTCCTTTATTAACGCTGCAATGGCTTGTTCGATACTTATTCTCATTTCCGAAATCAATATCACTTATTCCTTTTAAAACCCAATTACCCATTTCTCATAAAAGCGGTTTCACAACTTTTTAACGCCAACTAAGTCCTTAATATTTCACATCAAGTCATTTATAAGTCAAGTCTCTTATCTTTTAAAAACCACAAACCATTTCTTTACCTACATAAAGTTGTTATAACAAACTTCCCATAAAGCCGTTATAACACTTTATGTTTTAAGCCAACCAAATTCATTTAGCACATGACGCTCACCGTACTACATAGTTTACAACAATCATGCTAGAAAAGATAGGAAGAGGTTCACATACCTCGCGACGATTATCGACAATTAGCAAAACGCTCCAAAGTACTATACTCTTGCTAGCCTTTTCCACCCTTCAAGTAGAATACGCTACTCGTAGTACTCCAACCTCGAATAATAAGGAAACCAACCTCTTTTAATTCTTTTGCTTTGCTGGGACGTTGTTGATATAATAAGAATGGACTCTCAAAGTCAAGCAAAATCTCTCCATTTGAAAGCAAAGTGCTTCTCACTTTATTTGTTATCAAAGCAATGTCAACATCCTAGTACTACTACAGACTATTTCGTACCTTTTTCCCAAATCACTACTTTGTACCTTTTTTTCTCTTTTTGTTCCAAATCACCAAGAGAGGTGCACTGTTTTGTGTCAGTATCATACAAGAAGAAAAGAAAATGTATGGAGGGGTCTATATCACGAAATAGTACTGTCCTACTACTATTGTTACTTCACGTTGGTTCCTAGAAAAAAATTGTTACTTCTCCAAAGAATATAATCTCTAACTATTCTTTTTTTTTCCTTTGCTTTGAGCGTCCCTCCGATACACACCTGTCATCTCTTATTATAGATACTCACACATAACCCCTCCTTTCATTATGTTCCAATCCGCTCCATACACTCCTTAGAAGTCTATGAAGAACTCATCTTCAAGTTCCAACTTCAAAGTTGAAGAACTCCTTAAGTTTCCGCCTTGCGACTAATACGAAAACGCCACTTTTCCGGAATATTTCTATTGAGATAACCTTACAACACCCTTAGGGACCTTGGGTTTAAGTCTTGTGAATAATGGATCAAAACTTCAATTTTTTTTGTGTGGGAAGAGGGTGAACCCGTGAGCTTCTAAATGAAGAACAAGAAATGTGAAATAATTCTAAGTGTTCAAGACTTGGTCTTGCACTAGTGTGTATATATAAAACAATGGAGGGTCAAGATTATAACAATTGTGTGGCTAGGATGAAGAGCACATGGATAATAGCCAAGTGGGCAAGTTGACTTGGTCAATACACTCAAGCTTGAAGACTTTCATCCACAATGGTCAAATGACCATCCTATCCTTGCAAAAATCGTCCAAGACCATGTGAGGGGGTGCCACGTGTCGCCCTCTCATTCGTCCATAAAATTCCGTAACCCTCGTGGGTCCCATAAAACGTAAAATTCCTCGGGCGGGCCCCACATGACCAAATCCGCAAAATATAAATTCCATAATTCTTATAAGTTCTTAAAGTCTTAAATACCAAAGTTGAGAATCCAATTCTCAATAATAAACCTCTTTCCTTCACGAAGTTCGGAAACTTTTCCGTCGAAAAATCACATATTTCTTCCTTTCCAAAATTACTGTCGTATTCTCGTACGTACGTCCTCACATACATACCCTGGAACTACGGGGTGTAACAGTATGCATTGATAAGGTGGTGGTATGATGGAGTGTCATGAGCGTATAATATTAAGGTTATGTATGTATGCTAGAAGTAGGTTGGAAGTACGATAAGATAATCCTTTTAGGCCTTGAATGGGAGTAAATAGCGTTGGTGCACCCTTGGGATCTGTTTTCTTGGTTGACAGTGATGGATGGATATGCGAGTGCGGTATCTTAGTACCATAGGTGGCATAATAAGGTTCCATTAAGTGTAAAGTACGAGGATGTATCGAGGAATATTAGATTGACTCCAAAAGAACATTCGGGGACGAATGTTTCTAAGGGGGGAAGAATGTTACACCACGTAAATTCAAGAGAATAAGTTAAGAACGTACGAAAGTGTTACACCCCGGAAATTCCAGGATATGTTTATAAGAACGTACGTAAGAACTCAAATATGTTAAGATTTGAGACGAGTAAAAATTTATCGGAATTATGGAATTGTCGGAAAACGAAATATTGCAATGAATGGGAGGGCGACACGTGTCACCCCCCTTAGTGGTCTTGGACGAAAATGGCATGGATAAAATGGTCATTTGACCATAATTTAAATGACCAAGTCTTGCAAAGACAAAGAGCTTGACATTGTTGACTTGTCAAAGGGCCACTTGGCTTGATCCTTGTGAAACTCATCCAAGCCACCCATTTGTTTTAATCTTGACCTTCCATTATGTTATATATGTACACTAGTAGTGCAAGTGTTATACCCCGTATTTCCAGAGTATGTACGTAAGGGAATACGTACAAAAAGTTTGGCCTTAAAGTTTAGGCCTTGGACGTTTTTTGGGCACAACTCACAAAACGAATAGTTTTCCGACGAAACGTTTCCACAGCTTTCGTAGGGTAAATTCCGGCTATGCCATTTCTAATTTTTGCGGATTTTTCCGAGAGACGTAACACTTTGGACCAACGAGAGGGCGACACTTGTCACCCTCTCATTGATGGATGTTACACGGCAATAGGGCCGAATGGATGGCCATCCTTGTCATGTAGTTGGTAGGATATTTTGTGTGCAAGTTGGCCAAGGACACTTGCCCTAATCTTGACCTTACACTTGCCTAGCACTTGGCTAAATCTTGGCCATTGGTTGGCCATGTCTTGACCTATAAATACCCCCTTAAGATGAAGAGTTCTTCATCCACAAATTCCTTTCCAAGTCTTGAAAATCCTCTCCTCTCCCTTGTAGCCTTTTTCGTCCAACACCCCCCCCCCCCCCCCTTTGAGTGAGCTTGGCCGAGGCAACCCCTCCCCCTAGCCTAGCCGAAATCTACCCCCCCTCCCTTGGTAGAAAAGTTGCCTTCTAGTATTGTTATAATGCCCAAAATACCCTAGCCCAAATCCCTTAAGTTGTAAAGAACTTCTAAGGTTTCCTTGGAGCTACCGGAGCGTACAACTTAGGAGCTAAACCTTGCTCAGGCGCGACTTTTATCTAGGATATTATTGGGCTTACCGAGGTAATAAACTTGTCCTTCTTTTGTAATTAGAGAATACATACTGTAGAAGTATAAAAATAAGTATAAATACTTAGAAGGATATTAAAGAATAGAATTGAACTGTTATCACAGTAGAAGGGTTTTAAAAGAAGAATAATCGAATCAGATTTACATGGGATCGCTTTCGATGAGACTTGAGTAGCTCACCTGTAGGGAAGTTGCCCAATTTTCCGTAGGATATAGAACCCTCTGCTTAGAATCATTTACAAAGTAGTCCGAGCGTTGATAGACGTGTCGACTATTATAGGCGATTCTCTGCGCGACATATTCAACTCGCGGTGGTTTTCACGAGAAGGTATGTGATTCTTCCTAAAGCATGATATTTTACAATATATATGTAGTACGGTGACGCATACGTGTTAACCGAATAATAACTACGGCAATGTCTTTGACTTAAGCCCGAATAATACTTACGGAATGCCTCACGGCTTAAGCCCAATAATAAAGATCTGAAAGCATTTCAAAAGAATACTGAATCATTTTTTAACAGAAGAGAACTAATTGGTTTTTAAAACAGAAGCTTAAGAGTTATACTAGCTTTATGGGAAGTTAAGTATAACCACTTAAGAATGATAAAAGAAACAGTTTGCCTATGTGTTTATAACAGACTTATATTGAATTGTGAAAAGAATAATAAGATGGTTTGATAAGTAGACATGATATGATGCTATGTGTGTTAGTGTCTTGTAACGTTTGTATGAGAGAGTATTCTTGTTGTGCTTATGTTGTTTAACGATAAGCTGTTATGTTAGTGTAATATCACCCACCTCTTGACATATTACAGGGTTAAGTCGCCTCCGATGCTGGTAGACTCAGTGATGCAGGACCATGATTCGAGAATACCTCATGCGGGTCCAGGGACCTATGCGAGCTACGGAGTTCCGTGTTAGTGACGGGGTTATACCTCATGCGTCTATGTGTCCATGCGACTACGAGTCCGGGGCGATGCCGAGGAGTAGCTACCCTCGACGCGGGGTTATGTACCCTATGCGGGCCTATGTGAGTGGCCTATGCGGACTACGGAGTCCGTGATTAGGCTTGCATGGTGATACTACGCGATTGGCCCCGCTCGATCATTCGCACCTAGAAAAGACTCGTACAATTTACCTATTGTTGCTCTTGTTTGTGATGTGACACTATGCGGTTTCTCGTTGTTTAATACATATTTGTAAACCGGTTTTAAAATGATATGTTTTCATTTAAGTACTTTACGCTGCATACTTAGTACTGTTATCGACCTCCTTCGGGCCGCTCATGCCGCAGTAAGGCAAGCAGTGCTAGATCCGCATCCTTAGGATCTTTTGCGTTGGTGTCGTGAGCTCCATCTTCTCCGAGGCTCTACTGGGTATGCTCTCCCGTTGTAATTAGTTTTGTTCGCCAGGTATGGCGGCCCCGTCCCGCCATAGTTGTTTACTTCCTAGGTCCGTAGTCCCGCTGATTGGGATGTAACTGCAAAAACTTGGGTTATATATATATGCCGAAAGGCAAGCTTTTCATCAGATAAATTGTGTCTCATTTTACAACCGTTTCATGTCTTGTTTTATAATTCCGCTGATTTTCTCTGATGTATGAATGCTTGGGTGCCCGGGTAAGGCACCAGTCACGGGCCCCGGAATGGGTCATGACAAAAGTGGTATCAGAGCAGTTAATCCTCGGAAAGTGTCTACAGACCGTATCTAGTAGAGTCTTGATTATCGGTGTGTTGTGCACCACACCAATAATCAGGAGGCTATAGGATATTTAGGATTGGTTTCCATTCTTCTCACTCTGAGATCGTGCTTTAGAGCTGTGTTAAAGTTGGACCCCTCTAACATATTCCTTTCTCAGAATAACTATGCCTCCACGTAAGGCAACCCGCCCGTGGCGGCAAGGCAAATGAGGAGTCGCTAGTGGGACACCTAGAGTCACGAGGGCTCGGCCCTGTTTATACCAGACGGCAAGTTCTACGACGCCACCCCAGCCGAGACTACAAGATTTACACCTCCAACCCCACACCGGAGCAGATGAGATGGGTTATAGAGAGATGGCCCGCCATCGCCAGATCGTGGCTGCATACGAGGACAGCCGGATGTGGCGATTCAGTCCCACCCGCCGTACCCGTGGTTCACCCGAGGGGCAGAGAGTTTGAGGCTACGAGACTTCCGAGTCAGAGCCCGCCGCAGTTTTACTGTCGAGGCCGAGGATGATCCGCAGGAGTTCATCCGCCACTGAGATTCTCGAGTGATCGGGCGTCGAGACCGAGTCCGTGATCTTTGGTTCACATAGGTCGCGTGATACCGCGATCGATTGGTTTGATCATGGGAGTTATCCCGGAGAGCACGCGTCCCAGCCTACTGGGATGAGTTCTCGGAGGCTTTCTCACTCACTTTTTGCCTCCACAGATGGCGAGGCGCGGCCGATAGATTTTACCGCCGAGGCGCAGAGGACGACCGTCGTGGAGTACAATGTCGAGTTTGATTCATTGGCTCGATATGTCCCAAATACTTGTAGCAGATATGGAGGATAGGGTGCACCGCTACGTCACCGCTAGATGATTATATGGCCGAAGTCATGTGCGGGTGTTTCTCTTCACCGTATGGACATTACCCGCACGCAGCTCATGCTCGATGTGAGAGCGTAGAGACCGACGGGTTGACAGCGGCAGCAGAAGACCAGACGGCAGGTCTTTTGGTGGCTATCGTGGTGGCGGCCTCGCAGCAGCCTAGATTTGCACCACGCCCGCTCAGAGCACTCCCGCACCGCCCTCAAGACACCTGAGATATTCGAGGCGCATCAGGCCCCAGGACTTGACGCCCGTGAGCGGCAGAGGTATCGCCGACGGGACCACCCCTCGCAGTGGCCGATGCGATCCCACTTCGAGTTGTGGTGCTACGAGCTTGTTTCGCCAGGCCGCAGGTCACTATGCGAGGAACCGTCCACCAAGCGGGCTTGATGGTAGTGGTCACCACAGTTCTTTCGCCGTCTTCTTCATCCTCGACACTACTCGCCTGGAGGGCAAGGTACTCATGGACCACAGGTCGCGGCAGAGTCGTGGCGCAGTCCAGCTTCTAGCGTTCTCGTAACCGCATTTATGCTTTGTCCACCGACAGATCGTGAGGCCTCACCGATGTCGCCATAGGTACCTTATCGCTCGGGTTTGATGTGTATGCTTTGATAGATCCGGTTCTACTGGCCCCATATATCTCCCTGTTGCTAGTAGGATAGGGATAGAGCCCGAGTCCATAGACCCTTTCGAGGTAGCTACGCCAGGGTGATTCGGTGGTAGCTCGGCGGGTATATAGAGCTTGTCCTGTGACCATTTACGCCTTCTTCGACTCTAGCCGACTTGATAGAGTTGGAGATGATTGACTTCGACGTGATCATGGGATGGATTGGCTAGCTTCTGCTACGCCAATGTAGACCGCAGAGAGAGTAGTGCGGTTCCGCTTCGGCGAGCCGGTTGTTGAGTGAGAGGAGCACCAGACGCCGAGGTAGGTTTATTTCCTACCTCAAGGCTAGGAAGATGGTGCAAAGGGTATATCTACCATCTCGTCGGTGTTTGATAATCAAGCCGCGGTACCAGATTTTCCGTCGCCGATGGTCGAGAGTTCCCGCACGTGTTTCCACGACCTCCCGTATCCTCCCGAGAGGAGATTGAGTTTTGTATAGACATATTGCGGACACTCGCCTATTTCCATTCCGCCATACGTAATGGCACCGCCGAGTTGAGAGAGTCAAGGATCGGCTTAGGGATTTCTTTGGAGAAGCGGCTTCATCAGCCTAGTGTTTCTCCCCGGGAGCGCCGGTATTGTTCATGAAGAAGAAGGACGACGCCGCGCATGTGTGTTGATTACGTGCATTGAACAAGGTGACCATTAAGAACGAATACCCTTCCCGTGATTGATGATTTGTTCGACCAATTGCAGGTGCGAGATGTTTCTCCAAGATTGATCTACGGCCGCTATCATCAGTGCGAGTCGAGAGGTGGATGTCCCTAGGATCGCATTCCGACGTGCAGACGCATTATGAGTTCGTGGTCATGTCTTTGGTTGACCAATGCTCCGTGGTATTCATGGATTTGATGAACCGAGTGTTCAAACCATTTTTGGACACGCTTGTGATAGTGTTCATTGATGATATCTTGGTTTATTCTCGCCGAGCGCGAGCACGCGAGCATTTGAGATCAGGCCGACAGCTTCTCAGACCACCAGTTGTACGCCAAGTTATCCAAATGTGAGTTTTGGTTGACTTCGTGGCTTTTCTTGGCATATTGCTCGGCTGATGGCATTCGAGTGGATACGCCAAGATCGAGGCGATCGGGACTTGCCTAGACCTACTACTCGGCAGAGGTTCGCAGCTTTCGGGCCTTGCAGATATTATCGGCGTTCGTGGAGAAGTTTGCTTCTATCTTCGCACCATTGGCTAGGGCCGACTCGTAAGGCAGCCAAGTTTCAGGATGATGCTTGGAGCGTGGTTTCCGCTTTGAAGAGAGATCGACGACCGCCCCGTTCTTACTCTTCCGCAGGGTCCAGACGGTTATGTCGTGTATTGTGACGCCGTGCATCGGGTTGGGATGTGTGTTCATGCGGCATGACAAGGTTATAGCATATGCATCCCGACACCAAGAAATACGAGGAACTACCCCACCCATGATTTGGAGTCGCACCGTGATTCACGCTTTGAAGATCTGGAGGCACTATTTGTATGGGGTTCACGTGGATATTTATACGCACCACAAGAGCCTCCAAGATATCTTCACCAGGAGTCGAACTTACGGCGAGACGGTGGTTAGAGTTGCTTAAGGATTACGATGTTGATATCCTGTACTCACCCGGGAAAGCCAATGTTGTGGCGTATGCTCTTAGTCGTAGGTCGATGGGAGCCTATCGATGGGCAGCTAGAGAGGAGGACATGGTTCGTGATTTGCATCGATTAGCGAGCCTTGGTGTCCGCTTGATTGATTTTGATAGCTGGGGTTCGAGTTCGTGAGGTTGCCGAGTCTTCCATCGCCGGCGAGGTGAAGAGGCAACGCTCGAGGATCCGCTTGACACGTTATCGTGATACGCCTTCTTCGTGAGGGCAAGGGTCCTTGAGGTAGCACCATGGGTGCTAAGGTTTGAGGGCGGTTGTGTGTTCCAGATGTTTCGTGACTTCGCAATGTGTTCTGGGAAGCACACAGCGCGCTACTCTATCCATCCGTGGTCGACCAAGATGTACCACGACCTTAGATCCGTGTATTGGTGGGATGGCTTGAAGAGGACGTTGCGAGTTCGTAGCTCGGCCCGTGTTGTCGCAGTGAAGGTAGAGCACCGCAGGCACGGTGGTTTGTTGCGACGATTGAGATCCCGACATGGAAGTGGGAGGTAATCAACATGGATTTTATCACGTGATTACCTCGCACTCGAGGAGACATGATTCTATATGGGTTATCGCCGACAGTGGCGAAATCAACCCACTTTCTTCCCGTCAGACGACTTTTTCTACCGAGGATTATGCCGCACTTTACATCCGAGAGATCGTCGACCGCATGGAGTCCCTATTTCGATCATATCGCATGCAGGAGCCCGCCACGGCTAACTTCGGAGGTCTTTCCGAGAGGTTTAGGACGCAGTGAGCCCGAGCATCGCATTCCATCCACGCAGACAGACAAAGCCGAGCGCACTATCCGCACTCTCGAGGATATGTCACGAGCCTATGTTATTGACTTCGTGGGTAGCCGAGGATCATTTGCCTCTAGTTGAGTTTGCATACAATAATAGCTACCACTCCAAAGATTCGGATGGCGCCTTACGAGGCCTTGTATGAGGAAGTGCAGATCGCCTATAGGTTGGTTCGATGTGGGCGAGGTGCAAAGTGGGACCAGATTTGGTGCAAGCGATGGATAAGGTGAAGCTTATCCAGAGAGGTTCGGCGATACCGTCGAGTCGAAGTCATACGCAGATCATCGCCGTCGGCATCCGGAGTTCGAGGTTCATGATTGGGTTTTCCTAAAGGTGTCACCCATGAAGGTGTGATGAGATTCGGGAAGAAGGAAACTCACCAAGGTATATCGGGTCGCTTCGATTGTCCGCGAGGTAGGCAAGGTTGCCTACGAGTTGAATCTGCCGTCCGATCTGGAGGCGTGCATCCGATGTTTCATGTTTCTATCTTTGAGAGATGTATCGGGATCCATCTAGGTACACCCGATTGACGATGTCCAGTGACCGGGGGTTATCGTGATGAGGAGATTCCCATAGCGATAGTCGATCGTCGTGTTAGGCGTCTGCGACCAGGACGTGGCTTCCACAAAGTCTTGTGGCGAACGAGCTCGGAGGAGATGACGTGGAAGTCGAGGAGGACATGAGGCAGAAGTATCCTCACCTATTCCCCACACCTCCAGGTAATTCACTTTCCTACTTGTAAATTTTCATTATCGTTTATGCCTAAGTGTTGTTTTGTGGCCGTGTGTGGCGTTTGCAAACTGTTTAAGTTATGAAGAACCTTATCGTTATCTGTCTTGGGAAGGAACATTCGGGACGAATGTTTCTAAGGAGGGGAGAATGTTATACCCCGTATTTCCAGAGTATGTACGTAAGGGAATACGTACAAAAAGTTTGGCCTTAAAGTTTAGGCCTTGGACGTTTTTTGGGCACAACTCACAAAACGAATAGTTTTCCGACGAAACGTTTCCACAGCTTTCGTAGGGTAAATTCCGGCTATGCCATTTCTATTTTTTGCAGATTTTTCCGAGAGACGTAACACTTTGGACCAATGAGAGGGCGACACTTGTCACCCTCTCATTGATGGATGTTACACGGCAA
This sequence comes from Przewalskia tangutica, assembly GCA_029844215.1. Classification (NCBI taxonomy): domain Eukaryota; kingdom Viridiplantae; phylum Streptophyta; class Magnoliopsida; order Solanales; family Solanaceae; genus Przewalskia; species Przewalskia tangutica. Next base: position 93,813,178 of record CM056720.1, read on the forward strand.
TAGGGCCGAATGGATGGCCATCCTTGTCATGTAGTTGGTAGGATATTTTGTGTGCAAGTTGGCCAAGGACACTTGCCCTAATCTTGACCTTACACTTGCCTAGCACTTGGCTAAATCTTGGCCATTGGTTGGCCATGTCTTGACCTATAAATACCCCCTTAAGATGAAGAGTTCTTCATCCACAAATTCCTTTCCAAGTCTTGAAAATCCTGTCCTAGCCCTTGTAGCATTTTTGGTCCAACACCCCCCCCCCCCGCTTGTGAGTGAGCTTGGCCGAGGCAACCCCTCCCCCTAGCCTAGCCGAAATCTACCCCCCCTCCCTTGGTAGAAAAGTTGCCTTCTAGTATTGTTATAATGCCCAAAATACCCTAGCCCAAATCCCTTAAGTTGTAAAGAACTTCTAAGGTTTCCTTGGAGCTACCGGAGCGTACAACTTAGGAGCTAAACCTTGCTCAGGCGCGACTTTTATCTAGGATATTATTGGGCTTACCGAGGTAATAAACTTGTCCTTCTTTTGTAATTAGAGAATACATACAGTAGAAGTATAGAAATAAGTATAAATACATAGAAGGATATTAAAGAATAGAATTGAGCTGTTATCACGAAGAAGGGTTTTAAAAGAAGAATAACCGAATCAGATTTACATAGACTGTTTTCACATGAGACTTGAGTAGCTCACCGTAGGGAAGTGCTGCCAATTTTCCGTAGGATATAGAACCCTCTGTTTAGAATCATACAAAGTAGTTCAACGTTGATAGGCGTGTCGACTATTATAGTGATTCTCTCGCGCGACATATTCAACTTGGCGGTGGTTTTCACGAGAAGGTATGTGATTCTTCCTAAAGCATGATATTTTACAATATATATGTAGTACGGTGACGCATACGTGTTAATCGAATAATAACTACGGCAATGTCTTTGACTTAAGCTGAATAATACTTACGGCAATGCCTCATGGCTTAAGCTGAATAATAAAGATCCGAAAGCATTTCAAAAGAATCTTGAATCATTTTTAATGTAAGAGAACTAATTGGTTTTTAAAATGCTTTACGAGTTATACTAGCTTTATGGGAAGTTAAGTATAACCACTTAAGAATGATAAAAGAAACAGTTTGCCTATGTGTTTATAACAGACTTATATTGAATTGTGAAAAGAATAATAAGATGGTTTGATAAGTAGACATGATATGATGCTATGTGTGTTAGTGTCTTGTAACGTTTGTATGAGAGAGTATTCTTGTTGTGCTTATGTTGTTTAACGATAAGCTGTTATGTTAGTGTAATATCACCCACCTCTTGACATATTACCGGGGGTTAAGCCCGCCTCCGTCGCGGGTAGACTCAGCGATGCAGGACCGTGATTCGAGAATACCTCATGCGGGTCCAGGACCTATCGCGAGCTACGGGAGTTCCGTGTTAGTGATGCGGGGTTATACCTCACGGTCTATGGCCACGCGACTACGAGTCCGGGGCGATGCCGAGGAGTAGCTACCCTCGACGCGGTTATGTACCTACGGGCCTATGTGAGTAGCCTATACGGACTACGGGAGTCCAGGATTAGGCTTGCATGGTGATACTACGGGCAATTGGCCCTGCTTCGATCATTCGCAGCCTAGAAAAGACCTGTTACAGTTTACCTATTGCTGCTCTTGTTTGTGATGTGGCACTATGTGCGGTTTCCTTGGTTGTTTCATACATATTTGTAAACTGATGTTAAAATGATATGTTTTCATTTAAGTATTTTACGCTGCATACTTAGTACCGTTGTATCGACTTCCTTCGAGGCCGTTCATGCCGCAGTAAGGCGGCAGTGCTAGATCCGCATCCTTAGGATCTTTTGCGTTGGTGTCAGGAGCTCCATCTTCTCCGGAGGCTCTACTGTTGGGTATGCTCTCCCTGTTGTAATTAGTTTTGTTCAGTCAGGGTATGGCGGGGCCCTGTCCCGCCATAGTTGTTTACTTCCTTAGAGGTCTGTAGTCCTGTTGTACAGTTGGGATGTAACTGCAAAAACTTGGGTTATATATATATGCCGAAAGGCAAGCTTTTCATCAGATAAATTGTGTCTCATTTTACAACTGTTTCATGTCTTGTTTTATAATTCCGCTGATTTTCTCTGATGTATGACTGCTTGGGTGCCCGGGTAAGGCACCAGTCACGGGCCCCGGAACGGGTCGTGACAGCAAGACTTTGTCATTCTCAACACTTAGAAATTTTTTGAATCTTGTTCTTGCTCACTAAGTGAAGCTCACGGCTAAGGGATTTTTCCAAGAGGAAAATTTTCAATTGTTGTCCAATAATCTCCCCACTTTAAACCAATGTACCTAAGGGTATTGTAAGTGTATCTCAATAGAAAGATCCCGGAAGATGGTGTTTTCGTATTAGTCGCAAGGCGAAAACCTAAGGTGTTATTCAACTTTGAAGTTGGAACTTGAAGAGGAGTTCTTCATAAGCTTCTAAGGGTTGCTTGGAGTGGATTGGAACGTCAAAAGGAGGAGCTAAAGTTGCTAAGGATCGATTTGTAATCTTGGATCATATTTGGGCTAAATGAGGTATAATCTTCGTCTTACTTTTGTAATTGAAGATTCCATGTTATTATAAGTTAGAAATGATCATGTGATATGTGTTATGAAGATTGATAAGTATTATGGAAATTTGGAAGCTCAAATCCGAAAATGACATGTTAAGCCATTTGAAATTTGAAATACAATTTGGTCGATTATTAGAATCGTCGCATGTTTACCTACTTGAGGATTGTAGTAGTTATAATCAATTGTGGCTAGATAACATGTTATATTAAACCACTTGGATCGAAAAGGGATTGGAAACGAATTTGTATTGTTGTCCCTATTTTCGCCGAATGGACATTATATGTTGGACTAGTTTAATATTTATTGTGGGGCGGAATTTTACACGTCTTGATTAAGCGTGTAATCCCCTACTGTTAACTACTTTGTTGAGCCTTAAATGTGGCGTGTTTGGTTATTGAATTCGGCCTTGAAAAAGGTGGCAAAGTATGTAGAAACAAAGGAAGTGCTGTCCGATTTTCCGTAGAATTTAGTGACTTTGCACTTGGAATATTCTACGTTTGAAGTAAGAAGTTAATAGACGTACTATGGTCATTATAGGTTGACATACTACGTACGGCGTATTGGACTTAGCAAGTGGATTAAACCGAAGAGGTATGTGGAACTTTCTTATCTCTTGAGCATGAATAAGTTGTAAATGTATAGTACGGTAGACGTACAAGATTTTGACAATCTAGTCCATTTGATATCCTTGGCTTATTTTAAGAATGTCCAAGTTGGTTGAGTTAGGGAATTAACTCACTTGTTTAAATATTAAGGATATCTTGGTTTTCAAAAGTTAGGAGACTTTAAGTATGTTGAAAGTATTTTTGATACTTGTTTTGTTGGAAAGTTTAAGTCTCTTGGTTATAAAGAAGAATGTAAGTTTCTAAAGTATAAAGCTAGTATAACGGCTTTATGGGAAGTTGGTTATAATAGCTTTATGAAAAGTTAAAAAGAGTGGTTTACTCTAAGTAATATAAGTATGATAAATTACTTGATAATGAAAGGCAAATTGATTTAAAGGCATCAATTGCTTAAGGTTTTAAAAGAAAGAAGTCACTTGATTTAGAAGCCTGAAAATGTATTTTCTAAAAGGTATTGTGACTTGTCTTAGAATGTAGTTATGACTTGATACTACGGTTATTAGTATCTTGGAAGTTTTATATGAAAATGAGTCATTTTAAAAGAATAGAAGTACGTAGTACTTTGGGTTAAATTCCCGGATATTATAATGACATGTTAGTGCCTTAAGTAAACTAAAATGAGAGTGTATATAAATAAGACTAGTAAGAAGTTAGGGGGATTTCTTAACTTGCTTATTTATTGTATGATAAGCCGGTAGTGCTTATGTTATGTATGATAAGCCGGTAGGGCTTATGTTATGTATGATGGCCGGTTGAGTTAGGGTAAGAGTATAAATGAGGGGTAAACCCCCAAGACGTTATACCACATTCTCCAGGGTAAGAGTATAAATGAGGGGTAAACCCCCAAGACGTTATACCACATGCTTCAGGGTAAGAGTATAAATGAGGGGTAAACCCCCAAGACGTTATACCACTTGTTCCGTGGATTTGCTACCCATGATGCGAGGAATACCTCATGCGAGTCCTTATGGGCTTATGCGGGTGAAATAGTCCCATGCGGGCGGGTACAACCTATGCGAGGAATACCTCGTACGGGTCCACAGGACCCATGCGGGTGAAATAGTCCCAGGAGTAGGATTTCTTATTGATACTACGGGCGAGGGACCCTGTTTTGATCATGAGCCTCCTATTTTTATGCAGTAAAATATATACTTGTTTACTCTCATTGTTAGTAAGGCACAGTGTACTATTGTTTGAGTTATCATACGTGTCTCCAGCTTTATTTTAAACTTATGATTTCACTCTGATGCTTTGATTTCACATATTTGGTACATGTTGTTATCGACCTCCTTGAGGAGTTGCGTTCATGCGCAGTAGAGTATCTGATTCTTGATCCTCACTCTTAGGATCACTGTTCAGCTGTTGGGAATCTCCATTACTCCGGAGGCCTATCCCTGATATGGTTGGTTGTTGTATATTCAGGGGTATGGCGGGGCCCTGTCCCGTCACAGTTGTTATTCTTAGAGGTTTGTAGTCACATTGTGGATTGGGTTTGTAAGAACAAAGATATACTGTTTTTAATTTTGTATTATGTATATGTTACGAAAGGTGGCCTTATCGGCTAGCTTTGTTCTTTCATTTCTTGTCTAAGTTTTTATGTGTGTTGTGTATGTTCCATTGCTATTCTACGATATATACAGCGGGGTGCCGGAGTAGGATACCAGTCGGGGTCGGGTCGTGACAAAAGTGGTATCAGAGCAGTTAGTCCTCGGAAAGTGTCTACAGACCGTGTCTAGTAGAGTCTTGATTATCGGTGTGTTGTGCACCACATCTATAATCAGGAGGCTGCAGGACATTTAGGATTGGTTTCCATTTTTCTCACTCTAAGATCGTGCGATAGAGCTGTGTGGTTAGGGTCGTCTCTCCCTAACAGGTTATGTTGTTTGCAGCTACAAGAAAGACAGCAGTGACCCAGGAAATATGATGTGGATTGCGTATCCAGGTAGGTAATGTTTGTAGTATAGTTGGTATTGTGACATACATCTATACGTATTTATGTATGAGGGTCAGACGCGTGTTGCCTAGAATGGTTTTAGGTTACCAGGATTTGGTAAGGACGAAATAAATACCGGGAAGGTATGAAACAGTTTAATGAATTCTCATCAAGGTTTTACATACTAATTTGAGATAATTAGGAAATGATGAGCTGTCTGAGAAGGAAATGGACCCTTAAGAAGTTATTATTAAGGGAATTAATGGAAGACTATGTTAATAGATTGAGCTACGTAGTAGGATTTCGAGAATGGTACGGGTGAGATCCGTATGGAGTAAGTATGGTTGTTGTGGTCAAGACAACACGATTATGGTATTACGATAAGTTTTTGTACCCGTTTACGGGGGGACTGATAAGGTAGACATGGAGCTTGGAAATTGCGAGCCTAAGAATGTGATAACCACCGAGACCTTAGGTATATAAGGCCTTCTCGGGTAGTAAAAGGTTAAGTCAGACCAAGGGTAAGAGTTAAATACGACGCCGAGTCGGGTTGAAGACCTATTAAGGGTCGCCCCATAGCTTGAAATGGAATGAGATCAGTTGGTAGTAGTCCCGCTACGTGACAGGGTCACGAGGGTGCAAGGCCCAAGTTTAGTTAATCATTTTACGGGTTCGTGGACGCGTTCCACCGGAACCAGGTTGAGAGAGCCGGAAATGGCCTTAAGTTGTTTAGAATAGTAACTCCAAAGATTGGAGGCCCGAATCAGTATGAAGGCTATGTACGTACGCTACAATAAGTTTGGATGTACGGGAAGAGTACGACCAGTAAGAAAGAGAGCAACCAAGTGTAAAGAAATGGAACCTGAATCCATGAGGACCTTTCGAGGTGACTACACCTGTGAGTGTTGGGTGGTAGCTGAGCGGGTAGATAATAATTACCGGTAATGATACAATCATTGGACCCTAGCAGACCTAGAAGAGCTGTTATGACAGACTTTGAGGATATTATGGGTATGGGCTAGTTGGCCTATTGTTATGCCAACGTGGACTACAGAAGAGAGATTGATTCGGTACCAGTTTCCCGGTAAGCCGGTTATTGAGTGGAAAGGAAGAGAAGTGGTGGTAACCAGTGAATTATCCTTCCTTCTTTGACATTGTTGATTTTAATAAGTCTGTGTGACTTGTCCATTTGAGGTAAATTAATGCAGAAAGTAAGTAATACTCGAGGTTGAAGGAGTTTATGCTAAGTCCCCTTGGATGTACTTGGAGTTGGTTTGGTGTGGCCGGTCAGGGCCACGACCTTCCGGATAAGTTCAGAATAGCGCGCAAGCAAGAATAAGATAAGTACGAGTGCTGCCTACGAAAAACAGAAGATATCTTTGGTAGGTTTTGAAAATCTACATGACTTTAAGGCGGTGCGTGATGATTAGAATTTACTGGACCGCAAGAGGACCCTGTGATTAGGGTTGTGACTCCAAGGAAAGTTTAAGAAAGGGAGATAAGTTCTCTTCCCTACATAAAAGGACAGTTTTACGTATTATGGGGTTGCGTGTACCCATGTTGTTAGATGCAGGATATGAACTAGTAAGGTCTTCAGTATCGTCATGCCATAGGTTACAGTTTTAGATAACCGTGGGAAAAGTGTTGTGTTGGGGTAATTAAGAACGACGTACGAATTGGTCGAGGAAGTATCGTAAAGATATAAATGCAGGTTGTACGCATGTATGAAACTGTACGATTATGAATCAAGATAGAAATACTTTTGCTAATAATAAGCATAAGGTAAGGTTATGACCAGAATGATAAAAGAGAATACGACTATGGTTATGTAAGTTGCACGAGATATGATTACCTCAGACTAGTGTAAGACCATTAGTAAATAATTGGCACTAAGAACACCTCGAGGTATCATGCTCAAGAGGATAGGAAGAATCACATACCTCGTCCGGAAAACGTTTCGTCGGAAAACGATTCTTTTCGCTAGTTGTGCACAAAATTTCGTCCCTTAGTCTACTTTAAGGCTTAAACTTTTGTACGTACGCCCTCACGTACATACTCTGGAAATACAGGGTATAACATTCTCCCCTCCTTAGAAACATTCGTCCCGAATGTTCCTTCTTACGACGGATAACGATAAAGTTTCTCTTAACAAGTTGCCAATGCCACACCTGGCCACAAAATAACACACGCGCAATTACTTAACCCCAGTCAAGGAGGACTCACCTCTAGCATTACAAAAGCTTCCACCCACGGTCTAAAAGATATTACCCTCGCACCTTTACTTCACAAAGTACTGATCGTTTCTATTCTCTCAGCACATGTTCACTTCTTTCCTTACTCGTCGTATTCTTCTCGAACACTTGAACTCTTTCTAGTATACGGACCATACTTCAGTCATCGCTTCAGTTCCCAAAATTTCTGGAGCCACTACCTCCAAACTTGGTCATCTAAACTTGGGCCTGACGCCCTCATGACCCTACCACCTGGCGGGACCACCCAGAAATGACCCTACCTTAATCCGGGCTACGGGTTGACCCGCAATACGCCCTCAACCCGACCCTCCGTCGTGCCGAACTCTCTTGTTCCCCCGATCTGGAACAATCTCACAAATCAAGTCACGAAAACCTATTGGTCTTCTTAGCTCCACTACCCTCTCTCGTCTCATACCACTCAGAGACTTATCACACAAATATATCCCAAGCATACATTGCACTCCGACAAAGGTCAACATAAACATAAATCTCTTACTCAAGACGGCCTTACATCTAAGGTCTCAACTTGTAAAATTCTAAGGTTCATACCTTCCCTGTCCCCATACTTATCCTTCCAACTAACCAGGTTTTCTAACTCACAAAAAACACAATGCCATCCGTACATAGCACACAATAATAAGATCATCATATCAAGCATACAAGCTCTGCAGGTTAAGGATATACCGTATCTACCGCTTCACTCTAATCATAGGCTGACTTCGCCGCGCATAGTAGAAGGCGAGGAACTGCGATCGACCGGTAGGCTGCGTCATACCGCCTGCATTCTCCTATACGCACGTCTCACATGGCCTCGACGCGCCGCAGTGAAACAAGCACCGATAAAAGACGACATTCCCGATGATGCACTCGCCACATCGCGTACACCGAGGGGACATGAATCCTGTGGCTAGAACCCGTGTATATCCAGAAACTAAGCCCCGGAGCTCGACCAGCCCGAATACCGAGCGCCCCAAGATCGTGGAGGACCACTCAGAATGGCGAGGTACATAACTAGCTCACTGAGGCGGTCCGCTCGAAGTTACCAGGACCTCGCCCTGGCCTCTTCGCGATCTCGGTCATTCCGCCGACCTCTCCGCTCTCACATCCCGGCATAAGCTGCATGCGGCAATGTCCATGCCCGGTGAAGAGCTACACCAACAAGCCTCGCCAAGTAGTCATCGAGCCCGGTGGCGTGGCGGTGCACTCGCCCTCCATGTCGGCTACCAATGTGGGTACGCATCGAGCTAATGAGTCAAACTCCACATTGTACTCAACCGCACGCCCGGCCTGTCTCAACGCTAAAAATCTGCTTACCGAGCCCTTCTCATCTGTGGAGGAAAGAAATGTGCAAGAAATGCCCCTGAGAACTCGTCCCATACGGCTGGAAGTGCATACTCTCCCCGAGACAGCTCCCACGAATCAAACCAGTCGCAGTATCACGCAGCCGATGCGAATCTAAGACCACCGACTCGGTCTCCGAAGCCTTGATCACTCATGATCCGTCAGAATCGCCGAATGAACTCCTCGGATCATCCTCGTGCCTCGACCAGAACTGCGCGGCTACAACTCAGAAAGTCCCGTAGCCTCAAACTATCCGATCTAGGGTGAACCATGGGTACTACTGGAACTGCTGCGTCCAGCCTATCCTCGTGCCTTGCCACTATCCTGGCCAATAACTGGGCCATCTCCTTGTAACCCATCTCCTCTGCTCCAGGCATAGGGACTGAGGCTCGTGCATCGTGGTCTCAGCAGCCACCGCTGCGCTCTAAACTCTGCTGGGTCAAGGCGTTGCAAAACTCGCCGTCTCAAGCACTATCTCGTAATGACGGGCTCGCACTTCGCATTCTCTCAGATCCTACTAGCGGCTCCCGCCGCTTGCCCATCTGGGCGGGTTGCACTTGCGAGGCATAATCGGTAAAATGAAATACGTCGAGGGGTCCAACTTATAACACCGCTTCTAAGGCACGATCTCGTAATGAGAAGAATGGAAACCAATCCTAAATGTCCGCAACCTCCTCGATTATAGATGTGGTTCACAACACACCGATAATCAAGACTCTACTAAACGGTGCAGACACTTTCCGATGATTAATTGCTCGATACCACTTTTGTCACGACTGCCTGCCCGTGATCGTGCCTTACCCCGCACCCTAGTGATACAACATCGAGAAAAACCAAATAAATAAAACATAAACATGAAACAAGAGATATGATAAATAAACAAAGCAACCAAAAAAAGCTTGCCTTCAGATATATATACATAAAACCCGACGATTATCCTTTTTACAAATTACGCCACAACAAGCATTCTGCACCTCTAAGAAAGTGACAACAACTATGACGGACAGTGGCCTCGCCATACCCGAATGTACAAGAACCTGCATCGTGGTAAGATACCAAAAGATAAGCCTCCAAGAAACGGGGCTTCCCAACACGAATTGTGATCCTATGAGCGAGGATCCACAACCGATGTACTTCTACCATGCGGATGAACGCAGCCCAAGGAGGTCGATAACAGTACCAAGTATGTGAAATCAAAAATATCAGAAATGAAATCATAACGATATATAAAACAGGAGGCATGTATGATAACAAAGCTACAGTTCACAATATAAAAGTAGTCATGTCAAGTCAGGGACTCACGCCCTCAAAGTCATCCCTCATGCCCGTGGAACTCATTCCTCACTGCCGGCAGTCTAGGTATAAGTCATGTTATACGTGTAACATGTCTCGGCCCATCTCATGGACTCGAGGTGGAATCGTATGGAATACATTCCCGGTCCATCTCATGGACTCGGTATCAAATCAGGTGGTATACATTCCTGCTCATCCCATGAACGCGTGTCGTGGAATACATTCCGGTTCATCCCATGAACGCTGTAGTCGAGTGAAATACATTCCCGGTTCATTCCATGAACGCGGTAGTCGAGTGAAATACATTCCCGGTCCATCTCATGGATGCGGTAGTCGAGTGAAATACATTCCCGGTTCATCCCATGAACGCGGTAGTCGAGTGAAATACATTCCCGGTTCATCCCATGAACGCGGTAGTCGAGTGAAATACATTCCCGGTTCATCCCATGAACGCGGTAGTCGAGTGAAATACATTCCCGGTTCATCCCATGAACTCGGTATAGAAACGTCCATAAAAAATCAGCCGGCCCTCCATCGAGAGACGCGGTGGTATAGAAATACAGTACTTGCACAACAAGGCTATCACACGCAAACATAGGCAAGTTACACACAACCCAAAGTACTTTCATTTTATGCCAATATCCCGGTTCTGACCCCAAAGTATTACGACAAGTTAAATTCTTTTAAAAGATCCAATTCTTTTATAAGTGGTCACCCGATACCGTAGTATTAAAAATAGAGTGACTCACATTTTTAAGTAAACTAACACTTTCTTTTTAAAATCAAGCAACAACATTCTTTTCGAAAAGTTCAAGTTTGCCTAATTTCAAATACTCAAGTCTCTTACTTTAGAAAGGTTTCATAGTTCATAGTCTTAATCTCTTTTAAAACAATTGAGTAACATATGTCTTATGTGTGAGCAGTTTATTCTTGTTTATAACAATCTTATCACAGCAGCCATGATCTAGGAAATGTAATACAATTTTGTCTTATCTTAGCTTCTATGCAGATGGAGGTTTCATCGGTTTTAATATAATTACGTATTTGTCAATACATTTTCCTTTGTTAACGCCGCAGTTGGTTCGCTCGATACTTATTCTTATTTCCAAATCAAGAAACATTATTCTTTAAAAACCAAGTACTCATTACTCACGAATGAGGTTTCAGACTTCTTAACAACTTTCATATCAATTCAATTAAGTTAAGTCTCTTATCTTTTAAGATCAAGTCTCTTAACTTCTAAAATCAATAAACCATTCTTTTTATCTCTCTTAAGACGTTATACCTAACTTCCCATAAATCTAGTATAACTCTTACGTTTTTAAAACCAAGTATTACCCTTCTTTCAAAAATGATTCTTAATTCTTTTGAAATACTTCAAGATTCTTATTATTCAGGCTTAAGTCAAAAGATATTGCCGTAAAACTACATTCAGTTAACACACGTACGTCTACCGTACTATATATATATTCTTTTAAAATATCATGCTCAAGAGGATAGGAAGAATCACATACCTCGCGACGATTATCGACTATCAGCAAATAGCTCCAAAGTACTGTAATCCTGCTAGCCTTTTTCACTTCTTCGAGTAGAATACGCTACTCGCAGTACTTCAACCTATAATGGTCATACAAGTCTATCAACGTCTAGACTACTCTGTAAAATAATTCTAGATACAGATTCCTTTATTCTACGGAAAATTGGGCAGCACTTCCCTACCTGCCAAACTACACAAGTCTACTGTAAATACAGTTCAGTCTTCTTCTTTAATATTCTTCTGATGTGATATCAATTCAATTCTCTTCTTTTATACCATCCTTCTATTACAGTTCAATTCTCTTCTGTAATATCCTTCTATGTATCTTATATTCATTTCTATACTACTACAGTATGTAATTTCCAATTACAATAGAAGGACAGTAGTATTTACCTCGATAAGCCCAAAATTATCCAAGTTTAATGTCGATCCTGAGCAACGTTTAGCTCCTATTCTGAACGCTCCAATTTGCTCCCAGAAACCCTTAGAAGTTCTACACAACTTCTACTTAACACTTCAACCGACTATGAAGATTTTCCTTAGGGTTTCGTTTAGTGGCTAAAGGAAGTATAATAGTATTTCTGGGCTTTTAGTATAGGTATAACCTTGGAATACTACAAGGTATTTGGGCCAAGGTATTTTGGAATAGTAACAATACTTGGAGAATACTTTTCTACCAAGGAGGGGGGGGTATTTTACTAAAACAACTAGGCAAGTGGGGTTTCGCCAAGGCCTCACAGGGGCGGCGGAGCTCTTTTGGACGAGAGCCTTGCTAAGAGGGGAGGGATTTTTAGACTTGGAAAAATGATTTGTGGATGAAGAAATGGTCTTGCATTAGAGGGGTATTTATAGGACATTCAATGGCCAAGATTGAGCCAAGTGGGGGGCAAGTGGAGGGTCAAGATTTGGACAAGTGTTTGTGGGTCCCACTTGCTCATCTACCACACAAAAATATCTACAAAATATCCTACCTAACCCTTGACCAAAACAAGGCCAAAAACGCCTGTTTTCCACTGAGGTGACAAATGTCACCCTCCCATTGGTCCAAAATATTTCATCTCTCAAAAATCCGCAAAAATAATAAATGACATAGCCGTAATTTTCCTTCGCAAAGTCCGGAAAATGTTTCATTTAAAAACGATTCTTTTCGCTAGTTGTGCACAAAATTTCGTCCCTTAGTCTACTTTAAGGCTTAAACTTTGCACGCACGCCTCACGCACATACTGAAATACAGGGTATAACATTCTCCCCTCCTTAGAAACATTCGTCCCGAATGTTCCTTCTTACGACGGATAACGATAAAGTTTCTCTTAACAAGTTGCCAATGCCACACCTGGCCACAAAATAACACACGCGCAATTACTTAACCCCAGTCAAGGAGGACTCACCTCTAGCATTACAAAAGCTTCCACCCACGGTCTAAAAGATATTCCTCGCACCTTTACTTCACAAAGTCTCGATCGTTTCTATTCTCTCAAGACATGTTCACTTCTTTCCTTACTCGTCGTATTCTTCTCGAACACTTGAACTCTTTCTAGTATACGGACCATACTTCAGTCATCGCTTCAGTTCCCAAAATTTCTGGAGCCACTACCTCCAAACTTGGTCATCTAAACTTGGGCCTGGCGCCCTCGTGACCCTACCACCTGGCGGGACCACCCAGAAATGACCCTACCTTAATCCGGGCTACGTGTTGACCCGCAATACGCCCTCAACCCGACCCTCCGTCGTGCCGAACTCTCTTATTCCCCCGATCCGGAACAATCTCACAAATCAAGTCACGAAAACCTATTGGTCTTCTTAGCTCCACTACCCTCTCTCGTCTCATACCACTCAGAGACTTATCACACAAATATATCCCAAGCATACATTGCACTCCGACAAAGGTCAACATAAACATAAATCTCTTACTCAAGACGGCCTTACATCTAAGGTCTCAACGTGTAAAATTCTAAGGTTCATACCTTCCCTGTCCCCATACTTATCCTTCCAACTAACTAGGTTTTCTAACTCACAAACAACACAACGCCATCCGTACATAGCACACAATAATAAGATCATCATATCAAGCATACAAGCTCTAGAGGGTTAAGGATATACCTGTATCTACCGCTTCACTCTAATCATAGGCTTGCACGCCGCACATACCGTAGAGGCGAGAACTCGCGATCGACCCCGGTCGCTGCGTCATACTGCTTGTACCCCTCCTATACGCACAGTCTCTCGTCACATGGCCCTGACGACCGCAGGTGAAACAAGCACCAGTAAAAAGACGACATTCCCCGGGATGATGCCTGCCACATCGTGCACACTGAGGGGGACATGAATCCTGCTGGCTAGAACCCGTGTATCCAGAAACTAAGCCCCGAGCTCGACCAGCCCCGAATACCGAACGCCTCAAGATCGCGGAGGACCACTGCATCTTGGCGGAGGTACATAACTAGCTTCTTGAGGCGGTCCGCCTCGAAAGTTACCAAAGGACCTCGCTGTCGCCCTTCTCGCCGATCTCGCCATTCCGCCGACCTCTCCGCCTCACATCCTGGCATAAGCCTGCATGCGGGCAATGTCCATGCCCGGCTGAAGAGCTATACCCGAACAAGCCTCTACCAAGTAGTCATCGAGCCCGGTGACGTAGCGGTGAACTCTGTCCTCCATGTCGGCTACCAATGCGGGTACGTACCGAGCTAATGAGTCAAACTCCACATTGTACTCCCGAACCGTACGCCCGGTATGTCTCAACGTCAAAAATCTGTCGGCCCGAGCCCTTCACATCTGTGGAGGCAAGAAATGTGCAAGAAATGCCTCGAGAACTCGCCCCATACTACCGAGGTGCATACTTCTCCCGAGACAACTCCCACGAATCAAACCACGATCATTGCAGATCACGTAGCCGATGCGAATCTAAGACCACCGACTCGGTCTCCGGCCTTGATCACTCACGATCCGTCAGAATCGCCGAATGAACTCCTCGGATCATCCTCGTGCCTCGACCAGAACTCGCGGGCTACAACTCGTAAAGTCCCGTAACCTCAAACTATCCGATCTCGTGAACCACGGTACTATTGGAACCGTCCGGCCCATTTATCCTCGTGCTTGCCACTATCCTCCGCCAATAATTGGGCCAGCTCTTTGTACCCCAACTCCTCTCGCCCGGGCCATGGGATCGAGGCTCGTATCGTGGTCTCAGCAGCACCGCTGCGCTTCTAAACTCGCTGGGTCGGCGTTGCAAAACTCGGGCCGTCAAGCACTATCTCGTAATGATTGGGCCTGCACTCGCATTCTCTCAGATCCTACTAGCGCCTCCCCACGCTTTGCCCATCTGGCCGGGTTGCACGGAGGCATAACTGGTAAAAACGAAATACGTCAGAGGGGTCCAACTTATAACACCGCTCTAAGGCACGATCTCAGAATGAGAAGAATGGAAACCAATCCTAAATGTCCTGCAGCCTCCTGATTATAGATGTGGTGCACAACACACCGATAATCAAGACTCTACTAGAAACGGTCTGTAGACACTTTCCGAGGATTAATTGCTCTGATACCACTTTTGTCACGACCCGTTCCGGGCCCGTGACTGGTGCCTTACCCCGGGCACCCTAGTGATACAACATCAGAGAAAAACCAGCGGAAATAAAACATAAACATGAAACAAGAGATATGATAAATAAACAAAGCAACCAAAATAGCTTTCAGATATATATACATAAAACCCGAACAGCTTATCCTTTTTACAAATTTCGCCACAACAAAGATTTTACATGCACTCTAAGAAAGTGACAACAACTATGACGGGACAGGCCCCGCCATACCACGAATGTACAAGAACCTGCTGCACTGTGGTAAGATACCAAAAGATAAGCCTCCAAGAAACGGCTTCCTAACACGCTGAATCGTGATCCATGAGCGAGGATCCACAACCGATGTACTACCGCGGCATGAACGCAGCCAAGGAGGTCAAGACAATGTACCAAGTATGTGAAATCAAAATATCAGAATGAAATCATAATGCTATATAAAACATGAGGCATGTATGATAACAAAGCTACGCTCACAATATAAAAGTAGTCATGTCATGTCGTGACTCACGCCTCAAAGTCATCCTCATGCCCGTGGAACTCCTTCCTCACTGCCGGCAGTCTAGGTATAAGTCATGTGATACGTGTAACATGTCTCGGCCCATCTCATGGACTCGAGGTGGAATCGTATGGAATACATTCCCGGTCCATCTCATGGACTCGGTATCAAATCAGGTGGTATACATTCCTGCTCATCCACGAACGCGATGTCGTGTGGAATACATTCTGCTCATCCCACGAACGCGTAGAATGAGTGAAATACATTCACGTCATCCCATGAACGCGTAGTCGAGTGAAATACATTCCCGCCCATCTCATGGATGCGTAGTCGAGTGAAATACATTCCGCTCATCCTATGAACGCGAGTCAAGTGAAATACATTCTGCTCGCCACGACCCGATCCGGCTCGTGGATCGTGCCTTACCCGCACCCAAGTAGTCATACATCGTAGAAATCAGCGAAAATAAAACAACCACAATATGAAACAAGATAAATAAGACACATTTAGGGAAAAGTTGCCTTTCGGCATATATGTATATAAGTACCCCAAAATGAACAGATTCATCCCAACCTTACAACAGTCTACGTAACTCTAAGAGTTTAAAACAATAATGGCGGACAGGCCCCGCCATACCTGAATACAAATATCTACAACGACAGGGACCATACCAAAATGCTAATCTTCCGAGAAACTGAGCTTTCCCAACGTCAAACGGTGATCCTAAGAACGAGGATCAACAGAGGAGTACCTTTACCGCAGCATGAACGCAGCCTCAAGGAGGTCGATAATAGGTACCAAGTATGTGAAATCAAAATATCAGAATGAAATCATAGTAGTCTATATAAAGCGGGAGACATGTATGATAACCAAAACTACAGCTCACAATAAATAAACAATATGTCAAGTCGTGACTCACGCCTCAAAGTCATCATAAAACCGCACGGTAAGTACGAGGCATAGCCGACTACTAAAACCCACGCATAACAAGGTCATAAATCAGATCATGAGATCTGTCTAGCATCGTCACATGATCAAAGCCGCCACTCGCGCGAGATCTAATGTGCGCGCTTCAGCCCCGAACTTCCCGTAGCCCGCACGGGCCACCCAATGGACCGCATGAGGTATTCCCGCATCGAGGGTAGCTACTCCCTCAGCCGCCCCGACTCGCCGTCCGCATGGCCACAAAGACCGCATGACCACAAGCGGCCGATACTAACTCGAACTCCCGTAGCTCGCATAGGCCATACTGCACTGCATAAGGTATTCTCGAATCATAGGTCACTAGACCACCGAGTCTACCTCAGACGGAGGGCAGCTTAACCCGGAATCATGAGTGATATAATATCAACATGAGCTTTATCTTTAAACAACCTAAGCACAATAAGGGAAAAACCCCTCTACACAAACATCACAAGATACTAACTCACGTAGCATCCTAACATGTCTACTTATCAAGTCAACAAGAAAGTATTACAAGACTATCACAAATCAATACAATCAAGTTATTCACACAAGGTACTTTCTACATTATGCTAACAAGTTCGGGTTTTTAGCCCCAAAGTACTTTATGTATTACTCTTTTAAAAGATCCGTTTCTTTCACAAAAGTCACACAATACCCGTAGTATAAAAATAAAGTGATTATCTTTTGAAGTAAATCAAAACATTTCTTTTTGTAAAATCAAGTAACAACATTATTTTACCAACGCTTAAGTTTGCCTAATTTCAATTACTCAAGTTTCTCATTTTCGAAAGGTTTCGTAGTTCATAGCTTTAATCCTTTAAAACAATTTGAGAAACATATACCCTAAGTGTGAGTAGGTTATTATTATTCGTAACAATCTTATTACAAAGAAATGATCTAGTAAATGTAATATCATTTTGTCTCATCTTAGCTCCTATGCAGATGGAAGTTTCTTGGTTTTAATAATACTTTATTAGTCAAAATATTTCCTTTATTAGCTACTTGTGGTTTGTTCGACATTTATTCTGACGCAGAAACATCATTCCTTTGAAAACCAAAAATACTATTTACTAACGAATGAGGTTTCACACTTTTAACAAAATTCATATTAGTATAATAAGTCAAGTCTCTTATTTCCTTAAATCAATAAATCGTTTTTTATCACTCTTATGCCGTTATACCTAACTTCCCATAAAGCTAGTATAACTCTTAAGCTTTTAAAACCAAGTGTTACTCTTCTTTCAAAAAGGTTTCTTAATTCTTTTGAACTACTTCAGATTCTTTTTATTCAGGCTTAAGTCAAGACATTGCCGTAATTATTATTCGTGCTTAAGTCCAAGACATTGCCGTAATTATTATTCGTGCTTAAGTCCAAGACATTGCCGTAATTATTATTCAGTTAACACACGTACGTCTACCGGACTATATACATATTCTTTAAAATATCATGCTCAAGAGGATAGGAAGAATCACATACCTTCTCGGCGAAATCCACCTGCCAAGTTGAATATGTCGCGCGCAGAGAATCGACCTATAATACCAACACGCCTATCAACGCTCAGATCAGATCGCATAAATCTTTAAGCAGAGGGTTCGTTATTCTATGGACATTTGGGCAGCACTTCCCTACCCGTGAGCTACTCAAGTTCATCGTGAAAATAGTCCCATGTAAGTACAGCCTATTATTCATCTTTTAAACCCTTCTACCGTGATATCGCTCAATTTTATTCTTTAATATCCTTCTAAGTATTTATACTTATTCCTATACTTCTACAAGATGTATATTCTAATTACAAAAGGAGGATAAGGTTATTTACCTCGGTAAGCCCAATAATATCCTAGATAAAAGTCACCGAGCAAGGTTTAGCTCCTAAGTCAGGCGCTCCAGAGTCTAAGAAAACCTTAGAAGTTCTTCACAACTTCTACTAAGGACTAAGGGATTGGGCTAGGTATTTTGGGCATTATAACAATACTAGAAGGCAACTTTTCAACCAAGGGAGGGGTAGGTTTCTGCCAGGCTGTGGGGTTGCTCGCCAGAGCTTCAAAGGGAGGGTGTGTTTGGACGAAACAACAAGAGGAGAGGGAGGATTTGAGACTTAGAAAGATTGCTCAATTTATGATGAAATAACTCTTCAACAAGGGGGGTATTTATAGGTCAAGGGATGGCCAACCAAGGGCCAAGATGGTGCCATGTGCAAGGCAAGTGTAGGGTGAGGATTTAGGCAAGTGTCCTGGCCAACTTGCACACAAAATATCCTACCAACTACATGACAAGAATGGCCATCCATTCGCCCTAATGTCGCGGTAACATCCATCAACGAGAGGGTGACAAGTGTCGCCTCTCGTTGGTCCAACGCCTTGCGTCTCTCGGAAAAATCCGCAAAAATTAGAAATGACATAGCCGGAATTTATCCTACGCGAGTTTAGTAAAACGCTTCCGAAAAACGACTCTAATCAAAGTTGTGCACAAAGTGAAATTCGCCAAGCCACCTGGGGGGTGACACGTGTCGCCTCCTACTCGCCCAAAATATTTCATCTTCCAAAATATCCACAATGGCCAAAATCTCAAAACAAAGCTGGCCTACAAAATCAGTAAATTTTCTCCCGTGGCCCCACGTGACCATTTCCAAAATAAAATTCCATAATTCTCTAATATTCCAAGAAGTCCGAATACCAAACTGGGAATCCAATTCCCATTAACGAACCTTTTTCCTTCACAAAACCGAAACTTTTCCGTGGAAAATCACCTCGCTCTTCCTTTCCACTTCAATGTCGATTCTCGCACGCACGCCCTCGCATACATACCCCAAACTACGGGGTATAACATTCTCCCCTCCTTAGAAACATTCGTCCCGAATGTTCCTTCTAGGTATCAAAACAAACATGCGCCAGTATAGTCCTTACTGCTATACTTACGGAAACAACCATGCCACACCTGGCCACAACACAACAAGCGCACATACTTATCTCCAAGTCCACGAGGAATCACCTCAATCACAAAAGAAACTCCTACTCGAGGTCTAAAAAGATACTCCCTTCGCACCTACTCTTTACAAACGAAATGATCACACCTATGCCTGTAATACATGCTCGCTTCTTCCCTTTCTCGTCGTACCCTTCTTGTACACTCGAACTCTTTCTCATAACTTACCATGTTTCTGGTACAGCTTCCCACTGACTCTGAGCTGCCAATGACCTCTTCTGGATAAGCTCCACCCTATCCACGCCCTGCTGAACAAGTACGAACCAACTATCTGCACCTTGCTTACATCGAATCAGTCGATCGGAAATCTTACACTAGCGCTTATAAAAAGGCTCCAAACGGCGACACCTGAATACCAAATGGTAGCTATATAATACATACTCAACAAGAGGCGAAGAGTCCTTACACTAATCCCAAATCCAACCACTTGCCCGAGGTGAACGCGACACCGAGATTCACCGAAGTTCCTAACCTTGCCTCGTAACCCTTCCGTAAAAGAAACAACGCAACTCGACTCCCCGTCACCATAAGGCGAAGGTAGGCACCCCGTAGCCTTACAACCTTCTTGAAATAATCATCTCGCAACTTACTACCGAGTACACGCTTGACTAAAAGATAAGACGGTTGACCCCATCGCCCGACTCATCGGTCGAACACATCCACGAACTCGCATAATGGTTAACTAAACCTCGCCTAACACCCTCGTGATCCTAACACAAAGCGGGACCACCACAACCGACCCCATCACCAAACAGGCGTGGTCGACCCGCAACACGGCCTCAACCCGACCCGCAACGCCGCAAAACACTAGCTCCCGATTCGAACAATCTCACCAATCACGTTACGAAAACCTAGCGTCTTCTAAGCTCAACTACCCTCTTTCGCTTCACAACACTCGTGGATTCATCCCACAAAAATATCTCACGATACTATGCACTTCGATAAGTGGTCAAACACGAAATAATTCTTTTACCAAAGATGGCCTCGCCTCTAAGGTCTTCTACGTAATATTCTAAGGCTCCCACTCTCTGCCCCCAATCTTACCCTTAATTAATCAACAATTCTAATCACACTAACACCATGCTAACCGAAAACAATACTTAAGATATTCGCTACACATATAAATCTCTAAAGGGTTAAGGATATACCAGATCTACGCCGCACTTCCCCGTGTCGCATTAATCAATCCCGCTCCGGGCGATACCGTGGGCGTGATGAACTATCCACCGATCCCGAAGGTCGAGTCCCTACATCCCCGCCAACTCGTTGGACAATTTCTCGCAAATGGCTCGCTGGCCGCAAACATAACAAGTCGACGCAGAAACACGACACTTCACGATGACATCGACTACAACGCCACACCGGCGCGGTGGCCTCCTCGCTAACACCCTCCTCTCCGAACCATCGTGATTCACAATCGACCGTAGGTCGAGTCTTCCTACTTGCATCCTTCCACATAGAACATTCTCGCCATATGGCCCCCGACGGCCGCAAGAAAAACAAGAACCGCAAAAAGACGGACTTCCCGACGACGCCGCACACCGTGAACACCGAGGAAAATCAACTCGCGAGGGACACTCAGATCGGGCGGAGGCGCATGTCTAATCGCCACGAGGCGGTTCGCTCGAGAGTTACCAAATGATCCCGCCAATCGCCCTCTTCACGATCTTGTTTAATCTGCCGATCTACCTCTCTCACCACGCACATAATCCTCAACGCAAGCCTGCTCGCTCTCGATCAAGAGCTACTCCTCACAACCCTTCTTAGATAAGCATCAATATCCTTGGTATACCGGTACATAAAATACTCTTTGCCAAGTCCCTTGCTAGTAACAGGCCGCCTCTTCCAATCCATATTTTCTCGCTCCAAGTCGTAACCGAAAGTCCAGATGTCATGGTCGCAGAGAATCGCCGCCACGTGCCAAACTCTGGCCGGGCGACGCCTCAAAACTCCCTCGCATGAAGCATCACCTCAGTGATGATTGGGCTCAGGCCCTTCTAAATCTCTCAACTCCACTCGCAGCCTCTACCGCTTCGCCTTCCGGGCCCGAGCCTGGCGCGAGGCATCACCGTAAAGGAAAGGAATACGTTAGAGGTCCAACTTATAACACAAATTTCTAAAGCACGATCTCAGAGTGAGAAAATGGAAACCAATCCTAAATATCCTATAGCCTCTCGACATTGGTGGTGCACAACACACCGATAATCAAGACTCTACTAGATACGGTCTGTAGACACTTTCCGAGGATTAACTGCTCTGATACCACTTTGTCACGACCCGATCTGGGGCCCGTGACTGGTGTCTTACCCGGGCACCCAAGTAGTCATACATCAGAGAAATCAACGGAAAATAAAACAACCACAATATGAAACAGTATAAATAAGACACGCTGGAAAAAGTTGCCTTTTCGCATATATGTATATAAGTACCCCAAAATGAACAGCTACATCCCAACCATACAACAGTCTACAGCACTCTAAGAGTTTAAAACAACAATGGCGGGACAGGGCCCGCCATACCCTGAATACAAATATCTACAACGACAGGACCATACCAAAATGCTAAGCTTCCGAGAAACGGAGCTTTCCCAGCCAAACGGTGATCCTAAGAACGGATCAACGGTAGGAGTACCTTTACTGCGGCATGAACGCAGCCCCGAAGGAGGTCGATCTAGGTACCAAGTATGTGAAACCGAAAATCAGAATGAAATCATAGTAGTCTATATAAAGCGTGAGACATGTATGATAACCAAAACTACAATTCCTGATAAATAAATATGTCAAGTCGTGACTCACGCCTCAAAGTCATCATAAAACCGTGCGGGGTAAGTACGAGGGCATAGCCGACTACTAAAACCCACAAGATAACAATGTCATAAATCGTATCATGAGATCTGTCTGCATCGTCACATGATCAAAGCCGCCACTCGCCGCAGATATCTAATGTGCGCGTCAGCCTCGAACTTCGTAGCTCGCATGGGCCACCCAATGGCCCGCATGAGGTATTCCCCGCATCGGTAGCTACTCCCCGGCGTCCCTCGACTCGCCGTCCGCGTGGCCACAAACCGCATGACCACAGGGCGCGATACTAACTTCGAACTCCGTAGCTCCGCATAGGCCATACGCACTGCATAAGGTATTCTCGAATCATAGGTCACTAGACCCGCCTGAGTCTACCCCGCATCGGAGGGCAGCTTAACCCCCGGAATCATGAGTGATATAATATCAACATGACAGTTTTATCGTTAAACAACCTAAGCACAATAAGGGAAAAACCCCTCTACACAAACATCACAAGATACTAACTCACGTAGCATCCTAACATGTCTACTTATCAAGTCAACAAGAAAGTATTACAAGACTATCACAAATCAATACAATCAAGTTATTCACACAAGGTACTTTCTACATTATGCTAACAAGTTCGGGTTTTTAGCCCCAAAGTACTTTATGTATTACTATTTTAAAAGATCTGTTTCTTTCACAAAAGTCACACAATACCCGTAGTATAAAAATAAAGTGATTATCTTTTGAAGTAAATCAAAACATTTCTCTTTGTAAAATCAAGTAACAACATTCTTTTCCCAACACTTAAGTTTGCCTAATTTCAATTACTCAAGTTTCTCATTTTCGAAAGGTTTCGTAGTTCATAGCTTTAATCCTTTAAAACAATTTGAGAAACATATACCCTAAGTGTGAGTAGGTTATTATTATTCGTAACAATCTTATTACAAAGACCATGATCTAGTAAATGTAATATCATTTTGTCTCATCTTAGCTCCTATGCAGATGGAAGTTTCTACGGTTTTAATAATACTTTATTAGTCAAAATATTTCCCTTTATTAGTCCTTTGTGGTTTGTTCGACATTTATTCGATCGGAAACATCATTCCTTTTGAAAACCAAAAATACTATTTACTCACGAATGAGGTTTCACACTTTTAACAAAATTCATATTAGTATAATAAGTCAAGTCTCTTATTTCCTTAAATCAATAAATCGTTCTTTTTATCACTCTTGCCGTTATACCTAACTTCCCATAAAGCTAGTATAACTCTTAAGCTTTTAAAACCAAGTGTTACTCTTCTTTCAAAAAGGTTTCTTAATTCTTTTGAACTACTTGATTCTTTTTATTCAGCTTAAGTCGTAAGACATTGCGTAATTATTATTATTCGTGCTTAAGTCCAAGACATTGCCG
The DNA here is from genome assembly GCA_029844215.1 of Przewalskia tangutica. Classification (NCBI taxonomy): domain Eukaryota; kingdom Viridiplantae; phylum Streptophyta; class Magnoliopsida; order Solanales; family Solanaceae; genus Przewalskia; species Przewalskia tangutica. Next base: position 93,836,965 of record CM056720.1, read on the forward strand.
TAATTATTATTCGTGCTTAAGTCCAAGACATTGCCGTAATTATTATTCCGTTAACACACGACGTCACCGTACTATATACATATTCTTTAAAATATCATGCTCAAGAGGATAGGAAGAATCACATACCTTCTCGCGAAATCCACCGCCAAGTTGAATATGTCGTGCGCAGAGAATCGACTATAATATCAAATACGCCTATCAACGTCTGTGATCTTGAACAAAGCTTTAAGCGGAGGGTTTGTTATTCTATGGACATTTGGGCAGCACTTCCTACGGTGAGCTACTCAAGTTCATCGTGAAAACATTCCATGTAAATGCTTCTATTATTCATCTTTTAAACCCTTCTACTGTGATATCGCTCAATTTTATTCTTTAATATCCTTCGAAGTATTTAAACTTATTCCTATACTTCTACAGTATGTTTATTCTAATTACAAAAGGAGAATAAGGTTATTTACCTCGGTAAGCCCAATAATATCCTAGATAAAAGTCGCGCCTGAGCAAGGTTTAGCTCTTAAGTTGTGCGCTCAGAGCTCGAAAACCTTAAGTTCTTCACAACTTCTACTAAGGACTAAGGGATTTGGGCTAGGTATTTTGGGCATTATAACAATACTAGAAGGCAACTTTTCAACCAAGGGAGGGGTAGGTTTCTGCTAGGCTAGGGGTTGCTCGCCAGAGCTTCTCAAAGGGAGGGTGTGTTTGGACGAAACAACAAGAGGGAGAGGAGGATTTGAGACTTAGAAAGATTGATAAATTTAGGATTAAATAACTCTTCAAAAAGGGGTTTATTTATAGGTCAAGGGATTGCAAACCAAGGGCAAGATGGTGCCAAGTGCAAGGCAAGTGTAGGGTGAGGATTTATGCAAGTGTCCTTGGCCAACTTGCACACAAAATATCCTACCAACTACATGACAAGAATGGCCATCCATTCGGCCCTAATGTCGTGTAACATCCATCAATGAGAGGGTGACAAGTGTCGCCTCGTTGGTCCAACGTGTTACGTCTCTCGGAAAAATCCGCAAAAATTAGAAATGACATAGCCGAATTTATCCTACGCGAGTTTAGTAAAACGTTTAGTCAAAAACGACTCTGTCGGGTGTTGTGCACAAAGTGAAATTCGGCCAAGCCACTAGGGGGTGACACGTGTCGCCCTACTGGCCCAAAATATTTCATCTTCCAAAATATCCACAATGGCCAAAATCTCAAAACAAAGTGGGCCCACAAAACCGTAAATTTTCTTCCGTGGGCCCACGTGACCATTTCAAAATAAAATTCCATAATTTCTAATATTCCAAGAAGTCCGAATACCAAATCGGGAATCCAATTCCATTAACGAACCTTTTCCTTCACAAAACCGAAACTTTTCCGTGGAAAAATCACCTCGTTCTTCCTTTCCAATTTCAATGTCGTATTCTCGTACGTACGTCCTCGCATACATACCCTGAAACTACGGGGTATAACAGGTTCATCCCATGAACGCGGTAGTCGAGTGAAATACATTCCCGGTTCATCCCATGAACGCGGTAGTCGAGTGAAATACATTCCCGGTTCATCCCATGAACTCGGTATAGAAACGTCCACAACAAATCAGCCGGCCCTCCATCGAGAGACGCGGTGGTATAGAAATACAGTACTTGCACAACAAGGCTATCACACGCAAACATAGGCAAGTTACACACAACCCAAAGTACTTTCATTTTATGCCAAAATCCCGGTTCTGACCCCAAAGTATTACGTACGTTAAATTCTTTTAAAAGATCCAATTCTTTTATAAGGGTCACCCGATACCCGTAGTATTAAAAATAGAGTGACTCACATTTTTAAGTAAACCAGAACACTTTCTTTTTAAAATCAAGCAACAACATTCTTTTCAAAAAGTTCAAGTTTGCCTAATTTCAAATACTCAAGTCTCTTACTTTAGAAAGGTTTCATAGTTCATAGTCTTAATCTCTTTTAAAACAATTGAGTAACATATGTCTTATGTGTGAGCAGTTTATTCTTGTTTATAACAATCTTATCACAATGACCATGATCTAGGAAATGTAATACAATTTTGTCTTATCTTAGCTTATGCAGATGGAGGTTTCTCGGTTTTAATATAATTACGTATTTGTCAATACATTTTCCTTTGTTAACGCTGCAGTTGGTTCGCTCGATACTTATTCTTATTTCCAAATCGGAAACATTATTCTTTAAAAACCAAGTACTCATTACTCACGAATGAGGTTTCAGACTTCTTAACAACTTTCATATCAATTCAATTAAGTTAAGTCTCTTATCTTTTAAGATCAAGTCTCTTAACTTCTAAAATCAATAAACCATTCTTTTTATCTCTCTTAAGACGTTATACCTAACTTCCCATAAATCTAGTATAACTCTTACGTTTTTAAAACCAAGTATTACCCTTCTTTCAAAAAATGATTCTTAATTCTTTTGAAATACTTCAAGATTCTTATTATTCAGGCTTAAGTCAAAAGATATTGCCGTAAAACTACATTCAGTTAACACACGTACGTCTACCGTACTATATATATATTCTTTTAAAATATCATGCTCAAGAGGATAGGAAGAATCACATACCTCGCGACGATTATCGACTATCAGCAAATAGCTCCAAAGTACTGTAATCCTGCTAGCCTTTTTCACTTCTTCGAGTAGAATACGCTACTCGCAGTACTTCAACCTATAATGGTGATACAAGTCTATCAACGTCTAGACTACTCTGTAAAATAATTCTAGATACAGATTCCTTTATTCTACGGAAAATTGGGCAGCACTTCCCTACCCGCCAAACTACACAAGTCTACTGTAAATACAGTCTTATGTAAGTACAGTTCAGTCTTCTTCTTTAATATTCTTCTGAGGTGATATCAATTCAATTCTCTTCTTTTTATAACATCCTTCTATTACAGTTCAATTCTCTTCTGTAATATCCTTCTATGTATCTTATATTCATTTCTATACTACTACAGTATGTAATTTCCAATTACAATAGAAGGACAATAGTATTTACCTCGATAAGCCCAAAATTATCCAAGTTTAATGTCGATCCTGAGCAACGTTTAGCTCCTATTCTGAATGCTCCAATTCGCTCCCAGAAACCCTTAGAAGTTCTACACAACTTCTACTTAACACTTCAACCGACTATGAAGATTTTCCTTAGGGTTTCGTTTAGTGGCTAAAGGAAGTATAATAGTATTTATGGGCTTTTAGTATAGGTATAACCTTGGAATACTACAAGGTATTTGGGCCAAGGTATTTTGGAATAGTAACAATACTTGGAGAATACTTTTCTTCCAAGGGGGGGGGGGGGTATTTTACGAAAACAACTAGGCAAGTGGGTTTCGCAAGGCCTCACAAAGGGGGAGGGGGAGCTCTTTTGGACGAGAGCCTTGCTAAGAGGGGAGGGATTTTTAGACTTGGAAAAATGATTTTTGGATGAAGAAATGGTCTTGGATTAGAGGGGTATTTATAGGGCATTCAATGGCCAAGATTGAGCTAAGTGGGGGGCAAGTGGAGGGTCAAGATTTGGACAAGTGTTTGTGGGTCCCACTTGCTCATCTACCACAAAAAAATATCTACAAAATATCCTACCTAACCCTTGACCAAAACAAGGCCAAAAAAATGCCCAAGTTTCGTCCACTTGAGGGTGACAAGTGTCACCCTCCCGTTGGTCCAAAATATTTCATCTCTCAGAAAAATCCGCAAAAATAATAAATGACATAGCCGTAATTTTCCCTTCGCAAAGTCCGGAAAACGATTCTTTTCGCTAGTTGTGCACAAAATTTCGTCCCTTAGTCTACTTTAAGGATTAAACTTTTGTACGTACGCCCTCACGTACATACTCTGGAAATACGGGGTATAACACTCTTCTAGCATGATTCCTTAAGATAAAGAAGGTATTTCCTACTCCTTAAATGATCCATTCCTTGGTTGTATTTGGATTGCTTAAAATAGAATTTGTTCTATGTACTTCCTTGATTGTACTTTGATGTTTAATTTGGAAGTTGTATAATCCATTGCCTTAGTGAAGTTGGATTCTTAAAAGTGAAAGTATTTTACTTAAAGTACATAGAGTCTTGAAAAGGAAGTGGGTTCCAAACCTTTTGGCTAGTGCCTTAGTTCCAAAACCTAAAGGTCATTATAATGACTTTAGGGGAGTCAAAGGAGTGATTTACTTAATTGTTTTAAGAGAGGAGAAATGACATGATTTAAGAGAAGAAACTTGGTTTCTAAATATTAAGAGACTTGAAGCATTTTGAAAGTTAAGAACTTGTTTTGTAAGTATGTGATACTTGGTTTTAAAGGTATAAGTCTCTTGGTTAAAAAAAGAATGAAATTGTCTAAAAACCATAAAGGGTTATAACGGCTTTATGGGAAGTTTGTTATAACGGCTTTATGGAAGGTTTAGAAAGTTGTCTATTTTGATTAATGGGCATGAGTTGCCTTGATTGTGAAAATTTGAAGTTACTTGATTTCAAGCTTTGAAATGAGTTTTCTAAAAGTGTAGTAACTTACGTTGAAAAATAGACACACCTTGATACTACGGGTGTTAGTATCTTGGGATTTTACATAAAAAGGAGTCTTTTAAAAAGAATGTACGTACGAAGTACTTTGGCTTGTTAAATGAGAATTATTCTATTTGTGCCCTGATAAGTACTTTGGCTTGTTAAATGAGAATTTTTCTATTTGTACCCTGATAAGTACTTTGGCTTGTTAAATGAGAATTATTCTATTTGTGCCCTGATAAGTACTTTGGCTTGTTAAATGAGAATTATTCTATTTGTGCCCTGATAAGTACTTTGGCTTGTTAAATGAGAATTATTCTATTTGTGCCCTGATAAGTACTTTGGCTTGTTAAATGAGAATTATTCTATTTGTGCCCTGATAAGTACTTTGGCTTGTTAAATGAGGATTATTCTATTTGTGCCTCGATAAGTACTTTGGCTTGATTAATTGAGAATTAGTCTAAGTGTGCCTTGATAAGTACTTTGGCTTGATTAATTGAAAATTAGTCTAAGTGTGCCTTGATAAGTACTTTGGCTTGATTAATTGAGAATTATTCTATGTGTGCCTTGATAAGTACTTTGGCTTGATTAATGGAGAATTGCCTATATGTGCTGGTGATAGCCTTTGAGTGCAAGTATTATGTTTTATTATGTTGCCGCGACTCTCGGTTGGAGGCTACGCCTTGTTGTAAGTTACTTGGACGTACCGACAGTGATGTGGGATTCCACGGGTATGCTTCCGTTATTTGTAGTACTTGGGTTAAATTCCCAGATTTTTATAGAAGACATGGTAGTGCTCATGTTATGTTTGACGGCCGGTTGAGATAGGGTAAGAGTATGAGTGAGGGGTAAACCCCCAAGATGCTATACCACCTTCTCCAGGGTAAGAGTATAAGTGAGGGGTAAACCCCCAAGACATTATACCCCCTGCTTGTTTTGTTTGATGGTCGGTTGAGATAGGGTAAGAGTATAAGTGAGGGGTAAACCCCCAAGATGCTTTACCACCTTCTCCAGGGTAAGAGTATAAGTGAGGGGTAAACCCCCAAGACATTATACCCCGCTACCACCGCGTTTTCTCTTTGGGCGTCTGCAGCTTTTAGGACACAGTGTTATACCCGTATTTCCAGTATATGCGTGAGCGTACGTACAAAAGTTTTAGCCTTAAGTAGGCAAAGGGACGGAATTTGTGCACAACTAGCGAAAAAAATTATTTTCCGACGAGACGTTTTCCGGACTTTGCGAAGGGAAAATTACGGTTGCAACATTTATTATTTTTGCGGATTTTTCCGAGAGATGAAATATTTTGGACCAACGAGAGGGCGACAAGTGTCACCCTCAAGTGGGCGGAAATTGATGGACGAACATGGCACGTTTTTTGCCTTTATTTTGGTCAAGGATTAGGTAGGATATTTTGTGATATTTTGTGTAGTAGATGAGCAAGTGGGACCCACACAACACTTGTCCAAATCTCCACCCTCCACTTGCCTTAATCTTGACCATTGGTTTCCCTATAAATACCCCCCCCCCCCTTAGTTGAAGACTTCTTCATCCACAAATAATTTCTAAGTCTTGAAATCCCTCTCCCCCTTTGAAAGGCTCTCATCCAAGAGCTCCCCCTCCCCCTTTGTGAAGCCTTGGCCGAAACATCCCCCCCCTCCTAGTTGTTCTCGTGAAATACCCCCCCCCCCCATTGGTAGAAAAGTATTCTCCAAGTATTGTTACTATTCCAAAATACCTTGGCCCAAATACCTTGTAGTATTCCAAGGTTACCCTATACTAAAAGCCTGAAATACTATTATACTTCCCTTCATCCAAAAACGAAACCCTAAGGAAAATCTTCATAGTCGGTTGAAGTGTTAAGTAGAAGTTGTGTAGAACTTCTAAGGGTTCTTGGAGCGATTGGAGCGTTGAGAATAGGAGCTAAACGTTGCTCAGATCGACATATAAACTTGGATAATTTTGGGCTTATCGAGGTAAATACTTTTGTCTTCTATTGTAATTGGAAATTACATACTATAGTAGTATAGAAATGAGTATAAGATATATATAAGGATGGTATAAAAGAAGAGAATTGAACTGTACTTACATGGACTGTGTATTCAGATGGAGACTTGTGTAGTTGTGGGTAGGAAGTCTTCAACTTTCCGTAGAATAAGGAATCAGATCTAGAATTATTTTACAGAGTAGTCTAGACGCTGATAGACTTGTATGACCGTTATAGGTTGAAGATCGCAAGTAGCGTATTCTACTCGAAGGGTGGAAAGGGCTAGCGGGATTACGATTTTGGAGCGCTTTGCTAATAATCGATAATCGTCGCGAGGTATGTGATTTTTCCTATCCTCGAGCATGATATTTTAAAAGAATATATATATAGTACGGTAGACGTCGTGTGTTAATGAACGTGGTTTTACTTGATGTCTTTTGACTTGAGTTGTAAATAATAAGAATCTTGAAGTATTTCAAAGAAATTAAGAATCGTTTTTTAAAGAAGAATAATACCTGGTTTTGAAAGCTTAAGAGTTATACTAGCTTTATGGGAAGTTAGGTATAACGACTTAAGAGAGATAAAAAGAATGGTTTATTGATTTTAGAAGTTAAGAGACTTGATCTTAAAAGATAAGAGACTTGACTTAATTGAATTGATATGAATTTTGTTAAAAAGTGTAAAACCTCATTCGTGAGTAATGAGTACTTGGTTTTAAAGAATAATGTTTCTTGATTTGAAACGAGAATAAGTATCGAACTAACCATCCGCGGCGTTAATTAAAGGAAAATGTATTGACAATTATTAATTTATATTAAAACCAGTAGAAACCTCCATCTGCATAGAAGCTAAGATAAGACAAAATTGTATTACATTTCCTAGATCATGGCTGCTTTAATAAGATTGTTATAAACAAGAATAACCTACTCACACATAAGGCATACGTTATTCAATTGTTTAAAAAAAAAAAGATTACATTATTTGATTAATACTATGAACTATGAAATCTTTCGAAACTAAAAGACTTGAGTATCTGAAATTAGGCAACTTGAACTTTTGGAAAAGAATGTTGTTACTTGACTTTAAAAAGGAAAGTGTTTTGGTTTAAAAAGGAGGGCATAATATTGCCTTAGTTTATTTAAAAGGAAAGCATGGTATTATCTTAATATGTCTTAAAAGAGCGTTTAAATGTTATGGTCAATTCTATACCGCATTCATGGGATGAACCGGGAATGTATTTCACTCGACACCGCGTTCATGGGATGAACCGGGAATGTATTTCACACGACACCGCGTTCATGGGATGAACCGGGAATGTATTCCATACGATTCCTATCGAGTCCCATGAGATGGGCCGAGACATGTATTCCATACGATTCCTATCGAGTCCCATGAGATGGGCCGAGACATGTATTCCATACGATTCCTATCGAGTCCCATGAGATGGGCCGAGACATGTATTCCATACGATTCCTATCGAGTCCCATGAGATGGGCCGAGACATGTATTCCACACGATTCCACCTCGAGTCCCATGGGATGGGCCGAGACATGTTATACGATTTATACCTAGAATGTCGGCAGTGAGGAAGAAGTTCCACGGGCATGAGGGATGACTTTGAGGGCGTGAGTCCCTGACTTGACATGACTGCTTTTATGTTGTGAACTATAGTTTTGTTATCATACATGTCTCCTGTTTTATTTTAGACTATTATGATTTCGCTTCTGATTTTTCGCCACATACTGGTACTGTTGTCGACCTCCTTCGGGCCGCTCATGTCGCAGTAGAGGTACACCGGTTGTTGATCCTCGCCATAGGATCACGCTCAGCAGATTGGGAAGTTCCATTTCTCCGAGGCTTATCTTTTGGTATGTTTCCCGAGTCAGAGTTCTTGACATTCTGGGTATGGCGGGCCCCGTCATAGTTGTTGTTACATTCTTAGAGGTTTGTAGTATCAAGTGTGGGCGGTTTTGTAATTGGGGATGAATCGCTCAAGTTTTATTATATATATGCCGGGCGGCAATTTTTCTCGATAAACTGCTTTCTCTTCATATTGTTTCATGTCTTGTTTTATATTCCGCCGTTACTCGATGTATGTCTACTGGGTGCCCGTAAGACACTCAACACGCCCGGTTCGGTCGTGACAAAAGTGGTATCGTGAGCGCTTAATCCTCGTAAAGTGTCTACGCATCGTGTCTAGTAGAGTCTTGATTATCGATGTGCGCACCACATCTATAATCGTGAGGCTCGCAACATTTAGGATTGGTTTCCATTCTTCTCATTCCGAGATCGTGCCTTAGAGCCGTGTTATAAGTTGGACCCTCCGACGTATTTCGTTTTACCGCTTATGCCCGCCGCAGTGCAACCCGGGCCTGGATGGGCAAGGCAACCGAGGAGCCGCTAGTAGGATACAGAGGAGTACGGGGCGCAGCCCGCCATTACCCGAGATAGTGCTTCGACGACGAGTTTTGCGACGCCGCCAAATTTCAAAGAAGCTAGAGTCGCAGCGGTCGCCGAGACCACGCACTGAGCCTCCACCCCACACCAGGCGCAGGAGTCGGGTACAAAGAGATGGCCCACCATCGCCGTGATCGTGGGCCGCATACGCAGGATAGGCCGACGCAGCAGCCCAGCCCAAAGAGTACCCATGGTTCACCCAAGATCGGATAGTTTGAGGCTACTGACTTTCTCGAGTCAGAGCCCGCCGCAGTTCTACGGGTCGAGGCCTGAGGATGATCCGAAGGAGTTCATCCGACAGTTATAGCGGATCATGAGAGTGATCAAGGCTTCGGAGACCGAGTCGGTGGTCTTAGGTTCATATCGGCTGCGTGATACTGCGGTCGACTGGTTTGATTCGTGGGAGCTGTCCCGGGGAGAGTATGCACTTCCAGCCATATGGGACGATTTCTCGGGGGCATTTCTTGCATATTTCTTGCCTCCACAGATGAGAAGGGCTCGGGCCGACAGATTTTTGACGTTGAGGCAGACCGGGCGTACGGTTCGGGAGTACAACGTGGAGTTCGACTCATTGGCTCGGTATTTCCCCGCGTTAGTAGCTGATATGGAGGACAGAGTACACCGCTACGTCACCAGACTCGATGACTACTTGGCAGAGGCTTGTTCGGGTGTAGGTCTTCAGTCGGGCATGGACATTGCCCGCATGCAGGCTTATGCACTTGGATGTGAGGAGCGGAGAGGTCGACGGAATGACCGAGATCAGCAGAAGAGGGCCAGAACAGCAGGGTCCTTTGGTAACTTTCGAGGCGGACCGCCTCAGCAGCAGGTTAGTTATGTACCTCCGCCAGTACAGAGTGGTCCTCCGCGCCTTCGTGACGCCGGGGTATTCGAGCTTGTCGAGCTCCGTGGCTTCGTTCACAGTATACATGGGTTCCAGCCAGTCGGGTTCATGCTTTCCTCAGTGTGTGCGATGCCGCAAACGCCATCCTGCGAGTGTCGTTTCATCGGGTGCTTGTTTCACCGCGGCCGTCAGGCCATGTGACGAGGGATCCTGTAGGAGGGATACAGTAGAATGACGCAGCCACCGGTCAAGCGTGTTCATCGCCTTTCATGCATGCGCCTGCGCAGGCGTGCCTATGATTAGAGTGAAGCAGATGATACAGGTATATTCTTACCCCTCTAGAGACTAGTATATGTTGATGTTATGGTGAAGTGTTAAGTATTATGTTCAGATAGCATTATGTTAAAATTGTGTTTAAAAAACATGGTTAGTTAGAAGGGTAAGTTTGGGGACAGGGAAAGTGTGAGCCTTAGAGTTTTATACGTAGAGACCTTAGATGCGAGGCCATCTTGAGTAAAAGACTTATGTTTATGTTGACCTTTATCGGAGTGCATAGTATACGTGGGATATATTTGTGTGATAAGTCCCTGAGTGGTATGAAATAAAAGAGGGTAGTTGAGCTAAGAAGACCACTAGGTTTTCGTGACTTGATTTGTGAGATTGTTCCGGATCGGGGGAAACAAGTGGTCGGGCGCGATAATGGCCCGTTGAGGACCATTCGCGGTCGACCGCAACCCGGTTTAGCGGGTCATTCGAGGTGGTCCCGCCAGGTGGTAGGAGCACGAGGGCGCCAGGCCCAAGTTTAGATGACCGTTGTATGAGTTCGTGGATATGTTCGACCAGAATCGGATCGTGAAGGCCGGGAATGGCCTTAAAGGAGATTGAGGCTAGTAAGATGACCAAGTTTGGAGGTAGTGACTCCAGAGATTTTGGAAACTGAAGTGATGACTGAGGTATGGTACGTATACTAAAAGAGTTCAAGTGTTCGAGAAGAGTACGACGAGTAAGGAAAGAAGTGAACATGTGCTGAGAGAATAGAAATGATCATTACTTTTGTGAAGTAAAGGTGCGAAGGGAATATCTTTTAGACCTTGGGTGGGAGCTTTTGTAATGCTAGAGGTGATTTCTCGTGGACTTGGATTTGAGTATTTGCGCGTGTGTTATTTTGTGACCAGGTGTGGCATTGGCAACTTGTTTAAGTTAAGAGGAACTTTATCGTTATCCGTCTTGAGAAGGAACATTCAGGACGAATGTTTCTAAGGAGGGGAGAATGTTATACCCCGTATTTCTAGAGTATGTAAGTGAGGGCGTACGTACAAAAGTTTTAGCCTTAAGTAGGCAAAGGGACGAAATTTGTGCACAACTAGCGAAAATAATTGTTTTCCGATGAAACGTTTTCCGGACTTTGCGAAGGGAAAATTACGGTTGCAACATTTATTATTTTTGCGGATTTTTCCGAGAGATGAAATATTTTGGACCAACGAGAGGGCGACAAGTGTCACCCTCAAGTGGGCGGAAATTGATGGACGAACTTGGCACGTTTTTTGCCTTTATTTTGGTCAAGGATTAGGTAGGATATTTTGTGATATTTTGTGTAGTAGATGAGCAAGTGGGACCCATACAACACTTGTCCAAATATCCACCCTCCACTTGCCCTCCACTTGCCTTAATCTTGACCATTGGTTTCCCTATAAATACCCCCCCTTAGTTGAAGACTTCTTCATCCACAAATAATTTCTAAGTCTTGAAATCCCTCTCCCCCTTTGAAAGGCTCTCATCCAAGAGCTCCCCTCCCTTTGAAGCCTTGGTCAAACATCCCCTCCTAGTTGTTCTCGTGAAATACCCCCCCTTGGTAGAAAAGTATTCTCCAAGTATTGTTACTATTCCAAAATACCTTGGCCCAAATACCTTGTAGTATTCCAAGGTTACCCCTATACTAAAATCCCAGAAATACTATTATACTTCCCTTCAGTCACAAAAACGAAACCCTAAGGAAAATCTTCATAGTCGGTTGAAGTGTTAAGTAGAAGTTGTGTAGAACTTCTAAGGGTTCTTGGAGCGAATTGGAGCGTTCAGAATAGGAGCTAAACGTTGCTCAGGATCGACATATAAACTTGGATAATTTTGGGCTTATCGAGGTAAATACTCTTGTCCTTCTATTGTAATTGGAAATTACATACTATAGTAGTATAGAAATGAGTATAAGATATATATAAGGATGGTATAAAAGAAGAGAATTGAATCAGATTTACATGACCGTATTTACAAAGACTTGTGTAGTTTGACTGCAGTGGGTCACGCCCAACTTTCCGTAGAATAAGGAATCAGATTCTAGAATTATTTTACGTAGTAGTCTAGACGCTGATAGACTTGTATGACCGTTATAGGTTCAAGATCGCAAGTAGCGTATTCTACTCGGCGGTGGAAAGGGCTAGCAAGATTACGATTTGGAGCGCTTTTGCTAATAGTCGATAATCGTCGCGAGGTATGTGATTTTTCCTATCCTCTTGAGCATGATATTTTAAAAGAATATATATATAGTACGGTAGACGTACGTGTGTTAACTGAACGTGGTTTTACTTCGATGTCTTTTGACTTGAGTTGTAAATAATAAGAATCTTGAAGTATTTCAAAGGAATTAAGAATCGTTTTTGAAAGAAGAATAATACCTGGTTTTGAAAGCTTAAGAGTTATACTAGCTTTATGGGAAGTTAGGTATAACGACTTAAGAGAGATAAAAAGAATGGTTTATTGATTTTAGAAGTTAAGAGACTTGATCTTAAAAGATAAGAGACTTGACTTAATTGAATTGATATGAATTTTGTTAAAAAGTGTAAAACCTCATTCGTGAGTAATGAGTACTTGGTTTTTAAAGAATAATGTTTTACTGATTTCAGAAACGAGAATAAGTATCGAACGAACCACTGCAGCGTTAATAAAGGAAAATGTATTGACAATTATTAATTTATATTAAAACCAGTAGAAACCTCCATCTGCATAGAAGCTAAGATAAGACAAAATTGTATTACATTTCCTAGATCATGGCTGCTTTAATAAGATTGTTATAAACAAGAATAACCTACTCACACATAAGGCATACGTTATTCAATTGTTTTAAAAAAAAAGACTACGTTATTTGATTAAGACTATGAACTATGAAATCTTTCGAAACTAAAAGACTTGAGTATCTGAAATTAGGCAACTTGAACTTTTGGAAAAGAATGTTGTTACTTGACTTTAAAAAGGAAAGTGTTTTGGTTTAAAAAGGAGGGCATAATATTGCCTTAGTTGATTTAAAAGGAAAGCATGGTATTATCTTAATCTGTCTTAAAAGAGCGTTTAAATGTTATGGTCAATTCTATACCGCGTTCATGGGATGAACCGGGAATGTATTTCACTCGACACCGCTGCTCACGGATGAACCGAATGTATTTCACACGACACCGCTGCTCACGGGATGAACCGAATGTATTCCATACGATTCTTATCGAGTCCCATGAGATGGGCCGAGACATGTATTCCATAAGATTTCTATCGAGTCCCATGAGATGGGCCGAGACATGTATTCCATACGATTCCTATCGAGTCCCATGAGACGGGCCGAGACATGTATTCCATACGATTCTATCGAGTCCCATGAGATGGGCCGAGACATGTATTCCACACGATTCCACCTCGAGTCCCATGGATGGGCCGAGACATGTTATACGATTATACGATTTATACCTAGATCGGCAGGTGAGGAAGGAGTTCCACGGGCATGAGGGACGACTTTGAGGGCGTGAGTCCCTGACTTGACATGACTGCTTTTATGTTATGAACTATAGTTTTGTTATCATACATGTCTCCTGTTTTATTTTAGACTTATGATTTCGCATGCATTTTTCGATTTCACATACTTGGTACCACAGATCGACCTCCTTCGGCCGCTCATGCCGCAGATAGAGGTACACCGGTTGTTGATCCTCGCCATAGGATCACGCTCAAAGATATTAGGAAGCTCCGCTTCTCCGAGGCTTATCTTTTGGTATGTTTCCCGAGTTGTAGGTTCTGTACATTCGTGGTATGGCGGCCCCGTCCCGCCATAGTTGTTGTTACATTCTTAGAGGTCCTGTAGTAATCTTGCTGGGCAGATTTTGTAAACGGGATGAATCGCTCAAGTTTTATTATATATATTTGAAGGGCAATTTTTCTCGATAAACTGCTTTCTTCATATTGTTTCATGTATTGTTTTATATTCCGCCGTTAACTGATGTATGTCTACTGTGCCCGTAGGCACCACCACGCCCGGTTCGGTCGTGACAACAGGTGGGACTTGGTGTTCATGTATGCCTATTGGTGTTATACTATATCATGGATCGCCGTGAGGAAGGATTCCACGCATGATTGATATTATGGGCGTGAGACCCATGGTTATATTTTAGAAATGACTTGAGGCACGCGCCCTCGACTTGTTATGATCGCATGTGTTGTGTCGTATGTTGGCTATCATACATGTCTCTGCTTTGCTTAGATCGCTATTATTTCATTACAAGATTTCATCGCTTTCACATACTTGGTACATTCTTCAGATCGACCTCCTTCTGGCCGCGTTCATGCCGCAGTTTAGGTACGCACTTGGTGATCGGCAGTGTAGGACCGCCGTAGTTTTTGGATAGCTCCTTCCGTCGGGAGTTTATCTTTTGGGTATAAGTTCTTTCAAGATGTGCTTTTGTACGATTATGGGTACGCGGGCCTTGTCCCGTCATAGTTCAAGATAACTCTGAGGTCCGTATTCATATGTGGGATTGGACTCATGTGCGGTGTAGTGTCTTTTGTTTATATATATTATGGCACTTTGTCGGCTTTGCCGCACGATGTTGGTTTAAAAAAAAAGGTGTTATTTAAATTCCAGCTTTACTTAGTTGTTATATGTATGGTGCCTGTAGGCACCACCACGCCCGGGTTCGGGGCGTGACATTTAGTATAGGGGTAACCTTGGAATACTACAAGGTATTTGGGCCAAGGTATTTTGGAATAGTAACAATACTTGGAGAACACTTTTCTACCAAGGGGGGGGGGGTATTTCACGAGAACAACTTAGGAAAGGGGGGGGGGGGGGGTTTCGGCCGAGGGCCTCTCAAAGGGGGAGAGGGAGCTTTGGACGATAACTACACTAAGGGGGAGAGGGATTTTGCCTTGAAATTTCACAAGTGTGGATGAAGAATAAGTCTTGCATTTGAGAGGTATTTATAGGGAAACCAATGGCCAAGATTAAGGCAAGTGGAGGGTGGAGATTTGGACAAGTGTTATGTGGGTCCCACCTCATCCATCTACTACACAAATATCACAAAATATCCTATCTAATCCTTGACCAAAAATAAAGGCCAAAAACGTGCCAAGAAGTCCCCTCCATTGCCGTCCACTTGAGGGACAAGTGTTGCCCTCCCGTTGGTCGAAAATATTTCATCTCTCGGAAAAATCCGTAAAATTAATAAATGTTGCAACCGTAATTTTCCCTTCGCAAAGTCCGGAAAACGTTTCGTCGGAAAACAATTCTTTTCGCTAGTTGTGCACAAATTTCGTCCCTTTGCCTACTTAAGGCTAAAACTTTTGTACGTACGCCCGCACGTACATACTCTGGAAATACGGGGTATAACACCCTGGGGGTCATGGTAAATAGGCTGACGAAACCAGCCGTGTTCTTCCGGTTAGGACCACTTGCTCGGCTGAGGTTCATGCTAGCTTTTATAGCAGGGGGATTGTGAGACTGCAAGGGGTTCCTACGTTTATGATGTTAGACAGATGAGCTCGATTACAGATAACTTCTGGAGGTTTTTCAGAAGGGTTTTAGGGACACAAGTGAGTCTCAGTGTTGCATTACACCCTCAGACCGACGGACAGGTAGAGCGTACTATCCAGGCACTTGAGGATAGGTTGCGGGCCTGTGTTCTTGATTTCAGAAATAGCCGGGAGGGTTAATTGCCTCTTGTTGAGTTACGTACGATAACAGATACCCTTCCAGTATTCAGATGGCCCTGTATGAGGCCTTGTATGTAAGAAAGTGTAGATCGCCGGTTGGTTGGTTCGACGTAGGCGAGGTTCAGTTATTTGGTCCAGATTTGATTCAGCGGGCTGTGGATAAGGCGAAGCTTATCCAGGAAAGATTATTAGTAAGCACAGAGTCAGCAGAAACTTTATGCAGATAACCGACGTTGACACATGGGGGTTCAGGTTGACATTTTTGTATGAGCATTGTTATGTGGCCACGTGTGGCATTATAGGTATGTAGGGGTTGTAAGGAGACTATGTGGCTATCTTTAAGTTTGACTCCCAAAAGAACATTCAGGGACGAATGTTTCTAAGGGGGGAAGAATGTTACACCCCGGAAATTCCAGGATATATTTATAAGAACGTACGTAAGAACTCAAAAATGTTAAGATTTGAGACGAGTAAAAATTTATTGGCATTATGGAATTGTCGGAAAATGAAATATTTTAACGAATGGCGACACGCGTTGTCACACCCGAACCTGCCTGCGGATCGCGCCTACCGGGCACCCTTCTACCTTAACAACTAAGTAAACTGCGGAAATTAAATAACACCTCTTTTTTTTTTTCAAAACTGACATACGTACAAGGGCAAAGACGACAAGGCTGCCATATAATATACATAAACAAAAGACACTACACCGTACATGAGTCCAATCCCACATATGAATACAGACCTCTAAGAGTTATACTGAACTATGACGGGACAAGGCCCCGCCAGATCCATAATCAGACAAAAGCCTGCATCAAGGATCTATACCAAAAGATAAACTCCCGAGCAGGAGCTATCCAAAACTCGAAAGGTGGTCCTACACTGCCGATCACCAAATCGCGTACCTAAACTCGCAAAGATGAACGCACTTTCAAGGAGGTCAGTACGAAGAATGTACCAAGTATGTGAAACTGAAAATACTGTAATGAAATCATAACAGTCTATAAAAACAGGAGACATGTATGATAACCAAACTACAGTACACAATATATAAGCAGTCATGTCAAGTCAGGGACTCATGCCCTCAAAGTCATCACTCAAATATAACCATGGGTCTCACGCCCAAAATATCAATCATGTCATTGTGTCTTACTAACAATGAGAGTAAATAGTAGTATACTTACAATATAAAATAGGAAGCTCACGATCAAAGCAGGACCACCCGCCCGCAGTATCATTAAGCAATCCTACTCCTGGAACTATTTCACCCGCATAAGTCGCGTGGACCCGCATGAGGTATTCCTCGCATGAGACTATTTCACCCGCATAAGCCCTTACGGACTCGCATGAGGTATTCCTCGCATAGGTCGATCCGCCGCTGGACTATTTCACCCGCATAAGCCCTTGCGGACTCGCATGAGGTATTCCTCGCATCGTGGGTAGCAAATCCACGGAATATGCAAATGCCACAAACCCGGGGAATGACCCCGTAATGAATGATATACCACTAGCACAAAACCGGCTATTACCAGCACACATAGGCAATTCTCAATTCAACAAGCCAAAGTACTTATCAAGGCACACATAGAATAATTCTCAATTAAACAAGCCAAAGTACTTATCAAGGCACACATAGAATAATTCTCAATTAAACAAGCCAAAGTACTACGTACGTACATTCTTTTCAAAAGACTCCTTTCTATGTAAAACCCCAAGATACTAACACCCGTAGTATCAAGGTGTGTCTATTTTTCAAAGTAAGTTACTACACTTTTAGAAACTCATTTCAAAGCTTGAAATCAAGTAACTTCAAATTTTCACAATCTAGGCAACTTATGCCTAATAATCAAAATAGACAACTTTCTTAACCTTTCATAAAGCCGTTATAACCAACTTCCCATAAAGCCATTATAACCCTTTACGGTTTTAGACATATTCATTCCTTTTTATAACCAGGAAACTTATACTTAAAACCAAGTATAACAAACTTTCAAATCAAGTTTCTTAACTTTCAAAATACTTCGAGTCTCTTAATATATAGAAAACAAGTTTCTTCTACTTTTAAACCTCAAGTAACTCACACCTTTAAAACAAGTTACTTCTCTTAAATCACGTCATTTCTCCTCTTTTAAAACAATTAAGTAAATCACTCCTTTGACTCCCCTAAAGTCATTATAATGACCTTTAGGTTTTGGAACTAAGGCACTAGCCAAATGATTTGGAAACCACTTCCTTTTCAAGACTCTATGTACTTTAAGTAAAATACTTCCACTTTTAAGAATCCAAACTTCACTAAGGCAATGGATTCTACAACTTACAATCTAAACATCAAAGTACACTCAAGGAAGTACATAGAACAAATTCTATTTTAGGCAATCCAAATACAACCAAGGAATGGATCATTTAAGGAGTAGAACCTACTTTCTTTATCTTAAGGAATCATGCTAGAAGAGGAGATAGTTCACATACCTTTTCGGCTAATATCCACAAGCTAAGCCGAATACGCCGTACGTAGAAGTGTCAACCTATAATGGTCACAACATGACTATCAATTTCTAGTCTCTAACGTAGAATAATACCAAGTACGGTCTCTTATTCTACGGAAAATCGGGCAGCAACTCCTTTGTTTCAACATACTTTGCCACCTTTTTCAAGGCCGAATACAATAACAAACACGCCACATTTAAGGCTCAAAACAACAACCAAACAAAAGGGGATTACACGTCTTACAATACGTGTAAAATTCCGCCCCACAATTAGTACGAAGTAGTTCCATATTCAAGCCATTCTCGGCCAACAACATAACCAACAATTCAAAGTCTTTTCCAATCCTTCCAATTCCAAGTTCTAAGGTCTAACATGTTATATAGTCATAAACAACTACAATTTCCTTCTTTATACAACATGCGACGCCTTAAACTAACAATCAACTTGAATACCAATCTTAAGGCTAAACATGCTAGTTTTCGGATTAGGGTTCCAATAGCCAATATACTTATCAAACTTCATACTAAACATCTCATGCTTGCTAATATCCATAACTACAATGATAAGTAAACTTTAATTGCTAAAACGACAAAATTTATACCTTCACAAGCCCTTAAAAATTCCAAGATTCAAAGTCGCTCCTTAGCAAATTCTTAGCTCATTTCCTTTACGCTCCAATCAACTATTTGAAGCCCTTAGAAGTTCACAACCAACTTCTCTTCCATTTCCAATCCAAAACTAGGAAAACTACTTAGGTTTTCGCCTTGCGACTAACGTGAAAACGTCGTTTTTCCGCAATATTTCTATTGAGATATCCTTAAAATACCCTTAGGGACCTTGGGTTAAAGTATTGTAAACAAAGGATCAAAACTACAAATTTTTTTGTGTGGAGGATAGCCAAACCCGAGAGCTATGTTGTGTTCACAAGAGTTTCTCTAATTTTTCTAAGTGTTTCAAGAGCTTGTATTGCACTAGCTTAGTATATAAAACACATTGGAGGGCTTATATTGCAACACATGAGTGGCTAGAATGAAGATAACATGGATAATAACCAAGTGGACAAGTTGACTTTGTCAACAATCTCAAGCTAGCAAGACTTATCTTCCTTGATGGTCAATGACCATTTTACCCTTACAAAAATCGACCAAGACCATGTGTGGGGGGCCACGTGTCGCCCTCTCATTCGTCCTTAAAATTCCGTAACCCTCGTGGGCCCCACAAAACATAAAATTCCTCGGGTGGGCCCCACATAACCAAATCCGTAAAAATAAATTTCCATAATGTTAATAAGTTCCATACTCTTCAAATAATGCATTTTGAGAATCCAATTCTCAACAACGAACATTTTTCCTTTCCGACGTTCGGAAGATTTTTCCGTCGGAAAAAAAATTCTTCCTTTCGTACTAATTTCCAAGTTTTGATTCCTTACGTACAGTCTCTTATACATGTCCTGGACTTACGGGGTGTAACACGTGTCACCCCCCTTAGTTTTCTTGGACGAAAATGGCCTGGATAAAATGGTCATTTGACCATAATTTAAATGACCAAGTCTTGCAAAGACAAAGAGCTTGACATTGTTGACTTGTCAAAGGGCCACTTGGCTTGATCCTTGTGAAACTCATCCAAGCCACCCATTTGTTTTAATCTTGACCTTCCATTATGTTATATATGTACACTAGTAGTGCAAGACTTTGTCATTCTCAACACTTAGAAAAAATTTGAATCTTGTTCTTGCTCACTAAGTGAAGCTCACGGCTAAGGGATTTTTCCAAGAGGAAAATTTTCAATTGTTGTCCAATAATCTCCCCACTTTAAACCAAGGTACCTAAGGGTATTGTAAGTGTATCTCAATAGAAAGATCCCGGAAAGATGGTGTTTTCGTATTAGTCGCAAGGCGAAAACCCAAGGAGTTATTCAACTTTGAAGTTGGAACTTGAAGAGGAGTTCTTCATAAGCTTCTAAGGGTTGCTTGGAGTGGATTGGAACGTCGAAAGGAGGAGCTAAAGTTGCTAAGGATCGACTTGTAATCTTGGATCATATTTGGGCTAAATGAGGTATAATCTTCGTCTTACTTTTGTAATTGAAGATTCCATGTTATTATAAGTTAGAAATGATCATGTGATATGTGTTATAAAGATTGATAAGTGTTATGGAAATTTGGAAGCTCAAATCCGAAAATGACATGTTAAGCCATTTGAAATTTGAAATACAATTTGGTCGATTATTAGAATCGTCGCATGTTTACCTACTTGAGGATTGTAGTAGTTATAATCAATTGTGGCTAGATAACATGTTATATTAAACCACTTGGATCGAAAAGGGATTGGAAACGAATTTGTATTGTTGTCCCTATTTTTGCCGAATGGACATTATATGTTGGACTAGTTTAATATTTATTGTGGGGCGGAATTTTACACGTCTTGATTAAGCGTGTAATCCCCTATTGTTAACTACTTTGTTGAGCCTTAAATGTGGCGTGTTTGGTTATTGAATTCGGCCTTGAAAAAGGTGGCAAAGTATGTAGAAACAAAGGAAGTGTTGTCCGATTTTCCGTAGAATTTAGTGACTTTGCACTTGGAATATTCTACGTTTGAAGTAAGAAGTTAATAGACGTACTATGGTCATTATAGGTTGACATACTACGCACGCGTATGGACTTAGCAAGTGGATTAAACCGAAGAGGTATGTGGAACTTTCTTATCTCTTGAGCATGAATAAGTTGTAAATGTATAGTACGATAGACGTACAAGATTTTGACAATCTAGTCCATTTGATATCCTTGGCTTATTTTAAGAATGTCCAAGTTGGTTGAGTTATGGAATTAACTCACTTGTTTAAATATTAAGAATATCTTGGTTTTCAAAAGTTAGGAGACTTTAAGTATGTTGAAAGTATTTTTGATACTTGTTTTGTTGGAAAGTTTAAGTCTCTTGGTTATAAAGAAGAATGTAAGTTTCTAAAGTATAAAGCTAGTATAACGACTTTATGGAAAGTTGGTTATAATAGCTTTATGAAAAGTTAAAAAGAGTAGTTTACTCTAAGTAATATAAGTATGATAAATTACTTGATAATGAAAGACAAATTGATTTAAAGGCATCAATTGCTTAAGGTTTTAAAAGAAAGAAGTCACTTGATTTAGAAGCCTGAAAATGTATTTTCTAAAAGGTATTGTGACTTGTCTTAGAATGTAGTTATGACTTGATACTACGGTTATTAGTATCTTGGAAGTTTTATATGAAAATGAGTCATTTTAAAAGAATAGAAGTACGTAGTACTTTGGGTTAAATTCCCGGATTTTATAATGACATGTTAGTGCCTTAAGTAAACTAAAATGAGTGTGTATATAAATAAGACTAATAAGAAGTTAGGGGGATTTCTTAACTTGCTTATTTATTGTATGATAAGCCGGTAGTGCTTATGTTATGTATGATAAGCCGGTAGGGCTTATGTTATGTATGATGGCCGGTTGAGTTAGGGTAAGAGTATAAATGAGGGGTAAACCCCCAAGACGTTATACCACCTTCTCCAGGGTAAGAGTATAAATGAGGGGTAAACCCCCAAGACGTTATACCACCCGCCTGTGTAAGAGTATAAATAAGTGGGTAAACTCACACGACCGAACCCCGGCCCGTGATCGTGCCCTACCCGGTACCTTCTACCTTAACAACACAAGTAAACTGCGGAAATTAAATAACACCTTATCTTTTTTTTTTTTTAAAACCAATCGTACGTGCAAGGGCAAAGCCGACAAGGCTGTCATATATACACAAACAAAAGACACTACACCGCACATGAGTCCAATCCCACATATGAATACAAACCTCTAAGAGTTATACTGAACTATGACGGGACAAGGCCCCGCCGTACCCATAATCGCATAAAAGCACAGATCGAAAGAACTTATACCAAAAAGATAAACTCCCGAATCAAGGAGCTATCCAAAACTCAAGGCGGTCCTACACCTGCCGATCACCAAACTGCGTACCTAAACCTGCGGCATGAACGCAGCCCCCCCGAAGGAGGTCAGTACGAAGAATGTACCAAGTATGTGAAACAGTAAGTACTGTAATGAAATCATAACAGTCTAAGCAAAACAGGAGACATGTATGATAGCCAACCTACAGTACACAACACATAAGCAATCATAACCAGTCAGGGACGCATGCCCTCAAGTCATTTCTAAAATATAACCATGGGTCTCACGCCCATAATATCAATCATGCCCGTGGAATCCTTCCTTACTGCCGACAGTCCATGAATTAATATAACACCAATAGGCATACATGAACACCAAGTCCCACCGGTGGTATAGCGTCTTGGGGGTTTACCCCTCACTTATACTCTTACCCTGGAGAAGGTGGTATAGCATCTTGGGGGTTTACCCCTCACTTATACTCTTACCCTGGAGAAGGTGGTAAAGCAGGTGGTATATCATCTTGGGGGTTTACCCCTCACTTATACTCTTACCCTGGAGAAGGTGGTATAACGTCTTGGGGCTTGCCCCTCATTTATACTCTTACCCTATCTCAACCGGCCGTCAAACAACACATAAAGCAGGTGGTACAGCCTGGGTTTACCCCTCACTTATACTCTTACCCTGGAGAAGGTGGCATAACGTCTTGGGGCTTGCCCCTCATTTATACTCTTACCCTATCTCGACCGACCATCAAACAAGACATAAGCACTACCATGTCTTTTATAAAAATTCGGGAATTTAACCCAAGTACTACAAATAATGTAGATACCCGTGGAATCCCACATCACCGCTTTGACGCCCAAGTAACTTCTACAATAAGACAAACCACTCCAACCGAGAGTCGCGGCAACATAATAAAACATAATACTTGCACTCAAAGGCTGTCACCAGCACATATAGGCAATTCTCCATTAATCAAGCCAAAGTACTTATCAAGGCACACTTAGACTAATTCTCAATTAATCAAGCCAAAGTACTTATCAAGGCACAAATAGAAAAATTCTCATTTAACAAGCCAAAGTACTTATCAGGGCACAAATAGAATAATTCTCATTTAACAAGCCAAGTACTTATCAGGGCACAAATAGAATAATTCTTATTTAACAAGCCAAGTACTTATCAGGGCACAAATAGAATAATTCTCATTTAACAAGCCAAAGTGCTTCGTACGTACATTCTTTTTAAAAGACTCATGTTTATGTAAAATCCCAAGATATTAACACCCGTAGTATCAAGGTGTGTCTATTTTCAAAGTAAGTTACTATACTTTTTGAAACACATTTCAAAGCTTGAAACCAAGTAACTTCAAATCTTCACAAACTAGGCAACTTATGCCGATTAATCAAAATAGACAACTTTCTAAACCTTCCATAAAGCCGTTATAACCAACTTCCCATAAAGCCGTTATAACCCTTTATGGTCTTAGACATATCCATTCCTTTTATAACCAAGAGACTTATACTAATAAAACCAAGTATCACATACTTACAAATCAAGTTCTTAACTTTCAAAACACTTCAAGTCTCTTAATATATAGAAAACAAGTTTCTTCTACTTTTAAACCTCTTGCAACTCACACCTTTAAAACAAGTTACTTCTCTTAAATCATGTCATTTCTCCTCTTTTAAAACCATTAAGTAAATCACTCCTTTGACTCCCCTAAAGTCATTATAATGACCTTTAGGTTTTGGAACTAAGGCACTAGCCAAAAGGTTTGGAAACCACTTCCTTTTTAAGACTCCATGTACTTTAAGTAAAATACTTTCACTTTTAAGAATCCAAACTTCACTAAGGAAAATGGATTATACAACTTACAATTTAAACATCAAAGTACAATCAAGGGAGTACATAGAACGAATTCTATTTTAGGCAATCCAAAAACAACCAAGGAATGGATCATTTGGCGAGTAGACATACTTTCTTTATCTTAAGGAATCATGCTAGAAGAGGAGATAGTTCACATACCTTTTCGGCTAAATCCACAAGCTAAGCCGAATACACCGTACGTAGAAGTGTCAACCTATAATGGTCACAACAAGACTATCAACTTCTAGTCTCTAACGTAGAATAATACTAAGTATACGGTCTCTAATTCTACGGAAAATCGGGCAGCACTTCCTTTGTTTCTACTCACTTTGCCACCTTTTTCAAGGCCGAAAACAATAACCAACATGCCACATTTAAGGCTCCAAACAACAACCAAACAAAGGGGATTACACGCCTTACAATACGTGTAAAATTCCGCCCCACAATTCATACCAAGTAGTTTAAAACTCCAAGCCATTCTCGGCCAACTACATACTAACAATTCAAGGTCTTTTCCAATCCTTTTCAAATTCCAAGTTCTAAGGTCTAACATGTTATATAGTTATAAACCACTTCAACAACTACAACTTCCTTCCTACACAACATGTGACGACTTAAACGAATAATCAACTTGAATTATAGTCTTAAGGCTAACATGCTAGTTTTCGGATTAGGGTTCCAATAGCCAATAAACATATACAACTACATAATATATAACTCATACTTGCTAAAATCCATAGCTACAACAATAAGTAAACTTAATTGCTAAAACGACAAAATTTATACCTTTCCAAGCCCTTAAAATTTCCAAGATTCAAAGTCGCGCCTTAGCAATTCTTAGCTCCTTTCCTTAGGTTCCAATCCGCTCCAAGCACTCCTTAGAGGCCTATGAAGAACCCATCTTCAAGTTCCAACTTCAAAGTTGAAGAACTTCTTAAGTTTCCGCCTTGCGACTAACGTGAAAACTCCGTTTTTCCGAAATCTTTCTATTGAGATATCCTTATAATACGCTTAGGGACATTGGGTTAAAGTCTTGTGGCTAATGGATCACAAACTAAAAAATTTTGTGTGGGAACTATGTAAATCCGAGAGGTCTCTTGAAGAACACAAATGTTCTCTAATTTTTCTAAGTGTAAATGTGCTAGTCTTGCACTAGTAGTAAGCTTATAACACACAATGGAGGGCTTGGATTATCACAAATGTGAGGCTAGGATGAATTTCACTTGGATCAAGCCTAGGTGGACAAGTTGACTTGTCAACAATATCAAGCTTTGGAAGACTTATCTTCTACCATGGTCAATGACCATTTTGCCCTTACACAATTCGACCAAGCCATGTGGAAGGAGTGTCATGTGTCGCCCTCTCATTCGTCCATAAAATTCCGTAACCCTCGTGGGCCCCACAAAACGTAAAATTCCTCGGGTGGGCCCCACGTGACCAAATCCGTAAAAATAAATTTCCATAGGGTTAAGAGTTCCATATTCTTCAAATAATGCATTTTGAGAATCCAATTCTCAACAACGAACATTTTTCTTTTCCGACGTCCGGAAGCTTTTCCGTCGGAAAAACAATTCCTCCTTTCGTACCAATTTCCAAGTCTCTATTCCTTACGTAAATTCTCTTTTACAAGTCTTGGACTTACGGGGTGTAACATTCTTCCCCCCTTAGAAACATTCGTCCCCGAATGTTCTTAGTCGGTTGCCAAGCTATACAAACTCCGGCATAAACTCTATACTATGCCTATCAATCAAAACATGCACAAGGCCAACGATGCCACACATGGCCACCACAACATACGTAAACCTAACAATGGACCTTCCGTCCGTGGTCCCTTCTCACAATACTCGAAGGTTACAGCCTTCTAAAACACGGGATCCTTAGAGGTTCCTTTCTTCCCTTACTTGTCATACTTTCTCGTACTTTCAAACTCATCTAGTACATGTACAAAATCTCCAATTTTTTTTCTCTTCTCAAATCCTTGGAGTTACAATCCAAACTTGGCCATATAGTTACTTACATTCCCGTTAAGGCTCTTCTCGGTCCTTACGACCTAGTTCCGGTGGAACGCATCCACGAACTCGCACAACGATTAACTAAACTTGGGTCTGGCATCTTCGTGACCCTATCACATAGCGGGACCACTACCAACTGACATCACCCCATTCCATACTATCGACTGACCCGAAATGAGTCCATAACCCGACTCATCGTCACACTTAACTTCTCATTCTTAGCCTGAAATAAATCTCTCTCTTATCTCAAGGTACCTCTTACCCTATCCCCCTATTCACTAGAGGTTCATCATATAAGTCAAAGTATTTCTACTGTACATCCTTCCCTATCGGTCTTACACTGTTACGGGGTAATTACTACGTGTGAACTCTACACAACTATAGTCTCAGTTCACTTATCATTCTTGTCAACATTCTTAACTTCTCACTTTACTAATCAAGGTATCCCTACCTCTGGGGTACTATCACTTTACAACTCTAGCAATAAAGGGAAAACATATACGCTAGGGTAAAATCTGAATCTATCAACGCACGTATGATTCAAAAGAATCGAAATATACATGTTCCAAGACGGCATTTCCCCAAATGACGCTTACTACCATGGAAACACTGAGGAATAAGTGGCCTCGACTGAGAAAATCCCCTGCTCCTTTGAGAACCTCGACCCCTGGAGCTCGGACCGGCTCCTAAATACCTTGTGGGATCAAATCTCCCACCTGTGAGCTGCGGGGGTATGTACTGGGTAGGCTAGGACGAATATCTCACTCATTCCGAGGCGCTCGTCCAAAACTCACCTGGATAACCAACCGGTCTAGCCTCTTACGCAGATCTCCGCTCCGCCTCTACCCTCGTACACTGTCTGTCCGGGCCGAATAACCTCCTACGATGAAATCTGAGCACTACTATCTTGGTCAATAACATAATGGCTTCCTTCATGACCTAAAGTCTTCCTTAATCGAAACTGGAGGCTCGTGCTGGGCCTCAAAACTCAGCGAAGAAGAACTCGCCAACCGCGAACAACATCCAGATGCCACAGGCATAAGCCCTATCAACTCTCTCGAGTCCGACTAGTAGCTCGCTACTCCTTTGCCCTTTCTGGGCGTTGCCTCTCGAGGCATAATCAGAACACAATAATACGTCGGAGGAATTATCTTACTAACACAACTCTGGGGCACGATCTCGTGAGTGAGAAGAATAGAAACCAACTCCTAAATGTCCTGTAGCCTCCTGTTTATGGGTGTGGCGCGCAACACACCGATAATCAAGACTCTACTAGACACGGTCTGTAGACATTCCGAGGACTGACTGCTCTGATACCACTCTATCACGACCCGAACCCCGGGCCCGTGACTGGTGCCCTACCTGGGCACCCTTCTACCTTAACCACACAAGTAAACTGCGGAAATTAAATAACACCTTATCTTTTTTTTTTTAAAACCAATCGTACGTGCAAGGGCAAAGCCGACAAGGCTGCCATATATACACAAACAAAAGACACTACACCGCACATGAGTCCAATCCCACATATGAATACAGACCTCTAAGAGTTATACTGAACTATGACGGGACAAGGCCCCGCCGTACCCATAACTGTACAAAAGCATGTACTGAAAGAACTTATACCAAAAAGATAAACTCCCGAACTGAAGGAGCTATCCAAAAACTCTGAGCAGGGTCCTACACCTGCCGATCACCAAATAACGTACCTAAACTCGGCAGATGAACGCACTTCAAGGAGGTCGAGACGAAGAATGTACCAAGTATGTGAAGCGATGCATCAGTAATGAAATCATAACAGTCTAAGCAAAACAGGAGACATGTATGATAGCCAACCTACAGTACACAACACATAAGCAATCATAACCAGTCAGGGACGCATGCCCTCAAGTCATTTATAAAATATAACCATGGGTCTCACGCCCATAATATCAATCATGCCCGTGGAATCCTTCCTCACTGCCGTCAGTCCATGAATTAATATAACACCAATAGGCATACATGAACACCAAGTCCCACCGGTGGTATAACGTCTTGGGGGTTTACCCCTCACTTATACTCTTACCCTGGAGAAGGTGGTAAAGCAGGTGGTATAACATCTTGGGGGTTTACCCCTCACTTATACTCTTACCCTGGAGAAGGTGGTAAAGCAGGTGGTATATCATCTTGGGGGTTTACCCCTCACTTATACTATTACCCTGGAGAAGGTGGTATAACGTCTTGGGGCTTGCCCCTCATTTATACTCTTACCCTATCTCAACCGGCCGTCAAACAACACATAAAGCAGGTGGTACAGCGTCTTGGGGGTTTACCCCTCACTTATACTCTTACCCTGGAGAAGGTGGCATAACGTCTTGGGGCTTGCCCCTCATTTATACTCTTACCCTATCTCGACCGACCATCAAACAAGACATAAGCACTACCATGTCTTTTATAAAAATCCGGGAATTTAACCCAAGTACTACAAATAACGGAAGCATACCCGTGGAATCCCACATCACTGTCGGTACGTCCAAGTAACTTACAACAAGACAGCCGACCCTCCAACCGAGAGTCGCGGCAACATAATAAAACATAATACTTGCACTCAAAGGCTGTCACCAGCACATATAGGCAATTCTCCATTAATCAAGCCAAAGTACTTATCAAGGCACACTTAGACTAATTCTCAATTAATCAAGCCAAAGTACTTATCAAGGCACAAATAGAAAAATTCTCATTTAACAAGCCAAAGTACTTATCAGGGCACAAATAGAATAATTCTCATTTAACAAGCCAAGTACTTATCAGGGCACAAATAGAATAATTCTCATTTAACAAGACAAGTACTTATCAGGGCACAAATAGAATAATTCTCATTTAACAAGCCAAAGTGCTTCGTACGTACATTCTTTTTAAAAGACTCCTGTTTATGTAAAATCCCAAGATACTAACACCCGTAGTATCAAGGTGTGTCTATTTTCAAAGTAAGTTACTATACTTTTTGAAACTCATTTCAAAGCTTGAAACCAAGTAACTTCAAATCTTCACAAACTAGGCAACTTATGCCGATTAATCAAAATAGACAACTTTCTAAACCTTCCATAAAGTCGTTATAACCAACATCCCAAAAAGCCGTTATAACCCTTTATGGTTTTATACATATCCATTCCTTTTATAACCAAGAGACTTATACTAATAAAACCAAGTATCACATACTTACAAATCAAGTTCTTAACTTTCAAAACACTTCAAGTCTCTTAATATATAGAAAACAAGTTTCTTCTACTTTTAAACCTCTTGAAACTCACACCTTTAAAACAAGTTACTTCTCTTAAATCATGTCATTTCTCCTCTTTTAAAACCATTAAGTAAATCACTCCTTTTGTTATACCCCGTATTTCCAGAGTATGTACGTGAGGACGTACGTACAAAAGTTTAGCCTTAGTTAGGCACTTTGGACGAAATGTTTGTGCACAACTCGCTAAAAGAATCGTTTTTTGACGAAACGTTTTACAAAACTCGCGTAGGGTAAATTACGGCTATGTCATTTCTAATTTTTGCGGATTTTTCCGAGAGACGAAACATTTTGGACCAACGGGAGGGTGACACTTGTCACCCTCAATGGACGGCAACATTGGGCCAATGTTGCACGTTTTTTGTGCCTTTGCACAAGTCAAGGAGTTGGTAGGATATTTGTGTAGTAGATGGATAAGGACACTTGGGTGAATCTCCACCCTACACTTGCCTTGCACTTGGCTTCATCTTGGCCATTGGTTGGCCATTGGTTGGCCTATAAATACTCCCCTAACTTGAAGGTTTTCTTCATCCACAAATCACTCTCCAAGTCTTGAAAATCCTTCCCCCTCTCTTGAAGTGTTTTCGTCCAACACTCCCCCCTCCCCTTGAGAAAGCCTTGGCCGAAACACCTTCCCCCTCTAGCCCTAGCCGAAACACACCCCCCCCTGGTGGATAGTTGTCTTCCAAATACCCTAGCCCAAATTCCTTATAGTACTTAAGAAGAAGTTGTGTAGAACTTCTAAGGGTTTCTTGGAGCTATCGGAGCGTGAAATTAGGAGCTAAACCTTGCTCAGGATCGACGTTTATACTTGGATAATTTTGGGCTTATCGAGGTAAATACTCTTGTCCTTCTATTGTAATTGGATATTACATATAAGAATAGCTAAGACTTGAGTATAAGATACTTAGAAGGATATTACAGAATAGAATTGAACTGTTATCACAGTAGAAGGGTATAAAAGAAGAATAATTGAACTGTACTTACATATGACTGTTTTCACAGTAGACTTGAGTAGCTTGGCGTGTAGGGAAGTGCTGCCCAATTTTCCGTAGAATAGAGAACCCTCTACTTAGAACTGTTTACAGAATAGTCTAGACGTTGATAGACGTATTTGACTATTATAGGCTGATTCTCTGCGCGCGACATATTCGACTTGGCAGATGGATTTCGCAGAGAAGGTATGTGATTCTTCCTATACCCCTGAGCATGATATTTTAATATATATATATATAGTACGGTAGACGTACGTGTGTTAACTGAACGTAGTTATACGGCAATGTCTTTTGACTTAAGCCTGAATAATAAGAACCTTGAAGTATTTCAAAAGAATTATGAATCACTTTAAAAGAAGAGTAATACTGGATTTTTAAACAGAAAGCTTAAGAGTTATACTAGTTTTATGGGAAGTTAGGTATAACGACTTAAAAAAGATAAAAGGAACGGTTTTACTTATTTGTTTATGAAAATCTTGTATTGACTTCTGCAAATTGTAGTAAGATGGTTTGATAAGTAAACATGTTATGATACTACGTGTGTTAGTGTCTTGTGACGTTATTCTTGTTGGGCTTAGGTTGTTAAACGTTAAGACCGTTGTACTGTTATTATATCACATACCCCTTGACTTGTTATACCGAGGGCTTGCCACCCTTGATGCGGGTTTATACGGCCTATGCGGTCTGTGGGACTATGCGGAGCTGCGGGAGTTCCAGGATTGATCATTCCGGGTGTTTTAGCCCGATGCAGGGGATGCCCTATGCGGTCTGTGTGACTATGCGGTCTATTGAGACTATGCGGATCGCGAGTCCGGAGTGTACCGGGTTATCTACCCCGTCACGAGGAATACCTCATGCGTCTGCAGTGTGACCTATGCGGACTACGAAAGTCCAGGATTAGGCACGCATAATGATACTATGGGCGATTGGCCTTGCTTCGATCATTCGCGACCTAGAAAAGACCTGTTACAGTTTACCTATTATTGTTCTTATTTGTGATGTGGCACTATGTGCAATTAAACTGATTGTATTTTGCAAATGGTTTTAATTACTTTGATTTCATTAAAGTACTTTACAGTTTCACATACTTGGTACCTGTTGTACTGACCTCCTTCGGGGGGCTGCGTTCATGCCGCAGGTAAGGGCAAGCAGGTGCTAGATCCACATCATTAGGATCTTTTTGCTTTGGTGTCAGGAGCTCCATCTTCTCCGGAGGCTCGACTTTTGGGTATGATCTCCCTGTTGTTGTATATAGTTTTGTACATTCAGGGTATGGCGGGGCCCTGTCCCGCCATAGTTGTTTATATTCTTAGAGTTCTGTAGTCCTATTGCAGTTGGGATGTAATCACTAAACGATGTTTATATATATATGCCGAAGGCGACTTTTTCTCACATAAAACTGCGTGTCTCGTTTACAATCGTTTCATGTCTTGTTTTTATATTTCCGCCGATTACTCGATGTATGACTACTTGGGTGCGGGTAAGGCACGATCACGCCCCGAACGTCGTGACAAAAGTGGTATCGAGCGATTAATCCTCTGAAAGTGTCTACGCACCGTATCTAGTAAGTCTTGATTATCGGTGTGTGTGCACCACACCAATAATCGTGAGGCTATAGGATATTTAGGATTGGTTCCCATTCTTCTCACTCGAGATCGTGCCTTAGAGTTGTGTTATAAGTTGGACCTCTAACGTATTCCTTTCTCAGAAGATTATGCCTCCACGTAAGGCAACCCGGGCCAAGAAGGGCAAGGCAGTCGAAGGAGCTGCTAGTAGGACACCGAGAGTCACGAGGGCTCATGCCCAGTCTATAACCGAGACGGCGAGTTCCATGACGCCGCCCCAAAGAGAGACCACGATTCGCACCTCACGTCCCCACACCTGGCGAGGAGTTAGGTACAAGGAGATGGCCCGATTCGCCGTGATCGTGGGCCGACATGAGGATAGGCTGGATGCGCAGCCTCAGCCCACCCAGAGTACCCGTGGTTCACCCGAGGCGTATAGTTTGAGGCTACGGATTTCTTGAGTTGTAGCCCGCCGCAGTTTTACGGTCGAGGCGGAGGATGATCCACGGAGTTCATCCGACGGTTATAGAGGATTATGCGGTGATCGTGGCGCGGAGACCGAGTCCGCGGATCTTCGTGATCGGCCGCGTGATACCGCAGCCGATTGGTTTGATTCGCGAGTTATCCCGGGAGAGCACGCATCCCCGCCTACTTGGGATGAGTTCTCGAGGCTTTTCTCACTCACTTGCCTCCACAAATGGCGAGGGCACGCCGATGATTTTTCTTTGAGAGCAGAGGGCGCACGCTAGGAGTACAACGCCGAGTTCGATTCTTTGGCTCGATATGTCCCTGCATTGGTAGCGGATATGGAGGACAGGGTGCATCGCTACGTCACCGAGATAGATGATTATATGGCCGAGTCTTGTGCGGGTGTGGCTCTTCAGCCAGGCATGGACATTACCCGCACGCAGCTCACGACTTGGATGCGAGGCGTAGAGACCGACGGGTCGACAGATACCAAAGCAGGTTAAGGCCAAGACGGCCGTTCTTTTGGTAGTTCTCGGTGGACGGCCTCAAAGAACATCTAGATTTGCGCCACACCAGCTCGAGCACTCCTACATCGCTGCAGCCCGAGCATTCGGCGTGTCGGGCCCCGGGACTTGGACTTCGTGGTAGCAAAGGTGCTAACCGATCGAGGTCCGCTCAGTGTGTCCGTTGTGGTAGATTCCATTCAGGAGCCGTAGTACTACTTCAGAGCTTGCTATACTTGTGGCCGCAGGTCATTATGCGAGTCTGTCCGACTGCAGGCGCCGCAGGAGGGTAAGTCACCGTGGTCTGCTGTCGCTTCATCCCTTCGCCCGACTCGCCCGAGGCGGTACTCATGGACCAGCAGGTCGCGCAGGTCATGGCGCTGTCGATTCTAGCGGTCCTCGTAATCGCATTTATGCCTTGTCCACCGGCAGATCGAGGCCTCACCGATGTCGCCACAGTACCTTATCGCTGGATTCGATGTGTATGCCTTGATAGATCCGGTTCAACTCGCCCTATATATCTCCCTTATTGCTAGTAGGATAGGGATAAAGCACGAGTCCATAGACTTTCGAGGTAGCTACGCCGGGTGATTCGTGGTAGCTCGACGTATATAGGGCTTGTCCAAATGACCATACATCGTCGACCTGCCGACTTGATAGAGTTGGATATGGCTGATTTCGATGTGATCACGGGTATGGATTGGCTAGCTTCTTGCTACGCCCATGTAGACCGCAGGAGAGTAGTACGGTTCCATTTCTCGGCGAGCATTGTCGAGTGGGAGGAACATCAGACGCCGATGGTAGGTTTATTTCCTACCGAAGGCTAGGAAGATGGTGCGAAGGTACATCTACCATCTCGTTCGGGTGTTTGATCACGAGGTCGCAGCCAAATTTTCAGTCCGGCCTGAGTCGAGAGTTCCCGCACGTGTTTCGACGACCTCCGGGTATCCTCCCGAGAGGAGATAGAGTTTTGTATCGATGTCTTTGCGGACACTGGCCTATTTCCATTCCGCCATACAGAATGGCACCTGCCGAGTTGAGAGAGTTGAAGGACCAGCTGAGAGATTTGCTGGAGAAGGGCTTCATCAGACCTAGTGTTTCTCCCTGGAGCGCCGATATTGTTCGTGAAGAAGAAGGACGGACGCCGCGTGTGTGTTGATTACAGCGGTGAACAAGGTGACCATTAAGACGATACCCTTCCCAGATTGATGATTTGTTCGACCACCGCAGGTGCGAGATGTTTCTCCAAGATTGATCTGCGATCGGGCTATCATCAGTGCAGTCGAGAGGTGGATGTTCCTAGGATCGCATTCCGACGAGACGCATTATGAGTTCGTGGTCATGTTTTTTGGGTTGACCAATGCTCCGCAGTATTCATAGATTTGATGAACCGAGTGTTCAAACGATGTTTGGACCCGTTTGTGATAGTGTTCATCGATGATATCTTGTTTACTTCGCCAGAGCAGAGCGTGCGAGCATTTGAGGCTGTCGCGGCGCTTCTCCAGACCAGCAGATTATACGCCAAGTTTTCCAAATGTGAGTTTTGGTTAGCTTCGGTGGCTTTTCTTGGGCATATTGTTGGCCGATGGCATTCGGGTGGATACGCCAAGATCGAGGCGAGACTTGGCCTAGACCTACTACTCCGGCAAAGGTGCGCGATTTTAGGCCTTGCGAGTTACTATCGGCGGTTCGTGGAGAAGTTTGCTTTATCTCTCGCACCATTGACTAGGCTGACTCGAGGCGCTAAGTTTGATGGATCGATGCGTGGAGCGTGGTTTCCGATTGTTGAAGGAGAGACCGACGATCGCCTGCTTTACTCTTCCGCAGGTCGACGGCTATGTCGTATTGTGATCGTCAGAATCGGGTTGGGATGTGTGTTGATGCAGCAGGCAAGGTTATAGCGTATGCATCCCGCGCCTTAAGATACATGAGGAACTACTACCCACCCATGATTTGCGGGCGCGGTGATTAACTCCATGAAGATCTCGAGGCACTATTTGTATGGGGTTCACGTGGATATTTATACAGACCACAAGAGCCTCCAGTATATCTTCAGCCAGAGGAGCTGAACTTACGACAGACGGTGGTTAGAGCTGCTCAAGGATTATGATGTTGACATCCTGTACCACCCGGGAAGGCCAATGTTGTGGCGATGCTGCCCGAGTCGTAGGTCGACGGGAGTCTATCGATGTGCGGAGAGGAGGGCACGGTTCGCGATTTGCATCAGTTAGCGAGCCTTGGTGTCCGTTTGATTGATTCTGATAGCAGTGGGGTTCGAGTTTGAGAGGTTGTCGAGTCTTCCATCGTCGAGGAGGTGAAGAGGCAACAGTTGGAGGATCCAGTTTTGACACGGTACCGTGATACGGCTCTTCGTGAGGGGAAGGGTCCTTTTGAGGTAGCACCTGATGGGGTGCTAAGGTTCGAGGGCAGGTTGTGTGTTACGGATATTGCGAGGACTTGGCAGCGAGTTCTGGGAAACACACGCGACGCTACTCTATCCATCCAGGGTCGACCAAGATGTACCACGACCTCAGATCTGTGTATTGGTGGGATGGCTTGAAGAGGGACGTTGCAGAGTTTGTAGCTCAGTGCCCGTGTTGGCAGCAGGTAAAGGTAGAGCACCAGAGGCCTGGTGGTTTGTTGCAGACGATTGAGATCCCGACCTGGAAGTGGGAGGTGATCAACATGGACTTCATCACAGGATTACCTCGAACTCATATGAGACATGATTCTATATGGGTTATCGTCGACAGGCTGACGAAATCGGCCCACTTTCTTCCCGTCAGGACGACCTTTTCGGCTGAGGATTATGCCAGACTTTACATCCGAGAGATCGTCAGACTGCATGGAGTCCCTATTTCGATCATATCAGACAGAGGAGCCCATTTTATGGCTAACTTCTGGAGGTCCTTCCAGAAGGGTTTAGGACGCAGTGAGTGAGCATCGCATTCCATCCACGATGCAGACAAGCCGAGCGCACTATCCGCACTCTTGAGGATATGTCACGAGCCCTGTTATTGACTTCAGAGTAGGGAGGATCATTTGCCTCTAGTTGAGTTTGCATATAATAATAGCTACCACTCCAAAGATTCGGATGGCGCCTTATGAGGCCTTGTATGGGAGGAAGTGCAGATCGCCGATAGCTGGTTTGATATGGGCGAGGTGCGATTGGTGGACCAGATTTGGTGCAGCAGCATGGATAAGGTGAAGCTTATCCAGAGCGGTCTTGACACTCAGTCGACATAAGTCATATGCAGATCATCGCCGTCGGCATCCGGAGTTCGAGGTTGATGATTGGGTTTTCTGAAGGTGTCACCCATGAAGGGTGTGATGAGATTCGAAGAAAGGAAACTCGGCCAAGGTACATCGGGTGACGATTGTCCGCAGGTAGGAAAGGTTGCCTATGAGTTGGATCTGCCGTCCGATCCGAGGCGATGCATCCGTGTTTCATGTTTCTATCCGGAGAGATGTATCGGGATCCATCTAGAGTGCATCCGATTGACGATGTCCAGTGACCAGGGTTATCGTATGAGGAGATTCCCATAGCGATAATCGATCGTCAGGTTAGGCGTCTGCGGACCAAGGACGTGGCTTCCGTCAAAGTTATGTGGCGGAACGAGCTCAGGGAGGAGATGACGTGGGAAGCTGAGGAGGACATGAGGCAGAAGTATCCTCACTTATTCCCCACACCTCCAGGTAACTTACTTTCCTATTTGTTGGTTTTTAATTATCGTATTTGCTTAAGTGTTATATTGTGGCCATGTGTGGCACTTGCAAACTGTTATGTTGTGAGGTACTTTATCGTTAACTGAATGTAATACCCCGTATTTCCAGAGTATGTACGTGAGGACGTACGTACTAAAGTTTAGCCTTAGTTAGGCACTTTGGACGAAATGTTTGTGCACAACTCGCTAAAAGAATCGTTTTTTGACGAAACGTTTTACAAAACTCGCGTAGGGTAAATTACGGCTATGTCATTTCTAATTTTTGCGGATTTTTCCGAGAGACGAAACATTTTGGACCAACGGGAGGGTGACACTTGTCACCCTCAATGGACGGCAACATTGGGCCAAGGTTGCACGTTTTTTGTGCCTTTGCACAAGTCAAGGAGTTGGTAGGATATTTGTGTAGTAGATGGATAAGGACACTTGGGTGAATCTCCACCCTACACTTGCCTTGCACTTGGCTTCATCTTGGCCATTGGTTGGCCATTGGTTGGCCTATAAATACTCCCCTAACTTGAAGGTTTTCTTCATCCACAAATCACTCTCCAAGTCTTGAAAATCCTTCCCCCTCTCTTGAAGTGTTTTCGTCCAACACTCCCCCCTCCCCTTGAGAAAGCCTTGGCCGAAACACCTTCCCCCTCTAGCCCTAGCCGAAACACCCCCCCCTCCCCTTGGTGGATAGTTGTCTTCCAAATACCCTAGCCCAAATTCCTTATAGTACTTAAGAAGAAGTTGTGTAGAACTTCTAAGGGTTTCTTGGAGCTATCGGAGCGTGCAATTAGGAGCTAAACCTTGCTCAGGATCGACGTTTATACTTGGATAATTTTGGGCTTATCGAGGTAAATACTCTTGTCCTTCTATTGTAATTGGATATTACATATAAGAATAGCTAAGACTTGAGTATAAGATACTTAGAAGGATATTACGTAATAGAATTGAATCATATCACAGTAGAAGGGTATAAAGAAGAATAATTGAATCAGATTTACATAGACTGTTTTCACATGAACTTGAGTAGCTTGGCGGGTAGGGAAGTTCTGCCCAATTTTCCGTAGAATAGAGAACCCTCTACTTAGAACTGTTTACAGAATATTCTAGACGTTGATAGACGTATTTGACTATTATAGGCTGATTCTCTGCGCGCGACATATTTGACTTGGCAGATGGATTTCGCAGAGAAGGTATGTGATTCTTCCTATACCCCTGAGCATGATATTTTAATATATATATATATAGTACGGTAGACGTACGTGTGTTAACTGAACGTAGTTATACGACAATGTCTTTTGACTTAAGCCTGAATAATAAGAACCTTGAAGTATTTCAAAAGAATTATGAATCACTTTAAAAGAAGAGTAATACTGGATTTTTAAACAGAAAGCTTAAGAGTTATACTAGCTTTATGGGAAGTTAGGTATAACGACTTAAAAAAGATAAAAGGAACGGTTTTACTTATTTGTTTATGAAAATCTTGTATTGACTTCTGCAAATTGTAGTAAGATGGTTTGATAAGTAAACATGTTATGATACTACGTGTGTTAGTGTCTTGTGACGTTATTCTTGTTGGGCTTAGGTTGTTAAACGTTAAGACCGTTGTACTGTTATTATATCACATACCCCTTGACTTGTTATACCGAGGGCTTGCCACCCTTGATGCGGGTTTATACGGCCTATGCGGTCTGTGGGACTATGCGAGTCGCGGAGTTCTAGGATTGATCATTCCGGTGTTTTAGCCCGACGCAGGATGCCCTATGCGATGCGTGACTACGCGTCTATTGAGACTATGCGGATCGCGGAGTCCGAGGGTACCGGGTTAGCTACCCCGATCGAGGAATACCTCATGCTGGTCTGTGACTATGCGGATCGCGGAAGTCCGTGATTAGACACGCATAATGATACTATGGGCGATTGGCCTTGCTTCGATCATTCGCGGCCTAGAAAAGACCTGTTACAGTTTACCTATTATTGTTCTTGTTTGTGATGTGGCACTATGTGCAATTAAACTGATTGTATTTGCAAATGGTTTTAATTACTTTGATTTCATTTAAGTACTTTACAATTTCACATACTTGGTACTGTTATCGACCTCCTTGGGCCGCGTTCACGCCGTAAAGTGGCAAGCTGCTAGATCCACATCCTTAGGATCTTTTTGCTTTGGTGTCAGGAGCTCCATCTTCTCCGGAGGCTCGACTTTTGGGTATGATCTCCCTGTTGTTGTTGTTATACCCCGTATTTCCCGAGTATGTA
Organism: Przewalskia tangutica; assembly: GCA_029844215.1. NCBI lineage: Eukaryota > Viridiplantae > Streptophyta > Magnoliopsida > Solanales > Solanaceae > Przewalskia > Przewalskia tangutica. Next base: position 93,875,774 of record CM056720.1, read on the forward strand.
CGTAAGGACGTACGTAGAAAATTTGAACTTGAGAATTAGGCTTGGCCGAAATTTATTTGTTCACAACACCTGACAAGTAGAGTCGTTTTTTGTGAAACGCTTTCCACAAACTTTCGTAGGGAATTTCCGCTATGTCTTTTTAATTTTTGCGGATTTTTCCGAGACACGAAACATTTTGGATCAACAAGAGGCGACACTTGTCACCCTCTCATTGGGAGGAATGGGCGGAAATGGCTTGACGATTGGAGTGGCTTTGTCAAGTAGTAGGTAGGATATTTTGGTGGTAGATGGATAAGGTGTACTTGGGTGAATCTTGCCCTACACTTGCATAGCACTTGGCTAGATCTTGGCCATTGGTTGGCCTTGGCTTGTAGTATAAATACCCTCCCTTTGATGAACTTCTTCATCCATAAATTTGCCTAAGTCTTGAAAGCTCTCCTTCTCCCTCCTTGTGTTGAGTTAGGCCATGGCCCCCTTTGTGGCCGAGAGCACCCCCCCCCTCTAGGGGTGCTAGTCGAGAGTGTACCCCTAGCCTAGTTGCTTCGTATAATACCTCTCTTGGTAGAAATACTCAAAAGTATTGTTATAATGCCCAAATTACCTTAGCCTTATACCTTGTAGTATTCTAAGGTTATACCTATACGAAAAGCCCGGATATACTATTATACTTCCCGTCACACCAAATCGAAACCCTAAGGAAAATCTCCATGGTTTGTTGAGTAGTATGTGAAGTTGGTTAGAACTTCTAAGGGTAGTTTGGAGCGGGGTTAGCGCACGAGTTGGAGCTAAACGATTGCCCGGGATCGACTTTATACTTGGATAATTATGGGCTTATCGAGGTAAATATCTTGTCCCTATTGTAATTGGAAATTACATGTTGTTAGATTATATAGTTGAAGTATGCTATATATAGTCGAACATAGTTATCGGCAATGTCTTGTGACTTAAGCCCGAATAAAACTTACGCAATGTCTTGCGACTTAAGCTGAATTTAAAGAAGAATCTTGAATCAGAATTACATAGGGTCAGACATGAGACTTGTGTAGTAGTACCGTGGAGTAGAATTGTACCGTTAGGGTTAGATGTATAACCCCCATGGTTGGCTTGGTAGCCACCGATAGAGAGGAGAGATTTACGCCATGGGGGAGTCGAATTTTCAGAGAATATTCTACGATTAGACCTAAATGTTAATAAGCGCCTTGTGGCCTTATAGGTTGAAGTACTACGTGTGGCGCGATCTACTTGGCTTAGGAGTAGCCGACGTTTGGAAGTACTTGAGCGTTTGCTATTAGTCGATACTGTCGCGAGGTATGTGAACCTCTTCCTATCTCTTCTAGCATGATATGTGTGAACTATGTAGCACGGTAGACGCATACGTGCTAAAAGTATTTGATTGGTTTAAAACATAAAGTGTTATAACTTTATGGGAAGTTGGTTATATGACTTTATGTTGGTAAGAAAATACTTGTGGTTTTTAAAAGGTAATCGATCCAACTATAACCGCTTGTTATGTGTTAATAATGAACTTGAAGTATTTCAAAGATTTTTGAATCATTTCGAAAGAAGTAATACTTGGTTTTGAAAACTTAAGAGTTATACTAGCTTTATGGGAAGTTAGGTAATAACGCTTAAGAATGTTTTCTTGATTTCGAAATCGTAATGTATCGACAAACCATGCGTTAATAAAAGGAAATGTTTTGACAGATTTAGTATTATTAAAATCAAGAGAAACTTCCATCCGCATGTAAGCTTAGATGAGACAAAATGATGTTTCTAGATCATGGTCATTGTAATAAGATTGCTATAAACAAGAATATCCTACTCACATATAAGACTTATGTTTCTCGGATAGTTTAAAGGAGAATTGTATTCTTAAATGAATAAGACTATGAACTACTTAAACCTTTCTAAAATAAGAAACGTAAACATTTGAAATTAGGCAAACTTGGACGTTTGGATAATAATGTTGTTACTTGATTTTACGAAGATAAGTGTTTTGATTCACTTCAAAAGATAATCACTCTATTTTCACTGGCTACCGGAAATCAGGGTGCCCTGCAAGGTACCGCAGATACCACGTGCCCAGTTCTGTGGTTATCGTGAGCTTAACCCTGAGTGCTTTCTGCATCAGATCACAGTCGACATCTGCTGTGCACCACACCAATAATCGTGAGGCTATAGTATTTAGGATTGGTTTCATTCTTCACTCGAGATCGCGACTTGAGCCGGTTGTTAGTCATGATTATTTCTTATCGCTATGCTCCGCCAGAAGGCAACCCGCCCAGAGGGCGGCATGAGCGCGAGTTCTGAGCAGAGTTCCGAGGGCACAGCCAAATCATTACCTAGTGGTGCTTCATTCGGGAGTTCTGACGCCTAGCCCCAAACAACAGAGTTTTAGCACGGCCACGCCTCATCGCCATGATATCATGACGCATCGAACTATGATTTCAAGGAGTTTATGCATTTGTACCAGAGAGTATACCGATACGAGTCTTGACGACTATCTAAGCAGGCCGTAAGAGTAATTCTTCGCTGGCTTCGAGTACGGCTCGATGGTACGGCTTTGCGCAGTCGACAAGAGATCGACGTTAACGCAGACGCAGATCTGCAGCAGCAAGGTCCTTGGTAACTTTGAGGCGAGTCGCTCACCAGCAGATTAGATTATGCACATCCACCATGCGAGGTCCTCCACAAATTTCGTGACGCTCGAGGTATGCGCGAGTCGAGCTTGTTCCGCTCACCACATTGTAAGGACGCACGCCATCCCTGCAATCGTCGCTTTAGTCGGGTATTTGTCACTCTATGACCGCCGTGGTCCGTGCAAAGGTGTCCTGCGGAAGGACTTAGCCTTCAGATCACGGGTAGTCGCCACCTTCCTTAGCTACCTCACGGGCAGGTTTGATTAGAACGCACTGGGAGGAAGCAAGAGATATAGATATATCCTAACCTCTGTAGATTCAGACGTGTTAAGTAGTATACCCAAGTGCATGTCGATAGCAAGTGTTAGTTGTGATTAGAAATTATGGCGGGTTAACCGAGTAAGATTTTGGGGACAGAGAAGGTGTGAGCCTTAGAGTTTTATACGCAGAGACCTTAGAGGTAAGGCCATCTCATAAAAGACGTATTGTTTACGTTTGACCCTTATAGGAGTGCTGTGCACGTGGAGTTATGTCCGGTGGGATTAGTCCCCGAGGAGCGTGGAATGAAAGAGGGTAGTTGAGCTAAGAAGACCGCTAGGTTTTCGTAACGTGATTAGTGAGATTGTTCCGTCGAGCTAGTAGGACGCAAGGCCGTCGCCGAGGCCATCGACGCGTCAACCCGCAGTGCCTGCCCCGGTGGTGGTCCCGCTGGGTTAGTTACGAGGTGTTAGCCCGAGTTTAGTTAACCAACGCATTTGACTAGTGGACGATTCGACCAGCAGCCCGAGAGGTCACCGCCTTTTCTTCAGCAAAGACCGCTTACTCGGCAGGGGTTACGCGAGCGATTATCGTAAAAGCTGTAAGGATCGCATCGGGTGCCTACCTTCACCTAGGCGCATGCGAGCCTGGCACGCTGTTTTGTTTCTCGAAGTTTTACTCGCGTGGTTAACTCAAAGTAGTCTCGATCCACATTCGCCCGCTCGCTGGTTTGATTTCGGGATAGTTGAGAATTGTTATCTCCCGTTGGGGAAGTTGTTTTATAGATACCAATTTCGTTGTTCGGATATCGCCACGACGCCTTGCAGTGGCGAAGTGTCCTTGTCACGGCTGATTGTCTGACTTGGCAAGATTCGATGATATTGGTTCAGCTTGTTCCAAACAGATCAGGATAGAGTAAAGCTTGTCTAGAAGATATCCTAACCGCAAGATCTGAGAAATCGCGCGATAATCGCGAGTATACGCTAGAGTTCAGTCGACGGTTAGTTGTGATTAGAAATCATGGTGGGTTAACCGAGTAAGATTTTGGGGATAGAAGGGAGCATTAGCCCGAGTTACTGTAGAGACCTTAGAGTCCATGTAAGAATAGGCCAGTTGCTATATGTTAGTTTTTGGCCAGTCCGACTTAAAGAAGTGACGTCCGAAGCCTTTCGTATGGGATTAGTCCCCGGAAAGTATCGGAATGATCCATCCGAGTGTTCCAAGAAGACCGTAGGTTTAATTAGCGTGATTAGTGAGATAGTAACCCCGAGTTTTGGATAAACCGAGGCAAGATCTAAACGTGGTAAGAGTCTCGAGTGCAATGAGAAGGTCAAACCTCGAGGATCGCATGTAATCGGTACCATTTGTTGGAGTCGCGGAGTGACACTAGAACCTCGCGGCAAAGTGACAAAAGTGGTATGCTTTATGATGTTAGAGGTGTTTCCTCGTGGACTTGGATATCGTATTTTGCGCAGTTGTATGCGGCCATTGTGGCGAGATTGTTTCGTAAGTATGGTAGTGAAGACTATCTTTGGCGCACGTTTGTTTGAGACTTAGAAGGAACATTCGGACGAATGTTTCTAAGAGGAGAATGTTATACCGTATTTCCAGTATGTGCGTGGGGCGTGCGTGAAAATTGAACTTGAGAATTAGGCTTGGCCGAAATTTATTTGTTCACACACGGTTAGAGTCGTTTAGTGAAACGTTTTCACTTTCGTAGGGAATTTCCAGCTATGTCTTTTTAATTTTTGGATTTTTAGAGACACGAAACATTTTGGACCAATGAGGCGACAGCTTGTCACCTCTCATTGGGAGGAATGCGGAAATGGCTTGGACGATTGGAGTGGCTTTTGTCAAGTAGTAGGTAGGATATTTTGGTGGTAGATGGATAAGGTGTACTTGGGTGAATCTTGGCCCTACACTTGCATAACACTTGGCTAGATCTTGGCCGTTGGTTGGCCTTGGCTTGTAGTATAAATACCTCCCTTTGATGAACTTCTTCATCCATAAATTTGCCTAAGTCTTGAAAGCTCTCCTTACTCCCTCCCTTGTGTTGAGTTAGGCCAAGGCCACTTTGTGGCAGCACCCCCTCTGGGGTGCTAGCCGTGTACCCCACTGCCTAGTTGCTTTTAGTATAATACCCCACTCTTGGTAGAAATACTCTAAAGTATTGTTATAATGCCCAAATTACCTTAGCCTTATACCTTGTAGTATTCTAAGGTTATACCTATCTGAAAGCCCGGATATACTATTATACTTCCCGGTCACCAAATCAAACCCTAAGGAAAATCTCCATGGTTTGTTGGAGTAGTATGTAGAAGTTGGTTAGAACTTCTAAGGGTAGTTTGGAGCGGGTTGGGCGCGGAGTGGAGCTAAGCGATTGCCCGGGATCGACTTTATACTTGGATAATTATGGGCATCGAGGTAAATATCTTGTCTCCCTATTGTAATTGGAAATTACATGTTGTTAGATTATATAGTTGAAGTATGCTATATATAGTACTGAACATAGTTATCGTGATGTCTTGCGACTTAAGCTGAATAAAACTTACGGCAATGTCTTGCGACTTAGCTGAGCACGAATTTAAGAAGAATCTTGATCAGAATTACATAGGCTGTATTCAGATGGACTTGTGTAGTAATCGTGGGTAGAATTGTGCAGGTGGGGTTAGATGTATAACCCCCAGTTGGCTTGGTAGCCGCCTCGATAGAGAGGAGATTTACGCTGTTGGGGGAGAGTCTTTGCCAATTTTACGTAGAATATTCACGATTAGACCTAAATGTTAATAAGCGCCTTGTGGCCTTATAGGTTGAAGTACTACGTGTGGCGCGATCTACTTGGCTTAGGAGTAGCGGCGTTTGGAAGTACTTGGAGCGTTTGCTATTAGTCGATACTCGTCGCGAGGTATGTGAACCTCTTCCTATCTCTTCTAGCATGATATGTGTGAACTATGTAATGCGGTAGACGTGTGCTAAAAAGTATTTGATTGGTTTAAAACATAAAGTGTTATAACGGCTTTATGGGAAGTTGGTTATAACGACTTTATGTTGGTAGAAAATACTTGTGGTTTTTAAAAGGTAAGCGATCCGAACTATAAGCGGCTTGTTATGTGTTAATAATGAACTTGAAGTATTTCAAAGATTTTTGAATCATTTGAAAGAAAAGTAATACTTGGTTTTGAAAACTTAAGAGTTATACTAGCTTTATGGGAAGTTAGGTAATAACGGCTTAAGAATGTTTCTTGATTTGAATCGAATGTGTATCGACAAACCACTGCGGCGTTAATAAAAATGTTTTGTGATTTAGTATTATTAAAATCAGTAGAAACTTCCATCTGCATAGAAGCTAAGATGAGACAAAATGATGTTTCCTAGATCATGGCTGCTGTAATAAGATTGCTATAAACAAGAATATCCTACTCACATATAAGACTTATGTTTCTCAGATAGTTTAAAGGAGAATTGTATTCTTAAATGAATAAGACTATGAACTACGAAACCTTTCTAAAATAAGAAACGTGAACATTTGAAATTAGGCAAACTTGGACGTTTGGATAATAATGTTGTTACTTGATTTTACGAAGATAAGTGTTTTGATTCACTTCAAAAGATAATCACTCTATTTTCATATACTACGGGTATTGTGTGACTTTTGTGAAAGTAACGTATCTTTTAAAAAAAGTTAATGTATGAAGTACTTTGGGGATAGAAACCCGAACATGTTGACATATAGTAGAAAGTACCTTGTGTGTATAACTTGATTGTGTTGGTTTGTGATAGCCTTGTAATACCTTCGTGATGCTTTGATAAGTAATCATATTAGGATGCTACGTGTGTTAGTATTGTGGCGTTGGTGTAAAGGGTTTTCCTTGATTGTGCTTATGTTGTTTAAGCGATAAACTGTTATGTTGGTATTATACTACTCAGTGTTTAGGGTTAAGCTGCCTCCGATGCGGGGTAGACTCGGTGATGCAGGACCATGATTCGAGAATACCTCATGCGGTCCCGGGGGCCTATGCGAGCTACGAGTTCGAGTTAGTGTCGTCCTTTATGGGCATGCGGTCCCGTGGCCATGCGGCTGCGAAGTCGGGGCGATGCCGGGAGTAGCTACCCTCGATCGCGGGGAATACCTGCTGCGGGCGATGAGATTGGCCTATGTGGAGCTGGGGAAGTTCCGACTAGACGCCGCACATTAGATCTGCGGGCAAGTGGCGGCTTTGATCATGTAATGATGCAGGAATATCATGATACATTTTATGACCTTGTTAGTACTGTGGGTGTTAGTAGTCGGCTATGCCTTCGTACTTACCCCATACTGTTTTAATTGGACACAGGTGGGACCTGTTGTTCATATGTATTCCTTGGTGCTTTTCTATCATTGACTGCCGGCAGTGAGGAAGGTATTCTGCGGGCATGATTGATGTTGTGGGCGTGAGACCCGTTGTTATATTGGGTGATGACTTGAGCGTGAGTCCACGACTTGATATGTTGCTTAGTTGTTGTGAATTGTAGTTTGGTTATCATACATGTCTCCTGCTTTATATAGACTACTATGATTTCATTTCTGATTTTCGGTTTCACATACTAATTTTGTTGTCTTGACCTCGCCGCTGCGTTCATGCCGCGAGTAAAGGTACACGATCGTTGATCCTCGCTCTTAGGGTCACAGTCGTGATTGAAAGCTCCGTTTCTCCGGAGGGTTATCTTGGTATAGTCCCCTGTCGTTGTTGGTCTGTAGATTCAGGGGTATGGCGGGGCCCTGTCCCGCGCTTGTGGTCATATCATTTCTTAGTGCATGTAGTCTTATTTGTGGCGGGGTTTGTAAAAAGGATTAAAGTATTCATTTGTAAGAGTTGTTATTTATATATATGCCGAAAGGCAAGTTTTCCTCAATTCTGTTTGTACTTCATTTGTTTGAGTATGTGTTTTATGTTCGTTGATTACTCGATGTTGTATCACTAGGGTGCGAGGTAAGGCACGATCCACGCCCAGTTAGGTCGTGTGATTGTATATAGTTTTGTACATTCAGGGTTTGGCGGGGCCCTGTCCCGCCATAGTTGTTTATCTTCTTAGAGGTCTGTAGTCTTATTGTAGAGTTGGGATGTAACTGCTAAACGTTGTTTATATATATATGCCGAAAGACGACTTTTTCTCACATAAAACTGTGTCTCGTTTTACAACTGTTTCATGTCTTGTTTTTATATTTCCACTGATTACTCTGATGTATGACTACTTGGGTGCCCGGGTAAGGCACCAGTCACGGGCCCCGGAACGGGTCGTGACACCTTTGACTCCCCTAAAGTCATTATAATGACCTTTAGGTTTTGGAACTAAGGCACTAGCCAAAAGGTTTGGAAACCACTTCCTTTTTAAGACTCCATGTACTTTAAGTAAAATACTTTCACTTTTAAGAATCCAAACTTCACTAAGGAAAATGGATTATACAACTTACAATTTAAACATCAAAGTACAATCAAGGGAGTACATAGAACGAATTCTATTTTAGGCAATCCAAAAACAACCAAGGAATGTATCATTTAAGGAGTAGGACATACTTTCTTTATCTTAAGGAATCATGCTAGAAGAGGAGATAGTTCACATACCTTTTCGGCTAAATCCACAAGCTAAGCCGAATACACCGTACGTAGAAGTGTCAAGCTATAATGGTCACAACAAGACTATCAACTTCTAGTCTCTAACGTAGAATAATACTAAGTATACGGTCTCTAATTCTACGGAAAATCGGGCAGCACTTCCTTTGTTTCTACTCACTTTGCCACCTTTTTCAAGGCCGAAAACAATAACCAACACGCCACATTTAAGGCTCCAAACAACAACCAAACAAAGGGGATTACACGCCTTACAATACGTGTAAAATTCCGCCCCACAATTCATACCAAGTAGTTTAAAACTCCAAGCCATTCTCGGCCAACTACATACTAACAATTCAAGGTCTTTTCCAATCCTTTTCAAATTCCAAGTTCTAAGGTCTAACATGTTATATAGTTATAAACCACTTCAACAACTACAACTTCCTTCCTACACAACATGCGACGACTTAAACGAATAATCAACTTGAATTATAGTCTTAAGGCTAACATGCTAGTTTTCGGATTAGGGTTCGAATAGCCAATAAACATATACAACTACATAATATATAACTCATTCTTGCTAAAATCCATAGCTACAACAATAAGTAAACTTAATTGCTAAAACGACAAAATTTATACCTTTCCAAGCCCTTAAAATTTCAAAGATTCAAAGTCGCGCCTTAGCAATTCTTAGCTCCTTTCCTTAGGTTCCAATCCGCTCCAAGCACTCCTTAGAGGCCTATGAAGAACCCATCTTCAAGTTCCAACTTCAAAGTTGAAGAACTTCTTAAGTTTCCGCCTTGCGACTAACGTGAAAACTCCGTTTTTCCGAATCTTTCTATTGAGATATCCTTATAATACCCTTAGGGACATTGGGTTAAAGTCTTGTGGCTAATGGATCACAAACTAAAATTTTTTGTGTGGGAACTATGCAAACCCTAGAGGTCTCTTGAAGAACACAAATGTTCTCTAATTTTTCTAAGTGTAAATGAGCTAGTCTTGCACTAGTAGTAAGCTTATAACACACAATGGAGGGCTTGGATTATCACAAATGTGAGGCTAGGATGAATTTCACTTGGATCAAGCCTAGGTGGACAAGTTGACTTGTCAACAATATCAAGCTTTGGAAGACTTATCTTCTACCATGGTCAATGACCATTTTGCCCTTACACAATTCGACCAAGCCATGTGGAAGGAGTGCCACGTGTCGCCCTCTCATTCGGCCATAAAATTCTGTAACCCTCGTGGGCCCCACAAAACGTAAAATTCCTCGGGTGGGCCCCACGTGACCAAATCCGTAAAAATAAATTTCCATAGGGTTAAGAGTTCTATATTCTTCAAATAATGCATTTTGAGAATCCAATTCTCAACAACGAACATTTTTCTTTTCCGACGTCCGAAAGCTTTTCCGTCGGAAAAATAATTCCTCCTTTCGTACCAATTTCCAAGTCTCTATTCCTTACGTACATTCTCTTTTACAAGTCTTGGACTTACGGGGTGTAACAAAACCCCCAAGATGTTATACCACCTGTTCCGTGGATTTGCTACCCATGATGCGGGGAATACCTCATGCGAGTCCTTATGGGCTTATGCGGGTGAAATAGTCCCATGCGGGTACGACTATCACGAGAATACCTCATGCGGGTCCATAGGACCCATGCGGGTGAAATAGTCCCAGGAGTAGGATTGCTTATTGATACTACGGGCGAGAGACCCTGTTTTGATCATGAGCCTCCTATTTTTATGCAGTAAAGTATATACTTATTTACTCTCATTGTTAGTAAGGCACAGTGTACTGTTGTTTGAGTTATCATACGTGTCTCCAACTTTATTTTAAACTTATGATTTCACTACAGTACTTTCAGTTTCACATATTTGGTACATGTTGTACTGACCTCCTTCGGAGGGCTGCGTTCATGTCGCAGTGTTACACCCCGGAATTTCAGGATATGTTTATAAGAACGTACGTAAGAACTCAAAAATGTTAAGATTTGAGACATGTTATAATTTAGCGGAATTTTGGAAATTGTCGGGAAACGGAATATTGCGACGAACGGGAGGGCGACACGTGTCACCCCCCCCTTAATGGTCTTGGACGAAAATGTGATAGAGGAAATAGTCATTTGACCATAAATTTAAAGACCAAGTCTTGCAAGACAATTTTAGCTTGACATTGTTGACTTAGTCAATGACCCCACTTTAAGCTTGATATTTAGTGAATCTCATCCAAACCACCCAAGTGTTCTAATCTATACCCTTCCTTGTGTTATATATGTACACTAGTAGGTGCAAGACCTTGTCTTTCCCCACACTTAGAATTATTTTCAAGAAACTTGTTCTTGCTCTTTAGGGGAGCTCACGGTTTTGAGGTGTTTCAAGAAGGAAAAATTTCCAATTTTTGTCCAATAATTCCCCCACTTTAAACCAAGGTACCTAAGGGTATTGTAAGTGTTTCTCAATAGAAAGATCCCGGAAAATGGTGTTTTCGTATTAGTCGCAAGGCGAAAACCTAAAGGGTTATTCAACTTTGAAGTTGAAACTTGAAGATGAGTTTTTCATAAGCTTCTAAGGGTGGCTTGGAGTGGATTGTAATGTCGGAAGGAGGAGCTAAAGGTGCTAGGGATCGACTTGTACTCTTGGAGCATATTTGGGCTAATTGAGGTATAATCTTCGTTTTACTTTTGTAATTGAAGATTTCATGTTATGATAAGTTATAAGTGGTCATGTGATATGTGTTATGAAGTTTGATAAGTGTTATGGAATTGGAGGCTCAAAATCCGAAAATGTCATATTTAGCCATTTGAAATTGAAATCAATTTGATCGATAAATTGAATTATCGCATGTTACCTACTTGGAGAATGTAGTAGCTAGAATCAATTGCGCTTGATATCTTATTATGCTACCAATTTGGATTGAAATGGAAATTGAATAAGAATCGGTATTGTTATTATTGTGAGCCAATTGGGGTTGTTTGGTTATTCATTTGCATGGATTACCTTCATTTTATTGTGAGCCAATTGGGGCTGTTTGGTTATTTATTTTCATTGGATTACCTTCTATATTATTGTGAGCCAATTGGGGCTGTTTGGTTATTCATTTGCATTGGATTACCTTATATATTATTGTGAGCCAATTGGGGCTGTTTGGTTATTCATTTGCATTGGATTACATTCTATTTTGTTGTGAGCCAATTGGGGCTGTTTGGTTATTGTATTTCGACCTTGGAAAGGTGGCAAGTTAGTAAAAACAAAGGAGGTCTTTGTCCGATTTTCCGTAGAATTTAGAGACTTAACACTTATAATATTCTACGTTTGAAGTAAGGCCTTAATAGACGTACTATGGTCATTATAGGTTGACATACTACGTACGACGAAATGGACTTAGCAAGTGGATTAAACCGAAGAGGTATGTGGAACTTTCTTATCTCTTGAGCATGATTAAGTTGTAAATGTATAGTACGGTAGACGTACAAGATTTTGACAATCTAGTCTATTTGATATCCTTGGCTTACTTTAAAGAATGTCCAAGTGGTTTGAGTTAGGGAATTAGCTCACTTGTTTAAATATTAAGGATATCTTGGTTTTCAAAAGTTAAGAGACTTTAAGTATGTTGAAAGTATTTTAATACTTGTTTTGTGGGAAAGTTTAAGTCTCTTGGTTATAAGGAAAGAATGTAATTTGCTAATGTATAAGGCTAGTATAACGGCTTTATGGGAAGTTGATTATAATAGCTTTATGGAAAGTTTAAAGAGTGGTTTACTCTAAGTAAATTAAGTATGTTAAGGGACTTGAAGAGTTTTAAAGTACGTGATACTTGTTTCGTTTTAAACATATAAGTCCCTTGGATAGGAAATTGTACTTGACTAAGGCATAAAGTGAATATAACGACTTTATGGGGAGTTGGTTATATTGGCTTTATGGAAAGATAAATGGCTTGATTTATTGAAAGGCAATTTGATTTAAAGGCATCAATTGCCTAAGGTTTTTACGAGAGAAGAAGTCACTTGATTTAGAAACCTAATTTTTTTATTCTAAAAGTATTGTGACTTGTCTTGAAAAGAAATTGTAACTTGATACTACAGTTATTAGTATCTTGGAAGTTTTATAATGAAATGAGTCATTTTAAAAGAATAGAAGTACGTAGTACTTTGGGTTAAATTCCCGGATTTCTATAAAGAACATGTTAGTGCCTTAGGTAAACTAAAATGAGAGTGTATATAAATAAGAATAATAAGAAGTTAGGGGATTTCTTAACTTGCTTATGTATTGTAGGATAAGCCGGTAATGCTTATGTTATGTAGCCGGATTGTGCTAGTGATGTATTATTCGTTGCGGGGTCATTCCCCGGAGTTGTGGCATTGCATATTTTCCGTGGATTTGCTACCCACGATGCGAGGAATACCTCATGCGAGTCCGTAGGGCTCATGCGGGTGAAATAGTCCCATGCGGGCGTCCGCCTATCGAGGAATACCTCATGCGAGTCCGTAAGGGCTTATGCGGGTGAAATAGTCCCGTGCGAGAATACCTCACGCGGGTCCACTGGATCTATGCGGGTGAAATAGTCCCAGGAATAGGATTGCTTAATGACACTGCGGGCGGGTGGTCCTGCTTTGATCGTGAGCTTTCCTACTTTATATTGTAAGTATACTCCTATTTACTCTCATTGTTAGTAAGGCACAGTGTACTGTTAATTGAGTTATCATACATGTCTCCAGTTTTATTTAGACTTATGATTTCATTACAGTACTTTCAGTTTCACATATTTGGTACATGTTGTACTGACCTCCTTCGGGGGGCTGCGTTCATGCCGCAGGTAAAGTACAGGTTGCTGGTCCTCGCTCTTAGGATCACTGTTCAGCTGTTGAGAAGCTCCTTCATTTCGGAGGCTTATCCCTGGTATTTGTCGGTTGTTGTACATTCAGGGGTATGGCGGGGCCCTGTCACTTGAGTTGTTGTTCTTAAGTGCAGTAGTCACATTGTGGATTGGGTGTAAAGAAAAGAAAAATGTCTTTATTCTATTTACGGATTGAGTATATTTTACGGAAGGTGACCTTATCAGCTAACTTTGTTGTTGGTTACTGTCTAAGTTTTTATGTATGTTGTGTATGTTCCGCTGCTATTCTCTGATGTATACCTGACAGGGGTGCCCAGGTAGGGCACCAGTCGCGGGCCCGGGGTCGGGTCGTGACAAAAGTGGTATCAGAGCAGTTAGTCCTCGGAAAGTGTCTACAGACCGTGTCTAAGTAGAGTCTTGATTATCGGTGTGTTGTGCACCACATCTATAATCAGGAGGCTGCAGGACATTTAGGATTGGTTTCCATTCTTCTCACTCTAAGATCGTGCGATAGAGCTGTATGGTTAGGGTCGTCTCCCCCTAACAGGTTATGTTGTTTGCAGCTACGAGAAAGGCAGCAGTGACCCAGGAAAGATTATGCGGATTGCGTATCCAGGTTGGTAATGTTTGTAGTATAGTTGGTATTGGGACAGACAACTATACGGATTTATGTATGGGGGTCACATATGTGTTGCCTAGGATGATTTTAGATTTCCAGGATTTGGTAAGGACTAAATAAATACCGGGAAAGTATGAAACAGTTTAATGAACTCTTATCAAGGTTTTACGTGCTAATTTGAGATAATTAGGTGATGATGAGCTATGTGAGAATGTAATGGACCCTCAAGAGGGTGATTAAGAGACTAAGTGGAAGACTAGGTTAGCAACTTAAGCTACGTGGTATGCTTAAGGGAATTGTACGGGCGAGATCCGGACGAAGAAAGTATGGTTGTTGTGGTCAAGACAACACGACTATGGTATTACGAGAAGTTTTTGTACCCGGTTACGGGGGACTGATAAGATAGGCTTGGAGCATGGAAATTGCGAGCCTGAGAATGTGATAACCACCGAGACCTTAGATATATAAGGCCTTCTCGGGTAGTAAAGAGTTAAGACAGACCAAGGAAAAGAGTTAAATACGACGCCGAGTCGGGATTGGGGGTCTATTTAGGGTCGCCCCATAACTTGAAAGGAAATGGGATCAGTTGGTAGTAGTCCCGCTACGTGACAGGGTCACGAGGGTGCAAGGCCCAAATTTAGTTAATCATTTTATGGGTTCGTGGACGTGTTCCACCGGAACCAGGTTGTGAGAGCCGGAACTGGCCTTATGTTGTTTAATTTAGTAACTCCAAGGAGTGGAGGCCAGAGTTAGTATGGAATTTATGTATGTAAGCTAGAATAAGTTTGGGAGTACGGAAAGGAGTACGACCAGTAAGAAAGAGAGCAACCAAGAGTAAGGAAATGGAACCTGAATCCATGAGGACCTTTCAAGGTGACTACACCCGTGAGTGTTGGGTGGTAGCTGAGCGGTTAGATAATAATTGTCGGTAACGATAAAGTCGTTGGACCCAGCAGAGCTGTTATGACAGACATTGAGGTCATTATGAGTTCGGGCTAGTTGGCCTCTTGTTATGCCAACGTGGACTACATAAGAGAGATTGATTCGGTACCAGTTTCCCGGTAAGCCGGTTATCGAGTGGAAAGGAAGAGAAGTGGTGGTAACCAGTGAATTATCCTTCCTTCTTTGACATTGTTTTCTTTTTAAGTCTGTGTGACTTGTTCACTTGGGGTAAATTGACGCAGGAAGTTATTTTGAGTGCCCTTGGGGGTACTTGGAGTTGGTTTGGTGTGGCGGTCAGGGCCACGACCTTCCGGATAATTTCAGGAAAACGTGCAAGGCAAGAATAAAAATAAATCACGAATCTTTGCCGGAAAGCTGAGGGCATCTTTGGTAGGTTGGAAAATCTACACGAACTTAAAGGCGGTGCGTGATGATTAGCTAATTACTGGACCGCAAGAGGACCCTGTGATTAGGGTTGTGACTCCAAGGAAAGTTCAAGAGAGGGAGATAAGTTCTCTTCCCCACGAAAAAGGACAGTTGCGTATTATGGGGTTGCATGTACCCATGTTGTTAGACGCAGGATATGACCGGAATATTAAAGGAGAATACGGCTATGGTTAAAGATAGGTTGCACGAGATATGTTTACCCCAGACTAGTGTAAAGACCATTAGTAAATAATGGGAAGTAAGAACATTTCGAGAAAATGTGGTAACACCTAGTTATAGGCTCTACAGCTGGGAAAGGAAAAATCGGGTTATTGCTTGACGAGATCAAGGAAAACCTCCCCCCCCCTAAAAATGTGATTGACAGTAAGTCTTAGCCGTGAGGCAAGCAAAGGAATCAAATTTAAGTTTAGTGACCAAGTTTGGTTGCAACAAAAAGGGAATCAGGAACCATAAGTGAGATTAGGGATACCCGAATACTTCGCAGGAATTAGAAAGGTTTCCAGTTATTGGAAGTTAGTTGACCACGACTCTGATTCTAACCCCTCCTGTAAGACTAGAGGGTTAGGTTATTATGTTAGCACGTTGAGTGTTGGGCTAGGTTGTGTGCTGACGCAACCCGATAGGGATAGAACCTATGTTTTCCCGGTAGTTAGGGAAGCAGGAAAGGAAATTACGCCACTTCCGATTTTGAGCTGGCGGCAGTTAAATCATGCCTTGAAGATTTGGGGGGCATGACGTATTTATAGACTTCATGTGGATATTTGTGCAGACCACAAAAGCCTCCGGTATATCTGCAGACTGAGGCAGTAGAATTTGCGACAGGGATGGTGGTTAGAGTTACTCAAGGATTGTGATATTGATATCCTATACCATCCGGGGAAAGCCAAGACGGTTACAGATACTCTTTGTCGTGGACCTAAGGGTAGTCTGCCAGATGGGCAGCCAGATAGACAGGATGTGGTCCGTGAGTTTCTTCAGTTACCGAGCCTAGGGGTTCGATTATTTGTTTCCAAGGTTAATGAAGTTCAGATCCGAGAGGTTGCAAGTCTTCCATTGTTGGGAAGTAAAGAGGCGATATGAGGATCGATTCACGATGATATCGAGATACGGCTCTCCGAGAGAAGAGCACATTCGAGTAGCCGGATAAGTCTTTGTGAGATGGGGATAGATTGCGTGTACCGTGCTGCGCAGACTATTCAGGAGTCTTGGGAGGCACGCAATGCTTATTGTCCTAATTGTTGAGTCGACTAAGTTGTGTCGTGACCTCGGATGTGTGTGTATAGTGGAAAAGGACATAGCGGGTTTCTTGCTTAGTGTCCGAGTTAGTAGCAGTCATGGTTGTGCACCGAAGCCGGTGGGCTATTTGAGCGATTGAAATCCCAACCTAGATATGAGAGGTATTTTATATGGATCTTGTTACGGTGGCATCGTACTCGGAGAAGTGCGACTCCTAGGGTCATAGTAATTAGTGGCGAAACCAGTTGTGTTCTTTCAGTTAGGACCACTTGCTCGGTGAGGTTTATACTAGCTTGTATAGCGTAGAGATTGTGAGGCGCACGGGTCCCTACGTTTATGATGGACGCATGATGAGCTCGATTACGGATAACCGGAGGTATTTCGGGAGGATTAGGGACACGGTGAGTCTCGATGTTGCATTACCCTCGCACCAAGCGGACAGCAGGCGTACTATCCAGCACTGGGGATAGGTCATGGCCTGTGTTTTTGATTTCAGGAATAGCCGAGAAGGTTAATTGCCTCTTGTCGTGTTACGTACGATAACATATACCCTTCCAGTTTTCAGGTGGCCCGGTACGAGGCCTTGTGTGTAAGGAGTGGAGATCGCCGGTCGGATGGTTCGACATAGGCGAGGTTCGATTATTTAGTCGAACTTGATTCAGCGGGCTATGGATAAGCGAAGCTTATCCGGGAAGATTGTAGTAAGCTTAGAGTCCGCAAGCTTTATGCAGATAACCGATGTGGACACGTGGGTTGATTTGATATTTTGGTATGAGTATTATGTGGCCAGTGTGGCATTATTGTACGTAGGGGTTGTAAGGAGACTATGTCGCTATCTTAAGTTTGACTCCCGAGAGAACATTCGGGGACGAATGTTTCTAAGGGGGGAAGAATGTTACACCCCGGAATTTCAGGATATGTTTATAAGAACGTACGTAAGAACTCAAAAATGTTAAGATTTGAGACATGTTATAATTTAGCGGAATTTTGGAAATTGTCGGGAAACGGAATATTGCGACGAACGGGAGGGCGACACGTGTCACCCCCCCTTAATGGTCTTGGACGAAAATGTGATAGAGGAAATGGTCATTTGACCATAAATTAAAAGACCAAGTCTTGCAAGACAATTTTAGCTTGACATTGTTGACTTAGTCAATGACCCCACTTTAAGCTTGATATTTAGTGAATCTCATCCAAACCACCCAAGTGTTCTAATCTATACCCTTCCTTGTGTTATATATGTACACTAGTAGGTGCAAGACCTTGTCTTTCCCCACACTTAGAATTATTTTCAAGAAACTTGTTCTTGCTCTTTAGGGGAGCTCACGGTTTTGAGGTGTTTCAAGAAGGAAAAATTTCCAATTTTTGTCCAATAATTCCCCCACTTTAAACCAAGGTACCTAAGGGTATTGTAAGTGTTTCTCAATAGAAAGATCCCGGAAAAATGGTGTTTTCGTATTAGTCGCAAGGCGAAAACCTAAAGGGTTATTCAACTTTGAAGTTGAAACTTGAAGATGAGTTTTTCATAAGCTTCTAAGGGTGGCTTGGAGTGGATTGTAATGTCGGAAGGAGGAGCTAAAGGTGCTAGGGATCGACTTGTACTCTTGGAGCATATTTGGGCTAATTGAGGTATAATCTTCGTTTTACTTTTGTAATTGAAGATTTCATGTTATGATAAGTTATAAGTGGTCATGTGATATGTGTTATGAAGTTTGATAAGTGTTATGGAATTGGAGGCTCAAAATCCGAAAATGTCATATTTAGCCATTTGAAATTGAAATCCAATTTGATCGATAAATTGAATTGTCGCATGTTACCTACTTGGAGAATGTAGTAGCTAGAATCAATTGCGGCTTGATATCTTATTATGCTACCAATTTGGATTGAAATGGAAATTGAATAAGAATCGGTATTGTTATTATTGTGAGCCAATTGGGGTTGTTTGGTTATTCATTTGCATTGGATTACCTTCTATTTTATTGTGAGCCAATTGGGGCTGTTTGGTTATTCATTTTCATTGGATTACCTTATATATTATTGTGAGCCAATTGGGGCTGTTTGGTTATTCATTTGCATTGGATTACCTTATATATTATTGTGAGCCAATTGGGGCTGTTTGGTTATTCATTTGCATTGGATTACCTTCTATTTTGTTGTGAGCCAATTGGGGCTGTTTGGTTATTGTATTTCGACCTTGGAAAAGGTGGCAAAGTTAGTAAAAACAAAGGAGGTGCTGTCCGATTTTCCGTAGAATTTAGAGACTTAACACTTATAATATTCTACGTTTGAAGTAAGGCCTTAATAGACGTACTATGGTCATTATAGGTTGACATACTACGTACGACGAAATGGACTTAGCAAGTGGATTAAACCGAAGAGGTATGTGTAACTTTCTTATCTCTTGAGCATGATTAAGTTGTAAATGTATAGTACGGTAGACGTACAAGATTTTGACAATCTAGTCTATTTGATATCCTTGGCTTACTTTAAAGAATGTCCAAGTGGGTTGAGTTAGGGAATTAGCTCACTTGTTTAAATATTAAGGATATCTTGGTTTTCAAAAGTTAAGAGACTTTAAGTATGTTGAAAGTATTTTAATACTTGTTTTGTGGGAAAATTTAAGTCTCTTGGTTATAAGGAAAGAATGTAATTTGCTAATGTATAAGGCTAGTATAACGGCTTTATGGGAAGTTGATTATAATAGCTTTATGGAAAGTTTAAAGAGTGGTTTACTCTAAGTAAATTAAGTATGTTAAGGGACTTGAAGAGTTTTAAAGTACGTGATACTTGTTTCGTTTTAAACATATAAGTCCCTGGATAGGAAATTGTACTTGACTAAGGCATAAAGTGAATATAACGACTTTATGGGGAGTTGGTTATATTGGCTTTATGGAAAGATAAATGGCTTGATTTATTGAAAGGCAATTTGATTTAAAGGCATCAATTGCCTAAGGTTTTTACGAGAGAAGAAGTCACTTGATTTAGAAACCTAATTTTTTTATTCTAAAAGTATTGTGACTTGTCTTGAAAAGAAATTGTAACTTGATACTACAGTTATTAGTATCTTGGAAGTTTTATAATGAAATGAGTCATTTTAAAAGAATAGAAGTACGTAGTACTTTGGGTTAAATTCCCGGATTTCTATAAAGAACATGTTAGTGCCTTAGGTAAACTAAAATGAGTGTATATAAATAAGAATAATAAGAAGTTAGGATTTCTTAACTTGCTTATGTATTGTAGGATAAGCGGTAATGCTTATGTTATGTAGCGGATTGTGCTAGTGATGTATTATTCGTTGGGTCATTCCCGAGTTGTGGCATTGCATATTTTCCGTGGATTTGCTACCCACGATGCGAGGAATACCTCACGCGAGTCCGCAGGCTCATGCGGGTGAAATAGTCCCACGCGGGCGGTCCGACCTATCGAGGAATACCTCATGCGAGTCCGTAAGGGCTTATGCGGTGAAATAGTCCCGTCGAGGAATACCTCACGCGGGTCCACCGATCTACGGGTGAAATAGTCCCGTGAATAGGATTGCTTAATGACACCGCGCGGGTGGTCCCGCTTTGATCGTGAGCTTTCCTACTTTATATTGTAAGTATACTCCTATTTACTCTCATTGTTAGTAAGGCACGATTATCGTTAATTGAGTTATCATACATGTCTCCGTTTTATTTAGACTTATGATTTCATTCTGATGCTTCGATTTCCACATATTTGGTACATGTTGTCTTGACCTCCTTGAAGTGCGTTCACGCCGCAGTAAATCTGAGTTCTTTGGTCCTCGCTCTTAGGATCAACTGTTGGTGTTGAGCTCCTTCATTTCGGAGGCTTATCCCTGGTATTTGTCGGTTGGTGTACATTCAGGGGTATGGCGGGGCCCTGTCCCGCCAGAGTTGTTGTTCTTAGAGGTCTGTAGTCACATTGTGGATTGGGCTGTAAAGAAAAGAAAAATGTCTTTATTCTATTTGGATTGAGTATATTTTACGGAAGGTGACCTTATCGGCTAGCTTTGTTGTTAGTTCTTGTCTAAGTTTTTATGTATGTTGTGTATGTTCATTCGCTATTCTACGATGTATACAGCGGGGTGCCCGAGGTAGGGCACCGCCGCGAGCTTGAGTCGGGTCGTGACACGCAGGTAGAGTATACAGGTTGCTAATCCTCACTCTTAGGATCACTGTTCAGCTGTTGGGAATCTCCATTACTCCGGAGGCCTATCCCTGGTATGGTTGGTTGTTGTATATTCAGGGGTATGGCGGGGCCCTGTCCCGTCACAGTTGTTATTCTTAGAGGTCTGTAGTCACATTGTGGATTGGGTTTGTAAGAACAAAGATATACTATTTTTAATTTTGTATTATGTACATGTTACGAAAGGTGGCCTTATCGGCTAGTCTGTTGCTGTTTACTGTCTAAGTTTTTATGTGTGTTGTGTATGTTCCGCTGCTATTCTCTGATATATACAGAGGGTGCCAGTAGGGCACGATCCACGCGAGGTCGATGTGTGAAAGGAAATAAGATTCGAATTTGGAAAGTTAGGTTGGCAAAGATGTTGTGGGCAGACTTTCAGTCAACTTTGGAGCAGTATATCTCCTAGTTCTTTAGGAGTTTTAAGGTGTTTCAAAAGACTAGTATGAAGTTCGTTGAGTCTAGTTTCCAACGCAACAAACCGCTCGTCGATTGGACATCGGAGTAGGAAGTTATGGGCGTTAGAATTTCTGTGGGAAGACGCAGAGGACAGATTTCCCATCTTTTGACCAGAGGAGGGTCTTATTTTAGGACCAAGTCTTGAAGACTTGGTCATTTTCAAGGTTTTCCCTAAAGAAAATTCCCCTCTTCTCTCTCAAATGGATGAACCCCGATGAGATTTTTGGAAAGGCATCAAGAAGGAAAAATGTTGGCAAGCTTGTAGAGGGTTCGTGTGAGTGATTTTAAAGTGAAGAAGATTTCGGAAAAATGGCTTCTTGAGGTAAAATCTTCACCTTCTTATGTAATTGAAGATTACAAGTGATAGTAGTTTAGAAATGAGCATGTGGTTTATATATTAAAGTTTGAAAAGATTTGGATCATGTCGACTTGTTGAAAACCGAAAATGGGCATGTTAGTCACTCATGTTGTAATCAATTCGGTTGTTAGCTAAAATCGTTACATGTTATAAATAGAAGGCTATATAATTGGTTATGATTTATATAACATGTTGGAATAACGAGTTGGATTAAAAGGATTTGAAAAAGATGAAATGTGAGCATGTTGTAGCCAAGGAGTTGCCTTAAAATTATTGGACTGTTTAATATACATTATGGTGCAGAATTTTACACGTCCGGTTAGGCATGTAATCCCCTGTGTATTGCTAAATTGTTGGGCCTTAAATGTGGCGTTTGATTATTGAATTCGAACCTTGAAAAAGGTGGAAAAGTACGTAGAAACAAAGGAAGTGTTGTCCAATTTCCCGTAGAATAAGGGACTTTACATTAGAATATTCTACGTTGAAGCTAGAAACTAATAGTCGTATTATGGTCATTTTAGGTTGACATACTACGTGCGGCACATTCAAGTTAGCAAGTGGATCAACCAAAGAGGTATGTGGAAACTTCCTTATCTCTTGAGCATGAGTAGTTATAAATGTATAGTACGGTAGACGTACGTGATTTAAATGAAGTAAATTAGTTTGGTATACTTGACTTGTTTTAAGAATGCCTAGTTGGTTGAGTTAGAGAATTAACTCACTTGTTCTTGAGGAAAAGTTATAAGAATGGTTTATTCTAATGGGGTAGACAAGGACTTCTTGATGTGAAAAAGTATGGAATACTTGATTTGAGAGTATTGATTCTGGAACTATTATAAAGATAAGAACTTGTTTTCTAAGTTAAGAAATTTGTCTTCTAAAGTTAAGAGACTTGAAATATTTTGAAAGTTGTGTAACTTGATTTGAAGTACAAGTCTCTTGGTCATAAAAAGAACGAAGTTGTCTAAGACATAAGGAGTTATAACGGCCTTATGGGAGGTTAGTTATGACGGCCTTATGAAAGGATAAGAATGTCTTAGTTTCTAAAGCATAAAGTTAGTATAACAGCTTTATGGGAAGTTGGTTATAATGACTTATTGGAAGGTTAAAGAAATGGTTTTTCTCGAATAAGGTAAAAATAGATGAAAGAATTGAAACTAAGAAGGGCGGTTTGATTTAAAGGCATCAATTGCTTAAAGTTTAAATGAGGGTCACTTGATTTAGAAGCCAGAAGCATATTTCTAAAAAAGTATAGTGACTGGTTTGAAATGTAGATAAGCCTTGATACTACGGGTGTTAGTATCTTGGGGTTTTATGTGAAAAGAGGATCTTTTGAAAGAATAGAAGTACATAGTACTTCGGGTTTGTCACACCCCGAACCCCGGGCCCGTGACTGGTGCCCTACCTGGGCACCCTTCTACCTTAACAACACAAGTAGACTGCGGAAATTAAATAACACCTCTTTTTTTTTCCCATCAAATGCGTAAAGGCAAAGCCATGCGTGCCATATAGTATACATAATAAAATACACTACATGCATACGAGTCGATCCACATATGAATACAAGGCCCCGCGTACCATAATCCACAAAAGCACATCTTGGAGGAACTATACCAAAATGATAAACTCCTAAACAGAGGGAGCTATCCAAAACTACGGCGGTCCTACACTGCCGATCACCAAAGCTGCGTACCTAAACTGCGGCGTGACGCGGCCGAAGGAGGTCGATGCGAAGAATGTACCAAGTATGTGAGCGATGATCTTGTAATGAAATCATAACGATCTAAACAAAGCAGAGACATGTATGATAGCCAACCTACGATTACCTGATACATAGCGATCATATCAAGTCGGGGCGCAGCCCTCAAATTCACTACTCAAATATAACTAAGGGTCTCACGCCAATAATATAAATCATGCACGTGGAATCCTTCCTCGCCGCGATCCATGATGTAATAACACCAATAAGGATACATGAACACCAAGTCCCACATGTCCTAAATACCACGTGGTCTCGTGCCGGAATCCCACATTGTAAAAGCATGACCATGGGTAACACAAACAAATCCGGGACATATATGATAATCAAATTACAACACATTGTGCCTTACTAACAATGAGAGTAAGCGGTAGTATCCTTACAATATAAAATAGGAAGCTCATGATCAAAACAGGACCATCCGCGCGCGGTATCATTTAGCCATCCTACTCGCAGGACTATTTCACCCGTAGGCGCGTGGACTGCGTGAGGTATCCTCGCGTGGGACTATTTCACCCGCGTAAGCCCTTACGGACTCGCGTGAGGTATTCCTCGCATAGGTTGGACCGCCCGCATGGACTATTTCACCCGCATAAGTCCTTACGGACCCGCATGAGGTATTCCTCGCATCGTGGGTAGCAATTCCACGGAATATCCAAATGCCACAAACCCGGGGAATGACCCCGAAACGACTGATATACCAATAGCACACAACCGGCTATTTCCAGCACACATAGGCAATTCTCAACTAAACAAGCCAAAGTACTTATCAAGGCACACATAGAATAATTCTCATTTAGCAAGCCAAAGTACTTATCAAGGCACCCTTAGACTAATTCTCAATTAATCAAGCCAAAGTACTTATCAAGGCACAAATAGAATAATTCTCAATTAACAAGGCAAAGTACTTATCAAGGCATCACATGGAATAATTCTCAATTAATCAAGCCAAAGTACTTATCAAGGCACACTTAGACTAATTCTCAATTAATCAAGCCAAAGTACTTATCAAGGCAAACTTAGAATTATTCTCAATTAAACAAGCCAAAGTACTACGTACGTACATTCTTTTATAAAAGACTCCCTTCTATGTAAAGCCCCACGATACTAACACCCGTAGTATCAAGGCGTGTCTATTTTTCAAAGTAAGTTACTACACTTTTAAAAACTCATTTCACAGCTTGAAATCAAGTAACTCCAAATTTTCGCAATGTAGGCAACTTATGCCTAATACTCAAAATAGACAACTTTTTAAACCTTCCATAAAGTCGTTATAACCAACTTCCCATAAAGCCGTTATAACCCTTTATGGTTTTAGACATATCCATTCCTTTTATAAACAAGAGACTTATACTATTAAAAACCAAGTATCACATACTTACAAATCAAGTTCTTAACTTTCAAAACACTTCAAGTCTCTTAATATATAGAAAACAAGTTTCTTCTACTTTTAAACCTCAAGTAACTCACACCTTTAAGACAAGTTACTTCTCTTAAATCATGTCATTTCTCCTCTTTTAAAACAATTAAGTAAATCACTCCTTTGACTCCCCTAAAGTCATTATAATGACCTTTAGGTTTTGGAACTAAGGCACTAGAAAAAAGATTTGGAAACCACTTCCTTTTCAAGACTCTATGTACTTTAAGTAAAATACTTTCACTTTTAAGAATCCAAACTTCACTAAGAAAATGGATTTTACAACTTACAATTTAAACATCCAAGTACAATCAAGGAAGTACATAGCACAAATTATGTTCTAGGCAATCCAAATACAACCGAGGAATGGATCATTTAAGGAGTAGAACATACTTTCTAAATCTTAAGGAATCATGCTAGAAGGAGATAGTTCACATACCTTTTCAGCTAAATCCACAAGCTAAGCCGAATACGCCGTACGTAGAAGTGTCAACCTATAATGGTCACAACAAGACTATCAACTTCTAGTCTCTAACGTAGAATAATACTAAGTATACGGTCTCTAATTCTACGGAAAATCGGGCAGCACCTCCTTTGTTTCTACTCACTTTGCCACCTTTTTCAAGGCCGAATACAATAACCAACAAGCCACATTTTAAGGCTCAAACAACATCCAAACAAAGGGATTACACGCCTTACAATACGTAAAATTCCGCCCCACAATTCATACCAAATAGTATAATACTTCACTAGCCATTCTCGGCCAACATATAACCAATAACACTACGTCTTTTCCAATCATTTTCCAATTTCAAGTTCTTAGGTCAACATGTTATTTAGTCATAAACAACTTCAACAACTACAATTTCCTTCTTTATTCAACATGCGACGACTTAAACTAATAATCAACTTGAATTCCAATCTTAAAGCTAAACATGCTAGTTTTCGGATTAGGGTTCCAATAGCCCATAAACATATCAAACTTCATACTATATAACACATGCTTGCTAAAATCCATAGCTACAACAATAAGTAAGTCTTAACTACTAAAACGACAAAATTTATACCTTTCCAAGCCCTTAAAATTTCCAAGATCCAAAGTCGCGCCTTAGAAATTCTTAGCTCATTTCCTTAAGTTCCAATCCGCTCCAAGCACTCCTTAGAGGCCTATGAAGAACCCATCTTCAAGTTCCAACTTCAAAGTTGAAGAACTCCCATAGTTTCCGCCTTGCGACTAACGTGAAAATGCGTTTTTTCTGAAATCTTTCTATTGAGATATCCTTACAATACCCTAAGGGACATTGGGTTAAAGTCTTGTGGCTAATGGATCAAAACTACAAAATTTTGTGTGGGAAAGTTGGACAAAGCCGAGAGCTCATTGTGAAGCACAAGAGTTTCTCTAAAATTTTCTAAGTGTTAATGAGCTAGTCTTGCACTAGTAGTATACTTATAACACAATGGAGGGCTTAGACTTAAACAAATGTGAGGTTAGGATGAGTTTCACTTGGATCAAGCCTAGGTGGACAAGTTGACTTGTCAACAATATCAAGCTTTGGAAGACTTATCTTCTACCATGGTCAATGACCATTTTACCCTTGCATAAATTTCGACCAAGCCATGTGGGGGTGCCACGTGTCGCCCTCTCATTCGTCCATAAAATTATGTAACCCTTGTGGGCCCCACAAAACGTAAAATTCTTCGGGTGGGCCCCACGTGACCAAATCCGTAAAAATAAATTTCCATAATATTACTAAGTCTCATACTATTCAAATAATGCATTTTGAGAATCCAATTCTCAACAACGAACATTTTTCCTTTCCGACGTCCGGAAGATTTTCCGTCAGAAAAACAATTCTTCCTTTCGTACTAATTTCCAAGTCTTGTTTCCTTACGTGCATTCTCTTATACATGTACTGGACTTACGGGGTGTAACAGGGTTAAATTCCCCGGACTTGATTAAGCGATATGAAAGTGCCTTAAGGTCATAAAAATGAGATCCATTTTGTATGTTAATGAAAGTCTAAGGAAGTTATGAACTTACCTGGACGTACCGACAGTGATGGAGGATTCCACGGGTATGCTTCCATTGTCTTAGTATGAGTTTACCTGGACGTACCGACAGTGATGTAGGATTCCACGGGTATGCTTCCATTGTTATTGATCCTTGGACATGCTTATACGATGAGGGATTCCGTGGCATGCGACCAGGATGCGGGTTAAATTCCCGGATGCTATTATTACCTTAGATGAGGGAATCCACGGGCATGTTATATACGATTATTACTCCATGAATTAGCTCTCCATGAAGACATGTACCCGAGATGAGGGATTCCATGGGCATGTTATATATACGATTGTTACTCCATGGATTAGCTCTCCATGAAGACATGTACCCGAGATGAGGGATTCCACGGGCATGTTATATATACGATTGTTACCCCATGGATTAGCTCCCCATGAAGTCATGTACCCGAGATGAGGGATTCCACGGGCATGAGATATATATATATATATATATATATATATATATATATATATATATGTGTGCGCAAGTGATGAGTAGGATGCCACGGGCGCGTCACATGGTTATGGTTTACACTTACGGCTGTCGGCAATGATAGGGGATTCCACGGGCAGGGGGTATATATATGTATTGTGTATGTGTACGCCGACAGTGAGGTAGTATGCCACGGGCGCGTCACATGGTTATGGTTTACACTTACGGCTGTCGGCAGTGATGGGGGATTCCACGGGCAGGGGGTATATATATGTATTGTGTATGTGTACGCCGACAGTGAGGTAGGATTCCACGGGCGCGTCACATGGTTATAGTTTACACTTACAACTGTCGGCAGTGACGGGGGATTCCACGGGCACGCTTTGATATTTGTGGGCTTAAGACCCTTACTGGACTATGTGATGATATTGGAGGGCTTGTGTCCGTAGCCCGTGTGACTATTGTTCATGTGTTGAAATGGTCTTTAAGGGGTAAAAACTGACTTTCATTACTTTCACTTCGGTAAGGCACAGTGTACTGTTAATTGGGTTATCATACATGTCTTTAGCTTTGTTTTAGACTATTATGATTTAAATTACAATACTTTCAGTTTTACATACTTGGTACATATTTTGTACTGACCTCCTTCGGGGGGCTGCGTTCATGCCGCAGGTGGAGGCACATATCTTGTTGATCCGCACTCTTAGGATCACTGTTCAGTTCTTGGAAAGCTCAATTTCTCCGGAGGCTTTGTCTTTTGGTACGGTTCCCTGAGGTTGTAGACTTTTGTACATTCAGGGGTATGGCGGGGCCCTGTCCCGTCACAGTTGTTATGTAAACTCTTAGAGGTCTGTAGTCATATCTTGTGGGTCACTTTATAAAAAAAAATTGAGGTAACTGCTTTTGGATTTGTATATATCCCGGGAGGTAGCCTTATCGGCTAACCTATTATTTATTTCATTTGTTAAGTTTATGTATGTTTCGCTGATTATCTCTGATGTATACCTGTAAGGGTGTCCAGGTAGGGCACCAGTCGCGGGCCCGGGGTCGGGTTGTGACAAAAGTGGTATCAGAGCAGTTAGTCCTCGGAAAGTGTCTACAGACCGTGCCTAGTAGAGTCTTGATTATCGGTGTGTTGTGCACCACATCTATAATCAGGAGGCTGCAGGGCATTTAGGATTGGTTTCCATTCTTTTCTCTCTGAGATCGTGCAGTAGGGATGTCCTACTAGGTTGAATCCTCTCTGACCTATTCTTATGTATCAGTTATGCCTCCATGGAAGGCGACCAGGGCCCAGAAGGGCAAGGAGGCAGCAAGAGTTGCTAGTGGTACACAGAGGATTACTAGGACTCAGGCCCAGACTATGCCTGAGGTTATGGGCGGGTCGGCGAGTTCAGCCACGCCGACGATTAGAGAGCCGAGGCGGCCGTAGCCCGAGATTCGATGCACGAGCCTCTAGTTCCACAGCCAGGGGCAGAGTATAGGTATTACGGAGAGCAGATCAGGTTATTGACTAGCATTGTGGCAGGGCAGCGCCGACAGGAGTCAGTAGCTAACCCTAGAACCGACAATTTGAGGATTCGGGACTTTCTGAGTTGTAATCCACCCGAGTTCTATGGTTCGAAGTCTGAGGAGGATCCTCAGGAGTTCATTCGGCAGGTGCAGCGGACTATGCAGGTGCTTAGGGCCTCGGAGACGGAGTCCGTTGTGTTAGCTTCTACGATTCTGCGATATTGCGTTGAACTGGTTTGAGTCATAGGAGTTGTCTAGAGGTGTGGGTGCTCCTCCAGCTGTTTGGGATGAGTTCACGGAAGCCTTCCTAGATCACTTTTTGCCTCCTGAGACGAGGAAAGCCCGCCTGGATAGGTTCTTGGCATTGAGACAGAATGGGAGGACTATCAGAGAGTACAACCTGGAGTTGGACTCATTGGCCAGGTATGCGCCCACTATTGTGGCGGACATGGCGGACAGAGTTCACCGCTATGTGATCGGGCTAGACCGTTATATGGTTCTGCGTATGCAGGGTGGCCCTTGGCCCGGTATGGATATTGCCAAGATGCGAGCTTATGCACGAGGATTGAGGCGAGAGAGAGGCGGCGAGTCGATCCGGCCCAGAGGCGGGGCGCGGGGTTTCAGGATAGCTTTCGGGGTGGACAACCTCAGCAACAAGCTAGGTCTACATTTCAGCCGACGCAGAGTGCCCCTTCCCGGTCTTCCGGCAGGTGGTTTGACCGCCGGGGATATTCGGGAGCAGGTCAAGGCTCCAGGGCTGCAGGTTCACAAGTGTCCGAGGATAGTAGCCAGGGGAGGCCACTTTTACCTCGGTGTGGTTACTGTGGTAGATCCCATTTCGGGGAGTGTCGTACTACGTCGACAGCTTGTTATGCTTGCGGCCAGCAGGGCCATTTGGCGGTATCCGACCGAGGTGACACGGTGGATAGCACGCGATCTCGGATCGATTGCGAGTTCTTCGCCTTCAATAGCTAGACAGGATGTTCATGCACAGGCAGGCCGCGACATAGGTCGTGGTGGAGGTTCCCAGTTTTAGCGGTCCTTTGACCCGCCTATGTGATTTCAGGTACACCTTTGACCCTCTAAATACTTGTATGCATTGATAAGGTGGTGGTATGATGGAGTGTCATGAGCGGATAATATTAAGGTTATGTATGTATGCTAGAAGTAGGTTGGAAGTACGATAAGATAATCCTTTTAGGCCTTGAATGGGAGTAAATATCGTTGGTGCACCCTTGGGATCTATTTTCTTGGTTGACAGTGATGGATGGATATGCGAGTGCGGTATCTTAGGACCATAGGTGGCATAATAAGGTTCCATTAAGTGTAAAGTACGAGGATGTACCGAGGAATATTAGATTGACTCCAAAAGAACATTCGGGGACAAATGTTTCTAAGGGGGGAAGAATGTTACACCCCGTAAATTCAAGAGAATAAGTTAAGAACGTACGAAAGGAAATAAGATTCGAATTTGGAAAGTTAGGTTGGCAAAGATGTTGTGGGCAGACTTTCAGTCAACTTTGGAGCAGTATATCTCCTAGTTCTTTAGGAGTTTTAAGGTGTTTCAAAAGACTAGTATGAAGTTCGTTGAGTCTAGTTTTCAACGCAACAAACCGCTCGTCGATTGGACATCGGAGTAGGAAGTTATGGGCGTTAGAAGTTCTGTGGGCAGACGCAGAGGACAGATTTTCCAAGCAGGCGTCGTAGTGCCGTCAACAGGGCCGCGGCGCCGATAATTCTGAAATTCTCTGAGGTTGCAGCGCCGCGGCGCCGGCTGCAGGGCCGCGGCGCCAAGGCGGGATTTTCCGCCGAAAAGGGGATAAAATCAGGGGATATTTTGATAAAAGGCCTATGAGAGGGTGACAAGTGTCCCTCCCATCTTTTGACCAGAGGAGGGTCTTATTTTAGGACCAAGTCTTGAAGACTTGGTCATTTGCAAGGTTTTCCCTAAAGAAAATTCCCCTCTTCTCTCTCAAATTGATGAACCCCGATGAGATTTTTGGAAAGGCATCAAGAAGGAAAAATGTTGGCAAGCTTGTACAGGGTTCGTGTGAGTGATTTTAAAGTGAAGAAGATTTCGGAAAGATGGCTTCTTGAGGTAAAATCTTCACCTTATTATGTAATTGAAGATTACAAGTGATAGTAGTTTAGAAATGAGCATGTGGTTTATATATTAAAGTTTGAAAAGATTTGGATCATGTCGACTTGTTGAAAACCGAAAATGGGCATGTTAGTCACTCATGTTGTAATCAATTCGGTTGTTAGCTAAAATCGTTACATGTTATAAATAGAAGGCTATATAATTGGTTATGATTTATATAACATGTTGGAATAACGAGTTGAATTAAAAGGATTTGAAAAAGATGATATGTGAGCATGTTGTAGCCAAGGAGTTGCCTTAAAATTATTGGACTATTTAATATGCATTGTGGGGCAGAATTTTACACGTCCGGTTAGGCGTGTAATCCCCTGTGTATTTCTAAATTGTTGGGCCTTAAATGTGGCATTTGATTATTGAATTCGGACCTTGAAAAAGGTGGAAAAGTACGTAGAAACAAAGGAAGTGCTGTCCAATTTCCCGTAGAATAAGGGACTTTACATTAGAATATTCTACGTTGAAGCTAGAAACTAATAGCCGTATTATGGTCATTTTAGGTTGACATACTACGTGCGGCACATTCAAGTTAGCAAGTGGATCAACCAAAGAGGTATGTGGAAACTTCCTTATCTCTTGAGCATGAGTAGTTATAACTGTATAGTACGGTAGACGTACGTGATTTAAATGAAGTAAATTAGTTTGGTATACTTGACTTGTTTTAAGAATGCCTAGTCGGTTGAGTTAGAGAATTAACTCACTTGTTCTTGAGGAAAGGTTATAAGAATGGTTTATTCTAATGGGGTAGACAAGGACTTCTTGATGTGAAAAAGTATGGAATACTTGATTTGAAAGTATTGATTCTGGAACTATTATAAAGATAAGAACTTGTTTTCTAAGTTAAGAAATTTGTCTTCTAAAGTTAAGAGACTTGAAGTATTTTGAATGTTGTGTAACTTGATTTGAAGTACAAGTCTCTTGGTCATAAAAAGAACGAAGTTGTCTAAGAGATAATTGTTATACCCCGTATTTCCAGAGTATGTACGTGAGGGCGTACGTACAAAGTTTAAGTCTTAAGTTGGCATTAGGGACGAAAATTTTGTTCACAACTACCGAAAAGAATCGTTTTTCGACGAAACGTTTTACAAAACTTGCGAAGGGAAAATTACGGCTATGTCATTTATATTTTTTGCGGATTTTTCCGAGAGATGAAATATTTTGGACCAACGAGAGGGCGACACTTGTCACCCTCAAGTGGACGGTTGTGGTGGCCGATTGGTGCACGTTTTCTTCCCTTTTTTGTGGCCTAAAACTTGGGTCAATGTTTGTGAGGGATTTGTGGAGTAGGGTTAGGGTGCACTTGGGCAAATCTTGACCCTCCACTTGCCCCCCACTTGGCTTGATCTTGGCCATTGATCTCCCTATAAATACCCCCCCTTGTTGAAGACTTCTTCATCCCAAAAACACTTTCCAAGTCTTGAAGCCCTCTCCCCCTTAGTGTAGTGTTCTCGTCCAAAGAGCACCCCTCCCCCTTTGTGAGGCCCCTTGGCCGAGAGATATCCACCCCCCCTCCTAGTGGTGTTGGCCGAGACACACCACCCACCCCCCTGCCTAGTTGTTCTCGTAAAATACCCCCTCTCTTGGTAGAAAATACTCTCCAAGTATTGTTACTATACCAATATACCTTAGCCTTATACCTTGTAGTATTCCAAAGATACCTCTATACGTAGAGCCCGGAAATACTACCTTATGTCCTTTTTGTCTCAAAAACGAAACCCTAAGGAAAACCTTCATAGTCGGTTGAGGTGTTAAGTAGAAGTTGCGTAGAACTTCTAAGGGTTGTTTGGAGCGGGTTGGAGCGCCCAGAGTAGGAGCTAAATGTTGCTCAGGATCGACAGTTAATCTTGGATAATTTTGGGCTTATCGAGGTAAATATCTTGTCCCCCTTTTGTAATTAGAGTTTACATACTGTTGAAGTATAAGAATTAAGTATAGGTTATATACAAGGAAGGTATATAAAAAGAGAATTGAATCATGCTTACATAGGACTGTATTCTGACAGACTTGTGAAGTTTGACTGTAGGAAGTCTTGCCCAATTTTCCGTAGAATCTTGTATCTAGATTTATTCTACCGAGTAGTCTAGACATTTATAGACTTGTATAACCGTTATAGGTTGAAATCATGCAGTAGCGTATTCTACTCGAAGGGTGGAAAAGGCTAGCAGGATTACAGTACTTTGGAGCTATTTGCTAATAGTCGATAAATCGTCGCGAGGTATGTGATTCTTCTTATCCTCTTGAGCATGATATTTTAAAAGAATATATATAGTACGGTAGACGTATGTCACACCCCGAACCTCGGGTCTGTGACTGGTGCCCTACCTGGGCACCCTTCTACCTTAACAACACAAGTAAACTGCGGAAATTAAATAGCGTTTTTTTGTTTTTTTTTTAAAACCAATCGTACGTGCATGGGCGAAGCCGACAAGGCTGCCATGTAATATACATAACAAAAGACACCACACCGTACATGAGTCCAATCCCACATATGAATACAGACCTCTAAGAGTTTTACTGAAATATGACGGGACAAGGCCCCGCCGTACCCATAACTGTACAAAAGCCTGTACTGAAAGAACTCATACCAAAAAGATAAACCCCCGAACAGAAGGAGCTATCCAAAAACTCTGAGCATGGTCCTACACCTGCCGATCACCAAACAGCGTACCTAAACCTGCGGCATGAACGCAGCCCCGGCGAGGTCGATCTTGCCACGACCGATTCTCGCCCGTGGATCGTGCCTTACTCCGCACCCTAGTAATACAACATCGAGAAAACCAATGGAAAATAAAACTTTAAACAAGAAACAAGATATATGATCATAAACAAAGCAACCCAACGGTTACCTTCCAATAACATATATATATACAACTTTTTCAAAACGAACAGTTTAATCCTTTTTACAAACCCTGCCCACAACAGTACTACAGACCTCTAAGATTTACAACAACTAGGACGGGACAGGGCCCCGCCATACCCCTGAATGTACAAGAACCTACAACTCAGGGAACACATACCAAAAGATAAGCCTCCGGAGAAACGGAGCTTCCCAAAACGCTGAACCGAGATCCTAAGGCGAGGATCCACGGCCGATGTACCTCTACTGCGGCATGAACGCACCCGAATGAGGTCAAGATAACAGTACCAAGTATGTGAAATCAGTAAATATCAAATGAAATCATACTAGTCTATATAAAGCGGAGACATGTATGATAACCAAACTACGATTCACAACATAAAAGCGATCATGTCGATCGAGGACTCACGCCTCAAGTCATCACTCAAATATAACTATGGGTCTCACGCCCACAACATCAATCATGTTCGCATCATGGCGCGTGCCCCGACTCAGACGGTGTAGACATGTCCACGATGCAACAATAATACCAATGCCCACGGCCACACGCCCCGACTGCGCCGGTGTAGACACGTCCATGTGACATCAACAATAATATATTGGGTGATCAACCCCGCCGCACGCCACATGCCCTGCGACGGTGTAGACATGTCCATGTAACCACAATAACAATATATCGGGTAATCAACCCCGCCGCGTAGTCACATGCCCCGACTGCGTCGGTGTAGACATGTCCATGTAACATCGACAACAAGACGATAATCAAAATGGAAACATACCCGTGGAATTCTCCACATCGCCAAAGACGCCCAAGTAAGTTCTCAACAAGTCAACCGCCTCTATCGAGACGCGGTAACACAGAAATACAACACTTGTACAACAAAGGCTATCATCACAAGCATAGGCAAGTTTCACACAACTCAAAGTACTTTCACATAAGTCACACAATACCCGTAGTATAAAAATCGTGACTATCTTTTTAAGTAAACAAGACACTTCCCCTTTTTGTAAAATCGAGTAACAACATTATTTTCCAAATGCTCAAGTCACTTATTTTAGAAAGGTTTCATAACTCATAGTCTTAATCTCTTTTAAAACAATTGAGTAACATATGTCATATATGTGAGTAGTTTATTCTTGTTTATAACGATCTTATTACAGCAGCCATGATCTAGAAAATGTAATATCATTTTGTCTCATCTTAGCTTCTATGCAGATGGAGGTTTCTACTGGTTTTAATACAACACATCATTATTCAATACATTTTCCTTTATTAACGCCGCATTGGTGCAGCCGATACACATTCGATTTCCAAATCAAGAAACATTATCCCTTTAAAAACCAAGTACTCATTACTCACGAATGAGGTTTCACACAAACATCCACATTAAAACAAATAAGTTAAGTCTCTTATCTTATAAGATCAAGTCTCTTAACTTCTAACATCAGTAAACCATTTTCTTACCTACATAAAGCTGTTATAACCAACTTCCCATAAAGCCGTTATAACACTTTATGTTTAAACCAAACAAATACACTTAGCACCTGTACGTCCACCGTACTACATAGTTACACACATATCATGCTAGAACAGATAGGAAGAGGTTCACATACCTCGCGACGAGTATCGACAATAAGCAAAATGCTCCAAGTACTACAACCGCACTAGCCCTTTCCACTCCTCAAGTAGAATACGCTACTCTTAGTACTTTCACCTAAAAGGTCACAAACGTCTATTAACTTTTAAACATACGGTTCCATTTCTCTACGTAAAATTCAAGAAGATTTTCCC
This sequence comes from Przewalskia tangutica, assembly GCA_029844215.1. Lineage (NCBI taxonomy): Eukaryota > Viridiplantae > Streptophyta > Magnoliopsida > Solanales > Solanaceae > Przewalskia > Przewalskia tangutica. The sequence goes on from CM056720.1 coordinate 93,911,331, forward strand.
CGCAACAGCGTAAATCTCCTCCTCTATCGAGGCCGGCTACCAAGCCAACCAGGGGGGGGGGGGTTTACACGTCTAACCGGACGTGTACAATTCTACTCAGCAATACTACACAAGTCTCGCAATACACCCTATGTAAATACAATCGATTCTTTTCTTTACTCTTGAGCTTAAGTCAAAAGACATTGCCAAATACAAAGTTCGATTCTATATATAGTATACTTCAACTATATATTCAACAACATGTAATTTCCAATTACAAATAGAGGGACAAGATAATTACCTCGATAAGCCCATAATTATCCAAGTTAAATGTCGATCCTTAGCAACGTTTAGCTCCAACTCCGGGTGCTCCACCCCGCTCCAAACAACCCTTAGAAGTTCTAACCAACTTCTACTTAAATACTTCAACCAATCAATGAAGATTTCCTTGTGGTTTGGTTTGAGACTAAAGGGACAAAAGGTAGTATTTCCGGGCTCTACGTATAGAGGTATCTTTGAAATACTACAAGGTACAAGGCTAAGGTATTTTTGGGCATTATAACAATACTTGGAGGAGTATTTTAATACCACAAAAAAAAAGGGTATCACACGAGAACACCCCAAGGTGGGGGTGTTCTCTACCAAGGCCACAAGGAAGGGGAGGAAGGTTCTCGAACTAGAGCTCACAAAGGGAGGAGAGGGTTTCAAGACTTGGAAGTTTTTGGAATGGATGAAGTCTTCAAACTTAGGGGGGTATTTATAGCAAAACCAAAGGCCAACCAAGGGCCAAGATCCTTCCAAGTGTATAGCAAGTGTAAGGACAAGATCAAGCCAAGTGCACCCTAACCCCTACTCCACAAAACACTCCACAAAACATGGCACAAAACAAGGCCAAAACTAAGGGACCAATCGGCCAAGGCCAACCACCCTTGACCGCCCCCCCTAAACCGTCCAATGAGGGTGACAAGTGTCACCCTCCCGTTGGTCCAAAAATGTTTAGTCACTCGGAAAAATCCGCAAAAATAATAATTGACATAGCCGTAATTTTCCCAACTTACGCTGTGTAAAGTTTTCGTCTAAAAACGACTCCAATCGGCACTTGTGCCCAAAATTCGGTCCTTTGCCTAACTTAAGGCTCAAATTCTCACGCACGCCCCACGCATACTGGAAATACGGGGTATAACATTCTCCCCTCCTTAGAAACATTCGTCCCGAATGTTCCTTCTCAAGTCTCAACACAAACATGCGCTAGTATAGCCTTCACTACTATACGCACGAAAACAATCATGCCACACCTGGCCATAAAAATAACAAACGCACCAATACTTAAACCCAAGTCAATGAGGAAACACTTCTAATCATCACAAAAACCCCTTACCTGAGGTCTAAAATATACTCTCTTCACACCTTCATTTCCCCAAAAGAAACGATCACACACGTTCACTTTTCCCCTATCTTGTTGTACCCTTCTCGAACACTCAAACTCTTTCTAGTATCCGTACCACACTTCCGTCAACGCTTCTGTTTCCAACCCTTGGAGTCACTACCTCCAAACTTGGTCATCTTACTAACTTCGATCTTCTCTAAGGTCGTTCCCGGCATCCACGATCCGCTTCTGGTCGAACATATCCACCAACTCATACGATGGTCATACAAACTTGGGCCTAGCATCCTAGTGACCCTACCACCTGGCGGGACCACCCAGAACTGACCCCACCTTAATCCGCTGCGGTTGACCCGCACCACGTCCTCAACCCGACCCACAATCGCGTCAAGCCGCTTGTTCCCGACACGGAACAATCCTGCTAAATCACATCATGAAAGCTACCACTTCCATCTCACATTACCCATGGACTGATCACTCAAATAAAACCCACGTATACTACGCACTCTGATAAAGGTCAAACATAAAACGAATCTTTTACTCAAGACGACCTTACCTCTAAGGTCTCAATCGTGACAGTCTAGGGTTCACACTTACCATGCCCCCATACTTATCCTCCCAACTAAGCATGTTTTCTAACTCACAATTAACACAACGCTATTCGTACATAGCACATAATAATGAGACCATCATAACAAGCATACCAAAACTCTAGAGGGTTAAGGATATACCTGAAGCTACCGCTCCACTCTAATCATCTACCGCGGGCAGGCGATAATAGAAGGCGATGAACCACCATCGATCCGTAGGTGAGTCAGAACATCCGTGCTACCCTTGGTCGGACGGTCCTCGCAAAATGGCCCTGCTGCCGCAAAATAACAAGCTCCTGGCACCACGACACTCCCAAATGCGGTCGCCACATCGACCACACCGGTAGGGTGACCGCATCCGCCAACACCCTACTCCTCGAAACTCAGACCCTTGAGCTCGACCGCTCCTCAAGGTTGTGGAGGACCACTCGCTCTGGCGGAGGTACAAAACTAACTCGCCGCCGAGGCGTTCTCTCGAAAGTCACCAAAAGACCCACCGCCCCGGTCCTCTTCGCGATGCGGGTCCTTCCGTCGACTTTTCCGCTCCTCACACCCAAGTGCATAAGCCTGCATGTGGGCAATGTCCATGCCCGGCTGAAGAGCTACTCATGAACATGCCTCTGACATGTAATCATCGAGCCCTGTAACATATCGGTGCACTCGATCCTCCATACTAGCTACCAACGCTGGACGACGCCAATGAGTCGAACTCACATTGTACTCCGACCGCACGCCCGCTCTGTCTAAGCATCAAAAATCTAGCCCTGCGTTCTCTCATCTGCGGAGGCAAGAAGTGCGTGAGGAAAGCCCCAAAACTCATCCCATACTGCTGGAGGTGCATGCTCTCCCGAAAGCTCCGAATCAAACCAATCGATCATGGTATCACGCACCGATCGCGAACCAAAGGTCACAGACTTCGGTCTCAAGCCTTGATCACCCGCGTGATCCGGCAGAATCGCTTGATGAACTCGCGGATCATCCTCGTGCCTCGACCCATAAAACTCGCGGGCTACAACTCGGAAAGTCCCGTAGCCTCAAACTATCTCGCTCGGTGAACCATTGGTGCTACTGAACGGAATCCCAGATCCATCCTATCCTCATATTCGCCACGACCACGCCAAGAATCGGGCCATTTCTTGTACCCATCTCATCTGCTTCCAGCCGTGGGTGGAGGCTCGTATCGTGGTCTCGGCAGCCACCGCTGCGCTTCTAAACTCGCTGGGCCGGGCGGCGTAACAAAACTCGCCGTCTAAGCACAATCTCGTGTCTTGATCGCTGCGCCCTCGTACTCCTCAGATCTCACTAGCAAGACTCGGATGCCTTGCCCTTCGGCTCGGTTGCCTTGCGCGAGGCATAATCGTAAAAGCGAGATACGTCGGAGGGTCCAACTTACAACATTTCTAAGGCACGATCTCGGAATGAGAAGAATGAAACCAATCCTATATGTCCTATAGCCTCCACGATTATAGATGTGGTGCACAACACATCGATAATCAAGACTCTACTAGACACGATGCGTAGACACTTTCCGAGGATTAATCGCTTCGATACCACTTTGTCACGACCCGATTCTAGCCCGTGGATCGTGCTACCGGGCACCCTAGTGATACAACATCGAGAAAACCAATGAAAATAAAACTTTAAACAAACAAGATATATGATCATAAACAAAGCAACCCAGCTGTTACCTTCCAATAACATATATATATACAACTTTTTCAAAACGAGCAGTTTAATCCTTTTTACAAACCCCGCCCACAACAAGATTTCATGCACTTAAGATTTACAACAACTATGACGGACAGGCTCGCCATACCCCGAATGTACAAGAACCTACAACTCGTGGAACACATACCAAAAGATAAGCCTCCGAGAAACGGAGCTTCCCAAAACGCCCGAGATCCTAAGAGCGAGGATCCACGGCCGATGTACCTCTACTGCGGCATGAACGCGGCCTCAAGGAGGTCGATAACAGTACCAAGTATGTGAAAGCAGAAATATCAGAAATGAAATCATACTAGTCTATATAAAGCGGGAGACATGTATGATAACCAAACTCTGATTCACAACATAAAGCGAATATGTCCGATCGGACTCACGCCTCAAGTCATCACTCAAATATAACTATGGGTCTCACGCCCACAACATCAATCATGTTCGCATCATGGCGCGTGCCCCGGAGTCTGACGGTGTAGACATGTCCATGATGCAACAATAATACCAATGCCCCATGGCCACGTGCCCGGACTGCAGACGGTGTAGACACGTCCACGTGACATCAACAATAATATCTTGGGTGATCAACCCCGCCGTAGCCACATGCCCCGATTCTGCATCGGTGTAGACATGTCCATGTAACCACAATAACAATATATCGGGTAATCAACCCCGCCGCGTGGTCACATGCCCCGACTGCAGACGGTGTAGACATGTCCATGTAACATCGACAACAAGACGATAATCAAAATGGAAACATACCCGTGGAATTCTCCACATCGCCAAAGACGTCCAAGTAAGTTCTCAATAAGTCAACCGCCTCTATCGAGAGACGCAGAATACGTAAATACAACACTTGTACAACAAAGGCTATCATCACAAGCATAGGCAAGTTTCACACAACTCAAAGTACTTTCACATAAGTCACACAATACCCGTAGTATAAAAATCGTGACTATCTTTTTAAGTAAACAAGACACTTCCCCTTTTTGTAAAATCAAGTAACAACATTATTTTCCAAACGTTCAAGTTTGCCTAATTTCAAATGCTCAAGTCACTTATTTTAGAAAGGTTTCATAACTCATAGTCTTAATCTCTTTTAAAACAATTGAGTAACATATGTCATATATGTGAGTAGTTTATTCTTGTTTATAACGATCTTATTACAGCAGCCATGATCTAGAAAATGTAATATCATTTTGTCTCATCTTAGCTTCTATGCAGATGGAGGTTTCTACTGGTTTTAATACAACACATCATTATTCAATACATTTTCCTTTATTAACGCAGCAGTGGTCTGTCGATACACATTCTGATTTCCGAAATCAGTAAAACATTATCCCTTTAAAAACCAAGTACTCATTACTCACGAATGAGGTTTCACACAAACATCCACATTAAAACAAATAAGTTAAGTCTCTTATCTTATAAGATCAAGTCTCTTAACTTCTAACATCAGTAAACCATTTTCTTACCTACATAAAGCTGTTATAACCAACTTCCCATAAAGCCGTTATAACACTTTATGTTTAAACCAAACAAATACACTTAGCACCTGTACGTCCACCGTACTACATAGTTACACACATATCATGCTAGAACAGATAGGAAGAGGTTCACATACCTCGCGACGAGTATCGACAATAAGCAAAATGCTCCAAGTACTACAACCTTGCTAGCCCTTTCCACTCCTCAAGTAGAATACGCTACTCTTAGTACTTTCACCTAAAAAGGTCACAAACGTCTATTAACTTTTAAACATACGGTTCCATTTCTCTACAGAAAATTCGACTCTCCCGCAACAACGTAAATCTCCTCCTCTATCGAGGCCGGCCACCAAGCCAACCGGGGGGTTTACACGTCTAACCGGACATGTACAATTCTCCTCAGCAATACTACACAAGTCTACTGCAATACAGGCCTATCTAAATACAGTTCTGTTCTTTTCTTTACTCTACAGGCTTAAGTCAAAAGACATTGCCACATACAAAGTTCATTCTATATATAGTATAATTCAACTATATATTCAATAACATGTAATTTCCAATTACAAATAGAGGGACAAGATAATTACCTCGATAAGCCCATAATTATCCAAGTTAAATGTCGATCCTTAGCAACGTTTAGCTCCAACTCCGGGAGCTCCACCCCGCTCCAAACAACCCTTAGAAGTTCTAACCAACTTCTACTTAAATACTTCAACCAATCAACGAAGATTTCCTTGGGGTTTCGTTTTGAGACTAAAGGGACAAAAGGTAGTATTTCCGGGCTCTACGTATAGAGGTATCTTTGGAATACTACAAGGTACAAGGCTAAGGTATTTTGGGCATTATAACAATACTTGGAGGAGTATTTTAATACCACAAAAAAAGGGGGTATCACACGAGAACACCCCGCGTGGTATTCCTTCTCTACAAGGCCACAAGGAAGGGAGGGGAAGGTTCTCGAACTAGAGCTCACAAAGGGGAGAGAGGGTTTCAAGACTTGGAAGTTTGGGGAATGGATGAAGTCTTCAAACTTAGGGGGGTATTTATAGCAAAACCAAAGGCCAACCAAGGGCCAAGATCCTTCCAAGTGTATAGCAAGTGTAAGGACAAGATCAAGCCAAGTGCACCCTAACCCCTACTCCACAAAACACTCCACAAAACATGGCACAAAACAAGGCCAAAACTAGGGACCAATCGCCAAGGCCAACCACCTTGACCGCCCCTAAATCGTCAATGAGGTGACAAGTGTCACCCTCCGTTGGTCCAAAATGTTTAGTCAATCGGAAAAAAACGCAAAAAATACAAAATGACATAGCCGAATTTTCCCAACGTAGTCGTGGAAACGTTTCGTCGAAAAACGACTCCAATCGGCACTGTGCCCAAAATTCGGTCCTTTGCCTAACTTAAGGCTCAAATTCTCTATGCGCCCCACGCATATACTGAAATACGGGTATAACAAGTCGCAGAATGTACCAAGTATGTGAAGCGATGAAATCAGTAATGAAATCATAACAGTCTAAACAAAACAGGAGACATGTATGATAGCCAACCTACAGTACACAACACATAAGCAGTCATAACAAGTCAGGGACGCACGCCCTCAAAGTCATTACTACAAACATAACCATGGGTCTCACGCCCATAATATCAATCATGCCCGTGGAATCCTTCCTCACTGCCGGCAATCCATGATATAATATAACGCTAATAGGCATACAGGAACACCAAGTCCCACCGGTGGTATATCGTCTTGGGGGTTTACCCCTCACTTATACTCTTACCCTGGAGAAGGTGGTAAAGCAGGTGGTATAACATCTTGGGGGTTTACCCCTCACTAATACTCTTACCCTGGAGAAAGTGGTATAACGTCTTGGGGCTTGCCCCTCATTTATACTCTTACCCTATCTCAACCGGCCGTCAAACAACACATAAAGCAGGTGGTACAACGTCTTGGGGGTTTACCCCTCACTAATACTCTTACCCTGGAGGAGGTGGTATAACGTCTTGGGGCTTGCCCCTCATTTATACTCTTACCCTATCTCGACCGACCATCAAACAAGACATAAGCACTACCATGTCTTTTATAAAAATCCGAGAATTTAACCCAGTACTACAAATAACGGAAGCATACCCGTGGAATCCCACATCACTGTCGGTACGTCCAAGTAACTTACAACAAGACAGCCGGCCCTCCAACCGAGAGTCGCGGCAACGTAATAAAACATAATACTTCAAGTATCTTAATATAAAGAAAACGAGTTTCTTCTACTTTTAAACTTCAAGTAACTCACACCTTTAAGACAAGTTACTTCTCTTAAACCGTGTACTTTCTCCTCTTTTAAATCAAATAAGTAAATCACTCATTTGACTCCCCTAAAGTCATTATAATGACCTTTAGGTTTTGGAACTAAGGCACTAGCCAAAAGATTTGGAAACCACTTCCTTTTCAAGACTCTATGTACTTTAAGTAAAATACTTTCACTTTTAAGAATCCAAACTTCACTAAGAGAATGGATTTTTACAACTTACAATTTAAACATCAAAGTACAATCAAGGAAGTACATAGAACAAATTCTATTCTAGGCAATCCAAATACAACCAAGGAATGGATCATTTAAGGATTAGAACATACTTTCTTAATCTTAAGGAATCATGCTAGAAGAGGAGATAATTCACATACCTTTTCGGCTAAATCCACAAGCTAAGCCGAATACGTCGCACGTAGAAGTGTCAACCTATAATGGTCACAACAAGACTATTAACTTCTAGTCTCTAACGTAGAATAATACTAAGTGTACGGTCTCTAATTCTACGGAAAATCGGGCAGCACTTCCTTTGTTTCTACTCACTTTGACACCTTTTTCAAGGCCGAATACAATAACCAAACATGCCACATTTAAGGCTCCAAACAACAACCAACCAAAGGGGATTACACGTCTTACAATACGTGTAAAATTCTGCCCCACAATTCATACCAAGTAGTTTAAACTCCAAGCCATTCTCGACCAACTACAACTAACAATTCAAAGTCTTTTCCAATCCTTTTCCAATTCCAAGTTCTAATGTCTAACATGTTATATAGTCATAAACAACTTCAACAACTACAATTTCCTTCTTTATACAACATGCGACGACTAAAACTAATAATCGACTTGAATTGTAATCTTAAGGCTAACATGCTAGTTTTCAGATTTAGGATTCCAATAGCCAATACACTAATCCAACTACATAATATAACTCATGCTTGCTAATAACCATAGCTACAATCAATAAGTAAACTTAATTGCTAAAATGAAAAAATGTATACCTTTCAAAGCCCTTAAAATTCCAAGATTCAAAGTCGCGCCTTAGCAATTCTTAGCTCCTTTCCTTAAGTTCCAATCCGCTCCAAGCACTCCTTAGAGGCCTATGAAGAACCCATCTTCAAGTTCCAACTTCAAAGTTGAAGAACTCCTTAGGTTTCCGCCTTGACTAATACGAAACGCTGTTTTCCGAAATATTTCTATTGAGATATCCTTACAATACCCTAAGGGACAATGGGTTAAAGTATTGTGGCTAATGGATAAAAAATACAAAATTATCTCTTCCTAAAGTGGCCTTGGCCGAGCAACTATAGAGGAACAAGGTGTTCTCTAATTTTTCTAAGTGTAGAAATGCCAAGTCTTGCTACTAGTGTAGTATTTAAAACACATGGAAGGCTTAGATTTAAACAAATGGGTGGCTAGGATGAATTTCACAAGGATTAAGCCCACGTGGACAAGTTGACTTTGGTCAAATATATCAAGCTCAAGACTTATCTTCCAAGATGGTCAATGACCATTTTACCCTTACCATAATTTCGACCAAGACCATGTAGGGTGCCACGTGTCGCCTCTCATTCGTCCATAAAATTCAGAACCCTCGTGGGCCCCACAAAATGTAAAATTTCCTCAAAGGGCCCCACGTGACCAAACAGAAAAATAGATTTCCATAATATTAATAAGTTCCATATTCTTCAAATAATACATTTTGAGAATCCAATTCTCAACAACGAACATTTTTCCTTTCCGACGTTTCGAACATTTTTCCGAAAAACAATTCTTCCTTTCGCACTCAATTTTCAAGTCTTGATTCCTTACGTGCATTCTCTTTTACAAGTCCCGACTTACGGGATGTAACATTCTTCCTTAGAAACATTCGTCCCGAATGTTCTTAGTCGATTGTCAAGCTATACAAACTCCGATAAACTCTATACTATGCCTATCAATCAAAGCGCACAGACCAACGATGCCACATACGGCCACCACAACATACGTAAACATAACAATGGTCCTTCACCATGGTCCTTCTCACAAAACTCGAAGGTTCTGATCTTCTCAAACACGGGATCCTTAGAGGTTACTTTCTTTCCTTACTTGTCATACTTTCTCGCACTCTCCAAACTTATCTAGTACACGCACAAAATCTCAAATATTGTTTACGTTCTCCAATCCTGGAGTTACTATCCAAACTTGGCCATATTGTTACTTACATTCCCGTTAAGGCTCTTCTCTGTCCCACGACCTAGTTCCGTGGAATGCATCCACGAACTCGCATAACGATCAACTAGACTGGCCTTACACCCTCGTGACCCTATCACATACGGACCATTTCTAACAGACATCACCCCATTCTATACTATCGGTTGACCCGAAATGGGTCCATAACCCGACTCATCTTCACCCTTAACTTCTCATTCTTAGTCTGAAATAAATCTCTATCTCTCTCAAGGTACTTCTCACCCTATCCTCCTATTCACTAGAGGTTCGTCACATAAGCCGAAGTATTTCTACTGCACAATCTTCCCTATTGGTCTTACACTGTCATGGGGCAATTTCTATGTGTGAACTCTACACAACTATAGTCTCAGTTCACTTACCATTCTTGTCAACATTCTTAACTTCTCACTTTACTAATCAAAGTATTCCTACCCTGGGGTACTATCACTTTACAACTCTAGCAACAAAGGGAAAAACATATACGCTAGGGTAAAATCTGAATCTATCAACACACGTATGATTCAAAAGAATCGAAATATATCTGTAACCCCGTGCGATGTCGCCTCCTGATCCTGCCCAGTTGTCGAGTCATCTATGCGGTTCGAAGGACCGCCAGAACTATAAACTCCACCGTGACCTCTACCACGGCTGGCTAACATCTGAACACCCTGCCCTGGGGAACGCACAGCTGCGGACGAAAGGGAACCAACCATCGGCCTCATAGGCTGAGCCACCTCACCGGTGCCCCTTCTAAAAGGACATACCCTCAGTATATGGCCCGGACGGCCACAATAATAACAAACACCTGTGCCATGACGGCATTTCCCCAAATGGCGCTTACTACAATGGAAACACTGAGAAATAAGTGGCCTCGACTGAGAAAATCCCCTGCTCCTTTGAGAACCTCGACCCCTGGAGCTCGGACCGGCTCCTAAATACCTTGTGGGATCAAATCTCCCACCTGTGAGCGCGGGGTATGTCTGGGTAGGCCGGGACGAATATCTCACTCGCCGAGGCACTCGTCCAAAAACTCACCGATAACCAACCGGTCTAGCCTCTCTACGCAGATCTCGCGCTGCCTCTACCCTCTCAGACACTGCTCAGATCGGGCGAATAACCTCCTGCTGAGGAAACTGTAGCATTGCTATCTTGGTCAATAACATAATGGCTTCCTTCATGACCCTAAAGTCTGCCTAATCGAAATCGTAGGTTGTGGTCTTTGTGTTCTCAAAACCTGGCGCAGAAGAACTCGTCGACTGTGGTACAACATCTGGTATACCCTGGGCACAAGCCCTATCAACTCTCTCGAGTCCGACTAGTAGCCCTCGCTACTCCTTTGCCCTTCAGCGGCCGTTGCCCTCCTCGAGGCATAAGCAGAACACAAAATTACGTCGAGAGGAATTATCTTACTAACACGACTCTAGGGCACGATCTAGAGTGAGAAGAATAGAAACCAACTCCTAAATGTCCCGTAGCCTCACTGTTTATGGGTGTGGCGCGCAACACACCGATAATCAAGACACTACTAGACACGGCCTGAGACATTCCAGGATCGATTGCTCGATACCACTCTGTCACACCCGAACCGGGCGTGTTGGTGCCCTACACAGGCACCTTTCTACCTTAACAACACAAGTAAACTGCGGAAATTAAATAACTCTTTTTTTTTTTAAAACCAATCGTACGTGCAAGGGAGAAGCCGACAAGGCTGCCATGTAATATACATAACAAAAGACACCATACCGTACATGAGTCCAATCCAACATATGAATACAGACCTCTAAGAGTTTTACTGAAATATGACGGGACAAGGCCCCGCATCCATAATCGTACAAAAGCCTGCATCAAAGAACTCATACCAAAAAGATAAACTCCCAACGAAGGAGCTATCCAAAACTCGAAAGGCGGTCCTACACTGCCGATCACCAAACAGCGTACCTAAACTGCGGCATGAGCGCAGCCAAAGGAGGTCGATCGAAGAATATACCAAGTATGTGAAGCGATGAAATCTGTAATGAAATCATAACAGTCTAAACAAAACAGGAGATATGTATGATAGCCAACCTACAGTACACAACACATAAGCAGTCATAACAAGTCAGGAACGCACGCCCTCAAAGTCATTACTACAAACATAATCATGGGTCTCACGCCCATAATATCAATTATGCCCGTGGAATCCTTCCTCACTGCCGGCAGTCCATGATATAATATAACGCCAATAGGCATACAGGAACACCAAGTCCCACCGGTGGTATAGCGTCTTGGGGGTTTACCCCTCACTTATACTCTTACCCTGGAGAATGTGGTAAAGCAGGTGGTATAGCATCTTGGGGGTTTACCCCTCACTTATACTCTTACCCTGGAGAAAGTGGTATAACGTCTTGGGGCTTGCCCCTCATTTATACTCTTACCCTATCTCAACCGGCCGTCAAACAACACATAAAGCAGGTGGTACAGCGTCTTGGGGGTTTACCCCTCACTAATACTCTTACCCTGGATGAGGTGGTATAACGTCTTGGGGCTTGCCCCTTATTTATACTCTTACCCTATCTCGACCGACCATCAAACAAGACATAAGCACTACCATGTCTTTTATAAAAATTCGGGAATTTAACCCAGTACTACAAATAACGGAAGCATACCCGTGGAATCCCACATCACTGTCGGTACGTCCAAGTAACTTACAACAAGACAGCCGGCCCTCCAACCGAAAGTCGCGGGAACGTAATAAAACATAATACTTGCCCTCAAAGGCTATCACCAGCACACATAGGCTAATTCTCCATTAACCAAGCCAAAGTACTTATCAAGGCACACATAGAATAATTCTCATTTAACAAGCCAAAGTACTTATTAGGGCAAAAATAGAATAATTCTCATTTAACAAGCCAAAGTACTACGTACGTACATTCTTTTCAAAAGACTCTTTTTTATGTAAAACCCCAAGATACTAACACCCGTAGTATCAAGGCATGTCTATTTTTCAAAGTAAGTTACTACATTTTTAGAAAACTCATTTCAAAGCTTGAAATCAAGTAACTTCAAATTTTCACAATCTAGGCAACTTATGCCCATTAATCAAAATAGACAACTTTCTTAACCTTCCATAAAGTCGTTATAACCAACTTCCCATAAAGCCGTTATAATCCTTTATGGTTTTAGACATATCCATTCCTTTTATAACCAAGAGACTTATACTTTAAAAACCAATTATCACATACTTGCAAAACAAGTTCTTAACTTTCAAATTACTTCAAGTCTCTTAATATAAAGAAAACGAGTTTCTTCTACTTTTAAACTTCAAGTAACTCACACCTTTAAGACAAGTTACTTCTCTTAAACCGTGTACTTTCTCCTCTTTTAAATCAAATAAGTAAATCACTCCTTTGACTCCCCTAAAGTCATTATAATGACCTTTAGGTTTTGGAACTAAGGCACTAGCCAAAAGATTTGGAAACCACTTCCTTTTCAAGACTCTATGTACTTTAAGTAAAATACTTTCACTTTTAAGAATCCAAACTTCACTAAGAGAATGGATTTTTACAACTTACAATTTAAACATCAAAGTACAATCAAGGAAGTACATAGAATAAATTCTATTCTAGGCAATCCAAATACAACCAAGGAATGGATCATTTAAGGATTAGAACATACTTTCTTAATCTTAAGGAATCATGCTAGAAGAGGAGATAGTTCACATACCTTTTCGGCTAAATCCACAAGCTAAGCCGAATACGTCGCACGTAGAAGTGTCAACCTATAATGGTCACAACAAGACTATTAACTTCTAGTCTCTAACGTAGAATAATACTAAGTGTACGGTCTCTAATTCTACGGAAAATCGGGCAGCACTTCCTTTGTTTCTACTCACTTTGCCACCTTTTTCAAGGCCGAATACAATAACCAAACATGCCACATTTAAGGCTCCAAACAACAACCAACCAAAGGGGATTACACGCCTTACAATACGTGTAAAATTCCGCCCCACAATTCATACCAAGTAGTTTAAAACTCCAAGCCATTCTCGGCCAACTACAACTAACAATTCAAAGTCTTTTCCAATCATTTTCCAATTCCAAGTTCTAAGGTCTAACATGTTATATAGTCATAAACAACTTCAACAACTTCAATTTCCTTCTTTATACAACATGCGACGACTAAAACTAATAATCGACTTGAATTGTAATCTTAAGGCTAACATGCTAGTTTTCGGATTTAGGGTTCCAATAGCCAATACACTAATCCAACTACATAATATAACTCATGCTTGCTAATAACCATAGCTACAATCAATAAGTAAACTTAATTGCTAAAATGAAAAAATTTATACCTTTCAAAGCCCTTAAAATTCCAAGATTCAAAGTCGCGCCTTAGCAATTCTTAGCTCCTTTCCTTAAGTTCCAATCCGCTCCAAGCACTCCTTAGAGGCCTATGAAGAACCCATCTTCAAGTTCCAACTTCAAAGTTGAAGAACTCCTTAGGTTTCCGCCTTGCGACTAATACGAAAACGCCGTTTTTCCGAAATATTTCTATTGAGATATCCTTACAATACCCTAAGGGACATTGGGTTAAAGTCTTGTGGCTAATGGATCAAAACTACAAAATTTTCTCTTCCTAAAGTGGCCTTGGCCGAGAGCAACTATAGAGGAACAAGGTGTTCTCTAATTTTTCTAAGTGTAGAAATGCCAAGTCTTGCTACTAGTGTAGTATTTAAAACACATTGGAAGGCTTAGATTTAAACAAATGGGTGGCTAGGATGAATTTCACAAGGATTAAGCCCATGTGGACAAGTTGACTTTGGTCAAATATATCAAGCTTGAAGACTTATCTTCCAAGATGGTCAATGACCATTTTACCCTTACCATAATTTCGACCAAGACCATGTAGGGGTGCCACGTGTCGCCCTCTCATTCGTCCATAAAATTCCGTAACCCTCGTGGGCCCCACAAAATGTAAAATTCTCAAAGTGGGCCCCACGTGACCAAATCCGTAAAAAAATAGATTTCCATAATATTAATAAGTTCCATATTCTTCAAATAATACATTTTTGAGAATCCAATTCTCAACAACGAACATTTTTCCTTTCCGACGTTCGGAACATTTTCCGTCGGAAAAACAATTCTTCCTTTCGTACCAATTTTCAAGTCTTGATTCCTTACGTGCATTCTCTTTTACAAGTCATGGACTTACGGGATGTAACAACGTACGTGTGTTAACTGAACGTGGTTTTACTGCGATGTCTTTTGACTTGAGTCTAAATAATAAGAATCTGAAGTATTTCAAAAGAGTTAAGAAACCTTTTTGAAAGAAGAGTAACACTTGGTTTTAAAAGTTTTAAAAGCTTAAGAGTTATACTAGCTTTATGGGAAGTTAGGTATAACGACTTAAGAGAGATAAAAAGAATGGTTTATTGATTTTAGAAGTTAAGAGACTTGATCTTAAAAGATAAGAGACTTGACTTAATTAAATTAATATGAATTTTGTTAAAAAGTGTGAAACCTCATTCGTGAGTAATGAGTACTTGGTTTTTAAAAGGAATGATGTTTTACTGATTTCGGAAATCAGAATAAGTATCGAACGAACCACTGCAGCGTTAATAAAGGGAAATGTATTGACTAATTAAGTATTATTAAAACCAGTAGAAACCTCCATCCATGTAAGCTAAGATGAGACAAAATGATATTACATTTCCTAGATCATGGCTGCTTTAATAAGATTGATTATGAACAAGAATAACCTACTCACATATAAGGCATATGTTTCTCAAATTGTTTAAAAGAGAATTATATTCTTAAGTGATTAAGACTATGAACTACGAAGCCTTTCGAAAATGAGAAACTTGAGTATTTGAAATTAGGCAAACTTGAACGTTTGGAAAATAATGTTGTTACTTGATTTTACAAAAGGAAGTGTTTTGGTTTACTTAAAAAGATAGTCACTCTATTTTTTTTACTACGGGTATTGTGTGACTTTTGTGAAAAAAGCGGATCTTTTGAAGAGTTAATGTATGAAGTACTTTGGGGATAAAAACCCGAACTTGTTAAAATAAAGTAGAAAGTACCTTGTGTGAATAACTTGATTGTGTTGGTTTGTGATAGCCTTGTAATACTTTCTTGTTGATTTGATAAAGTAAACATGTTAGGATGCTACGTGTGTTAGTATCTTGTGATGTTTGTGTAAAGGGGTTTCCCTTGATTGTGCTTATGTTGTTTAACGATAAGTTGTTATGTTAGTATTATATCACTCACCTTGACTTGATCCCGGGGGTTAAGCTGCCCTCCGATGCGGGGTAGACTCAGGCGGTCTGGGACCATGATTCGAGAATACCTCATGCGGGTCCAGGGGACCTATGCGGAGCTACGAGTTCCGTGTTAGTGCGGCCTTTGTGGTCATGCGGTCTATGTGGCCATGCGGACTGCGAGTCCAGGACGTTGCCGGGGAGTAGCTACCCTCGATGCGGGGAATACCTCATGCGGGCCTATGTGAGTGGCCTATGCGGAGCTGCGGGAAGTTCCAGGATTAGACGCGCACATTTGATACTGCGGGCGAGTGGCCAGCTTCGATCATGTGGCGGTCTAGACAGACCTCGTGATACAGTTTATGACCTTGTTGGTACTGTGGGTTTTAGTAGTCGGCTATGCCTTCGTACTTACCCCGTACGGTTTGATTATGACACAGGTGGGACCTGGTGTTCATGTGTATTCCTTTGTGCTTTTATATCAAAGACTGCCGGCAGTGAGGAAGGTATTCCACGGGCATGATTGATGTTGTGGGCGTGAGACCCATAGTTATATTTGAGTGATGACTTTGAGGGCGTGAGTCCCTGACTTGACATGACTGCTTATATTATTGTGAACTGTAGTTTGGTTATCATACATGTCTCCTGCTTTATATAGACTACTATGATTTCATTTACAGTATTTTCAGTTTCACATACTTGGTACCTGTTGTACTGACCTCCTTCGGGGGGCTGCGTTCATGCCACAGGTAGAGGTACACCGCCGTTGATCCCCGCTTGGATCACGCTCAGCGTTTTGGGAAGCTCCGCTTTCTGAGGCTTATCTTTCGTATAGTCCTCATCGTTGTAGGTACTTACATTCAGGATATGGCAGGGCCCTGTCCCGCCATTATTGTTATATCATTCTTAGAGGTTTGTAGTACGGTTGTGGGCAGAGTTTGTAAAAAGGATGTAACTGTTCGGATTTAAGTTTGTATATATATGCCGAAAGGCAACTTTTCTTCGATAAAGCGTGTCTCTTTACATTGTTTCATGTTGTGTTTTATATTCGATTACTCGATGTATGTCTACTTGGGTGCGGTAAGGCACGATCCACGAGGTTCGGTCGTGACAAAAGTGGTATCGAGCGATTAATCCTCGGAAAGTGTCTACGACCGTATCTAGTAGAGTCTTGATTATCGGTGTTGTGCACCACACCAATAATCGTGAGGCTATAGGATATTTAGGATTGGTTTCCATTCTTCTCACTCGAGATCGTGCTTAGAGTCGTGTTATAAGTTGGACCCTCTAACGTATTTCTTTCCTTACCGCTATGCCTCCGCGTAAGGCAACCCGCCCGAGGGCAAGGCAGCCGAGGGAGCTGCGAGTAGAGCACAGAGGGTTACTAGGGCACAGGCCCAATCATCACCTGGGGTGGTGCTTCATTCGGGGAGTTCTGCTACGTCGCTGACCCCAGCAGAGTTTAGCACAGCGGCAGCAGTTCCTACTGCGGCCATGATAGTTGAACCTTCAGTTCCACGACCAGTAGCAGAAAGTATAGATTGCAAAGAGACGACCCTGTTACTAGCTAAGGATGTAGCTACCTGAGAGTATATTATATACCGATTTATCACGAGTCATGATGACTATCTAAGAGAGGGTTGTGCAAGAGTAGCTCTTCAGTCAGGCTTGAGCATGGCCTGCGTACGGGCTTATGCGCAGCAGGCTGAGAAACGTAGAGATCGACAGATTAATCAAGGATCAGCAAAAGAGGCGAGCAATGCAGGTCCTTTGGTAACTTTCGAGGCAAATCGCCTCGTGAAGAGATCGATACGCACCTCCGCCCGGCGCAGTGGTCCTCCACAGACTTCAGGACGTTCGGGGTATGCAGGAGTTGGTCAGAGCTCCAGGGCTGCTAGTTCGCAGAACCACGTAGGTTCCAGCCAGCCGGATTCAGTTTTTCCTCAGTATTCACAGTGTGCGACGCCACCTTGGGATGCCGTTTTTGTTGGTGCTTGTTATGCTTGCAGCCAGCAGGGCCATTTTTGCGAGAAATTGTCCGACTAGAGGTGGCGCGGACGTAGAGACTCAGCCTTCGGGATCAATTGGGAGGTTATATACGATTTTTGCGAGAAATTGTCCAGCATGGCCATTTTTGCGAGAAATTGTCCGACTACATGTTATAACGACCTTATGGGAGGTTAGTTATGACGGCCTTATGAAAGGATAAGAATGTCTTAGTTTCTAAAGCATAAAGTTAGTATAACGGCTTTATGGGAAGTTGGTTATAATGACTTTATGGAAGGTTAAAGAAATGATTTTTCTCGAATAAGGTAAACATAGATGAAAGAATTGAAACTAAGAAGGGCAGTTTGATTTAAAGGCATCAATTGCTTAAAGTTTAAATGAGGGTCACTTGATTTAGAAGCCAGAAGCATATTTCTAAAAAAGTATAGTGACTGGTTTGAAATGTAGATAAGCCTTGATACTACGGGTGTTAGTATCTTGGGGTTTCATGTGAAAAGAGGATCTTTTGAAAGAATAGAAGTACATAGTACTTCGGGTTAAATTCCCCGGACTTGATTAAGCGATATGAAAGTGCCTTAAGGTCATAAAAATGAGATCCATTTTGTATGTTAATGAAAGTCTAAGGAAGTTATGAACTTACCTGGACGTACCGATAGTGATGGAGGATTCCACGGGTATGCTTCGATTGTCTTAGTATGAGTTTACCTGGACGTACCGACAGTGATGTAGGATTTCACGGGTATGCTTCCATTGTTATTGATCCTTGGACATGCTTATACGATGATGGATTCCGTGGCATGCGACCAGGATGCGGGTTAAATTCCCGGATGCTATTATTACCCGAGATGAGGGAATCCACGGGCATGTTATATACGATTATTACTCCATGAATTAGCTCTCCATGAAGACATGTACCCGAGATGAGGGATTCCACGGGCATGTTATATATACGATTGTTACTTCATGGATTAGCTCTCCATGAAGACATGTACCCGAGATGAGGGATTCCACGGGCATGTTATATACGATTATTACTCCATGGATTAGCTCTCCATGAAGACATGTACCTGAGATGAGGGATTCCACGGGCATGTTATATATACAATTGTTACCCCATGGATTAGCTCCCCATGAAGTCATGTACCCGAGATGAGGGATTCCACGGGCATGAGATATATATATATATATATATATATATGTTGTATGTGTGTACGCCGACAGTGAGGTAGGATGCCACGGGCGCGCCACATTGTTATGGTTTACACTTACGGCTGTCGGCAGTGATGGGGGATTCCACGGGCAGGGGGTATATATATGTATTGTGTATGTGTACGCCGACAGTGAGGTAGGATGCCACAGGCGCATCACATGGTTATAGTTTACACTTACAGCTGTCGACAGTGACGGGGGATTCCACGGGCAGGGGGTATATATATGTATTGTGTATGTGTCAGACGACTGAGGTAGGATGCCACAGCGCATCACACGGTTATAGTTTACACTTACGGTACCGCCGATGTGACGGGGGATTCCACGGGCACGCTTTGATATTTGTGGGCTTAAGACCCTTACTGGACTATGTGATGATATTGGAGGGCTTGTGTCCGTAGCCCGGTGTGACTATTGTTCATGTGTTGAAATGGTCTTTAAGGGGTAAAAACTGACTTTCATTACTTTCACTTCGGTAAGGCGCAGTGTACTGTTAATTGGGTTATCATACATGTCTTTAGCTTTGTTTTAGACTATTATGATTTAAATTACAGTACTTTCAGTTTTACATACTTGGTACATATTTTGTACTGACCTCCTTCGGGGGGCTGCGTTCATGCCGCAGGTGGAGGCACATAGCTTGCTGATCCGCACTCTTAGGATCACTGTTCAGTTCTTGGAAAGCTCCATTTCTCCGGAGGCTTTGTCTTTTGGTACGGTTCCCTGAGGTTGTAGACTTTTGTACATTCAGGGGTATGGCGGGGCCCTGTCCCGTCACAGTTGTTATGTAAACTCTTAGAGGTCTGTAGTCATATCTTGTGGGTCACTTTATAAAAATAAAAAAAATTGAGGTAACTGCTTTTGGATTTGTATATATCCCGGGAGGTAGCCTTATCGGCTAACCTATTATTTATTTCATTTGTTAAGTTTATGTATGTTCCGCTGATTATCTCTGATGTATACCTGTAAGGGTGTCCAGGTAGGGCACCAGTCGCGGGCCCGGGGTCGGGTGTGACACGGTGTCTTTTTACACATAATATAACCCGACCCATTTGTGGGACTAGGTGTCTTTTTACACATAACATAACCCGACCCATTTGTGGGACTCGTTGTCTTTTTACACATAACAAAATCCGGCCCATTTGTGGGACTCAGTGTCTATTTACACATAACATAACCCGGTCCATTTGTGGGACTCGATGTCTTTTTACACATAACATAACCCGACCCATTTGTGGGACTCGGTGTCTTTTTACATATAACATAACCCGGCCCATTTGTGGGACTCAGTGTCTTTTTACACATAACATAACCCGACCCATTTCTGGGACTCGGTGTCTGGAATAATAACACTTGCACGAATAGCTATCATGAGCAACCATGT
The DNA here is from genome assembly GCA_029844215.1 of Przewalskia tangutica. Lineage (NCBI taxonomy): Eukaryota > Viridiplantae > Streptophyta > Magnoliopsida > Solanales > Solanaceae > Przewalskia > Przewalskia tangutica. The sequence goes on from CM056720.1 coordinate 93,931,845, forward strand.
GCAATTTAAATCATCATTTGACTCTCAATAAAATCCTTAAAATGAACTTTCATTTTAGAAAAACCAAGGCACTATCATACATTCCTTTTAGAAAACCCAAGGCACTATCATGCCTTTACTTTTAGAAACACCAAGGCAATACCATGCCTTCCTTTTTAGAAAAATCAAGGCAATACCATGCCTTCCTTTTTAGAAATACCAAGGGACTCTCATACCTTCATTTTTAAATCCTCATTTGGAAAATCAAGACACTTATCATATCAAGTATCATTTTAAATTCTCTTTTGGAAAATCAAGACACTTACACTTTTACAACCAAGTGACTTATACTTTTAAGATCAAGTCAAGTATACTTTTAAAATCAAGCCTCATGTACCACATGAAATCTAGATTCATTTAAAACACGTACGTCCACTGTACACTCATTTTATAAAGTTCATGCTCAAAGAAGAAAGGAAGAGTCACATACTAACACTTATCGTCTGTACCAACTCGATAATCTAAATTCGTCTCGCTCCTCTGTCTAACATTATGGAAACATTTGAATGGTGATAACATATCCGAATTGCCAAATTAATTCATTTTATGTGTCGTTATTAGGTTATATATTTAATAATGATCTTATCTAATCAGCTATGAACCTAAAAAATGTAAAACGAATTGGTTATATCTTAGCTTCTATGCAGATGGAAATTCTACTCATTTCAATATAATTGATTTGTCGATATCTTTTTCATTTAACGCTGCAATGGCTTGTTCGATACCTTTTTTATTAGTGTTGTAACTTAGCAAGATCAACTCGACTCCAATGCTTACTAAAAACTCTTACCAACATCTCCCATAAGACTTGGTAAGGACTTAGGAATATTTTAGACATGCCTTTAGCATAGAATCAATAACATGAATACCCCTTAACTTCTAAGAGTAGAATAACTTTTGAAACAATACCACAGTTATGGTTCATACGTAGAACATGCCAAAAGAGAGAAGGAAGAGGTTCACATACCTTATCAGCGAACTAATCAACTCAACAATCTAGAATCCGCCTCAAGTAGTACTTCAACCTATAAATACAATAACATGTATATCAACTCCATGCTTACTAGTGTAGGTCAATACCAAGTAATGACTCTCTTTTCTTATAAAAATTTGAACAACACTTCCCCTACTTATACGTACATTTCCACCTTTCAAGAAGACCAGTTTCATCAACAACCAAGCACCAATTAAGGGCACAACCAAAGGGGATTACACGTCTACTTTACGTGTAAAATTCAGCCCCTTAATCCATATAAAAACAGACCACAAAACAGTTTGTGTTCCACAACAACAAGGTTAAAGTGTGAATCATTTCAACACCTTTCTATACCCTTATTCTTTTGAGATTTACATTAGCTTTTACCACATTAAACATGCATATTGACAACTGAATTTTCAGCATATACACGCCACAAAACAGTCCCTAAAACTGTACAACAATAACCAACAGTTTTATACAAGTCTCGGCCAAACAACCCCAATACTATTATCCTTTCCATAATCCTTTATAATTCAATTCAAGTTCCAATAATTTTATATAAGTCATAACAACTTAATAACAATAATATTCCTTCATTATAATATGCAATAGGTGAAGATAACAACAACAATAACCAACGAAAACCAAAGTCCCGAAAAATTGTCAACTCTCGGCCCAACCCTTCAAAACTGTCCAAACACTTTTTATTCTTCATTCTTCTTAATACAAGTTCATCTATTAACTATAACATTAGGTAATATCCAATTACTTCAAGAGGAGGAAGAATTCTTACCTTAAATGTTGCCCAAAAACGTCCGAAACAGTCCACACAATATTGGTCTACAGTTTTGTCTTAGCTCCACTTCTTCAAGTTCCAATCACACCCATGTATCCTCTACAAGATTATAACCATATTACCTTCTTGTTTTACTTCCAAAAAGTTGATAAACAAGCTAGGGTTTCAATCACCATTCTCGGTCCAAAAAGTTTATTTGGAGATTCTTGGAGAGTTAACTTGGTTTAAGACTAGATTAAGGTTCTTAATATTGGATAATAATCAACTCTTATTCTTGGACTTTTCGAGACTTAGGGTTTGAGAAGAGAGAGCTTTGGAGAGATGAGGATTTTGTGAAATGAAAAATAAGACCAAGTATTTCATCTATATAGATATTTGTCTTCAAGACAAGTGGATGAGAACACATGTCACTCTCCTATTGGCCAAAATTCCCACTTAAATAAAATATCCAAATATTTGTCTAAAATATCTTAAAATCGAAGGGCCCCGCGAAATTGTGAAATTTTTGACGGGCCCCATATTATCAATTTCAATACTTCATAATCCAATACTAATTCCATAAATCCAATAGAAGAATTAAACTCCAAGTTAATAATTTTCGTCTTCACATTTTTCTAAAATTTTTCCATAAGAAAATGTAATTATACTTTCCATTCAACATTCCAATCTTATTTCCTTACTTACGTTCTCACTTATATGCCCTGGAACTACGGGGTGTAACATTCTTCCCCCTTAGAAACATTCGTCCTCGAATGTTCATAATAGGTCTCAACTATACAAATTTCCGGCATAGTCTCCCTCAATTATACCTATCAACCAATACTCAGTAAACACAAAAATGCCTCACATGGCCACAATATAACACATAATCTCATTCTACCTCTGATAGTCCTTAGCACATTATACTTCCTATTACACCCCGTAATTCCATGGAATATAAGTGAGAACGTAAGTAAGGAACTAAGATTTGAACATTGGAAGGAAAGTATATTACATTTTCTACATGGAATAATTTCGGATATAATGAATGTGACGACGAAAATTATTAACTTGTAGTTGGATTATTTCCAATAGAGATATGGACTTAGTGTGGATTAATTAAGTCTTGACATTGATAAAGTGGGGCCCACGAAAATTTAACAATTTTGGGGCATGTTTGATTCGAAAATTTCAAGAAAATGACTAAGTGTGGGAGATATTTTATGTTACACCCCGTAGTTTCAGGACATGTATTTAAGGACATACGTGAGAAAATACGACTTTAAGCTTGAAACGAAAGAAAGATTACTTTTTCCTACGGAAAATATTCCGAACCTCGTGAAGGAAAAATGTTTAATAATTGGAATTTGGTTCTCAAATTTGGTATTTGAGACTTATAAAATTTATTGAAATTTGGGAGAGATGAAATATTTTGGACCAATAGGAGGGTGACACGTGTCACCCCCACATGGCCATGTTTGGGCGAGAAAAGGGTGGGCCAAGTGGCCAAGTTGACTTAAGATATTTGTTGATCTCAATCTTGGCCACACATTTGTTTTAATCTCCACCCTTGGTTTCATTATATATCCATATTAGTGCAAGACTTTAACACTTAGAAATTTTTCAAAAAATATTTGTGCACACTAGAGAGGCTCTCGGCCAAACCTAAGGTCCCTAGTAGTATACTAAGCATAAATAACTTCTTAAATCCCGGAAATACTACGTTAATCCGCTAGTCGCACCTTGAAACCCTAAGGTGTTCTTCATATTTTGAGTTGGAACTTGAATAGAAGTTGGTTATGAACTTCTAAGGGTTGCTTGGAGTGGATTGGAACGTAAAGGAAAGGAGCTAAAGTTGCTAAGGATCGACTTTTAGTCTTGGATTATATTTGGACTTATTGAGGTAATGATCTTTGTCTTCCTAATGTAACTGAAGATTACATGTTATAGTAGTTGATAAATGAGCTTGTGATATAAGGAATAAAGATTTATAAGTGTTGGGGAATTTGGAGGGTGAATACCGAAATATGGCATGCCAACCATTGAAGTTGTTAATCAATTTAGTTGTTATAATTGTTATGACGTATTAACATGTTGGAGTAATGACTTGGATTAAAGAATTGAAAGGACTATATTTTGTATTGTTGTTTGATTGGTTGTGCCTTAAATGTGGCGTATTGGTTATTGATTTCGGGCTTTGAAAAAGGTGGAAAAGTACGTAAAAACCGGGGAAGTGCTGTCCACTTTTCCGTAGAATAAGAGACCTTATACTTAGTATTATTCTACCTTAGAAAGCTAGAAGTTGATAGACGTATTATGGTCATTATAGGTTAGACATTCTACGTGCGGAGTATTCAACTTAGCGGGTGGATTAAGCCGAAGAGGTATGTGGAACTTTCCCTATCTTCTTGAGCATGATTCTTATAAATGTATAGTACGGTTGACGTACATGTCTTAAATGAATTCGGTTTCATTTTGGTACCATTGATTTGATTTAAAAAGGTACAAGTTTAGTTGAGTTGGAAAGTTGAACTCACTTGGTTTTTAAATGATGTAAATGCCTCGGTTTTCTAAAAACATAAAGTGTTATAATGACTTTATGAGAAGTTAGTTATAACGACTTTATGGGAAGTTAAAAGATTGGTTTACTTGAATGATTTAAAAGAGAATAAATAATTTGATTTTGAAAGTATACGATACTTGGTTTAAAGAGTATAAGTAACTTGATTTAAAGGTATATGTTACTTGAGTTTGGAAAGTAGAAGTTACTTGGTTTCAAAGCCTTGAAATGAATTTCTAAAGGTGTAGTAACTTGATTTGAAAAATAGACATGCCTTGATACTACGGGTGTTAGTATCTTATGGCTTTTATATGAAAATGGTTCTTTTTAAAGGAATAGAAGTACGTAGTACTTTGGGGTTAAATTCCCGGATTTTACATGATAGTGCCTTAAATTAAATTAATGAGAGTTAAAGATTGCTAACTTGCATATGTTGTTCATGATAGCCGGTAGTGCTAGTGTTATATTATTCATTACGGGGTCAATCCCCGGGTCATTTTGCATTTTGCATTTCTGTGGATTTGCTCCCCACGATGCGAGTATGGTGCATATGCTCATTGCGGGCCCACAGGGTCCATGCGGGTGAAATAGTCCCATGCGGGTGAAATAGTCCCATGCGAGGCAATTTTCCTCATGCGGGTCCACAAGACCTATGCGGGTGAAATAGTCTCAGGAGTAGGATTGCATAATGATATTACGGGTGGGTGGCCCTAGTTTGATCATAAGCTCCCTATTTTTAAATGGAAAGGTTTACTCTTATTTACTCTCATTATTAGTAAGACACAGTGTACTGTTAATTTGGTTATCATACATGTCTCCAGCTTTATTTTAGACTATATGATTTCATTACAATACTTTCAGTTTCATATACTTGGTACATTCTGGTCATAACCCTTCCTTATGCTTATTATTAGCAAAAGTATTTCTATCTTGATTCATAATCATATAGTTTCATGCATGTGTACTACCTGCATTTATCCTTACGACACTTCCTTGACCATTTCCTAACGTCGTTCTCAATTACCCCAACACAATACTTTTCCCACGGTTATCTAAAACTGTAACCTATGGCATGACGATACTGAAGACCTTACCAGTCTCATACCCTTCGTCTAACCACATGGGTACACATAATTCCATAATACGTAAAACTATCCTTTTACGTGGGGGAGGAACTTATCTCTCTTCCAAAATATTAACCATCAAGCGCCACCTTAATATCGTATAAATTTTTAAAACCTACCAACGATGTCTTATGTTTTCCGCAGGCAGCACTCGTACTTATCCTATTCTTTTCTTGAAATTATCCGGAAGGTCGTGGCCCTGACCGCCACACCAAATCAACTCCAAGTACCCCCAAGGGCACTTAACATAAAACTCCTTCAAATTCAAGTATTACTTACCTTCTGCATCAATTTACCTCAAATGAACAAGTCACACGGACTTTGTCACGCCCCGAACCCCGGGCCCGTGACTGGTGCCATACCTGGGCACCCTTCTACCTTAACAACTAAGTAAACTGCGGAAATTAAATAACACCTCTTTTTTTTTTTTTTTTAAAACCAATCGTACGTGCAAGGGCAAAGCCGACAAGGCTGCCATATAAAATACATAACAAAAGACACTACACCGTACGTGACTCCAATCCCACATATGAATACGCACTTAAGAGTTAAATCGAAATATGACGACAAGGCCCCCGCTGCACCCATAATCGCATAAAAGTCCTGCATCGAAAGAACTTATACCAAAAGATAAACTCCAATGAAGGAGCTATCCAAAACTCGAAAGGTGGTCCTACACTGCCGATCACCAAATCAGACCTAAACTCGCGGCATGAACGCACCGGGCGAGGTCAAGACGAAGAATGTACCAAGTATGTGAAGTAAAAATATCAGAATGAAATCATAATCTAAATAAAACAGAGACATGTATGATAGCCAACCAAGACACAACACATAAGCGATAATAAGTCGAGGACGCGTGCCTCAAGTCATTTCTAAAATATAACCACGGGTCTCACGCCCATAATATCAATCATGCCCGTAGGATCCTTCCTCACCGCCATCCATGATATAATATAACACCAATAGGCATACATGAACACCAAGTCCCACTGTGTCCTAAAACCAGACGCCAAGTAGGAAAACGAGCGGTGGTAACGCAGGGTATAATGTCTTGGGGTTTACCCCTCATTTATACTCTTACCCTGGAGAAGGTGGTAAAGCAGGGGGTATAATGTCTTGGGGGTTTACCCCTCACTTATACTCTTACCCTGGAGAAGGTGGTAAAGCAGGGGGTATAATGTCTTGGGGGTTTACCCCTCATTTATACTCTTACCCTGGAGAAGGTGGTAAAGCAGGGGGTATAATGTCTTGGAGGTTTACCCCTCACTTATACTCTTACCCTGGAGAAGGTGGTATAGCGTCTTGGGGGTTTACCCCTCACTTATACTCTTACCCTATCTCAACCGTCCGTCAAACAACACATAAGCACTACCATGTCTTTTATAAAAAATCCGGGAATTTAACCCAAGTACTACAAATAACGGAAGCATACCCGTGGAATCCCACATCACTGTCGGTATGTCCAAGTAACTTACCACAAGACAGCCGGCCCTCTAACCGAGAGTCGCGGCAACGTAATAAAACATAATACTTGCACTCAAAGGCTATCACCAGCACACATAGGCTAATTCTCAATTAACCAAGTCAAAGTACTTATCAAGGCGCACATAGAATAATTCTCAATTAACCAAGCCAAAGTACTTCGTACATACATTCTTTTCAAAAGACTCCTTTTTTATATAAAATCCCAAGATACTAACACCCGTAGTATCAAGGTGTGTCTATTCTTCAAAGTAAGTTACTACACTTTTAGAAACTCATTTCAAAGCTTGAAACCAAGTAACCTCAAATTTTCACAATCTAGGAAACTTATGCCCATTAATCAAAATAGACAACTTTCTTAACCTTCCATAAAGCCGTTATAACCAACTTCCCATAAAGCCGTTATAACCCTTTATGGTTTTAGACATATTCATTTCTTTTATAACCAAGAGACTTATACTAATTAAAACCAAGTATCACATACTTACAAATCAAGTTCTTAACTTTCAAAATACTTCAAGTCTCTTAATATATAGAAAATAAGTTTCTTCTCTTAAATCATGTCATTTATCCTCTTTTAAATCAAATAAGTAAATCACTCCTTTGACTCCCCTAAAGTCATTAATGACCCTTAGGTTTTGGAACTAAGGCACTAGCCAAAAGATTTGGAAACCACTTCCTTTTCAAGACTCCATGTACTTTAAGCAAAAAACTTTCACTCTTAAGAATCCAAACTCCACTAAGGTAATGGATTATACAACTTACAATTTAAACATCAAAGTACAATCAAGGAAGTACATAGAACAAATTCTATACTAGGCAATCCAAGTACAACCAAGGAATGGATCATTTAAGGAGTAGGACATACTTTCTTTATCTTAAGGAATCATGCTAGAAGAGGAGATAGTTCACATACCTTTTCGGCTAAATCCACAAGCTAAGCCGAATACGCCGTACGTAGAATTGTCAACCTATAATGGTCACAACAAGACTATCAACTTCTAGTCTCTAACGTAGAATAATACTAAGTAAGCGGTCTCTAATTCTACGGAAAATCGGGCAGCACTTCCTTTGTTTCTACTCACTTTGCCACCTTTTTCAAGGTCGAATACAATAACCAACACGCCACATTTAAGGCTCCAAACAAAGGGGATTACACGCCTTACAATACGTGTAAAATTCCGCCCCACAATTCATACCAAGTAGTTTAATACTCACTAGCCATTCTCGGCCAACAATAACCAATCAACACTAAGTCTTTTCCAATCCTTTTCCAATTCCAAGTTCTAAGGTCTAACATGTTATATAGTCATAAACAACTTCAAAAACTACAATTTCCTTCTTCCTACAACATGCGACGACTTAAACTAATAATCAACTTGAATTGTAATCTTAAGGCTAAACATGTTAGTTTTCGGATTAGGGTTCCAATAGCCAATATACTTATAAAACTTCATAACATATAACTCATGCTTGCTAATATCCACAACTACAATGATAAGTAAATCTTAATTACTAAAACGACAAGATTATACCTTACAAGCGCTTAAAAATTCCAAGATTCAAAGTCGCGCCTTAGCAATTCTTAGCTCCTTTCCTTAAGTTCCAATCCGCTCCAAGAACTCCTTAGAAGCCTATGAAAAACTCATCATCAAGTTCCAACTTCAAAGTTGAAGAACTCCTTAAGTTTCCGCCTTTGCCTAATACAAACGCTGCTTTTTCAAATCTTTCTATTGAGATATCCTTACAATACCCTTAGGGACATTGGGTTTAAGTCTTGTGAATAATGGATCAAAACTACAAATTTTTCTTGTGAGGAAAGTGTCAAACCCGAGAGGTCTATCTCAAGAACAAGGCTTCTCTAATTTTTTTCTAAGTGTTCAGGAGCTTGTCTTGCACTAGTTGGGTATATAAAACATATTGGAGGGCTTAGATTGACACACTTGTGGGCTAGGATGAAGAACAATTAATGTAAAGCCAAGTGGACAAGTTGACTTGGTCAACAAACTCAAGCTAGCAAGACTTATCTTCCAAGATGGTCAATGACCATTTTACCCTTACACAATTCGACCAAGACCATATGTGGGGGTGCCACGTGTCGCCCTCTCATTCGTCCATAAAATTCCGTAACCCTCGTGGGCCCCACAAAACGTAAAATTCCTCGGGTGGGCCCCACGTGACCAAATCCGTAAAAATAAATTCCATAATGTTAAAAGTTACATAATCCTCAAATAATGCATTTTGAGAATCTAATTCTCCTTAACGAACATTTTTCCTTTCCGACGTCCGGAAGATTTTCTGTCGGAAAAACAATTCTTCCTTTCGTACTAATTTCCAAGTCTTGATTCCTTACGTACATTATCTTATACATGTCCTGGACTTACGGGGTGTAACATTCTTCCCCCCTTAGAAACATTCGTCCCCGAATGTTCTTAGTCGGTTGTCATGCTATACAAACTCCGGCATAAACTCTATACTATGCCTATCAATCAAAACTGCACAAGACCAACGATGCCACACATGGCCACCACATAACATATGTAAACATAACAATGGACCTTCCGTCTGTGGTCCCTTCTCACAAAACTCGAAGGTTACAGTCTTCTCAAACACGGGATCCTTAGAGGTTCATTTCTTTCCTTAATTGTCATACTTTCAAACTTATCTAGTACACGTACAAAATCTCAAATTTTGTTTCTGATCTCCAATCCTTGGAGTTACTATCCAAACTTGGTCATATACTACTAGAATTTCCGCTAAGGCTCCTCTCGGCCCTTACGATCTGGTTCCGGTGGAACGCATCCACGAACTCGTACAAAAGATCAACTAGACTTAGGCCTTGCATCCTCGTGACCCTATCACATAGCGGGACCACTACCAACTGACATCACCCCATTCCATACTATCGGCTGACCCGAAATGAGTCCATAACCCGACTCATCGTCACACTCAACTTCTCATTCTTGGTCTAAAATAAATCTTCTCTCTTACCTCAAGGTACTCCTCACCCTATCCCCCTATTCACTAGAGGTTCGTCACATAAGCCAAAGTATTTCTACTGTACAATCTTCCCTATTGGTCTTACACTGTCATGGGGCAATTACTACGTGTGAACTCTACACAACTATAGTCTCAGTTCACTTACCATTCTTGTCAATATTCTTAACTTCTCACTTTACTAATCAAGGTATCCCTACCTCTGGGGTACTATCACTTTACAACTCTAGCAATAAAGGGAAAACATATACGCTAGGGTAAATTCTGAATCTAACAATGCACGTATGATTCAAAAGAATCGAAGTATACCTGTAACCCTATGCGATGTTGCTTCCTGATCCTGTCCAGTAGTCGCGTCATCTATGCGGTTCGAAGGACCGCCAGAACTATAAACTCCACTCGACTCTACCACTACCGGCCGACATCCAACACCCCGCTCGGGAACGCAACCGTGGAGGAAAGGGAATCAACCATTGGCCTCATAGGCTGAGCCACCTCACCGGTGCTCTTTCTAAAAGGACATACCCTCCGAATATGGCCCGGACGGCCACAACAAAAACAAACACCTGTGCCATAACGGCATTTCCCCGAATGACGCTTACCACATTTGATACACTGAGGAATAGGTGGCCTCGACCGAGAAAGTCCTCTGCTCCTTTGAGAACCTCGACCCCTGGTGTTATACCCCGTATTTCCAGAGTATATACGTAAGGACGTACGTACGAGAATACGACTTTAAAATTGGAAAGGAAGAAAGATGTGATTTTTCGACGGAAAAGTTTCCGGATTTTGTGAAGGAAAAGGTTCGTTAATGGGAATTGGATTCCCAGATTTGGTATTCGGACTTCTTGGAATATTAGAGAATTTTGGAATTTTATTTTCGGAAATGGTCACGTGGGGCCCACGGGAGAAATTTACGGTTTTGTGGGGCCCGCTTTGTTTTTGAGATTTCGCCATTATGGATATTTTCGGAAGATGAAATATTTTGGACGAGTAGGAGGGAGACACGTGTCACCCCCCCTAGGTGGCTCTTGGCCGAAATCCTTGGACAAATGGCAAGACAAGTGGCCTTGTCTTGCAAGATATTTTTAGCTTGGACAAGTGGCTTGTGGGGCCCACACACACTTGTCCCCAATCTCAACCACACACTTGCCTTCATCCTAACCCTTGGTGGTCTTATATATACACCCTTAGTTGATGAAAACTCCCACACTTAACCATTTCAAGACTTGACAAAATACTCTCTCCCTTGAACATTGCTCTCGGCCAAGACCTTGTTCTTGAGCAAAGATTTGTCCAACAATTCATAAAACTCTTAAAGTGTTCTTCCCTAAAGTGTTAGGAAGATTGTGTACCAAGTGTTGGAGAAGATTTCACACCCCTAACCTATTCTTGATGCCTTGGCCGAAAGTTCCAAGTTTGGAACCCTAAGTGTTCTTCACTTTTTGGAGTTGAATCTTGAAGAGGAGTTGGTTAGGAGCTTCTATGGGTTGCTTGTAGTGGATTGGAACGTAAAGATTTGGAGCTAAGACTTGCTTGGAGCGATATTAAGTTCTTGGATAGATTTTGGGCTATTTGAGGTAGTAAATCTTAACATCTTTGTGATTTGGTAATTTTTACATATATTATAAGTATATATGGATTATATAATATATGGAGTAAAGTTTGGAAAGAATGGATCTTGTTAACTTGTTAAAGAAAGGATTGGCCGTTTGCCATTAAAATGGTAAAAACATATCCAACGTATCCAACGTATCTTACTTGTGAAGAAGTAATTAACAAAGTAACTATAACTTATATTAAGAATGGAAATATAAGTTGGATGACTAATGAGTAAGTTGGATAAGTAAAATGGACAAAGTTGGCCAAGGACCCCAACTTAAGGATCAGATTTACTTTGGACAAGATTTACTTTGACCGTATTTACATTTCATTAAGGAAGATTTTTCAATCGCGTTCGCTTTGCGTGTGATCCCCTTTTAATTATTGTATTGTTATGAAGGCGTGATAGTAAACCACGGCACGGTTGGCGCGTAATCCCCTTCTTTTACTTATTGTTGTTATGAAGGCGTGATAGTAAACCGTTACCGTTTGGGCGTGTAATCCCCTTCTTTATGTTGTTTAATTTTTGCGCCTTATATATGGTATATATATTACGGTTATTCGCCTTGGAGAAAGATGGAAAAGTGAGTAAAAGCGGGAGGTGTTTGCTTGAATTTTACGTAGAATATGGAACCGCAAGCGATTAGAAGTTAATAGACGTTTGTGGCCTTATAGGTGGAAGTACTACGAGTAGCGTATTCTACTTGAAGAGTGGAAAAGGCTAGCCGTTACTGATCGTGGAGCGCTTGCTTATTGTCGATAATCGTCGCGAGGTATGTGAACCTCTTCCTATCCTTCTAGCATGATGCTTTGTAAACTATGTAGTACCAGTGACGCATACGTGCTAAATGAGTTGGTTGGTTTAAAACATAGGGTGTTATAATAGCTTTATGGGAAGTTAGTTATAACGACTCTATGTAGGTAAAAGATTGGTTTATTGATTGTAGAAGTTAAGAGACTTGATCTTGAAAGATAAGAGACTTAACTTGTTTTACTTGGTAATTAACATTTTGGTAAAAGTGTTGTGAAACCTCATTCGCGAGTAATGAGTACTTGGTTTTAAAAGAATAATGTTTTATTGATTTCGAAATGAGAATAAGTGTCGAACAAACCACGTAGTCTAATAAAGGAAAGTGTATTGACAAATAACAAATTGTTATTAAAACCAAGAGAAACCTCCATCTGCATGTAAGCTAAGATAAGACAAAATTGTATTACATTTCCTAGATCATGGTCGCCAGAATAAGATTGTTGTAAACAAGAATAAACGGCTCACGACAAGTCATATGTTACTCAATTTTTTTAAAAGAGATTAAGACTATGAGTTATGAAACCTTTCTAAAATGAGAAACTTGAGCATTTGAAATTAGGCAAACTTGAACGTTTGGAAAATAATGTTGTTACTTGATTTTACAAAGGGAAGTATTTTGGTTTACTTAAAAGATAGTCACTCTATTTTATGCTACGTATTATGTGACTTTTGTGAAAGAAACGGATCCTTTAAAAGAGTTAATGACGTAGTACTTTAGGTTAAAACCTGCACTTTGATACGAAATGGAAGTACCTTGAGTTGTGTAACTTGCCTATGCTTGTTGTTGTGTAACTCTATGCTTGTTGTGATAGCCTTTGTTGTGCAAGTGTTGATATCGTGACTGGGAAGGAGTGGATCTTTTATAAAAGTCTAGAAGTATGGTAATTTGCTTGAGCTTGTTTGTGATAGCCGGTTGTGCGTATATTGTTGTTGGTGTCATACGGACATGTCTACACCGGCGCAGAATTCCGGGGCGTGTGGCTACGCGGGTTGATCACCCAAGATTATTGTTGTTAATGTCACGTGGACGTGTCTACACCGGCGCATTCCGGTACGCCACTGGGCATTGTTATTATTGTTGCATCATGGACATGTCTACACCGGCGCAATTCGGCATGCGCCATGATGCGAACATGATTGATGTTGGAGTGAGACCCATAGTTATATTTGAGTGATGACTTGAGGCGTGAGTCCGATCGACATGGTCGCTTATGTGGTGAATCAGTAGTTTGGTTATCATACATGTCTCGCTTTATTTAGACTAGTATGATTTCATTTACGATTTTTACAGCCACATACTTGGTACCGTTGTCGACTCACTCGGGCCGTTCATGCCGCAGTAGAGTACATCTAGTGGATCCTCGCCATAGGATCACAAGCCGGCAGATTGGAAGCTCCGTTTCTCCGAGGCTTATTCTTGGTATGTGTTACCCGAGTTGTAGGTTCTTGTACATTCGTGGTATGGCGCCCTGCCCGTCATGGTTGTTGTAAAGCTTAGAGGGCTGTAGTACTGGTGTGGGCAGGGTTGTAAAAAGGATTAAACTGTCGTTTCATGATATAACCGTAAGGCAACCGCTTTTGGTTGGTTTGCTTTATGATCATATATCTTGTTTCATGTTTATGTTTTATTTTCCGCTGGTTTTCTCGATGTTGTATCACTAGGTGCCCGGTAAGGCACGATCACGCCCGGATCGGTCGTGACAAAAGTGGTATCGTGAGCGCTTAATCCTGAAAGTGTCTACGCACCGTCTAGTAGCAGTCTTGATTATCGATGTCGCACCACATCTATAATCGTGAGGTCGCAGGACATTTAGGATTGGTTTCCATTCTTCTCATTCCGAGATCGTGCCTTAGAGCCGTTGTAAGTTGGACCTCCGACGTATCTCATTTTTACCGCTTATGCCTCCGCGCAGGCAACCCGCCCGTGGCGGCAAGGCAAACAGAGGAGTCATGAGTAGAAATGCAGCCTCACAGAGACCACAAGACTGAGCCTCCACCCTACACCAAGGGCAGGAGTCTGGGTACAAAGAGATGGCGCCATCGCCGTGGTCGTGCCGATATGAGGATAGGCCGGATGCAGCAGCTCCAGCCGGGCACCCGTAGTTCACCCCGAGCGCATACTGAGGCTACGGACTTTCTCGAGTCAGAGCCCGCCGTAGTTCTACTGTCGAGGCCCGAGGATGATCCGCAGGAGTTCATCCGACGCCATACGATCATGAGAGTGATCAAGGCTTCGAGACAGAGTCTGGTCTTAGGTTCGCATCGGCTACGTGATACCGCAATGACCGTTTGATTCGCGGAGTTGTCCCGGAGAGCATGCGCTTCCAGCAGATGGGACGAGTTCTCGAGGCATTCCTCACTCACTTCGCCTCCGCAGATGAGGAGGCACGGGCCGACAGATTTATGATGCTTAGACAGAGAGGGCGTACGGTTCGGGAGTACAACGTGGAGTTTGACTCGCTGGCTCGGTATGTCCCCGCTTTAGTGGCAACCATGGAGGATAGAGTGCACCGCTACGTCGCCGGGCTAGATGATTACTTGACAGAGGCTTGTTCGGGTGTAGCTCTTCACCGGCATGGACATTGCCCGCATGCAGGCTCATGCACTAGGATGTGAGGCACGGAGAGGTCGACGGAATGACCAAGATCAGCAGAAGAGGGCCAGAACAACAGGGTCCTTTGGTGACTTTCGAGGCGGACTAGTTTTGTACCTCCGCCAGAGCAGAGTGGTCCTCCACAACCTTCAGGGCATCCAGAGTATTCGGGAGCGTCGTGGCTCCGCGGTTCAGTTTCTGGAAGTAGGGTGTTGATGCAGCCACCCCTACCTCTGTGGTCGATGTGGTAGACCGCATTTCGGAGTGTCGTGGTGCCAAGGAGCTTGTTATTTTTGGCGCCAGGCCATTTTCAGGAACCGTCCGACTAAGGGTAGCACGGATGTTACGACTCACCTTCGTGATCGATGGTCGCTCATCACCTTCACTAGCTATGCCTGGCAGGCAGATCACACGACCCAACCCGCCCGTGATCGTGCCTTACCCCGCACCCTAGTGATACAACATCGAGAAAATCATGAAATAAAAAAACATGAATTAAGAGACAAGATAAATAAACAGCAACCAAAACAGCTTGCCTTCATCATATATATACATAAATACCAACAGCTTATCCTTTTACAAACCCCGCCACAACAGCTTATGCACTTAAGATTTACAACAACTATGACGGACAGTGGCCCCGCCATACCCTCGAATGTACAAGAACCTACAACTCAGTGGAACACATACCAAAAGATAAGCCTCCGAGAAACGGAGCTTCCCAACACGCTGAATGTGATCCTATAAGCGGGATCGATACGATGTACCTTTACTCGCGCATGAACGCAGCCGAAGGAGGTCGCATAACAGTACCAAGTATGTGAAATCTGTAAGATATCAGAATGAAATCATAATAGTCTATATAAAGTGAGACATGTATGATAACCAAACTACGATTCACAACATAGAAGCGCCATGTCAAGTCGTGACTCACGCCTAAAAGTCATCCTCATGCCCGTGGAACTCCTTCCTCACCGCCAGCCTAGGTACAAATCATGTGATACGTATAATGTGTCTCGGCCCATCTTATGGACCCAATATAGAAAAGGGTGGAATACATTCTGCTCATCCCATGAACCTAGTCGAGTGGAACACATTCCTGATGAACCTGGTAGTCAAGTGAAATACATTCCTGGATGAACCGGCCTCAAGTGAAATACATTCTGATGAACCGGTCCTCAAGTGATATACATTCCTGATAAACCGGAGTCAAGTGATATACATTCCTGATGAACCTGGTCCTCAAGTGAAATACATTCCTGGATGAACCGAATCGTTGATATACATTCCCGGATAAACCGGTAGTCAAGTGATACACATTCCCGGATGAACCGGTAGTCGAGTAGAACACAGTACTTACACAACAAGGCTATCACACGTAACATGATCAAGTTTCATAACAACAAGTATAAGCAAGTTACACACGACTCAAGGTACTTTCATTTTATATCAAAGTCCGGATTTTAACCTTAAAGTACTACGTCCGTTAAATTCCTTTTAAGATCCATTTCTTTTACAACGGTCACCCGATACCCGTAGTATAAAAATAGAGTGACTAACATTGTTAAGTAAACCAAAATGCTTTCCTTTGTAAAATCAAGTAACAACCTTATTTTCCAAACGTTCAAGTTTGCCCAATTTCGAATGCTCAAGTTTCTCATTTTAGAAAAAGGTTTCGTAGTTCATAGTTTTAGTCCTTTAAAACATAATTCTCCTTTAAACGTTTTGAGAAACCTATGTCTTATAAGTGAGTAGGTTATTCTTGTTTATAATCAATCTTATTAAGCAGCCATGATCTAGGAAATGTAATATCATTTTGTCTCATCTTAGCTTCTATGCAGATGGAGGTTTCTACTGGTTTTAATAATACTTCTTTAGTCAATACATTTTCCTTTTATTAACGCTGCAGTGGTTTGTCGATACACATTCTGATTTCCGAAATCAGTAAAAACATTCTTAAGCCGTTATACCTAACTTCCCATAAAGCTAGTATAACTCTTAAGCTTTCAAAACCCAAGTAATACTCATTCTTTCAAAACGATTCATAAATCTTTTGAAATGCTTCAAGTTCTTTATTAACACATATCGCCGCTTATTATTCAAATCGCTACCTTTTAAAACCACAAAGTATGTGCTTATCCACATAAAGCTATTATAACTAACTTCCCATAAAGTCGTTATAACACTTTATGTTTTACATCAATCAAATACATTTAGCACATGCACGCTCACCGCACTACATAGTTCACACATATCATGCTAGAAGAGATAGGAAGAGGTTCACATACCTCGCGACGATTATCGACTAATAGCAAAACGCCCAAGTACCTCAAACCGCTTCGACACTCTCACCAAGAAGATCACTCCACACGCAGCATTACAACCTATAGAGGCCACAAAGCGCCTATTAATACCTTTAGATCCCGACGAGAATATTCTACGTAAAATTCGCAAAGACTCTCCCGCAACAGAAATCTCCTCCTCTATCGAGGCCGCTACCAAGCCAACCAGTGGTTAACACGTCTGACCGACGTACAATTCTACTACACAAAGAATGCTACACAAGTCTACTGAATACACCCTATGTAATTACAGTCGCTTCTTATTTAAATTCAGCTTAAGTCGCAAGACATTGCCGTAAGTATTATTCAGCTTAAGTCAAATGACATTGCCGCACAATTATAATGTTCATTCTATATATAGTATACTTCAACTATATATTCCTACAACATGTAATTTCCAATTACAATAAGGTCAAGATATTTACCTCAATAAGCCCAAAATTATCCAAGTTATAAGTCGCTCCAACAAGGTTTAGCTCCTACTCCGTGGCGCTCCAACGCTCCAAGAAACCCTGTTGTCTACACAACTTCTACTAAATACTTCAACTACGGTGAAGATTTTCCTTGTGGTTTCGCTTAGTACTAAAGGAAGGTATAATAGTATTTTCCAAGCCAGATAAAGGGTACTTTGGAAAGTACTACAAGGTATTTGGCTAAAGTATTTTGGGCATTATAACGATACTAGTAGAATACATTTCTACCAAGTGGTAGTATTTTGACTAGCACAACTAGGCTAGTGGGTTGCTCTCGCCAGAGCCACTAGGCAAGTGGGGGGCTCTCGCCAAGGGCTCTCAAAGGAGGAGTGTGGTGGACGAACTACACAAGGGAGGAGGAAGAGAACTTCAAGACTTAGGAAGATTTTTGGATGAAGAAGTCTTCCAAAGCGGGGTATTTATAGGTCAAGCAAAGGCCAACCAATGGCCAAGATGCATCCATGTATAGCAAGTGTAGGCTAGATTCCCACCATGTGTACCTTATCCATCTACCACACAACTTGCACAAAATATCCTACCAACTAAAGCTCTTTTTCGCCCACCATTACCGCTTCACTCAAGTTAATGCGAGGTGACACATGTCACCCTCCCGCTGGTCCAAAATGTTTCGCCTCGAAAATTCCGCAAAAATTATAAATGACATAGCCGGAAATTCCCTACGAAAGTCGTGGAAAACGCTTCGCCGAAAACGACTCTAACCGTGTTGTGCACAAAAGAATTCGCCAAGCCTAAAGAAGTTCGAAAATTTCTACGCACGCCCCCACGCATACTGAAATACGGTATAACATTCTTCCTCCTTAGAAACATTCGCCCCAATGTTCCTTCTCAAGACGGATAACGGTAAAGTTCTTCTAATAAGTTGCCAACGCCACAACCGCCACTAAACAACATATGCACGCAAATACTTATATCCAAGTCCACGAAAACACCTCTAACATCACAAACTTTTGTCACTTTGCCGAGGTTCTAGTGTCACTCCCGCGACCCAACAAACGGTACGGACGATCGCATGCGATTCCCGAGGTCTAAAATATACATCCTTCGTGACCTTCTCCCTTTACAAGAAATGATCAGATCTTTGCTCGCAATACATGCTCGCTTCTACCCTTACTCGTGACTTCTCTCGAACTCTTGAACTCTTTTAGCATACGCACACACTTTAGTTTCCAAACTTGGAGTCACTACCTCCCAACTTGGTCATCCTACTAGCCTCGATCTTCCTTAAGGCTATTCCCGCCTTCACGATCTACTGGTCGAACGATCCACGAACTCATACGATGGTCATCAAAACTGGCCTAGCACCCGGGTGACCCTACCACCGGCGGACCACCCGTAGTCGACCCTCCTCATTCTGCCACGGGTTGACACGCAACACGCCTCAACCCGACCCTCCACACGCCAACTCTCTTGTTTCGATCCTAACAACCTTGCTAAATCACATCATGAAAGATACCACTTTCATTTACCCAACCTGCAGACTTATCACACAATATCTTCTAGGCATAAAATGCACTGACAAGGATCACTGCAAAATCTTGTACTCAAGACGGCCTTACATCTAAGGTCTCAACTGTAATATTCTAAGGTTCATCATTTTCACCCTCAAAGCTTACCCTTTTTCCCCAACTAGGTTCCTAAATCACATTTTAGCACAAAGCTATCCGAACATAACACTTAACACATTAACATAACATCAAAACATACAAGCCTCTAGATGGTTAAGGATATACCGGCTACCGCCCACTCTAATCGTAAGTCCGCCGCAGGCGCATAATCGCAGGGCGCGGCTTAACCCGCCATCGATCCTAGGGTCGCGCTAAGCCGGTACCTCTCCTATAAGCACGCCTTCGCCACATGGCTCGACGGCCGCAGCAAGCACCAGAAAGACGACATTCCCGATGATGTTTGCCACATCGCACACCGGCGGGACATGAATCCCGCCGCTAGCACTCACGTATACCGTGGAACTGTAAGCCCCGAGCTCACCAGCTCCGAATACCCCGAACGCCCCAAGATCGAGGGGACCACTGCATCGTGGAGGTACATAACTAGATCGCCACGAGGCGGTCCGCCTCGAAAGTTACCAAAGGACCTCGCTGCTCGCCCTCTTCTCGCCGATCTCGCCATTCCGTCGACCTCTCCGTGCCTCACATCCTAGTGCATGAAGCTGCACGCGGCAATGTCCATGCCCTACCAAGAGCTACACCCGCATAAGCCTCGCTAAGTAATCGCCCACCGTGACGAGCGTGTACTGCCTCCATATCCGCTACTACGGGAACATACCGAAGCTAATGAGTCGAACTCACATTGTACTTTCTAACCGCCCGCCCGCCCCGCCTCAACGCCAAAAATTGTTTACCCGAGCCCTCTCATCTGCGAGGCAAGAAATGTGCAAGAAATGCCTCGAGAACTCGCCCCAAATCGCTGAAGTGCATGCTCTTCCCGACAGCCCCACGATCAAACTGGGCCAATCGCAGATCACGCACTGATGCGAACCCAATACCACCGACTCGCTCGAGGCTCGATCACTCTACGATCCGTAGTCGCTTGATAAACTCCCGAGGGTCGCCTCGCCTCGATCCATAGAACACCGGAGGGCTACAACTCGTGAAGTCACGTAGCCTCAAATCGCTCGCCGGTGTACTACGGTGCTATCGGGCCGAATCGCGTGATTCAACTTATCTCATATTCGCCACGACTCGCCAGAATCGCCATCTCTTGTACTTATCTCATCGGGCCCAGCCGCGGACCGAGGCTCGTATCAGAGTCTCAGAACAGCCGCCGCGCTCTAAACTCGCTGGCCGGGCGGCGCGCGAAACCCGCCGCCGGAAGCACTGCTCAGCATCGATCGCTCGCGCTCGCATTCTCTCAGATCTCGCCACGCCTCGATCGCTTTGCCCATCTGGGCTCGCTGCCTTTACGCGAGGCATAATCGTAAAGGAAAGGAATACGCCGTAGGGTCCAATTTATCACACACCTCTAAGGCACGATCTCGTAATGAGAAGGATGGAAACTAATCCTAAATGTCTCGCAGCCTCGACATAGATGTGGTGCACAACACACCGATAATCAAGACTCTACTAGACACGGTCAGACACTTTCCGAGGACTAATCGCTCGATACCACTTTTGTCACGACTAACTCGGCCTGATCGTGCCTACCCCGCACCCTAGTGATACAACATCGAGAAAATCAGCTAAATAAAAAAACATGAATTAAGAGACAAGATAAATAAACAAAGCAACCAAAACAGCTTGCCTTCATCATATATATACATAAATACCCGAATGCTTATCCTTTTTACAAACTCCCGCCACAACAGCATGCACTTCTAAGATTTACAACAACTATGACTTTGACAGTGGCCCCGCCATACCCTCAATGTACAAGAACCTACAACTGTGGAACACATACCAAAAGATAAGCCTCCGAGAAACGGAGCTTCCCAACACGCCGAATGTGATCCTATGTCGGATCGATCGATGCATTTTACTCGCAGATGAACGCACTTCGGCGAGGTCGCATAACAGTACCAAGTATGTGAAATCAGAAGATATCAGAATGAAATCATAATAGTCTATATAAAGCAGAGACATGTATGATAACCAAACTACGCCACAACATAGAAGCTATGTCAAGTCGTGACTCACGCCTAAAAGTCATCCTCATGCCCGTGGAACTCCTTCCTCACCGCCGCGCCTAGGTACAAATCATGTGATACGATAATGTGTCTCGCCCATCTTATGGACCCAATATAGAAAAGGGTGGAATACATTCCTGCTCATCCTACGAACCTAGAGTCGAGTGAATACATTCTGATGAACCAGAGTCAAGTGAAATACATTCCTGATGAACCGGCCTCAAGTGAAATACATTCTGATGAACCGGCCTCAAGTGATATACATTCCGGATAAACCGTAGTCAAGTGATATACATTCGGATGAACCGGTCCTCAAGTGAAATACATTCCTGATGAACCTGCAATCGTGATATACATTCCTGATAAACCTAGAGTCAAGTGATACACATTCTGATGAACCTGTAGTCGAGTAGAACACAAGATTTACACAACAAGGCTATCACACGAACATGATCAAGTTTCATAACAACAAGTATAAGCAAGTTACACACGACTCAAGGTACTTTCATTTTATATCAAAGTCCGATTTTAACCTTAAAGTACTACGTCCGTTAAATTCCTTTTAAGATCCATTTCTTTTACAACGGTCACCCGATACCCGTAGTATAAAAATAGAGTGACTAACATTGTTAAGTAAACCAAAATGCTTTCCTTTGTAAAATCAAGTAACAACCTTATTTTCCAAACGTTCAAGTTTGCCCAATTTCGAATGCTCAAGTTTCTCATTTTAGAAAAAGGTTTCGTAGTTCATAGTTTTAGTCCTTTAAAACATAATTCTCCTTTAAACGTTTTGAGAAACCTATGTCTTATAAGTGAGTAGGTTATTCTTGTTTATAATCAATCTTATTAAGCAGCCATGATCTAGGAAATGTAATATCATTTTGTCTCATCTTAGCTTCTATGCAGATGGAGGTTTCTACTGGTTTTAATAATACTTCTTTAGTCAATACATTTTCCTTTTATTAACGCTGCAGTGGTTTGTCGATACACATTCGATTTCCAAATCAAGAAACATTCTAAGCCGTTATACCTAACTTCCCATAAAGCTAGTATAACTCTTAAGCTTTCAAAACCAGTAATACTCATTCTTTCAAAACGATTCATAAATCTTTTGAAATGCTTCAAGTTCTTTATTAACACATATCAAGCCAGTTATTATTCAAATCAGTTACCTTTTAAAAACCACAAAGTATGTGCTTATCCACATAAAGCTATTATAACCAACTTCCCATAAAGTCGTTATAACACTTTATGTTTTACATCAATCAAATACATTTAGCACATGTACGTCTACCGTACTACATAGTTCACACATATCATGCTAGAAGAGATAGGAAGAGGTTCACATACCTCGCGACGACATCGACTAATAGCAAAACGCCCAAGTACCTCAAACCGCTTCGCGACACTCTCACCAAGAAGATCACTCCACACGCAAGATTACAACCTATAGAGGCCACAAAGCGCCTATTAATACCTTTAGATCCCGACGTAGAATATTCTACGTAAAATTCGCAAAGACTCTCCCCGCAACAACAGAATCTCTCCTCTATCGAGGCCGCCACCAAGCCAACCAGTGGGGTTAACACGTCTGACCGACGTACAATTCTACTACACAAAGAATGCTACACAAGTCTATCGTAATACACCCTATGTAATTACAGCTTCTCTTATTTAAATTCAGCTTAAGTCGCAAGACATTGCTGTAAGTATTATTCAGCTTAAGTCAAAAGACATTGCCGCACAATTATAATGTTCGCCTCTATATATAGTATACTTCAACTATATATTCCTACAACATGTAATTTCCAATTACAATAAGGTCAAGATATTTACCTCAATAAGCCCAAAATTATCCAAGTTATAAGTCGCCCCAACAAGGTTTAGCTCCTACTCCGTGGCGCCCAAAACGCTCCAAGAAACCCTTAGAAGTGTCTACACAACTTCTACTAAATACTTCAACTACGGTGAAGATTTTCCTTAGGTTTCGCTTAGTGGCTAAAGGAAGGTATAATAGTATTTTCCAAGCCAGATAAAGTGGTACTTTGGAAAGTACTACAAGGTATTTGGCTAAAGTATTTTGGGCATTATAACGATACTAGTAGAATACATTTCTACCAAGGGGGTAGTATTTTGACTAGCACAACTAGGCAGTGGGGTTGCTCTCGCCAGAGCCACTAGGCAAGTGGGGGGCTCTCCAAGGGCTCTCAAAGGGGGTGTGGTGGACGAACTACACAAGGGAGAGGAAGAGAACTTCAAGACTTAGGAAGATTTTTGGATGAAGAAGTCTTCCAAAGGGTGGTATTTATAGGTCAAGCAAAGGCCAACCAATGGCCACGATGCATCCAAGTGTATAGCACGTGTAGGGCTAGATTGCCACCATCTGTACCATATCCATCTACCACACAACTGGCACAAAATATCGTACCTACTATAGCTCTCTTTTCGCCCACCATTACCGCTTCACTCATGTTAATGCAGGTGACACATGTCACCCTCCCGCTGGTCCAAAATGTTTCGCCTCTCGGAAAATTCCGCAAAAATTATAAATGACATAGCCGAAATTCCCTACGAAAGTCGTGGAAAACGCTTTAAAAACGACTCTAACCGTGTTGTGCACAAAAGAATTCGCCGCCTCAAAGAAGTTCGAAATTTCTACGCACGCCCCCACGCATACTGAAATACGGTATAACAAGGATCGTGATTAGAAAAGCGAGAGACAGTATATCCTTAACCTCTGTAGTTTTGTACGCTTGTTATGATGATGTGTTTAGTGTTATGTTCGGATAGCTTTGTGCTAAAATGTGATTTAGAAAACCGTTAGTGTAGAAGGGTAAGCTCGGGCATGGTAAGTGTGAACCTTAGACTATTTCACGATTGAGACCTTAGAGGTAAGGTCGCCTTGTGTAAAAGATTTATTCTATGTTTGACCTTTATCGAGCTGTAGTTTACGTGGAGTTATTGTGGGAATTCTGGGTCAGGTAAAATGGAAGTGGTAGCTTTCATGACTTGAATAGGTAAGATTGTTCCGATCGTGGAACAAGAGTGTGGCGCGTGGTGGGGTCGCCGAGGACCATTCGCGTCAACCCGCATCCCGCCATGCGCTGGTCGCCGGCGTGGTCCCGCCAGTGGTAGGTCACGAGGATGCTAGGCCCGAGTTTAGTTAACCATCGTATGAGTTCGTGGACGCGTCGACCATAATCGTTCGTGAAGGCCGAGGATGGCCTTGGCGAAAAGTGAAGCTAGTAAGATGACCAAGTTCGAGGTAGCGACCACGCTTTGAGAATCAAGCGATGACTGAAGTATGGCACGTCCTGAGAGACACTAGAACCTCAGGGATCGCATGCAGTTCGGTACCATTTGTTGGGTCGCCGGAGTGACACTAGAACCTCGCGGCAAAGTGACAAAAGTGGTATCGCACGACGAGTAAGGAAGGAAGAGAACGTGTGTTATTTCGTGGCCGAGCCGCGCGCTGCAACTTGTTGTAGGAACTTTATTGTTATCCGATTGAGAAGGAACATTCGGGACGAATGTTTCTAAGGAGGGGAGAATGTTATACCCCGTATTTCCAGAGTATATACGTAAGGACGTACGTACGAGAATACGACTTTAAAATTGGAAAGGAAGAAAGATGTGATTTTTCGACGGAAAAGTTTCCGGATTTTGTGAAGGAAAAAGGTTCGTTAATGGGAATTGGATTCCCATTTGGTATTCGACTTCTTGGAATATTAGAGAATTTTGGAATTTTATTTTCTGAATGGTCACTGGGCCCACGGGAGAAATTTACGGTTTTGTGGGGCCCGCTTTGTTTTTGAGATTTTGGCCATTATGGATATTTTCGGAAGATGAAATATTTTGGACGAGTAGGAGGGCGACATGTGTCACCCCCCTAGGTGGCCCTTGGCCGAAATCCTGACAAATGGCAAGACAAGTGGCCTTGTCTCAAGATATTTTTAGCTTGGACAAGTGGCTTGTGGGGCCCACACACACTTGTCCCCAATCTCAACCACACACTTGCCTTCATCCTAACCCTTGGTGGTCTTATATATACACCCTTAGTTGATGAAAACTCCCACACTTAACCATTTCAAGACTTGACAAAATACTCTCTCCTTCAACATCGCTTCCTGCCAAGACCTTGTTCTTGAGCAAAGATTTGTCCAACAATTCTTAAAACTCTTAAGTGTTCTTCCCTAAAGTGTTAGGAAGATTTTGTACCAAGTGTTGAGAAGATTTCACACCCCTAACCTATTCTGATGCCTTGGCCGAAAGTTCCAAGTTTGGAACCCTAAGTGTTCTTCACTTTTGGAGTCAATCTTGAAGAGGAGTTGGTTAGAGCTTCTATGGTTGCTTGTAGCGATTGGAACGTAAAGATTTGGAGCTAAGACTTGCTTGGAGCGATATTAAGTTCTTGGATAGATTTTGGGCTATTTGAGGTAGTAAATCTTAACCTCTTTGTGATTTGGTAATTTTTACATATATTATAAGTATATATGGATTATATAATATATGGAGTAAAGTTTGGAAAGAATGGATCTTGTTAAATTGTTAAAGAAAGGATTGGTCGCTTGCCATTAAAATGGTAAAACATATCCAACGATTCAACGATCTTACTTGTGAAGAAGTAATTAACAAAGTAACTATAACTTATATTAAGAATGGAAATATAAGTTGGATGACTAATGAGTAAGTTGGATAAGTAAATGGACAAAGTCGCCAAGGACCCCAACTTAAGGATCAGATTTACTTTGGACAAGATTTACTTTGGATCAGATTTACATCGACCAGATTTACATTTCAAGCGGGGAAGATTTTTCAATCGCGTCGCTTTAGGCGTGTGATCCCCTTTTTAATTATTGTATTGTTATGAAGGCGTGATAGTAAACCGCGCACGGCCGTCGTAATCCCCTTCTTTTACTTATTGTTGTTATGGCGTGATAGTAAACCGCTGCTACCGTTGGGCGTGTAATCCCCTTCTTTATGTTGTTTAATTTTTGCGCTTATATATGGTATATATATTACGTTATTCGCCTGAGAAAGATGGAAAAGTGAGTAAAACGGGGAGGTGCGAATTTTCAGAGAATATGGAACCGCAAGTTAGAAGTTAATAGACGCCAGGCCTTATAGGTGGAAGTACTACGAGTAGCGTATTCTACTTGAAGAGTGGAAAAGGCTAGCCGTTACGATCGCGAGCGCTTTTGCTTATTGTCGATAATCGTCGCGAGGTATGCGAACCTCTTCCTATCCTTCTAGCATGATGCTTTGTAAACTATGTAGTACTGTAGACGCATACGTGCTAAACGAGTTGGTTGGTTTAAAACATGTGGTGTTATAATAGCTTTATGGGAAGTTAGTTATAACGACTTCATGTAGGTAAAAGATTGGTTTATTGATTGTAGAAGTTAAGAGACTTGATCTTGAAAGATAAGAGACTTAACTTGTTTTACTTCGTAATTAACATTTTGTTAAAAGTGTTGTGAAACCTCATTCATGAGTAATGAGTACTTGATTTTAAAAAGAATAATGTTTTATTGATTTCGAATCGAGAATAAGTGTTTAACAAACCACAGCCGCTTAATAAAGGAAAGTGTATCGACAAATAACAAATTGTTATTAAAACCAGAGAAACCTCCATCCGCATAAGCTAAGATAAGACAAAATTGTATTACATTTCCTAGATCATGGTCATGTAACAAGATTGTTGTAAACAAGAATAAACGGCTCACGACAAGACATATGTTACTCAATTGTTTTAAAAGAGATTAAGACTATGAGTTATGAAACCTTTCTAAAATGAGAAACTTGAGCATTTGAAATTAGGCAAACTTGAACGCTTGGAAAATAATGTTGTTACTTGATTTTACAAAGGGAAGTATTTTGGTTTACTTAAAAGATAGTCACTCTATTTTATGCTACTGTATTATGTGACTTTTGTGAAAGAAACGGATCCTTTAAAAGAGTTAATGTGACGAGTACTTTAGGTTAAAACCCGCACTTTGATACGAAATGGAAGTACTCGAGTCAGGTGTAACTTTCCTATGCTTGTTGTTGTGTAACTCGCCTATGCTTGTTGTGATAGCCTTTGTTGTGCAAGTGTTGATATCGTGACTTCGGGAAGGAGTGGATCTTTTATAAAAGTCTAGAAGTATGGTAATTTGCTTGAGCTTGTTTGTGATAGCCCGTTGTGCGGTATATTGTTGTTGGTGTCACATGGACACGTCTACACCGATGCAGAATTCCGGGGCAGGGCTACGCGCGGGTTGATCACCCAAGATATTGTTGTTAACGTCATATGGACGGTCTACACCGCGCAGACCGGCACGTGGCCACGGGCATTGTTATTATTGTTGCATCACGGACATGCCTACACCGGCGCAATTCCGGCACGCGCCACGACGCGAACATGATTGATGCTGCGGTGAGACCCATAGTTATATTTGAGTGACGACTTGAGGCGTGAGTCCCCGATCGACATGATCGCTTATGTGGTGAATCAGAGTTTGGTTATCATACATGTCTCCGCTTTATTTAGACTAGTATGATTTCATTTACATTTTTTTTTTTCACATACTGTACTGTCAGATCGACCTCCTTCGGCTGCGCTCATGCCGCAGTAGAGTACATGCAGTAGTGGATCCTCGCCATGTGATCACAGCCAACAGATTGGGAAGCTCCGCTTTCTCCGAGGCTTATTCTTTGCATGTGTTCCCCGAGTCAGGTTCTGTACATTCGTGGTACGGGCCCCGCCCCGCCACGGTTGTTGTAAATCTTAGGTCCGTAGTACCGCTGCGGGTAGGGTTGTAAAAAGGATTAAACTATTCGTTTCATGTATATAACCGTAAGGCAACCGCTTTTGGTCAGCTTGCTTTATGATCATATATCTTGTTTCATGTTTATGTTTTATTTTCCGCTGGTTTTCTCGATGTTGTATCACTAGGGTGCCCGGTAAGGCACCAATACGCCCGGATCGTCGTGACACCGAGCTTGGACCGACTCCTAAATACTCGGGTCCAATATCCCACCCGTGGAACTGCGGGGGTATGTACGGGTAGGTCGACGAATATCTCACTCGGCCGAGGTTGCTCGTCCAAAAACTCACCGGATAACTAACCCGCCTAGCCCACTTACGCCGATCTCCGCTGCCTCTACCCTCAGACACCTGCTTGTACCGCCAAATAACCTCCTCACTGATGAAATTGTAGCACCGCTATCTTGGTCAATAACATAACCGCTTCCTCATGACTCCTATAGTCTTCTCCTAATTGAGAAATCGAGGCGCTGTGCCAGGCCCCAAAACTCGCGCAGGTTAACTCGCCGATCGCGAACAACATCCAGATACCCCGGCATAAGCCCTATCAACTTTCTCGAGTCCGACTAGTAGCTCTCGCTACTCATTTGCCCTTCTCAGGCGGCCGTTCTCCTCGAGGCATAATCAGAATACAAAAATTGTGTCGAGAGGAATTATCTTACTAACACACTTCTATGGCACGATCTTAGAGCGAGAAGAATAGAAACCAACTCCTAAATGTCCCGTAGCCTCTCGCATATGGGGCGCGCAACACACCGATAATCATGTCACACCAACCCCGCTCGCGGATCGTGCCCTACCGCACCCTTCTACCTTAACAATACAAGTAAGCCATGAATCAAATAACACCTCTTTTTTTTAAAACAAACGACGCAAGTGGCAAAGCCGATGCGCTGCCATATATACATAAACTAAAGACACTACACCGCATACGAGTCCAATCCCACATATGAATACGCACTTCTGCGAGTTAAATCAACTACGACGACAAGGCCCCGCCGCATCTAAAACTATACAAAGCATGCATCAAGAACATATAACAAAGATAAACTCCTAATGAAGGAGCTTATCCAAAACCCCGAGCAGATCCTACACTGCCGATCACCGAATCAAGACTCTAAACTCGCAGATTAACGCACTTCAAGGAGGTCAAGACGTAAGAATCGCACTAAGCATGTGAATAAGTACTGTAATAAAATCATAGCATTTAAATAACACAGAGACATGTATGATATCCAACCTACAAGATATAACACATAAGCAAATATATCAAGTCGTGACGCAGCCCTCAAAGTCATTACTCAATATAACCATGGGTCTCACGCCCATAATATCAATCACGCCCGTGGAATCCTTCCTCATCGCCGCCCATGATGTAATAACACCAATAAGGATACATGAACACCAAGTCCCACCTGTGTCCTCAATACTCGTGGTCCCATGCCCTAATCCCACCTCGTAAAAAGCACGACCATAGGTAACACAAACAACCGGGACATATATGATAATCAAAATACAACACATTGTGCCTTACTAACAATGAGAGTAAACAGAGTATCCTTACAATATAAACTAGAAGCTCATTATCAAGCAGACCATCCGCCCGCAGATCATTTAGCAATCCTATTCCTGGACTATTTCACCCGTGATAGGTCGCGCTGGACCCGCGTGAGGTATTCCTCGTGATAGGTCGGACCCGCCCGCACGGGACTATTTCACCCGCATAAGCCCTTTCTGACCCGCATGAGGTATTCCTCGCATAGGACTATTTCACCCGCATAAGCCCTTACGACTCGCACGAGGTATTCTCGCGATAGGTCGGACCCGCCCGCACGGGACTATTTCACCCGCATAAGCCCCACTGACTCGCATTAGGTATTCCTAGCATCGTGGGTAGCAAATCCACGGAATTACGCAATGCCACAAACCCGGAATGACCCAAACGATCGATATACCAATAGCACACAACCGCTATTTCCAAAGACACATAGGAAATTCTCAATTAACAAGCCCAAGTACTTATCACGGCATACTTAGACAAATTCTCAATTTATCAAGCCAAAGTACTAATCAAGGCATACATAGAATAATTCTCTTTAACAAGCCAAAGTACTTATCAAGGCACACTTAGAATAATTCTCTTTAACAAGCCAAAGTACTTATCAAGGCACACTTAGAATAATTCTCTTTAACAACCCAAACTCATTATCAAGGCACACTTAGACAAATCCTCAATTTATCAAGCCAAAGTACTAATTAAGTTATACATAGAATAATTCTCTTTAACAAGCCAAAGTACTTATCAAGGCACACTTAGACAAATCCTCAATTTATCAAGCCAAAGTACTAACTGTTATACATAGAATAATTCTCTTTAACAAGCCAAAGTACTTATCAAGGCACACTTAGACAAATCCTCAATTTATCAAGCCAAAGTACTAATCAAGTTATACATAGAATAATTCTCTTTAACAAGCCAAAGTACTACGCACGCATATCCCTTTATAAAAGACTCATTTCTACGTAAAGCCCCAAGATACTAAGACCGTAGTATCAAGGCGTGTCTATTTTTCAAAGTAAGTTACTACACTTTTAGAAAACTCATTTCAAAGCTTGAAATCAAGTAACTCCAAATTTTCACAATCTCGGCAACTTATGCCGATTTAATCAAAATAGACAACTTTCTAAACCTTCCATAAAGCCGTTATATCCAACTTCCCATAAAGCCGTTATAACCCTTTACGGTTTTAGACGATCAATTCCTTCAAGAACCAAGAGACTTATACTATTAAAACCAAGTATCACATACTTACAAATCAAGTTCTCAACTTTCAAAATACTTCAAGTCTCTTAATAGTTAGAAAACAAGTTTTCTTCTACTTTTAAACCTCAAGTAACTTCACCCTTAACGCAAGTTACTTCTCTTAAATCATGTCATTTCTCCTCTTTAAATCAAATAAGTAAATCACTCCTTTGACTTCTAAAGTCATTATAATGACCTTTAGGTTTTAGAACTAAGGCACTAGCCAAAAGATTTGGAAACCACTTCCTTTTCAAGTCTCTATGTACTTTAAGAAAATACCTTCACTTTTAAGAATCCAAACTTCCTAAGAAAACGGATTATACTACTTACAATTTAAACATCAAAGTACACTCAAGGAAGTACATAGAACAAATTCTATTTTAGGCAATCCAAATACAAGCAAGGAATGGATCATTCATGAGTAGAACTTACTTTCTTTATTCTAAGGAATCATGCTAGAAGGAGATAGTTCACATACCTTTCTACTAATATCCACAAGCTAAGCCGAATATGCCGCACGAGAAGTTGTCAACCTATAATGGTCACAACAAGACTATCAACTTCTAGTCTCTACGAGAATAATACTAAGTATACGGCCTCTAATTCTACGGAAAATCTGCAAAGACCTCCTTTGTTTCTACTTACTTTGTCACCTTTTCAAGGATCTAATACAATAACCAGCAAGCCACATTTAAGGCACCAAACAACAACCAAACAGGGATTACACGCCTTACAATACGTAAAATTTCGCCCCACAATTCATAATAAATAGTGAATATGCCAAAGCCATTCTACCAACCTCTAGAACAACACTAAGTCTTTTTCAATCCTTCATAATTCCAAGTTCTAAGGTCTAACATGTTATATAGTCTAAACAACTTCAACAACTACAATTTCCTTCTTTAAACAACATGCGACGCTTTAGACTAATAATCGACTAGAATTGAAATCTTAAAGTTAGACATGCTAGATTTCTGATTAGGTTCCAATAGCCAATAAACATATCAAACTTCATACTATATAACTCATGCCATAAAACCATAGCTACAATGATAAGTAAACCTTAATTGCTACAACGACAAGAATATACCTTTAAAGCCCTTAAAGTTTCCAAGATTCCAAAGTCGCGCTTAGCAATTCTTAGCTCCTTTCCTTAGGTTCCAATCCGCCCAAGCACTCCTGTAGGCCTACAAGTTAACCCATCTTCAAGTTCCAACTTCAAAGTCAAGAACTCCCTTAGTTTCCGCCTTGCGACTAACGTAAAAATAGGTTTTTTCCAAATCTTTCTATCGAGATATCCTTACAATACCCTAGGGACATCAAGTTAAAGTCTTGTGGCTAATGGATGAAAACTATAAAATTTTTGGGAAATTACACTAAGCCGAGAGCTTTCAAGAACACAAGGTCTTCTAATTTCTAAGTGTTAAAATGAGCTAGTCTTGCTACTAGTTAGTATATAACACATATCGAGGGCTTAGACTTAAACAAATGTGAGGCTAAGATTAAAATCACATGGATCAAGCTTACGTGGCAAGTCGACTAGTCAATTATGTCAAGCTTCAAGACTTATCTTCCAAGATGTTCAATGACCATATTACCCTCCTCTAATTCGACCAAGACCACTTATGGGGTGCCACGTGTCGCCTCTCATTCGCTCATAAAATTCAGAACCCTCATGGCCCCACAAAAATGTAAAATTTCTCAAAGGGCCCCACATGACCAAATCAGAAAATAAATTTCCATATTATTTATAAGTTCCATACTCTTCAAATAATGCATTTTGAGAATCCAATTCTCAATAACTAACATTTTTCCTTTCCGACCTTCTAAGATTTTCCGTCTAAAAACAATTCTTCCTTTCGTACTAATTTCCAAGTATTGTTTCCTACGCATATCTCTCTTATACATGTCCTCGACTTACTGGTGTAACATTCTTCCCTTAGAAACATTCGCCCCGAATGTTCTTAGTCGTTGACAAGCTATACACACTCCTACACAATCTCTATACTATGCCTATCGATCAAAACCGCACAAGACCAACGATGCCACACACGGCCACCACAACATACGAACATAACAATGGACCTTCCGTCCACACCCTTCTCACAAAACTCGAAGGTTACGCTTTTCCCAAAACACGGATCCTTAGAGGTTCCTTTCTTTCCTTACTAGTCATACTTTCTCGCATTTTCAAACTTATCTAGTACACGCATAAAATCTCAATATCGCTTCGTTTCTCCACTGGAGTTACTAATCAAACCCGCCATTAAGCTACTTGAATTTCCGCTAAGGCTCTTCTCGTCCTTACGACTCTAGTTCGGAACGCGCCCACAAACTCGCATAACGACATTAACCAAACTTGGGCCTGCATCCCCAGACCCTATCACATAACTGACTATTTCTAATCGACATCACCCGATTCCATACTATCGGTTGACCCGAAATGAGTCTATAACCCGACTCATCGCCACACTTAACTTCTCGCTCTTAGTCCGAATAAATCTCTCTTATCTCAAGGTACTTCTTACCCTATCCCCTATTCACTAGAGGTTCGCCACATAAGCCAAAGTATTTCTACTGCATAATCTTCCCTATCGGGTCTTACATCACATGGGTAATTACAACTTGTGAACTTTATACAACTATAGTCTCGGCCACCTATCATTCTTGTCAACATTCTTACTTCTCACTTACTAATCAAAGTATCCCTACCGGGTACTATCACTTACAACCGCTAGCACCGCTTATCTTGGTCAATAACACAACGCTTTCTCACGACTCCTATAGTCTTCTCCTAACCGAAACCGAGGCTCGTGTCGGGCCTCAAAACTCGCACAAGAACTCGCCGATCGCGAACAACATCCGCAGTACTCGGCATAAGCCCTATCAACTCTCTCGAGTCCGACTAGTAGCTCTCGCTACTCCTTTGCCCTTCTCGCGGCCGTTCTCCTCGAGGCATATCAGAACACAACAATACGCCGAGAGGAATTTTCTTACTAACACAAATCTATGGCACGATCTTAGAGTGAAAAGAATAGATCCAACTCCTAAATGTATCAGAGCCTCGCTTATGGGTGTGCGCGCAACACACGGATAATCTAGACTTACTAGACACGGTCAGACATTCCGAGGACCGATCGCTTCGATACCACTCACAACTCAACCTCGCTCGCGATCGTGCCCTACCCTGGCACCCGCCTACCTTAACAATACAAGTAAGTCATGAATCAAATAAAACCTCTTTTTTTTTTAAAACAAACGACGCGTGCGGCAAAGCCGAAGGCTGCCATATATACATAAACTAAAGACACTACACCGCATACGAGTCCAATCTCACATATGAATACGCACTTCAGAGTTAAATCGAACTATGACGACGAGGCCCCGCTGCATCTAAAACTATACAAAGCATGTATCAAGGACATATACCAAAGATAAACTCCTAATAAGGAGCTTATCCAAAACCCCGAGCAGATCCTACACTGCCGATCACCGAATCATGCATCTAAACTCGCAGATGAACGCACTCAAGGCGAGGTCAAGACGGCAACGTACTAAGTATGCGAACATGAAGTACCGTAATAAAATCATAGCATTTAAATAACACAGAGACATGTATGATATCCAACCTACAATACATAACACATAAGCAAATATATCAAGTCGTGGACGCAGACTCAAAGTCATTACTCAATATAACCACGGGTCTCACGCCCATAATATCAATCATGCCTGTGGAATCCTTCCTCACCGCAGCCCATGATGTAATAACACCAATAAGGATACATGAACACCAAGTCCCACCGTGTCCTCAATACCTCGTCCCATGCCCCTAATCCCACCTCAGAAAAGCACGACCATTGGGTAACACAAACAACCGGGACATATATGATAATCAAAATACAACACATTGTGCCTTACTAACAATGAGAGTAAACAAAGAGTATCCTTACAATATAAACTAGGAAGCTCATGATCGCAGACCATCCGCCCGCAGATCATTTAGCAATCCTATTCCCGAGACTATTTCACCCGCATAGGTCGCGCTGACTCGCGAGGTATTCTCGTGATAGGCTGGACCCGCCCGCACGGGACTATTTCACCCGCATAAGCCCTTTCGACCCGCATGAGGTATTCCTCGCATAGGACTATTTCACCCGCATAAGCCCTTACGACTGCATTTAGGTATTCCTCGATAGGTCGGACCCGCCCGCACGGGACTATTTCACCCGCATAAGCCCCACTGACCGCACGAGGTATTCCTCGCATCGTGGGTAGCAAATCCACTAATTACGCAATGCCACAAACCCGGAATGACCAAACGACCGATATACCAATAGCACACAACCGCTATTTCAAAGACACATAGGAAATTCTCAATTAACAAGCCCAAGTACTTATCACTGATACTTAGACAAATTCTCAATTTATCAAGCCAAAGTACTAATCAAGGCATACATAGAATAATTCTCTTTAACAAGCCAAAGTACTTATCAAGGCACACTTAGAATAATTCTCTTTAACAAGCCAAAGTACTTATCAAGGCACACTTAGAATAATTCTCTTTTAACAAGCCAAAGTATTTATCAAGGCACACTTAGACAAATCCTCAATTTATCAAGCCAAAGTACTAATTAAGTTATACATAGAATAATTCTCTTTTAACAAGCCAAAGTACTTATCAAGGCACACTTAGACAAATCCTCAATTTATCAAGCCAAAGTACTAATCAAGTTATACATAGAATAATTCTCTTTTAACAAGCCAAAGTACTTATCAAGGCACACTTAGACAAATCCTAAATTTATCAAGCCAAAGTACTAATCAAGTTATACATAGAATAATTCTCTTTTAACAAGCCAAAGTACTACGTACGTACATTCCTTTATAAAAGTCTCCTTTCTATGTAAAGCCCCAAGATACTAACACCCGTAGTATCAAGGCGTGTCTATTTTTCAAAGTAAGTTACTACACTTTTAGAAAACTCATTTCAAAGCTTGAAATCAAGTAACTCCAAATTTTCACAATCTAGGCAACTTATGCCGATTTAATCAAAATAGACAACTTTCTAAACCTTCCATAAAGCCGTTATAACCAACTTCCCATAAAGCCGTTATAACCCTTTATGGTTTTAGACGATCCATTCCTTCAAGAACCAAGAGACTTATACTATTAATACCAATTATCACATACTTACAAATCAAGTTCTCAACTTTCAAAATACTTCAAGTCTCTTAATAGTTAGAAAACAAGTTTTCTTCTACTTTTTAAACCTCAAGTAACTTCACCCTTAACGCAAGTTACTTCTCTTAAATCATGTCATTTCTCCTCTTTAAATCAAATAAGTAAATAACTCCTTTGACTTCTAAAGTCATTATAATGACCTTTAGGTTTTAGAACTAAGGCACTAGCCAAAAGATTTGGAAACCACTTCCTTTTCAAGTCTCTATGTACTTTAAGAAAATACCTTCACTTTTAAGAATCCAAACTTCCTAAGAAAATGGATTATACTACTTACAATTTAAACATCAAAGTACACTCAAGGAAGTACATAGAACAAATTCTATTTTAGGCAATCCAAATACAAGCAAGGAACGGATCATTCATGAGTAGAACTTACTTTCTTTATTCTAAGGAATCATGCTAGAAGGAGATAGTTCACATACCTTTCGCTAATATCCACAAGCTGCCGAATACGCCGCACGTAGAAGTGTCAACCTATAATGGTCACAACAAGACTATCAACTTCTAGTCTCTACGAGAATAATACTAAGTATACTGCCTCTAATTCTACGGAAAATCTGGCAAAGACCTCCTTTGTTTCTACTTACTTTGCCACCCTTTTCAAGGCCGAATACAATAACCAACAAGCCACATTTAAGGCTCCAAACAACAACCAAACAGGGATTACACGCCTACAATACGTGTAAAATTCCGCCCACAATTCATACGAAATAATGAATACGCCAAAAGCCATTCTCTACCAACCTCTAACAACACTAAGTCTTTTCAATCCTTCTTACAATTCCAAGTTCTAAGGTCTAACATGTTATATAGTCTAAACAACTTCAACAACTACAATTTCCTTCTTTAAACAACATGCGACGCTTAGACTAATAATCGACTAGAATTGAAATCTTAAAGTTAGACATGCTAGATTTCTGATTAGGTTCCAATAGCCAATAAACATATCAAACTTCATACTATATAACTCATGCTTGCTAAAACCATAGCTACAATGATAAGTAAACCTTAATTGCTACAACGACAAGAATATACCTTTAAAGCCCTTACAATTTCCAAGATTCCAAAGTCGCGCTTAGAAATTCTTAGCTCTTTTCCTTAGGTTCCAATCTGCCCAAGCACTCTCAGAGGCCCATGAAGAACCCATCTTCAAGTTCCAACTTCAAAGTCAAGAACTCCCTTAGTTTCCGCTTCATACTAACGTAAAAATACGCTTTTTCCAAATCTTTCTATCGAGATATCCTTACAATACCCCTAGTGACATCAAGTTAAAGTATCAGGCTAATGGATCAAAACTATAAAAATTTTTGTGGGAAATTACACTAAGTCGAGCTTTCAAGAACACAAGGTCTTCTAATTTCTCTAAGTGTTAAAATGAGCTAGTCTTGCTACTAGTTAGTATATAACACATATCGAGGGCTTAGACTTAAACAAATGCGAGGCTAGGATTAAAATCACACGGATCGCTTACGTGGCAAGTCGACTAGTCAATTATGTCAAGCTTCAAGACTTATCTTCCAAGATGTTCAATGACCATATTACCCTCCTCTAATTCGACCAAGACCACTTACGGGGTGCCACGTGTCGCCTCTCATTCGTCCATAAAATTCAGACCTCATGGGCCCCACAAAATGTAAAATTTCTGTGGCCCCATACATGACCAAACAGAAAATAAATTTCCATATTATTTATAAGTTCCATACTCTTCAAATAATGCATTTTGAGAATCCAATTCTCAATAACGAACATTTTTCCTTTCCGACCTTCTAAGATTTTCCGTCAAAACAATTCTTCCTTTCATACTAATTTCCAAGTCTTGTTTCCTTACGCATATTCTCTTATACATGTCCTGACTTACTGGTGTAACATCAAGACTTACTAGACACGGCCCAGAGACATTCCGAGGACCGATCGCCTGATACCACTGTCACGCCCAACCCCGCTCGCGGATCGTGCCCTACCTGGGCACCCTACTACAATAACAACTAAGTAAACTTCGGAAATTAAATAACACCTCTTTTTTTTAAACCAATCGTACGTGCAAGGGCAAAGCCGACAAGGCTGCCATATAATATACATAACAAAAGACACTACACCGTACGTGACTCTAATCCCACATACGAATACGCACTCTAAGAGTTAAATCGAATATGACGGACAAGGCCCCGCCAGACCCATAATCGCATAAAGCCTGCATGTAAAGAACTTATACAAAAAAGATAAACTCCCAACGTAAGGAGCTATCCAAAACTCGAGCAGGTCCTACACTGCCGATCACCAAATCAAGACTAAACTCGCAGATGAACGCACTTCGGGCGAGGTCAAGACGGGCATGTACCAAGTATGTGAATCAAAAATACCAGAATGAAATCATAACATAAACAAAACAGAGATATGTATGATAGCCAACCAAGATAATAACACATAAGCAAATATAATAAGTCGTGACGATGCCTCAAGTCATTTCTAAAATATAACCACGGGTCTCACGCCCATAATATCAATCATGCCCGGGATCCTTCCTCACCGCCAGCCCATGATATAATATAACACCAATAGGCATACATGAACACCAAGTCCCACCTGTGTCCTAAAACCAGACGCCAAGTAGGAAAACGAGCAGTGGTAACGCAGGTATAATGTCTGGGGGTTTACCCTCATTTATACTCTTACCCCGGAGAGGTGGTAAAGCGGGTATAATGTCTGGGGTTTACCCTCACTTATACTCTTACCCCGAGAAGTGGTAAAGTGGGTATAATGGCTTGGGGTTTACCCTCATTTATACTTTTACCCCGAGAAGGTGGTAAAGCAGGGTATAATGTCTGGGTTTACCCTCACTTATACTCTTACTCGAGAATGGTATAGCCTGGGGTTTACCCTCACTTATACTCTACCTTATCTCAACCGTCCACAAACAACACATAAGCACTACCATGTCTTTTATAAAAATCCGAATTTAACCTAAGTACTACAAATAACGGAAGATACCCGTGGAATCCCACATCACCGCTTGTATGTCCAAGTAACTTACTACAAGACAGCCGCTTCTCCAACCGAGAGTCGCGCAACGTAATAAAACATAATACTTGCACT
Source organism: Przewalskia tangutica (assembly GCA_029844215.1). Lineage (NCBI taxonomy): Eukaryota > Viridiplantae > Streptophyta > Magnoliopsida > Solanales > Solanaceae > Przewalskia > Przewalskia tangutica. The sequence goes on from CM056720.1 coordinate 93,971,234, forward strand.
CAAAGGCTATCACCAAAGACACATAGGCTAATTCTCAATTAACCAAGCCAAAGTACTTATCAAGGCGCACATAGAATAATTCTCAATTAACCAAGCCAAAGTACTTATCAAGGCACACATAGAATAATTCTCAATTAAACAAGCCAAAGTACTTCGTACGTACATTCTTTTCAAAAGACTCCTTTTTTATGTAAAATCCCAAGATACTAACACCCGTAGTATCAAGGTGTGTCTATTCTTCAAAGTAAGTTACTACACTTTTAGAAACTCATTTCAAATCTTGAAACCAAGTAACCTCAAATTTTCACAATCTAGGCAACTTATGCCCATTAATCAAAATAGACAACTTTCTTAACCTTCCATAAAGCCGTTATAACCAACTTCCCATAAAGCCGTTATAACCCTTTATGGTTTTAGACATATTCATTCCTTTTATAACCAAGAGACTTATACTAATTAAAACCAAGTATCACATACTTACAAATCAAGTTCTTAACTTTCAAAATACTTCAAGTCTCTTAATATATAGAAAACAAGTTTCTTCTCTTAAATCATGTCATTTCTCCTCTTTTAAATCAAATAAGTAAATCACTCCTTTGACTTCCCTAAAGTCATTAATGACCCTTAGGTTTTGGAACTAAGGCACTAGCCAAAAGATTTGGAAACCACTTCCTTTTCAAGACTCCATGTACTTTAAGCAAAATACTTTCACTCTTCAGAATCCAAACTCCACTAAGGTAATGGATTATACAACTTACAATTTAAACATCAAAGTACAATCGCTTAAGTACATAGAACAAATTATATACTAGGCAATCCAAGTACAACCAAGGAATGGATCATTTAAGGAGTAGGACATACTTTCTTTATCTTAAGGAATCATGCTAGAAGAGGAGATAGTTCACATACCTTTTCGGCTAAATCCACAAGCTAAGCCGAATACGCCAGACGAGAATTGTCAACCTATAATGGTCACAACAAGACTATCAACTTCTAGTCTCTAACGTAGAATAATACTAAGTAAGCGGTCTCTAATTCTACGGAAAATCGGGCAGCACTTCCTTTGTTTCTACTCACTTTGCCACTTTTTCAAGGTCGAATACAATAACCAACATGCCACATTTAAGGCTCCAAACAAAGGGGATTACACGCCTTACAATACGTGTAAAATTCCGCCCCACAATTCATACCAAGTAGTTTAATACTCACTAGCCATTCTCGGTCAACAATAACCAATCAACACTAAGTCTTTTCCAATCCTTTTCCAATTCCAAGTTCTAAGGTCTAACATGTTATATAGTCATAAACAACTTCAACAACTACAATTTCCTTCTTCCTACAACATGCGACAACTTAAACTAATAATCAACTTGAATTGTAATCTTAAGGCTAAACATGCTAGTTTTCGGATTAGGGTTCCAATAGCCAATATACTTATAAAACTTCATAACATATAACTCATGCTTGCTAATATCCACAACTACAATGATAAGTAAATCTTAATTACTAAAACGACAAGATTATACCTTACAAGCCCTTAAAAATTCCAAGATTCAAAGTCGCGCCTTAGCAATTCTTAGCTCCTTTCCTTAAGTTCTAATCCACTCCAAGCACTCCTTAGAAGCCTATGAAGAACTCATCATCAAGTTCCAACTTCAAAGTTGAAGAACTCCTTAAGTTTCCGCCATGACTAATACGAAACGCCATTTTTCCGAAATCTTTCTATCGAGATATCCTTACAATACCCTTAGGGACATTGGGTTTAAGTCTTGTGAATAATGGATCAAAACTACAAATTTTTCGTGAGGAAAGTGTCAAACCCGAGAGGTCTATCTCAAGAACAAGGCTTCTAATTTTTTTCTAAGTGTTCAAGAGCTTGTCTTGCACTAGTGGGTATATAAAACATATCGAGGGCTTAGATTAACACACTGTGGGCTAGGATGAAGAACAATTAATGTAAAGCCAAGTGGACAAGTTGACTGGTCAACAAACTCAAGCTAGCAAGACTTATCTTCCAAGATGGTCAAGGACCATTTTACCCTTACACAATTCGACCAAGACCATACGCGGTGCCACGTGTCGCCTCTCATTCATCCATAAAATTCAGAACCTCGCGGGCCCCACAAAACGTAAAATTTCTGTGGGCCCCACGTGACCAAATCCAGAAAATAAATTCCATAATGCTAAAGTTCCATAATCCTCAAATAATGCATTTTGAGAATCTAATTCTCCTTAATGAACATTTTTCCTTTCCGACGTTCGAAGATTTTCTCATTTAAAAACAATTCTTCCTTTCGTACTAATTTCCAAGTCTTGATTCCTTACGTACATTCTCTTATACATGTCCTGGACTTACGGGGTATAACAGACTTATTAAAAACAATGATGTCAAATAAGGAAGGGTAATTCACTGGTTACCACCACTTCCCTTCCTTTCCACTCGATAATCGGCTTACCAAAAAACTGGAATCGAACAAATCTCTTTCTACAGTCAACGTTGGCATAACAAGAGGCCAACTAGGCCGTACCCATAATGTCCTCAAAGTCTGTCATAACAGTTCTGCTAGGTTTGCTGGGGTCCGACGACTGTATCGTCACCGGGCAATTATTATATACCCGCTCAGCTACCACCCATCACTAACGGGTGTAGTCACCTCGAAAGGTTCTCAACCCAACCCACCGTCGTACTTAACTCTTTCCATAAGTCTGAATTAAATCTTATTGCCGAGAAGGCCTTATATACCTAAGGTCTCGACGGTTATCAATATTCTTAGGCTCGCACTTTCCATGCTCCCAGCCTACCTTATCAGTCCCCCCGTAAACGGGAAAAAAATAACTTTTCATAACCCATAATCGTGTTGTCTTAATCCTAACAACCATAATTACTTCCATACGGATCTCATCCGTACAATTCTCTTAAGCATACTAAGACGCTTAATCTACTAACATAGTCTTCCATTAAGTCCTTTAATCGTGACTTCTTTTGGGTCCATTATGTTACACCCCGTAGTTCCGGAATATGTATGTAAGGACGTACGTACGAATGTATAAACCCTAATTAGGGTAAGAATGAAAGAATTGTTTTCCGACGGAAAATATTCCGAACCGTGAAGGAAATTTTACGTTTTATTATTATTATGGAATTTTTCCGAGAGGTAAATATTTTGGACTAATAGAGGCGCATACGTGTCACCCCAAGATGCCATGTTGGACGTTTTTTTCAAGAAAAGTGGGCAAGACAAGTGGCCAAAAGTCTTGCATGGCATTGCATGGCCTAGTTGGACGTTTTTTTTAGAGTTAGTGGGCTAGTCAAATGGTCAAAGTCTTGCATGGCATTTGTGGGACAAGTGGAGAGAGGAACCTACACAAACAATCTATACCATACACATGTTTCAATCCTAACCCTTGTTTGTGTTATACCCCGTATTTTCAGAGTATGTACGTAAGGACGTACGTAGAAAAATTTGAACTTGAGAATAGGCTTGGCCGATTTATTCTTTGTGCACAACACCCGCTAGAGTCGCTTCGACAAAACGCTTTCCACAGCTTTCGTAGGGAAAATTCCGGCTATGTCATTTCTAATTTTTATGGATTTTTCGAGAGACGAACATTTTGGACCAACAAGAGGGCTTACACTTGGCACCCTCTCATCGTGGGCTTTGGGGCGCAACTGGACGAATTCTTGGCCTTGTTTAGTCAAGGTTAGGTAGGATATTTTGTGGTAGATGGATAAGGTGCACTTGGCAAGATCTTGGCCCTACACTTGCCTTGCACTTGGCAAGATCTCGCCATTGGTCGCCTTTGCTAGACCTATAAATACCCCCTTCGAAGACTTCTTCATCCATTCCAAATATTTCCTAAGTGTTAAAATCCTCCTCCCTCCTCAGGTTGAGTTTGGCCGAGAGCCCTCTCCCTCGTCGAGAGTACCCCCTAGCTGGCAGCCGAGTGGTATACACCCCCTCCTCAAGTGCTAGCCATGGGTACCCCTAGCCTAGTGTTTTCGTGATAAATACCCTCCTCTTGGTAGAAATACTCAAAAGTATCACATTATACCCAAATTACCTTAGCCAGATACCTTGTAGTATTCTAAGGTTATACTTATACGAAAAGCCAGAATACTATTATACTTCCTTCCACACAAAACCGAAACCCTAGGGAAAATCTCCATAGTTGGTTGGAGTATTAAGTAGAAGTTGGTTAGAACTTCTGGTTGTGTGGAGCGTCGAGCGCACTGAGTAGAGCTAAACCTTGCTCAGATCGACATTTAAACTCGGATAATTTTGGGCTTATCGAGGTAAACACTCTTGACCTTCTATTGTAATTGGAAATTACATGTTGTAGGAATATATAGTTGAAGTATACTATATATAGAACTGAACGTAGTTAGCGGTAATGTTTTTTGACTTAAGCCCAATAATTAGAAACCTTTTCGCAAGAGTATCGAATCAGAATTACATAGGACTTTATTATAGTAGACTTGTGTAGCTTTTCTGTGAGGTAGAATTGTGCACGTACTGATTAAACGTATTACCCCCTGCTGGCTTGGTAGTCCTCCGATGAGAGAGGAGATTTACGCTGCCATGTGTGGGGAGGTGTCGCGAATTTTCTCGTAATGTTCTACAATTAGACCTAGATGTTAATAAGCGCCTGTGGCCTTATAGGTTGAAGTACCACGCGTGGCGCGATCTACTGGCTAGGAGTAGCCGACTGCTTGAGGTACTTGAGCGCTTTGCTATTAGTCGATAATCGTCGCGAGGTATGTGAACCTCTTCCTACCTTTTCTAGCATGATATATGTATAACTATGTAGTACGGTAGACGCATACGTGTTAAACGATTTGATTGGTTTGAAACATAAAGTGTTATAACGCTTTATGAGAAGTTGGTTATAACAGCTTTATGTAAGTAAGAAAATGCCTTATGGTTTTAAAAGGTAACTGATTTGACTTATAATTGACTTAATGTGTAATAATAAAGAATCTTGAAGTATTTCAAAAGAATGCTGAATCATTTTTAACGGAAGAATAATACTTGGTTTTGAAAACATAAGAGTTATACTAGCTTTATGGGAAGTTAGGTATAACGCCTTAAGAATGGTAAAATGAAGGGTTTATTGATTTTAAAGTTAAGAGACTTGATCTTAAAAGATAAGAGACTTTACTTGTTTTACTTGGTAATTAGCATTATGTTAAATGTTGTAAAACCTCATTCGCAAGTAATGAGTACTTGATTTTAAAAGCAATAATGTTTTACTGATTTCGAAATCGAACGAGTATCGAACAAACCACAAAGCTTAATAAAGTGGAAATGTTTTGACTAATAATGTATTAGTAAAACCAGAGAAACTTCCATCCGCATAGAAACTAAGATGAGACAAAATGATGTTACATTTCCTAGATCATGGTCGCTTAAATAAGATTGTTACAAACAAGAATAACCTACTCACGATCGTATATGTTTCTCAAATTGCTTTTAAAGGAGAATTATATCATTAAGTGATTAAAATTATGAACTACTTAAACCTTTCAAAACGAAACTCGAGTAATTGAAATTAGGCAAACTTGAAACATTTGGAAAAGAATGTTGTTACTTGATTTTACGAAGAGAAGTGTTTTGATTTACTTCAAAGGATAATCACTCTATTTTCATATACTACGTATTGTGTGACTTTGTAGACGTAACGATCTTTTAAAAGATAATGTATGAAGTACTTTGGGAATAGATACCGATCTTGTTAATCATATAATAGAATGTACCTTGTGTGTATAACTTGATTGTGTTGGTTTGTGATAGCCTTGTAATACTTTCTGTTGATTTGATAAGTAGACGTGATATGACGCTACGTGTGTTAGTGTCTTGTAACGCTTGTGAAAGAGAGTATTCTTGTTGTGCTTATGTTGTTTAACGATAAGTCGTTATGTTAGTATAATATCACTCACCTCTTGACATATTACCGGGGTTGCCGCCTCCACGCGGTAGACTCAGCGGTCCAGGACCATGATTCGAGAATACCTCACGCGGTCCGCGGATCCATGCGAACTACGGAGTTCCGTGTTAGCTCATACCCTCGTGGTCACGCGGCCTCGCGCTACGCGGATCGCGGGTCCAGGGCGATGCCGAGGAGTAGCTACCTCAACGCGGGTTACATACCCTATGCGCGCCTACATGAGTGGCCTGGCGCGACTACGGAGTCCGTGATTAGGCTTGCATGGTGATACTACGCAATCGCCTGCTCGATCATTCGCAACCTAGAAAAGACCTCATACGCTTTACCTATTGTTGCTCTTGTTTATGATATGGCACTATGCGCATTACTCGTTGTTTCATACATACTTGCAAACTGATTTTAAAATGATATGTTTTCATTTAAGTACTTTACGCTTCACATACTTGGTACCGCTAGATCGACTCCGGGCCGCTCACGCCGCAGTCGAGGTACACCGCCGTTGATCCTAGTTCTCGGGTCAGCTCAACAGATGGAAGCTCCGCTTTCTCGAGGCTTATCAGTGGTATAGTCCCCGTCATTGTAGGTATTTACATTCGCGGTATGGCGGGCCCTGTCCCGCCATTATTGTCGATCATTCTGTGAGGTCCAGAGTATCGCCAGGCGAGTTGTAATGGATGTAATCGTTCGGTTTTAAAATTGATTTATATATATGCCGTAGGCAAGTTTTCTCCGACATCGCTTTCTTACTTAATATTTTCATGTCTTGTTTTATGTTCCGCTGATTACTCTGATGTTGTATCACTAGGGTGCCCGGGGTAAGGCACCAGTCACGGGCCCGGGTTCGGGTCGTGACAGTTTGTCCTATATAAACACCTCTAGTTGAGGAAAATCTTCCACACTTAGAACATTTCAAGACTTGAAAATATTTTCCTCTCCCTCCCTAGTGCTCTCGCCCAACCCCTTTATTTCGAGTAAATGTTGTCCAAAAATTCTTAAACTTATAATTGTTCTTCCTTAATGTATTAGGAAGATTATTAACCAAGAGTTAGACAAGATTTCACAACCCTAGCCTCAAAAATCCTCACAAAGCCGAGAGTGGACAGATTTGGAGCTTTAGTGTTCTTCACTTTTGGAGTTAATTCTGAATGAAGTTGGTTAGAAACTTCTAAGGGTGACTTGTGGTGGTTTGGAACACAAAGATCGAGCTAAAACTTGCTTAGGAACGACTTTAAGTTCTTGGATATTTTTGGGCTAAATTGAGGTAATGAACCTTAACCTCTTTGTAAGTTGATTATTATGTATATCGATATTATACATATATTGGAAGTATATTATGGACTATAAGATATAAGGAAAGATTTGGATCTTGTTAAGATGTTAAAAGGAGAATTGACATATTAGCCATTAAAATGGTAAAAATGTATCCATTACTTACTAAGAAGTTAACAACAAAGAAACTATAACTTATATAAAGATTGGAATATAAGTTGAAGGACTAATGAAGTAATTGGATAAGTAAAATGTAAAAGTCGCCAAGGACCCCAACTTAAGGACTATATTTACTTTGGACCGTATTTACTTTGGGTCAGATTTACTTTGGACCGTATTTACATTGTTGTTAAGGGAAGATTGTTAAATCACGCCCGCTTTGGGCGTGATCCCCTTCTTTAATTATTGTTGTTATGGGAGAGATTGTTAATCGCGTCTGCATGGGCGTGTTATCCCCTTCTTTAATTATTGTTGTTATGAAGGAGAGATTGTTAATCGCGCTCGCTTCGGGCGCTTTATCCCCTTCTTTAATTATTGTTGTTGTTAAGGAGAGATTGTTAATCGCGTTCGCTTGGCGTGTGATCCCCTTCTTTAAATTTCGGAATTATTGCGCCTTATTTACGGCATGTTGGTTACTATTATCGCCTTGATAAAAGTGGAGAATCGAGTAGAAACGGGAAGTGCTGCCCAATTTTTCGTAGACTAAGAGAAGTCTTACTTAGAATAATCCCACGAAACTAGAAGTTGATAGGCGTGTTTTGACTATTATAGGTCGACACTCTGCGACATATCCGACTTGGCAAGTTGATTTAGCCGAGGAGGTATATGATTCTTCCTATTCTCTCGAGCATGATATTTGTGAAATACATATATATAGTGCAGTAGACGCACGTGTCAAGGATTTGATTTCCTTTATGTCCTGACTTGATTCTAGTTAAGTGACTTGTTATAAAATGTTAAGGACTTGAATTATGTTAAAAGTTGTAAAACCTCATTCGTGAGTAATGAGTAGTTGGTATTTAAAAGAATAAGTTATCTTGAATTTAAATGAGAGTAGTTGTCCTTGATGGTTTAAAACATAAAATGTTATAATAGCTTTACGGGAAGTTAGTTATAACGACTTTATGAAAATGAAGGAATGGTTTTATTATTGGTTTTAATGTGGTAACTTGACTTGTTTTAAGAAAAGATGTGAGACTTGATCGTTCCTCACATGGGATTTGGTTTAAAAGTAAGAGACTTGAGAAATTGAAGTTTTGAAACTTAAACTAGTTCGAGAAACGATTTGACATAGAAAAGGAAGGCATGGTATTGTCTTGATTTTTATTTAAAAGAAAGTATGGAAATTGGTTGGTTTACCTTAATATAATAGTTACTCTATTTTGGATACTACGAGTATTAGTATCATGTGACTTTTGTGAAAGAGATGGATCTTTTGAAAGAGTTAAAGCATGTAGTACTTTGGGGTTAAAATCCGGTTTTTTGGCATAAAATGAAAGTACCTCGAGTGTAAGTAACCCGCCTATGTTTGCTCGTGATAGCCTTGTTGTGCAAACGTGGTATCCTTATGTTACCGCTCTCGATGGAAGGCCTGGCCATGTTGTTCGATCATCTTGGGCATACCGACTCGATGGAGGTCCACTGTACGCAACACGATGAGGGTTCATTTCCTTGTTGATAGTGTTATTCCATGGATTAGCCTCCATGTGTTTTAGTGACGCAGTGGTATCTAGTAGTTAGCTGCACCGCCTTGGCCGTGGTCGATGCAGCGTATCCGTAGTTAGGCTTTCGTGACTTTCCTGGTCGGCATTATGGCGGAGTCTTGTGACGCACGAGGTATCTAGTAGTTAGCTTGCACCGCCCCGATCAGCGACGTGATGCGCAGTGGTATCCGTAGTGGCTTTCGTACTTGCCGGCCAACCGTGGTACAAAGATACGATATTGTCGTACGGTAGGTATCCGTAGTTGGCTTCAGATTGCCCCGCCAGCGGAGTGACGCAGAGGTATCCGTAGTCGGCCAGATTTGCCCCAGACGGATCTTATGACACGCTGGGACCTCGTGCTCACGTGTACTCCTTGGTGTTGGTATAGCATGACGGTCGGCGATGAGGAAGAATCCCACTGACACGCTTGATATCGTTGGGCATGAGACCCGGTTTATATTTGAGTAATGACTTTGAGGCACGCGTCCCGACTTGACACGATTGTTTATAGATTGTGAAATGGTATCTTTTAGAGACAATGTTGATGTACATTACTCTTGTTGTTAGCGAAGCCAGGAAACGATTTTGATTGTCATACATGTCTCCCGCTTTATATAGACTATTATGATTTCATTACGCATTTTCGCCACATACTGGTACTGCAGATCGACCTCCTTCGGGGCCGTCACGCCGCAGTCGAGGCACGTAGCTTGCCGATCCACACTCCTAGGATCACTATTCGCTGGAAAAGCCCCGCTTCTCGAGGCTTGTCTTTTGGGTACGATTTCCTCATTATAGGTTTATGTACATTCGTGGTATGGCGGGCCCCGTCCCGTCATAGTTGTATAAAAACTCTTAGAGGTCCAGAGTAATCGCTGTGGGCAAGGTTTGTAAAAGGATTTAACTGCTCAAGTTTTTAATTTATATACGTAAAGGTAACCGCTTGGTTAGCCTGTTTCTTATGTTAATCTATTGTTTCATGTATTTGATTTTATTTCACGATTTTCTCGATGTTGTATCACCAGGGTGCCCGGTAAGGCACTGGGCCGCGCCCGAACGTCGTGACAAAAGTGGTATCGAGCGCTTAGTCCTCTGAAAGTGTCTACGCATCGTGTCTAGTAGAGTCTTGATTATCGGTGTGTTGTGCACCATATCTATAATCGAGGCTACAGGATATTTAGGATTGGTTTCCATTCTTTCACTCTAAGATCGCACAAGAGTCGTGTTATAGGTTGAACTCCTCCGACATATTTTCCTCAGACGCTATGCCTCCACACAAGGCAACCACGACCCGTGGCAGCAAAGCAGAGGGAACTACTAGTAGGACACCGAGGTTACCAGGCACGTGCCCGTCATTACCCGAGGTAATACCTCGACGGCGAAGTTCCACGACGCCGCGCCCCAAAGCAGGTTTAGAGTCGCAGCAGCTGGTCTGCCGAGACCATCAGACTGAGCCTCCACCACACCGAGCAGAGGAGATGGGTTACAAGCGAGATGGCTCGCTTATTAGCCGTAATCGCGTGGCACGACGAGGATAGCGGATGCGCAGCAGATCGTGAGCACCCGTAGTTCACCCCAGATCGGATAGTTTGAGACTACGGGACTTCCTGAGTTGCAGCCCACCAGAGTTCTATGGGTCGAGGCCTGAGGATGATCCGCAGGAGTTCATCCGACAGTTACAGCAGATCATGAGAGTGATCAAGGCTTCGGAGACCGAGTCGATGGTCTTAGGTTCGCATCGTCTGCGTGATACCGCAATGATCGTTTGATTCATGGGAGCCGCCCTGGGAAGCACGCGCCCAGCGGCTGGGACGAGTTCTCGAGGCATTTCACCACTTCGCCTTCGCAGATGCGAGAGCACGCGGATAGATTTTTGATGTTGAGGCAGAACGGGCGGACGGTTCGGGAGTATAATGTAGAGTTTGACTCATTTGGCTCGGTACGTCCCCGCTTTAGTGGCTAACATGGAGGATAGAGTGCACCGATATGTCACAGGACTTGATGATTATTTAGCGTAGTTGCACGTGTAGCTCTTCACCGCATGGACATTGCCCGCGACGCAGCGCATGCCGCAGCAGCATGGAGGAACGTAGAGGCCGACGGAATAACCAAGATCAGCGAGAAGAGGCCGTGACAACAGGTCCTTGGTGACTTTCGAGGCGTAGCCTCGGCGAAAGAGCTAGTTATGCCCCTCCGCCAGTTCAGAGTAGTTCTCCGCGCCTTCGGGACGCCCTGGGTATTCAGAGCACGCCGTGGCTCCAAGGTTTCGTTTCGGAGTGGGGTACTAGCGGATGAGGCCACCCTTACCTCGTGGCCGTTGTGGTAAAATCCATAAGGGAGTGTCGTGGTTCGGAGGTTGTTATACATGCGACGCAGGCCATTTTGCAGAAATTGTCCAACTGCAGGTAGCGCGGATGTAGAGACTCACCTTCGGATCGATGGTGGTTCATCGCCTTCTTTGCTATATGCCATGCGGGATCATGATTAGAACGACAAGGGAAAAGTGAAGCAATAGTTACAGGTATATCCTTAACCCTCTAGAAATTTGTATGCGTGATATGATAATTTTATGTTAAAGTGTTATGTTCGGATAGCACTGTGTAGAATTGTGATTTAGAGAACATGGTTAGTTGAAAAGGTAAGTTTAGGCGTGGAAATTGTGAGCCTTAGAATATTATAACAGTTGAGACCTTAGATGTAAGGTCGTCTTGAGTAAAAGATTTTACAGTTAGTCTTTGTCGAAGTACTTGGTATGCGTGAAATGTATTGTGGGATAATTCCATAGGTCGAGCAAGATAAAAGTGGTAATTTTCATGACGAGAATAAGTAAGATTGTCCCGGACGGGAACAAGAATTTAGAGCGATAATGGGTCGGGTTGAGGCAAGATCGCGGGTCAACCCGCAGCCCGGAATGAGGTGGGGTCAGTTTGAGGTGGTCCCGCCAGATGATAGGGTCACAAGGGTGTTAAGACCAAGTTTAGGTAACCATCGTACGAGTTCGCGGATGTGTTCGACCAGAATCAGATCGTGAAGGCCGGGAATGGCCTTAGAGGAATGAAAGGCTAGTAAAATGACCAAGTTGGGAGGTAGTAACTCCAAAGTTTTGGAAACTGAAGCGATGACTGAAGTATGGTACATATACTAGAAAGAGTTTGAGTATACGAGGAGGGTACGACCATTAAGAAAAGAGGCGAAGATGTGTTAAGAAGATAGAAGTGTTTTATTGTGGCCATATGTGGCATTTTGCAAATTGTTCAAGTTATGAGGGACTATGCCGTTATCTGAGTTAATTAAATCTTGAAGGAACATTCGGGACGAATGTTTCTAAGGGGGGGGAGAATGTTACACCCCGTAGTTCCGGAATATGTATGTAAGGACGTACGTACAAATGTATAAACCCTAATTAGGGTAAGAATGAAAGAATTGTTTTCCGACGGAAAATATTCCGAACCGTGTGAAGGAAATTTTACGTTTTTATTATTATTATGGAATTTTTCCGAGAGATAAATATTTTGGACCAATAGGAGGGCGACATGTGTCACCCCAAGATGCCATGTTGGACGTTTTTTCAAGACAAGTGGGCAAGACAAGTGGCCAAAAGTCTTGCATGGTATTGCATGGCCTAGTTGGATGTTTTTTTTAGAGTTAGTGGGCTAGTCAAATGGTCAAAGTCTTGCATGACATTTGTGGGACAAGTGGAGAGAGGAACCTACACAAACAATCTATACCATACACATGTTTCAATCCTAACCCTTGGTTGTCCTATATAAACACCTCTAGTTGATGAAAATCTTCCACACTTAGAACATTTCAAGACTTGAAAATATTTTCCTCTCCCTCCCTAGTGCTCTCGTCCAACCCCTTTATTTCTTGAGCAAATGTTGTCCAAAAATTCTTAAACTTATAAGTGTTCTTCCTTAATGTATTAGGAAGATTATTAACCAAGAGTTAGACAAGATTTCACACCCCTAGCCTCAAAAATCCTCACAAAGCCGAGAGTGGACAGATTTGGAGCTTTAGTGTTCTTCACTTTTTGGAGTTAATTCTTGAATAGAAGTTGGTTAGAATCTTCTAAGGGTGACTTGTGGTGGTTTGGAACACAAAGATTGGAGCTAAAACTTGCTTAGGAACGACTTTAAGTTCTTGGATATTTTTTGGGCTAAATTGAGGTAATGAACCTTAATGTTATACCCCGTAGTTCCAGGGTATGTATGTGAGGACGTACGTACGAGAAAACGACGGTAATATTGGAAAGGAAGGAAGATGTGATTGTTCGACGAAAAAGTTTCCGGGTTTTGTGAAGGAAAAAGGTTCGTTGATGGGAATTGGATTCCCAGATTTGGTATGTGGGCTTCTTGGATTATTTTAGAATTATGAGATTTTATTTTCGGAAATGGTCACGTGGGACCCACGGGAGAAATTTACGGTTTTGTGGGGCCCACTTTGTTTTTGAGATTTTCGGTATTTTGGATATTTTCGGAAGACGAAATATTTTGGACGAGTAGGGGGGAGACACGTGTCACCCCCATGTGGCACCTTGGCCGAATTGGAGGGACAAGTGTCTTGCCACTTGTCCCTTGGCCGAAATGGCCATCACACTTGGCACCATTTTCGTTGGCCATGTGGTGTGGTGGGACCCACACACACATGGCCCAATCTTGACCACACACTTGCATAGATCTTGACCCTTGATTCTTCTATAAATACCCCCCTTAATGCAAGACTTCATATCATCCACACTTAAGCTTTCCAAGGCAAAAAAATATCCCCTCCCTTTAGCTTGTTTTCGTCCCCCACCCCACTTGTGTAGAAAATACTTCAAGTATTGTTGTATAAATCCCAAATACCTTAGCCTAGTATCCCTAGTAGTATTCCAAAGTTATTTCAATACTAGGAGCCCGGAAATACTACTTTATTCCAATAGTCGCAAAATGAAACCCTAGAAAAATCTTCATAGCTTGGTTGAAGTGTTTAGAGAAGTTGTTTAGAAACTTCTAAGGGTCGCTTGGAGTGGGTTGGAGCGTAGGGAATTGGAGCTAAACGTTGCTCAGGATCGACTTATAATCTTGGATAATTTTGGGCTTATCGAGGTAATGATCTATGTCCCCTTATTGTAATTGGATATTACATATTGTAGTAGTTTAGAATAGAGTATAAGATATATTGGAAGGATGATTATAAAGGATTGAATCAGATTTACATTTGACCGTATTTACGTAGACTTGTGTAGTATTATTGTGAAGGTAATCGAACACGTCAGGTTAGGCGTGTAATCTGTTATACCCCGTATTTCCAGACGTATGCGTGGCGTACGTAGATTATTTGAGTTTGGGCCTTAAATTGCTTGGCAGAATTTTATTTTTGCATAACACCCGGTTAGAGTCTATTTTCGAAGAAACGTTTTCACAGCTTTCGTATGGGATTTTCCGGCTATGTCATTTCTTATTTGCGGATTTTCCGAGACGAAACATTTTGGACAACAAGAGGCGACACTTGTCACCCTCTCATCGGGGACACTCACGGTAATGTAGTGGCCGAAAGTTGGCCATTGTGGTCAAGGGTTGGTAGGATATTTTGTGCAAGTTGGCTAGGTACACATGCCCTAATCTGGCCTTACACTTGCCTAGCACTTGGCTAAATCTTGCCATTGGTTGGCCTTCACTGACCTATAAATACCCTCCCTTTGATGAACTTCTTCATCCAAAAATCTCTTAAGTCTTGAAAGCTTCTTCCTCCCCCTTTGTGTCGTGTAGTGGCCAGAGCCTCCCCCTCCCCTGGCCGAGAGCCCTTCCCCTCCTAGTAGTGTGGCCGTGGGTACCCCCAGCCTAGTTGCTTTACATAATACCCCCCATCTCTTGGTAGAAATACTCTCAAAAGTATTGTTATAATGCCCAAATTACCTTAGCCATATACCTTGTAGTATTCTAAGGTTATACCTATACAGAAGCCCAGAAATACTATTATACTTCCCTTCCGTCACAAAAACCGAAACCCTAGGAAAAATCTCCATAGTCCGTTGGAGTATTGTGTAGAAGTTGGTTAGAACTTCTAAGGGTGGTTTAGAGCGGGTTGAGCGCCTGAGTCGAGCTAAACGATTGCCCAGATCGTCTTTATACTTGTATAATTATGGGATTATCGAGGTTATTTTCTTGTGCCTCTATTGTTTTTTGAAATTACATATTGTATAATATATAGTTGAAGTATACTATATATAGAACTGAACGTAGTTATCGGCAATGTCTTTTGACTTAAGCCTGAATAATACTTACGGCAATGTCTTGCGACTTAAGCCTGAATTTAAAGAAGAATACTGAACTGTAATTACATAGGGTTGTATTCAAAGAGACTTGTGTAGTAGCACCGTGGAGTAGAATTGTACCTGCTAGGTTAGTTATATAACCCCGGTTGGCTTGGTAGCCACTTCTAGAGAGGAGATTTACGCTCATGGGGAGGTGCCGAATTTTCTCAGAAAGTTCTACGAAGAGACCTTATGTTAATAAGCGCCTGTGGCCTTATAGGTGGAAGTACTATGCGTGGCGCGATCTACTGGCTTAGGGAGTAGCCGCGGTTTGAGGTACTTGAGCGTTTTGCTATTGATCGATAATCGTCGCGGTATGTGAACCTCTTCCTATCTCTTCTAGCATGATATGTGTGAACTATGTAGTACGGTGACGCGTACGTGCTAAATGTATGTGATTGGTTTAAAACATAAAGTGTTATAACGACTTTATGGGAAGTTGGTTATAACAGCTTTATGTTGGTAAGAAAATATATGTGGTTTTTAAAAGGTACTGATTTGAACTATAACTGGCTTGTTATGTGTTAATAAAGAACTTGAAGTATTTCAAAAGATTTTTGAATCATTTTGAAAGAAGTAATATACTTGGTTTTTGAAAACTTAAGAGTTATACTAGCTTTATGGGAAGTTAGGTATAACGGCTTAAGAATGTTTTATCGATTTCGAAATCGAATGTGTATCGACAAACCACCGCAGTTAATAAAAGGAAATGTTTTGACTAATTAAGTATTATTAAAACCAAGAGAAACTTCCATCCGCATAAGCTAAGATGAGACAAAATGATATTTCCTAGATCATGGTCATTGTAATAAGATTGTTATAAACAAGAATATCCTACTCACATATAAGACTTATGTTTCTCGGATAGTTTTAAGGAGAATTATATTCTCAAATGAATAAGACTATGAACTACTAAACCTTTCTAAAATTAGAAACTTGAACATTGGAAATTAGTCAAACTTGATCATTGGAAAAGAATGTTGCTACATGATTTTACAAAGAGAAGTAATTGATGTACTTTAAAAGGATAGTCACTCTATTTTATACTACGTATTGTGTGACATTGTGAAAGTAACGATCTTTTAAAAGAGTTAATGTATGAAGTACTTTGGGGATAAAAACCCGATCTTGTTAATCATATAGTAGAAGGTACCTTGTGAACAACTTGAGTGTATTGGTTTGTGATAGCCTTGTAATACTTTCTTGATTGCTTTGATAAGTAAACGTGTTGGGATGCTACGTGTGTTAGTTTCTTGTGATGTTTGTGTGAAGGGTTTCCTTGATTGTGCTTATTAACTATCGATCGTTATGATGGTATTGTGGCATTCATCTCTTGAGATGATTCCGGTTAAGCCGCCTCCGACGCGGGTAGACTCAAAGCGTCGATGGACCTATGATTCGAGAATACCTACGCAGTCCCGGGGCCTATGCGAGCTACGAGAGTTCCGAGTTAGTGTACGCCCTTACGGGCATGCGGTCCATGTGGCCATGCGATCGCGAAGTCCGTGACGATGCCGGAGTAGCTACCCTCGATGCGGGAATACCTCGCGGCCGATGAGATTGGCCTATCGCGAGTCGCGGAGTTCGAGGTTAGACGCGACATCGATATCGCGGGCAAGTGGCGGCCTTTGATCAGGTGACGGACTAGACCGATCTTATGATACAGTTCATGACCTTGTTGGTACTGTGGGTTTTTAGTAGTCGGCTATGCCTTCGTACTTACCCCGTACAGTTTTATTATGACACAGGTGGGACCTCGTGATCATGTGTGTTCCTTGGAGCTTTTATATCATAGATCGCGGCGTGAGGAAGGTATTCCACTGCATGATTGATGTTGTGGGCCCGAGACCCATTGTTATACTTGAGTGATGACTGAGGCGTGAGTCCACGACTTGACATGATCGCTTTGTTGTAAATCGTAGTTTGGTTATCATCATGTCTCTGCTTTATATATCATGCTATGATTTCATTTACGATGTATTTTCGGGCCACATACTTGCACTGTTATCGACTCCTTCGGGCTGCGTTCATGCCGCAGTTGAGGTACACCGCCGTTGATCCTAGCTCTCGTGGTCACATTTGGCGTTTGGGAAGCTCCGTTTCTCCGAGGCTTATCGATGGTATAGCCGCATCGCCGTAAGTGTTTACATTCGGGGTTTGCGGGCCCCGTCCCGCCATTGTTGTCGTATCATTCTTAGAGGTCTGTAGTAATCTTGTGGCGGGGTTTGTAAAAAGGATTAAACTGCTCATGTTGAAAAAGTTGCTATTTATATATATACCAAGGTAACCGCTTTTGGTTAGCCTGCTTTCTTATTTCATCGTCTTATTTCACCGATTTCATGTATTGTCTTTATGTTCCACGATTACTCGATGTATGTCTACTTGGGTGCCCGGTAGGCACGATCACGCCAGGTTCGGTCGTGACAAAAGTGGTATCGAAGCGATTAATCCTCGGAAAGTGTCTGCTGCATCGATTCAAAGTCTTGATTATCGGTGTGTTGTGCACCACACCAATAATCGTGAGGCTATAGGATATTTTAGGATTGATTTCTATTCTTCTCACTGAGATCGTGCCTTAGAGCCGTGTTGTAAGTTGGACCTCTAACGTATTTCTTTCCTCACCGCTATGCCTCCGCGTAGGGCAACCCGGGCCCAGGAGGGCAAGGCAGCCGAGGGAGCTGCGAGTAGAGTTCAGAGGGTTACGTGGGCACTGGCCCAATTATCACCTTGGGTGGTGCTTCATTCGGGGAGTTCGCGGCGTCACTAGCCCCAAAGCAGAGTTTAGCACGACGGCAGCGGCTCCATCGCGACCATGATATTTGAACCTTCGCCCACGACCGAACGGTGAATATAGATTGCAAAGAGGCAACCCCACATTAGCTATAGATTTGGCTACCAGAGAGTATACCGATGTACCGCGAGTCTTGAGGACTAGCTATAAGAGGGTTGTGCAAGAATAATTCTTCAGATAGGCTTGAGCATGGCCTGTGTACGGGCTTATGCGCAGCAGGCCGAGACGTGTAGAGATCGGCGTTAACGGCGGTAGAAGAGGCCAGAGCAGAAGGTCCTTTGGTAACTTTCGAGGCGAGTCACCTCACCGTGATTTGATTATGCACATCCATCGATGCGAGTGGTCTTCCACGAATTTCGGGCGTTCGGGTATGCAGGAGTTGGTTAGAACTCCGGGGCTTGGTTCTGACGTAGATGCACGCCATCCCGGAATGTCATCTTTTAGGTTGGTACTTGTTGTACTATGACCGTCGTGGTCCGTGTCGAAGAGTGTCCTTGTAGGAGGACTTAGCCTTCGAGATCGTGGGTAGTTCGTCATCTCCTTAGCTATGCGCACGAGGCAGTTTGATTAGAACGACTAAGGAGTGAAGCGAAGAGACATAGATCTATCCTTAACCCTCTAGAGTTTTGTATAGGTGATAAGGTGAGTATTCCTTAGGTGCTATGTTCTGATAGCAGTGTGTTAGTTGTGATTTGAAATCATGGTTGCTTAACCGAGTAAGATTTTGGGGGATAGAGAAAGTGTGAGCCTTAGAGCTTTATACGTAGAGACCTTAGAGGTGAGGCCATCTCGAGGAAAAGGTGTAGTGTTATGGTTGACCTTATCGGAGTGCATAGTGCACGTGAGTTATGTTGGGACAGTCCCTAGTAGTGTGGAATGAAAGAGGTAGTTGAGCTAAGAAGACCGCTAGGTTTTCGTAACGTGATTAGTGAGATTGTTCCGGTTCGGGAGCTAGTATGATGCGCGTTCGGTCGGGTTGAGGCCACGTTGGGTCAACCCGCGGCAGTTTGGTGGTCGGGTCAGTTTGTGGTGGTCCCGCCTGTGGTAGGTCACGAGGTGTTAGGCCCATGTTCGATTAACCAGACGAGTTCGTGGATGCATTCGACCGTGGTCGGTCGATGGGGCAGCCCATCGTGTTCTTCGCTCGACCGTTTACTGGCCGTGTTGAGTTATCCGAAGGGTTGAAAGGCTGCACGGTGCCTACCTTCACCTTATGTCGCAGTGAAGCCCGGGTTGTGGCTATTTTACGCCCTCTAAAAGTTTACCAGCGGTTAAGAACTCAGTGAGTCTCGACCGATTCGCCCTCCGCCGGCGTGGATTTGCAGGTAGTCGTGGGGGATTGTTGTCTCCTGGGGAGGAAGTGTTTAAGCTACCATTTCAGTGTTCGGATATCGCCTTATGAAGCCTTGTAAGGGCGGAAGTGTAAGTTGTCGGTCGATTGGTTCGATGTTGGCAAGGTTCAGACAGTTGGTTCAGGCTTGTTCCAGCAGACTGTGGATAGTGAGAAGCTTGTCTAGAAGAGGTTCTGGCAGCTCAGAGGAATCGTGCGGATAATCGGCGACGACGCTTAGAGTTCAGGTTGACGGTCGGTCTTCTTGAAAGTACCACCCCGGGTTGGGTGTGACGAGTTTGGAATACAGAGGGGACTTAGCCCGAGTTACTTTGGGCCCTTTTGAGTTCATGTGAAGAATAGGCCAGGTTGCCTATATGTTAGCATTTGCCGTCCGACTTAGGAGGCAGTGCGTCCAGTCGTTCGTGTTATGTTCGGGAAAGTATCGGAGATCCATCCAGAGTATTCCCAGTTAATGATGACCACGTTAGAGATAGTAACCCAGAGTTTTGGAAACTGAAGCAGTATCAGAAATGTGGTAAGAGTTCGAGTGTACGACATCCTCCGGGATCGCAAGCAGCCCGGTACCATTTGTTGGGTCGTCGGAGCAAGGCTCGCGACAAAGTGACAAAGTGGTATCTACGACGAGTAAAGAGAGAAGTGAGCATGTATGGCGAGCATTGATGTGATCATTTCTTTTGTAAAGAGAAGGTGCGAAGGAAGTATATTTTAGACCCCGGTGAGAAGTGTTTGTGGTTATGTTAGAGGTGTTTCCTCGTGGACTTGGATGGAGGTATTTTGCTTGGGTGTTTCCGTGGCCAGATGTGGCAGGTTTGTTTTCGTAAGTATAGTAGTGAAGACTATACTGGCGCACGTTTGTTTTGAGACTTAGAAGGAACATTCGGGACGAATGTTTCTAAGGAGGGGAGAATGTTATACCCCGTATTTCCAGAGTATGTACGTAAGGACGTACGTAGAAAATTTGAGTTTGTGCCTTAAAGTGCTTGGCCGAATTTTATTTGTGCATAACACCCGGTTAGAGTCGTTTTTCGACGAAACGTTTTCACAGCTTTCGTAGGGGAATTTCCGGCTATGTCATTTCTTATTTTTTGCGGATTTTTCCGAGAGACGAAACATTTTGGACCAACAAGAGGGCGACACTTGTCACCCTCTCATTGGGACACCTTGGGCGGTAATGTAGTGGCCGAAAGTTGGCCATTGTGGTCAAGGGTTGGTAGGATATTTTGTGTGCAAGTTGGCTAGGTACACATGCCCTAATCTTGGCCTTACACTTGCCTAGCACTTGGCTAAATCTTGGCCATTGGTTGGCCTTCACTTGACCTATAAATACCCCTCCCCTTTGATGAACTTCTTCATCCAAAATCTCTTAAGTCTTGAAAGCTTCTTCCTCCCCCTTTGTGTAGTGTAGTGGCCGAGAGCCTCCCCCCTCCCCCTTGGCCGAGAGCCCTTCCCCCCCTCCTAGTAGTGTGGCCGTGGGGTACCCCCCCCCTAGCCTAGTTGCTTTCGTATAATACCCCCCTCTCTTGGTAGAAATACTCTCAAAAGTATTGTTATAATGCCCAAATTACCTTAGCCATATACCTTGTAGTATTCTAAGGTTATACCTATACAGAAGCCCATAAATACTATTATACTTCCCTTCCGTCACAAAAACCGAAACCCTAGGAAAAATCTCCATAGTCCGTTGGAGTATTGTGTAGAAGTTGGTTAGAACTTCTAAGGGTGGTTTAGAGCGGGTTGGAGTGCTCGGAGTTGGAGCTAAACGATTGCCCAGGATCGACTTTATACTTGGATAATTATGGGCTTATCGAGGTAATTATCTTGTCCCTCTATTGTAATTGGAAATTACATATTGTAGAATATATAGTTGAAGTATACTATATATAGAACTGAACGTAGTTATCGGCAATGTCTTTTGACTTAAGCCTGAATAATACTTACGGCAATGTCTTGCGACTTAAGCCCAATTTAAAGAAGAATCTGAATCAGAATTACATGGGTTGTATTACAAGAGACTTGTGTAGTAGTACCGTGGAGTAGAATTGTACCCGTAGGTTGGTTGTATAACCCCCGGTTGGCTTGGTAGTCGGCCTCGGTAGAGGAGGAGATTTACGCTGCAAGGGGAGGTGCCGAATTTTCTCAGAGAAAGTTCTACGAAGAGACCTTATGTTAATAAGCGCCTTGTGGCCTTATAGGTGGAAGTACTATGCGTGGCGCGATCTACTTGGCTTAGGAGTAGCGGTTTGAGGTACTTGGAGCGTTTTGCTATTGATCGATAATCGTCGCGAGGTATGTGAACCTCTTCCTATCTCTTCTAGCATGATATGTGTGAACTATGTAGTACGGTAGACGTACATGTGCTAAATGTATGTGATTGGTTTAAAACATAAAGTGTTATAACGACTTTATGGGAAGTTGGTTATAACAGCTTTATGTTGGTAAGAAAATACATGTGGTTTTTAAAAGGTACTGATTTGAACTATAACTGGCTTGTTATGTGTTAATAAAGAACTTGAAGTATTTCAAAAGATTTTTGAATCATTTTGAAAGAAGAAGTAATATACTTGGTTTTTGAAAAACTTAAGAGTTATACTAGCTTTATGGGAAGTTAGGTATAACGGCTTAAGAATGTTTTACTGATTTCGGAAATCAGAATGTGTATCGACAAACCACTGCAGCGTTAATAAAAGGAAATGTTTTGACTAATTAAGTATTATTAAAACCGGAGAAACTTCCATCCGCATGAAGCTAAGATGAGACAAAATGATATTTCCTAGATCATCACGGTCAGTATTAAGATTGTTATAAACAAGAATATCCTACTCACATATAAGACTTATGTTTCTCAGATAGTTTTAAGGAGAATTATATTCTCAAATGAATAAGACTATGAACTACGAAACCTTTCTAAAATGAGAAACTTGAACATTGGAAATTAGGCAAACTTGATCATTGGAAAAGAATGTTGCTACTTGATTTTACAAAGAGAAGTAATTGATTTACTTTAAAAGGATAGTCACTCTATTTTATACTACGTATTGTGTGACATTGTGAAAGTAACGATCTTTTAAAAGAGTTAATGTATGAAGTACTTTGGGGATAAAACCCGATCTTGTTAATCATATAGTCGAAGGTACCTTGTGTGAACAACTTGATTGTATTGGTTTGTGATAGCCTTGTAATACTTTCTTGATTGCTTTGATAAGTAAACGTGTTGGGATGCTACGTGTGTTAGTATCTTGTGATGTTTGTGTGAAGGGTTTCCGCGATTGTGCTTATTAACTATCGTCGTTATGATGGTATTGTGGCATTCATCTCTTGAGATGATTCCGGTTAAGCGCCTCCGATGCGGGTAGACTCAAAGCGGTCGATGGACCTATGATTCGAGAATACCTCACGCAGTCCCGGCCTATCGCGAGCTACGAGTTCCAGTGTTAGTGTCGCCCTTTATGGGCATGCGGTCCATGTGGCTACGCGGATCGCGAAGTCGGGACGATGCCGGGAGTAGCTACCCTCGATGCGGAATACCTCATGCGGCCGATGAGATTGGCCTATCGCGAGTCGCGGAGTTCGTGGTTAGACGCGCACATTGATACTGCGGGCAAGTGGCCAGCTTTGATCATGTGACGGTCTAGACAGATCTTATGATACAGTTCATGACCTTGTTGGTACCGTGGGTTTTTAGTAGTCGGCTATGCCTTCGCATTTACCGTCTGCATTTTATTATGACACGTGGGACCTCGTGTTCATGTGTTCCTTGGTGCTTTTATATCATAGATCGCGCAGCGTGAGGAAGGTATTCCACGGGCATGATTGATGTTGTGGGCCTGAGACCCATTGTTATACTTGAGTGATGACTTGAGGGCGTGAGTCCCTGACTTGACATGACTGCTTTGTTGTAAACTGTAGTTTGGTTATCATACATGTCTCCCGCTTTATATGATCGCTATGATTTCATTTACATATGTATTTTCGCCACATACTGCACTGTTGCCGACCTCGCCCGGGGCCGTTCATGCCGCAGTTGAGGTACACCGCCGTTGATCCTAGCTCGAGTCGTGGTCAGCGTTTGGGAAGCTCCGTTTCTCCGGAGGCTTATCAGTGGTATAGCCCCCTGTCGTCGTAAGTGTTTACATTCAGGGGTTTGGCGGGGCCCTGTCCCGCCATTGTTGTCGTATCATTCTTAGAGGTCTGTAGTACTGTTGTGGGCAGGGTTTGTAAAAAGGATTAAACTGTTCATGTTGAAAAAGTTGCTATTTATATATATACCGGGTAACCGCTTTTGGTTAGCTTTGTCTTCTTATTTCACCGTCTTATTTCACCGATTTCATGTATTGTCTTTATGTTCGATTACTCGATGTATGTCTACTTGGGTGCCCGGTAAGGCACGATCCACGCCCGGGTTCGGTCGTGACAAATCCTCGAGTTGTTGGCTTGGTAGCGTGCCTTGTTAGGGAGGTTATTTATGTGATTGCGGGGAGAGCGCCGAATTTTCCGTAGAATAAGGAACTGTTTACTTAGAATATGCTACGAAGAGAACTAGAAGTTGATAGATATATTGTGGTTATTATAGGTGGATTTTCTACGTGCGGCATACTCGACTTGGCTTGTGGATTAAGCCGAAGAGGTATGTGATTCTTCCTATACTCTTGAGCATGATTGTTGTGAACTATATAGTACGGTAGACGTACGTGTGTGAAATGAATTTTGTTTGTTTAAAACATAAAGTGTTATAATGGCTTTATGGGAAGTTAGTTATAACGACTTTATGAAAATAAAAGAAAGATTTGATTTTGAAATCTAAACGACTTGATTTTAAAAGATAAGAGACTTGACTTATAAACGACTTGATTTCGGAAAAGGAGAAGTAACTTGATTTAAGTATAGGTTACTTGTTTTGAAAAGAGTAAGTTATTTGGGTTTTAAAGAGTATACTTGATGTTGTTTTAAAAGAAAAGTACTTGATTTTAAAAGTCTTGTAAAGATTTTTACAAAGGTAAAGTAATTTGGTTTGAAAAGAAAACGTGTTTTGATACTACGAGTATTAGTATCGTGTGGCTTTTACGTAAAAATAGGTCTTTTTGAAAGAAGGAAAGTATGTAGTATTTTGGGGTTGAAACCCGGATTGTTGACATAAACTGAAAGTAAGTTGAACTTGCCTATGCTTGTTGTGATAGCCTTTGTTGTGCAAGTGTTTGATTTTGTGCTACCGTGTCTCTCGGTGGAGGGCCGGCTATTTGGTTGATTGTTTGGACATACTGACACGTTGGATGGTCCACGAGTATCGCCCACTTTGCTGCGTATTATCTGGTTATTTCTTTTGGACATACTGACACGTTGTATGGTCCACGAGTATGCGTCCACTTTGAGTATTATCTTGTTATTTCCTTTGGACATACTGACACGATGAGTGTCCCACGGGTATGCGTCCAGTAGGATGGTTTCATGGTCATGCTTATACCGAGGTAGGATGCCGGGGCATGCGGTCATTGTGAGGTTTATGTTACACCCCGTATTTTTTTTCCAGGACATGTTTTAAGAACGTACGTAAGAACTCACAAGTGTTAAGATTTGAGACTTGTAAAAATTTATCGGAATTATGAAATTTTCGGAAAACGTATTATTATGACGAATGGGAGGGCGACACGTGTCACCCCCTTAATGATGCCTTGGAAGAATTTTGCAAGGGCAAGAGGGTCATTGGACCTTTGTTAGCAAGACAAGTCTTGCAACTTGAAAGCTTGAGAGAATTGACTTGGTCAAGGGGACCACAACACTTGATATTTAATAAGAGCTACATCCAAGTCTCACATTTGTATGAATCTTGACCCTCCATTGTACTATTTAATACTACTAGTAGCAAGACATAGTCCAACACTTAGAAAATTTTCACAAAAATTTGAAGAACACAAAGCATGCTCTGCTCACTCTCTAAGAAAGGAATTTTTTGTTTCTTGTCCATTAAGCTCCAAACTTTAAACCAAGGTTCATGAGTGTATTGTAAGCATATCTCAATAGAAAAATATCGGAAAAAGATAGTTTTCGTATTAGTCGCGAAGTGAAAACCTAGTTGCTTTCTAGGTTTTGAATTGGAAGTTTGAAGGAAAGTTGTTGGTATTGTTCTAAGGGTCTCAAGTAGCGGATTAAAGTGTCTCGAAGAGGCTCTAAGTTGCTAAGGAGCGACTTCGGAATTGGAGTTGGATTATGTTATACCCCGTAGTTGCAGGGTATGTATGTGAGGACGTACGTACGAGAGTACGGCAGAAAATTTTGAAAAGAAAGAAAGATGTGAGTTTTCGACGGAAAAGTTTCCGGTTGTTTGTGAAGAAAAAGGTTCGTTAATGGGAATTGGATTCCCAGATTTGGTATTTGGACTTCATAGATTATATTAGAATTTTGAGATTTTATTTTCGGAAATGTTCACGTTGGGCCCAAGGGATTAATTTACGTTTTTGTGGGGCCCGCTTTGTTTTTGAGATTTCCGGTATTTTGGATATTTTCGGAAGACGAAATATTCTGGGCGAATCGGGGGGCGACACGTGTCACCCCCATGTGGCACCCTTGGCCGAAATATTTATTGTGCACAACACCCGATTAGAGTCGTTTTTCGACGAAACGTTTTACTAAGCTTACGAAGGGAAAATTCCGGCTATGTCATTTAGTATTTTTGCGAATTTTTCCGAGAGACGGAACGTTTTGGACCAACGAGAGGGCAACACTTGGCACCCTCTCGTTGGTGGACTTGAAGGGGCGGCTAGGGCCGAATGGATGGGCAAGTTGTGGTAGATATTTGTGTAGATATTTGTGAGGGATTTGTGGAGTAGGGTTAGGGTGCACTTGGCTTGATCTTGGCCTTACACTTGTGTAGCACTTGGCTTGATCTTGGCCATTGGTTGGCCTTTGGCTTTGCTATAAATACCCTCCTTGCAAGACTTATTCATTCACTCCTCACTTTGTCTAAGTCTTGAAATCCCTCCCTCTCCCTTGTTGTTGCTCTCGTCCAACTCCCTTCTCCCCCTTAGAAAGAGGCCCTTGGCCGAGAACACCCCCTCCCCCTTGTGAGGTCTAGCCGTGGGGTACCCCCCCCCTAGCCTAGTTGTTTTCGTATAATACCCCTTGTTGTGGTATAGAAATACTCCCCTAGTATTGTTATAATGCCCAAAATACCTTAGCCTTGTACCTTGTAGTATTCCAAAGATACCTCTTTACGTAGAGTCCGGAAATACTACCTTTTGTCCTTTTAGTCTCAAACCGAAACCCTAAGGAAATCTTCATCGTTGGTTGAAGTATGTGAGTAGAAGTTGGTTAGAACTTCTAAGGGTTGTTTGGAGTGGTTTGGAGCGCACGGAGTGGAGCTAAACCTTGCTCAGGAGCGACATTAAACTCGGATAATTTTGGGCTTATCGAGGTAATTATCTTGTCCCTCTATTGTAATTGGAAATTACATGTTTGTTAGGATATATAGTTGAAATATACTATATATGGAACTATACTTAGTATTCGGCAATGTCTTTTGACTTAAGCCTGAAGAATAAAGAATCGAATCGAATCAGATTTACATAGGGTATTGCGGAGACTTGTGTTGACATCGAGTAGATTTGTACACGTCCGGTTAGACGTGTAAACCCCCTGGTTGGCTTGGTAGCCTCGATAGAGAGGAGATTTACGTTCATGCGGGGAGGTCTCCGAATTTTCTATAGAAAGATAGAAACTTGTGTTTTGGGGTTAATAGACGTTTGTGACCTTTATAGGTGAAAGTACTGAGAGTAGCGTATTCTACTCGAGGAGTGGAAAGGGCTAGCGAGGTTGTAGTACTTGGAGCATTTTGCTTATTGTCGATAAATCGTCGCGAGGTATGTGAACCTCTTCCTATCTTTTCTAGCATGATTGTTGTGAACTATGTAGTACGGTAGACGATACGTGCTAAGTGATTTGTTGGTTTAAAACATGTGTTATAATAGCTTTATGGGAAGTTAGTTATAAAGACCTTATGTATGTGAAGATGGTTTATTGATGTTAGACGTTAAGAGACGTGATCTTATAAGATAAGAGACTTAACTTATTTGTTTTAATGTGGATGTTTGTGTGAAACCTCATTCGTGAGTAATGAGTACTGGTTTTTAAAGGGATAATGTTTTCTGATTTCGGAATCGAATGTATCGACAGCACCAATCGCAGCGTTAATAAAAGGAAAATGTATTGAATAATGATGTGTTGTATTAAAACCGTAGAAACCTCCATCTGCATAGAAGCTAAGATGAGACAAAATGATATTACATTTTCTAGATCATGGTCAGTAATAAGATCATTATAAACAAGAATAAACTACTCACGTATATGACATATGTTACTCAATTGTTCTAAAAAGGAATCAAGTGATTAAGTTTGGGAACTATGAAACCATTTGAAAATGAGCTTGAGTAATTGAAACTAGGCAAACCGGAACTTAGGAAAAGAATGTTGTTACTTGATTTTGAAAAGGGAGTGGGTTTGTCATTCTAATACTACGTATCGGGTGACTTTTATAAAAGTAATGGATCTCTTTTAAAGAACTTAATGTATGTAGTACTTTGGGGTTAAAACCGGACTTTGGCATAAAATGAAAGTACTTTGAGTTGTGTGAAACTTGCCTATGCTTGTTGTTGTGAAAACTGCCTATGTGATGATAGCCTTTATTGTACAAGCGTTGTGTTTCGTGTTACGCGTCTCTCGATAAGTCGGTTGGACCGTTGAGAACTTACTTGGATGTGCGTGTGACGGAGAAATTCCACGCACGCCTCGCTGATAGTATTATTGTTGTTAATCACTTTGGATATCGACACGATCGCGTAGCGCACGGGTATGTTTCATTTTGATTATCGCCTTGTGATTTCCTTTTGGACATACCGACACGACGCGTAGCGCACGTATCGTCCATTTGGAATGTTGTCTTATTGTTTCCTGGACATACCGACACGATGCGTAGCGCGGGTATCGTCCATTTGGAATGTTGTCTTATTGTTTCCTGGACATACCGACACGATCGTAGCGCACGTATGCTTCCATCCGATTGCTTTGTCTTGTTGTTGAGGTCACATGGACATGTCTACACCGATGCAGAATTCCGGCATGTGCGTGTGACATTGGTATTATTGTTGCATCATGGACATGTCTACACCGTCGCAAGATTCCGGGGGCATGCGGCCATGATGCGAACCTGATTGATGTTGTGGGCGTGAGACCCATAGTCATATTGGAGTGATGACTGTGTTATGTTGTGAACTGTAGTTTGGTTATCATACATGTCTCCTGCTTTATATAGCCTAGTATGATTTCATTCTGATGTGCATTTCACATACTTGGTACTGTTATCTTGACCTCGCCCGGGGCTGCGTTCATGCCGCAGTAGGTACATCGGCCGTAGATCCTCGCCATGGATCACAAGCCAACGCATTGAAGCTCCGTTTCTCCGGAGGCTTATCTTTTGGTAGGTGTTCCCTGAGGTGTAGGTTCTTGTACATTCAGGGGTATGGCGGGGCCCTGTCCCGTCATAGTCAGTGGATATCTTAAGGTGCAGAGTAATCTTTGTGGCGGGGTTGTAAAAGGATTAAACTGCTCGAGTTTTATGTATATACCAAGGCAAATGCTTTGGTTGCTTTGTTTATTTATTATATCTTTTGTTAAATGACTCATGTTTTATGTTCCGCTGATTTTCTCTGATGTATGTATCACTAGGGTGCCCAGGGTAAGGCACCAGTAACGGGCCCCGGAACGGGTCGTTACAAAAGTGGTATCAGAGCAGTTAATCCTCGGAAAGTGTCTACAGACCGTGTCTAGTAGAGTCTTGATTATCGATGTGTTGTGCACCACATCTATAATCAGGAGGCTGCAGGACATTTAGGATTGGTTTCCATTCTTCTCATTCTGAGATCGTGCCTTAGAGCTGTGTTGTAAGTTGGACCCCTCTGACGTATCTCGTTTTTACCAGTTATGCCTCCGCGCAAGGCAACCAGAGCCCAGAAGGGCAAGGCAGCCGAGGGTGCTGCTAGTGAGATACTGAGGAGTACGAGGCGCGAGCCCGATAAGACTGAGGTTGTGCTTGACGGCGGGTTTCGCGGCGCCGCCAAAGACCAAAGAAGTTTAGAGCCGCAGCGGTTGGTCCGAGACTACATGCACGAGCCTCCATCCCATGCCGAGCAGGAGATGGGTCACGCGAGATGGCGATTATTGCCGTTGTGGCGGATATGAGACAGCCGACGCAGCAGCCTGGCCCAAAGAGCACCATGGTTCACCCCGAGCGGATAGTTTGAGGCTACGGACTTTCGAGTTGTAGCCCGCGAGTTTTACGGTCGAGGCACGAGGATGATCCGCAGGAGTTCATCCCAGCTACGGCGGATCACGGGTGATCAAGGCTTGAGAGACCGAGTGCATGACCTTTGTTCGCGTCGGTGCGTGATACCGCGATCGATTGGTTTGATTCATGGAGCTTTCGGGAGAGCATGCACTCCAGCAGCATGGGATGAGTTTTCGGGCTTTCTCACGCACTTCTTGCCACCGCAGATGAGGAGGGCACCGCCGACATATTTTTGTTCTTGAGACAGAGGCGACCGTCGGGAGTACAATGTCGAGTTCGATTCTTTGGCTCGATATGTCCCTGCGCTTAGTTGCAGATATGGAGGATAGGTGCATCGCTACGTCACCGCTAGATGATTATATGGCCGAGTCTTGCGGGTGTTTCTCTTCACCGCATGGACATTGCCCGCATGCGAGCTCATGCACTAGGATGTGAGGCACGGAGGGTCGACGAATGACACAGGTCGTGAGAAGAGGCCGGGACGGCAGGTCCTTTGGTGGCTTTCGAGGCGGACCGCCTCGAAGAAAGCTAGTTATATACCCCCACCGGCATGCAGTGGTCCTCCACCGTCTTCGAGAGCGGTCGTGGCTCGAGGTTCGATTTTCGGCAGAGGGTGTTAACCACCAAGCCACCCCTACCTCGTGACCATTGTGGTAGACTCCATTTTGGAGAGTGTCGTGCTAGATTGGGAGTTTGTTTTGCATGACCAGCGGGCCATTTTGCGAGGAACTGCCCTACCAAGGGAAGCGCGGATGTTACGACTCACCTTCAGATTTGTGGCTGGTTCATCACCTTCTACATATCGCATACTGCAGGCGTGCCTATGATTAGAGTGGGCGGTAGCCAGTATATCCTTCACCCTCTAGAGTTTTGGTATGCTTGTTATGATGATCTCTTTATTGTGTGCTATGTACGGATAGCATTGTGATATGTGTGAGTTAGAATACATGGTTAGTTGGAAGGATACGATGGGGCATGGTAAGTGAACCTTAGACTATGTCACGATCGAGACCTTGGGGTAAGGTCGTCTTGAGATTAAAGATTCGTTTATGTTTGACTTTTATCGAGTAGTAGTATACGTGGGATTTATTTGTGTGATAAGTCCGTGGGTAGTGTGAGATGGAAGTGGTAGCTTTCGTGATGTGAATTAGTAAGATTGTTTCGGATCGGGAACAAGAGTTTGCACGGTTGGGGTCGGGTTTAGGACCATTTGCGGGTCAAACCGTAACCCGTTTGAGGTGGGCAGTTCTGGTGGTCCCGCCGGTGGTAGGGTCACGAGGGTGCTAGGCCCGAGTTTAGATGATCATCGTATGAGTTCGTGGACGCGTTCGACCGAAGCGGTTCGTAAGGCCGGAATGGCCTAGGAAGTTTGAGGTTAGTAAGATGACCAAGTTTGAGGTAGTGACTCGGAGATTTTCGAACGGAAGTAATGACGAAGTATGGTACGTCTTGGGAGAGTTCTAGTGTTCGAGAAGGTACAACGAGTAAGGGAGGAAGATAACGTGTGTTATTTCGCGCTGCCGTGGCGTTGACAACTTGTTAGAGGAACTTCTTCGATATCCGTCTTGAGAAGGAACATTCGGACGAATGTTTCTAAGGCGAGGAGAATGTTATACCCCGTAGTTGCGGGGTATGTATGTGAGGGCGACGCATTTAGAGTACGCAATGAAAATTTTGAAAAGAAAGAAAGATGTGAGTTTTCACGGAAAAGTTTCCGTTGTTTGTGAAGAAAAAGGTTCGTTAATGGGAATTGGATTCCCAGATTTGGTATTTGGACTTCATAGATTATATTAGAATTTTGAGATTTTATTTTCTGAATGGTCACGTGGGCCCACGAGAAATTTACTGATTTAGAGCCCGCTTTGTTTTTGAGATTTCCGTATTTTGGATATTTTCTAAGACGAAATATTCGCGAATCGGGGCGACACGTGTCACCCCCATGTGGCACCCTTGGCCGAAATATTTATTGTGCACAACACCCGATTAGAGTCGTTTTTAGACGAAACGTTTTACTAAGCTTACGAAGGGAAAATTCCGGCTATGTCATTTAGTATTTTTGCGAATTTTTACGAGAGACGGAACGTTTTGGACCAACGAGAGGGCAACACTTGGCACCCTCTCGTTGGTGGACTTGAAGGGGCGGCTAGGGCCGAATGGATGGGCAAGTTGTGGTAGATATTTGTGTAGATATTTGTGAGGGATTTGTGGAGTAGGGTTAGGGTGCACTTGGCTTGATCTTGGCCTTACACTTGTGTAGCACTTGGCTTGATCTTGGCCATTGGTTGGCCTTTGGCTTTGCTATAAATACCCCTCCCTTGTGAAGACTTATTCATTCACTCCTCTCTTTGTCTAAGTCTTGAAATCCTCCTCTCCCTTGTTGCTCTCGTCCAACTCCCTTCTCCCCCTTAGAAAGAGGCCCTTGGCCGAGAACACCCCCTCCCCCTTGTGAGGTCTAGCCGTGGGGTACCCCCCCCCTAGCCTAGTTGTTTTCGTATAATACCCCTTGTTGTGGTATAGAAATACTCCCCTAGTATTGTTATAATGCCCAAAATACCTTAGCCTTGTACCTTGTAGTATTCCAAAGATACCTCTTTACGTAGAGTCCGGAAATACTACCTTTTGTCCTTTTAGTCTCAAACCGAAACCCTAAGGAAATCTTCATCGTTGGTTGAAGTATGTGAGTAGAAGTTGGTTAGAACTTCTAAGGGTTGTTTGGAGTGGTTTGAGCGCACTGTGGAGCTAAACCTTGCTCAGGAGCGACATTAAACTCGGATAATTTTGGGCTTATCGAGGTAATTATCTTGTCCCTCTATTGTAATTGGAAATTACATGTTTGTTAGGATATATAGTTGAAATATACTATATATGGAACTATACTTAGTATTCGGCAATGTCTTTTGACTTAAGCCTGAAGAATAAAGAATCGAATCGAATCAGTATTTACATAGGATCGTATTGGATGAGACTTGTGTTGTATTCATCGAGTAGAATTGTACACGTCAGGTTAGGCGTGTAAACCCCTGCTGGTTGGCTTGCGGCCTCGATAGAGGAGGAGATTTACGCTGTCATGGGGAGAGTCTGCGAATTTTCTATAGAAAGATAGAAACTTGTGTTTTGGGGTTAATAGACGTTTGTGACCTTTATAGGTGAAAGTACTAAGAGTAGCGTATTCTACTCGGAGTGGAAAGGGCTAGCGGTTGTAGTACTTGGAGCATTTTGCTTATTGTCGATAAATCGTCGCGAGGTATGTGAACCTCTTCCTATCTTTTCTAGCATGATTGTTGTGAACTATGTAGTACGGTAGACGCATACGTGCTAAGTGATTTG
This sequence comes from Przewalskia tangutica, assembly GCA_029844215.1. NCBI lineage: Eukaryota > Viridiplantae > Streptophyta > Magnoliopsida > Solanales > Solanaceae > Przewalskia > Przewalskia tangutica. The sequence goes on from CM056720.1 coordinate 94,004,252, forward strand.
GTTGGTTTAAAACATAGGGTGTTATAATAGCTTTATGGGAAGTTAGTTATAACGACCTTATGTAAGTGAAAATGGTTTCTCGATGTTAGAAGTTAAGAGACTTGATCTTATAAGATAAGAGACTTAACTTATTTGTTTTAATGTGGATGTTTGTGTGAAACCTCATTCGTGAGTAATGAGTACTTGGTTTTTAAAGGGATAATGTTTTACCGATTTGGGAATCGAACGTATCGACAGGACCACTGCGGCGTTAATAAAAGGAAAATGTATTGAATAATGATGTGTTGTATTAAAACCGAGAAACCTCCATCTGCATGTAAGCTAAGATGAGACAAAATGATATTACATTTTCTAGATCATGGCCACGTAATAAGATCATTATAAACAAGAATAAACTACTCACGTATATGACATATGTTACTCGATTGTTCTAAAAAGGAATCAGTGATTAAGTTTGGGAACTATGAAACCATTTGAAAATGAGAAGCTTGAGTAATTGAAACTAGGCAAACCGAACTTAGGAAAGAATGTTGTTACTTGATTTTGAAAAGGAGGTGGGTTTGTCATTCTAATACTACAGTATCGGGTGACTTTTATAAAAGTAATGGATCTCTTTAAAAGAACTTAATGTATGTAGTACTTTGGGGTTAAAACCGGACTTTGGCATAAAATGAAAGTACTTTGAGTTGTGTGAAACTTGCCTATGCTTGTTGTTGTGAAACTTGCCTATGCTTGTGATGATAGCCTTTATTGTACAAGCGTTGTGTTTTACGTGTTACCGCGTCTCGATAGAGTCGGTTGGTTGAGTTGAGAACTTACTTGGATGTCTGGCAGCGACGAGAAATTCCGCAGATGCGTTCGCTGATAGTATTATTGTTGTTAATCACTTTGGATATATCGACACGATCGTGGCGCGCGGGTATGTTTCCATTTTGATTATCGCCTTGTGATTTCCTTTTGGACATACCGACACGATCGTAGCGCACGGGTATCGTCCATTTGGAATGTTGTCTTATTGTTTCCCTTTGGACATACCGACACGATCGTGGCGCACGTATGCGTCCATTTGGAATGTTGTCTTATTGTTTCCCTTTGGACATACCGACACGACGCGTAGCGCACGTATGCTTCCATCCGCTTGTTGTCTTGTTGTTGAGGTCATGGACATGTCTACACCGTCACAGACTCCGGCATGTGGCCACGTGACATTGGTATTATTGTTGCATCATGGACATGTCTACACCGGCGCAGATTCCGGCATGCGCCGTGATGCGAACTCGATTGATGTTGTGGGCGTGAGACCCATAGTCATATTGGAGTGATGATCGTGTTATGTTGTGAATCGTAGTTTGGTTATCATACATGTCTCCCGCTTTATATAGACTAGTATGATTTCATTTACTGATGTTATGCAGTTTCACATACTTGGTACTGTTATCGACCTCCTTCGGGCTGCGTTCATGCCGCAGTAGAGGTACATCGGTCGTAGATCCTCGCTCATAGGATCACGATTCAACAGATTGAAGCTCCGTTTCTCGGAGGCTTATCTTTTAGTAGGTGTTCCCTGAGTTGTAGGTTCTTGTACATTCGGGGTATGGCGGGCCCTGTCCGTCATAGTCGTGTATATCTTAGAGTCCGTAGTATCGTTGTGGGCAGGGTTGTAAAAGGATTAAACTGTTCAGGTTTTATGTATATACTGAAGGCAACTGTTTTGGTTGGCCTGTTTATTTATTATATCTTTTGTTAAATGACTCATGTTTTATGTTCCGCTGATTTTTCTCTGATGTATGTATCACTAGGGTGCCCGGGGTAAGGCACCAGTAACGGGCCCCGGAACGGGTCGTTACAGATTAAGTTTCGTTGAGGTATAATCTTGTCTCTTAAAAGTATTACAAGATTATATATTTTGCTTGTTGTTAGCTTTACATGTTGCTAGCATGAAGTTTATATGTTGAAGTTGATAAGTATTATGGATTGATTGTAGCCTTAAATCCGAAATGTTATATAAGCCACTTGAAGTTGGATTACTAATTGGTCGTTTATTAGAAATCGTCGCATGTTACTTACTTGAAGATTATAGTAGTTATAATCAATTGCGACTTGATATCATGTTATGCTAACAACTTGGATTGAAATGGAATTGGATAAGAATTGATGTTATTGTACTCAATGTGGCCGAATTGGACTTGTAGTTGTGTTGGTTTGATATCGTTTGTGGGGCGGAATTTTACACGTCTAATAGGCGTGTAATCCCCTATTGATTAATTGCTTTGATTGTGCCTTAAATGTGGCGTGTTTGGTTATTGAATTCGACCTTGAAAAAGGTGGCAAAGTGAGTAGAAACAAAGGAGGTGCTGTCCGATTTTCCATAGAATTTAGCGACTTGACACCTATAATATTCTACGTTTGAAGTAAGGCGTTAATAGACGTATTTTGGATATTATAGGTTGACATACTACGGGCGGGATATTGTACTTGGCAAGTGGTTCGACCCGACGAGGTATGTAGAACTTTTCCTATCTTTTGAGCATGACTAGTTGCACGTATATTGTACGGTAGACGTACAAAACCTTGATATCCTTTACTTGTTTTAAAATAGCCAAGTCGGGTGAGTTAGGAGAATAACTCACTTCTTTGAAAGTTTTAAGGATGTCTTAAGTTTTAATAAGAAGTTAAGGGACTTGAAGAGTTTTAAAGTATGTGATACTTGTTTCGTTTTAAACGTATAAGTCCCTTGGATATGAAATTGTATTTGGCTAAGGTATAAAGTTAATATAATGACTTTATGGGAAGTTGGTTATATTAACTTTATGGAAAGATAAATGACTTGATTTAATGAAAGACAATTTGATTTTAAGGCATCAATTGCCTAAGGTTTTATAAGAAAAGGAGTCACTTGATTTAGAAACCTAACTTTATTTCTAAAGGTATTGTGACTTGCCTTGAAATGTAATTTGGACTTGATACTGTGGTTAATAGTATCTTGGAAGTTTTATACTAAAAATAGTCATTTGTTTTAAAGAACAGAAGTATGTAGTACTTTGGGTTAAACTCACGGATTTATTATAACATATTAGTGCCTTAAGTAAACTAAAATGAGAGTGTAGATGAATGAGATTAATAAGAAGTTAGGGGGATTTCTAACTTGCTTATTTATTGTATGACGGCCGGTTGAGATAGGGTAAGAGTATAAGTGAGGGGTAAACCCCCAAGACGCTATACCACCTTCTCCAGGGTAAGAGTATAAATTAGGGGTAAACCCCCAAGACGTTATACCACCTGCTTTACCACCTTCTCTAGGGTAAGAGTATAAATGAGGGTAAACCCCAAGGCGTTATACCACCGCTTTACCACCTTCTCCGGGATAAGAGTATAAATGAGGTAAACCCCACGGTTATACCATCCGCCTCGGAGTAAGAGTATAAATGAGGGTAACCCCCAAGACGTTATACCACCTGTTTCCATGGATTTGCTACCCATGATTTGATCGTGAGCTTCCTATTTTATATTGTAGGTATACTACTATTTACTCTCATTGTTAGTAAGGCACAGTGTACTGTAATTTGATTATCATACATGTCTCCGGCTTTGTTTTAAACTTATGATGTAAGTACAGTATTTTCAAGTTTTACATACTTAGTACATATTGTGTCGACCCGCTCCTGGCTGCGTTCATGCCGCAGTGGGTAGCGGTGGTGGATCCTCATTCTCAAGATCACATATCAGACGTCAGAAGCTCCATTTCTCCGGAGGCTTGTCTCTTTGGTACAGTTTTTCCCTGATGTTGTAGTATTATGTACATTCAGGGGTATGGCGGAGCCCTGTCCCGCCACAATTGTTATTCCTAGAGGTCTGTATTCACATATGTGGTTGGGCTGTAAGAAGCGGGTTATGCAGTTGTACTTTTGATTATGTTTATATTATGGAAGCGCGCCTTCGGTTGCTTTGTGATGTTTATCGTTTACACATGTGTTTATGTTGTGTATTTTCCGCTGCTATTCTCTGATGTATACCTGAACAGGGTGCCCAGGTAGGGCATCAGTCGCGGCCCGGGGTCGGGTCGTGACAAAAGTGGTATCAGAGCAGTTAGTCCTCGGAAAGTGTCTACAGATCGTGTCTAGTAGAGTCTTGATTATCGGTGTGTTGTGCATCACATCTATAATTAGGAGGCTGCAGGACATTTAGGATTGGTTTCTATTCTTCTCTCTCTGAGATCGTGCAGTAGAGCTGTCTTATTAGGTTGAATCCTCCGACATATTCTTATGAAACGATTATGCCTCCAGGCGACGGCGGCCCGAGAAGGGCAAAGCGAACGGAGGCTAGCGGTACTCGAGGGTTACGGACTCGAGCACGTGATATGCACGAGGTAGTAAGGCGGGCGAAGTTCACCACGCCCGCGATATTAGAGGAGCCGAGGCGGCGGAGCTCGAGAGGTTCCGTGCGAGCCTCGATTCCTGCCGGTGCTGAGTATAGAGACTACGGGGAGCATATCCGGTTATTGACCAGTATAGTAGCACGGCGGCCTTGATAGAGCGGCGGCTAACCTAAAGCCGAGCGGTTTGGATTCGAGATTTTCTGGGTTATCATCCACCTGAGTTTTATGGTTCGAGGTGCGGGAGGATCCGCAGGAGTTCGTTCGGCGACAATGGACCATGCAGTTCTTAGGGCTTGAGACAGTGCATTACGCTAGCCTCTTACCGGTTACACGATATTGCGTTGAACTGGTTTGAGTCGTGGTTGCTTTCGAGAGGTGAGGATGCTCTTCCAGCTGTTTGGGAGGAGTTTACAGAGGCCTTCATGGATCACTTTTTGCCTCCTGAGATGAGGAGGGCCCGCGTAGATAGATTTTTGACCTTGAGGCAGAATGGGAGGACTATCAGAGAGTATAGCCTGGAGTTTGACTCCTTGGCCAGACATGCGCACACTATTGTAGCTGACATGGCGGATAGAGTTCATCGTTATGTGATGGGGCTAGACCGTCATATGATTACTGCATGCTTGGGGGTGGCTCTCTTGGCCGGTATGGACATTGCCAGATGCGAGCCTATGCGCGTGGATAGAGAATAGAGATAGGAGGACCAGATTGACTCGAGCCACCCAAGAGGCGGGACATCGGGGTCTCGGGGCGATTTCGAGGCGGACAACCTCTGCAGCAGACTAGGTCCACTTTCCAGCCAGCACAAAGTGCTCTCTCACGGTTTTCTGGCAGGAGGTCTGATCAGCCAGGTCATTCAGGAGCAGGTCAGGGCTCCAGGACTTCGGGATTTCAGGGAGGCAGGAACCGTCACCGATCAGGACCACCCACACCTCAGTGTGCTCGATGCGGTAGGTTTCACCAGGGCGAGTGTCGCAGGGCTTCGGGAGCTTGTTACTCTTGTGGCCAGCAGGGCCATTTGAGGAGAGATTGTCCGTCTAGAGGCGGCATGGGTGGTACGCGGCAGCCGAGATCGATTTGGGTCTTCCTCTCCTTACGTGGTTATGCGCCCGAGGCGAGGTATTCACGGACGCAGCCGCGGTAGAGGTCGTGGTGGTGGTTCGATTCTAGCGGTCCCGAACCGCATATATTCGTGCCACCGCCGGGGATCGTGAGGCTTCCAGCGTCATCACAGGTACATTATTGATTTCATGTTGTAACGTTTATGCTTTGATAGATCCAGGTTCTACCTTGTCCTATGTGTCCCCTCTTGTGCGGGTAGAATCGGGATAAAGCGGTGTCGATAGAGCCTTTGAGGTAGCTACGCCAATGGGAGATTCGGTGTTAGTGAGCGGGTGTCTGAGGTTGTCGGTATTTATTTACATTCGGACCACTTGCGGACTTGATAGAGCCGAGATAGCGATTTTGATGTCATTATGGGTATGGACTGGTTGGCTTCTTGTTATGTCAACGCGTTGGTAGGACAGTTGGTTCGGATCAGTTTCTGGCGAGCGATTATAGAGTGGAAGGGCAACACAGCCGAGGGGTAGGTTTATTTCTTACCTCAAGGCTAGGAAGATGGTGCGAGAAAGTACATCTATCATCCGTTCGGGTATTTGATCTGAGGCCGAGGTGCAGTTCTTGATCGATGCGATGGTTAGGGAGTTTCCAGATGTGTTCCCAGATAATCTTCCGGGTATCCCTCCTGAGAGGGAGGTTGAGTTTTGTATTGACACGTTTCCAGACACTCGACCTATTTCCATTCCGCCATACAGAATGGCACCTGTTGAGTTGAGGGAGCTGAAGGACCAGCTGAAAGATTTGCTGGAGAAAGGCTTTATCAGGCCTAGTGTATCTCCCTGGGGAGCGCCGATTTTGTTTGTGAAGAAGAAGGATGGGACGCTGCGTATGTGTTGATTCTGAGCGGTGAATAAGGTAACCATCGAGAATAGGTACCCTCCCGTGATTGATGATTTGTTTGACCAGTTGCAGGGTGCGAGGTGTTTCTCCAAGATAGACCTGCGGTCTGGTTATCATCAGGTACGAGTTCGAGAGGCAGATATCCCAAAGACTGCATTCAGGACCCGATATGGGCACTATGAGTTCAGGGTTATGTCTTTCGGTTTGACCAACGCTCCAGCGGTATTTATGGATTTGATGAACCGGGTGTTCAAGCCATTTTTGGATACATTTGTGATAGTATTCATTGATGACATCCTGGTTTATTCGCGGACAGAGGAGCTTGAGGCCGGTGCCAGGATTCTCCGGAGCCGACAATTATTCGCCAAGTTCTCCAAGTGTGAGTTTTGGTTGGCCTCAGTGGCATTCCTGGGGCATATTATTGGGGCTGATGGTGTTCGGGTGGATACGGCAAAGATTGAGGCAGTCAAGTCTTGGCCGAGACCTACTACTCCGACCGAGGTGCGCAGTTTCTTAGGACTGGCAGGTTATTATCGTAGGTTTGTGGAGCGGTTGCTTGATTTCAAGACCGTTGACTAGGTGACTCGGAAGACGACCAAGTTCCAGCCGACGAGGCTTGCAAGAAGGGTTTCGATTCTTTGAAGGAAAGGTTGACTACACTCCGCCTTACTCTTCCTGAGGGGTTAGACGGGTACGTCATCTATTGTGATGCCTCGGGTATCGGGCTAGGGTGTGTTTTGATGCAGCACGGCAAAGTTATAGCCTATGCTTCCCGGCAGTTACGGAAGTATGAGAGGAATTACCCTACCCACGACTTAGAGTTGGCCGCAGTTATTCTTGCCTTGAAGATTTGGAGACATTATTTGTATGGGGTTCATGTGGATATTTATACAGACCACAAGAGCCTCCAGTATATCTTCAGGCAGAGAGGCGAACTTGCGGCGAGACGGTGGTTAGAGTTGCTGAAAGATTATGATGTTGATATTCTATACCATCCGGGGAAAGCCAACGTAGTTGCTGATGCCTTGAGTCGTAGATCGATGGGGAGCCTGTCAGAGGTACAGCCAGAGAGACAGGACATGGTCCGTCAGATCCACCAGTTAGCGAGACTTGGGGTTCGTTTGATCGATACCGACGGTAGCGGGGTACGGGTTCGTGAGGTTGCCGAGTCTTCCATCGTTGATGAGGTGAAGAGGCGACAGTTTGAGGACCCAGTGTTGGTACGGTATCGAGATGCAGCTCTTTGGGAGGAGAAGAGTCTATTCGAGGTAGCGCCTGATGGGGTGCTGAGATTTGAGGGCCGGTTGTGTGTAGGGGTGTTCACCGGTCCAGAACCGGACCGGAACCGGAATGGACCGGAACCGGAATCCAGAAAATTTCTTGACCGAGGACCGGTTGGACCGGTTTTTTTTTTTTGTTAAATGCAATTTATAAATTATAATTTTTTAAAAATGTGTTCGTTTATCAATCTCATTAAATATGTTTGTTTTTTTTCCTTATCCTTCAATAAACTTTATTTCATTAATATGACTAACTTAAAGAAAATCACCAAATGTACTTGGTTCGTATACGAACTACTGAACTACTCATTAATTAAAGTTATACACCACATTTATATTTTCTATTTTCTATTTGGAATTTGGACATTCCTGAAACAAGGGGTGCACAAAAGGTTAAACCGGATCAAGACCAAGACCGAATTACAGACATTACTCGGACCGAATGGACCGAATGATTTGCCCAGTCCCCTCGCCACTACCCCGCCACCGCCACCCCTCATCCACCTAGCCACCCCCCCCCTCCAGCCCGGACGTATTGACATATCTAATATAGGTTGTAAATTGATCAAACTTTATACGGTCATAACTTTGCGCTCGGACGTCCGTTTTACCTAAAAAAAAAATTGATTTCGCGTATTTTTTCGATACGGGGGCGGCCAAACTGCTTAAGCGGTTTTATTCCTCCGATTTCTCCAAAAACATCCATCTTGCCCCTCAATTTCACTTTTTCCCCAAATCGTTACGTTTTTCCCCTTTTCAAATCTAAATATCTCGCGATGTACAATTGATTTCAACGTAAAAATTGCGTGGCACCGCATCCGGGAATGTCAATTTCAATATTGGAAATTCAATTTATAAAAAAAAAAAAAAAAATCCGGTCCGGACCGGAAAATTCCGGTTTTTACCCGGACCGGACCGGAAAACCGGAATCCACCATGTATGATAGTCCGGTTCCGATCCGGTTTTCCGGTCCGGTCCTGTTTTGTACACCCCTAGTTGTGTGTTCCCGATGTGTCAGGACTTCGTCAGCAGATTCTGGGGGAGGCACACATTGCTTGTTATTCTATTCATCCGGGGTCGACCAAGATGTACCATGACCTCAGATGTTTGTATTGGTGGGATGGCCTGAAGAGGGACGTGGCAGGTTTTGTTGCCTGATGTCCTAATTGCCGCAGTCAAGGTCGAGCACCAGAGGCCCAGTGGATTATTGCAGGCTATTGAGATTCCGACTTGGAAGTGGGAGGTGATCAACATGGACTTTGTTACAGGGTTACCTCGTACTCAGAGGAAGTACGACTCCATTTGGGTTATTGTTGACAGGCTGACGAAATCAGCCCATTTCCTTCCAGTCAGGACGACGTTTTCGGCTGAGGACTATGCCAGATTGTACATCAGAGAGATTGTGAGGTTGCACGGTGTCCCGGTGTCGATTATATCTGATAGGGGAGCCGGTTCTGGCTAACTTCCGGAGGTCTTTCGAAGGGTTTAGGACACAGTGAGTCTCGACAAGATTTCATCCTCGGTAGCGACGGCGGCGAGCGTACTATCCGCACACGAGGATATCTTTGCGAGTCTGCATGATTGATTTCAGGGGTAGCTGGGAGGATCATTTTCCTCTTGTGGAGTTTACTTATAACAACAGCTACCATTCCAGTATACAGATGGCGCCATACGAGGCTTTATATGGGCGGAAATGTAGATCGCCGATTGGTTGGTTCGACGTAGGCGAGGTGCAGTTAGTTGGCCCAGACTTGGTTCAGCAGGCTGTGGATAAGGTGAACCTTATCCAGAGAGATGATAGCGACCGCAGTCGGCAGAAGTCATATGCGGATAATCGGCGTCGGCATTTGGAGTTTCAGGTAGACGATTGGGTCTTCTTGAAGGTATCACCCATGAAGGGGGTGATGAGATTCGGTAAGAAGGGGAAGCTCAGCCCAAGGTACATTGGGCCCTACCAGATCGTCCGTCGAGTAGGCAAGGTTGCCTATGAGTTGGATCTGCCATCATAGTTAGAGGCGGTACATCCGATCTTCCATGTTTCTATGTTGCGGAAGTGTATCGGAGATCCAGCGAGAGTTTTCCCTGCTAGTGAGGTCCAGGTGGCAGAGGGGTTATCGTATGAAGAGAGTCCCATAGCGATACTCGATCGCCAGGTCAGGCGACTGCGGACCAAGGATGTAGCTTCCGTCAAAGTCTTGTGGAGAAATGTTAACCGGGAGGAGATGACTTGGGAAGCGGAGGAGGACATGTTGAGGAAGTATCCTCACTTATTCCCTACACCTTCAGGTAATTATTTTCCCCTACTTGTCAAGTTATAATTGAAGCATTTGTTTTGTGTAAATGCTATTATGTGGCCATGTGTGGCATTTTTGGTATGTCAGGATTTTGAAAGGAAACTATGTCGCTAATTATAAGTTTGACTCCGAAAGAACATTCGGGGACGAATGTTTCTAAGGGGGGAAGAATGTTACACCCCGTATTTTTTTTTCAGGACATGTTTTAAGAACGTACGTAAGAACTCACAAGTGTTAAGATTTGAGACTTGTAAAAATTTATCGGAATTATGAAATTTTCGGAAAACGTATTATTATGACGAATGGGAGGGCTCACGTGTCACCCCCCTTAATGATGCCTTGGACGAATTTTGCAAGGGCAAGAGGGTCATTGGACCTTTGTGTTATACCCCGTATTTCCAGAGTATATACGTAAGGACGTACGTGCGACAATTTGAGACTTAAAGTTTGGCATAGGTTCGAAATTTGTGCACAACACCCGATTAGAGTCGTTTTTCGACGAAACGTTTTACAGAGCTTGCGTAGGGAAAATTCCGGCTATGTCGTTTTGTATTTTTGCGGATTTTTCCGAGCGACGGAACATTTTTGGGCCAACGAGAGGGTGACACTTGTCACCCTCAAGTGGACGTTGGGGTTGGCCGATGGGTCACGGATCCTTGGCCGATTGGCTCCTTGTTTTGGCCTTGTTTTGTGCCTTGTTTTATGGCTTGTTTGGTGCCTTGTTTTGTGGAGTAGGGTTAGGGTGCACTTGGCTTGATCAAGGCCTTACACTTGCCTTGCACATGGCTTGATCTTGGCCATTGGTTGGCCCTTGGCTTCCCTATAAATACCCCCCCTTAGAGATGAACTTCTTCATCCACTCCTCACTTTGTCTAAGCCTTGAAAACTCTCCCCTCCCTCTTGTGGCTCTCGTCCAAAGCCTCTCCCCCTCCCCCTTCTAGTGGCCTTTGGCCGAGAGGTTCCCCTCCCCCCCTTGTGGTGTCTTGCCGAGGGGTACCCCCCCTAGCCTAGTTGTTTCGTATTATATACCCCCTTTTTGTGGTATTGAAATACTCCTCCAAGTATTGTTATAATGCCCAAAATACCTTAGCCTTTACCTTGTAGTATTCCAAAAGTTACCTCTATACGTAGAGCCCGGAAATACTACCTTTTGTCCTTTTAGTCTCAAACCGAAACCCTAAGGAAATCTTCATAGTTGGTTGAAGTATTTAAGTAGAAGTTGGTTAGAACTTCTAAGGGTTGTTTGGAGCGCACGGAGTAGGAGCTAAACCTTGCTCAGGACCGACATTATAACTTGGATAATTTTTGGCTTATCGAGGTAAATATTCTTGTCCCCTTATTGTAATTGGAAATTACATGTTGTAGGATTATATAGTTGAAGTATACTATATATAGAATCAACATAGCTTTGCGGCAATGTCTTTTGACTTAAGCTGAATATAAAGAAGAGAATGAATCAGTAATTACAGAGGGTTGTATGACAGTAGACTTGTGGTATTACTGTATAGTAGAATTGTATACGTCCGTTTAGACGTATGAACCCCCCTGGTTGTCTTGGTAGCCGGCCTCGATAGAGGAGGAGATTTACGCTGTTATGCGGGAGGTCTTCGCGAATTTTCTCGTAGAATATGGAACCGCGGTGAGAATTTAATAGACGTTTTTGGCCTTAGAGGTGTAAGTTCTACGATTTGCGTATTTTACTTGAAGAGTGGAAAAGGCTAGCCGTTACGTGATCTTGTGGAGCGTTTGCTTATTGCCGATAATCGTCGCGAGGTATGTGAACCTCTTCCTATCCTTCTAGCATGATGCTTTGTAAACTATGTAGTGCGGTGACGCATACGTGCTAAATGAGTTGGTTGGTTTAAAACATAGGGTGTTATAATAGCTTTATGGGAAGTTAGTTATAACGACTCTATGTAGGTAAAGATTGGTTTATTGATTGTAGAAGTTAAAAGACTTGATCTTGAAAGATAAGAGACTTAACTTGTTTTACTTGGTAATTAACATTTTGTTAAAGGTGTTGTGAAACCTCATTCGCGAGTAATGAGTACTTGGTTTTAAAAGAATAATGTTTTACTGATTTCGGAAAGAGAATAAGTGTCGAACAAACCACAGCAGCGCTAATAAAGGAAAGTGTATTGACAAATAACTAATTGTTATTAAAACCAGTAGAAACCTCCATCTGCATAAGCTAAGATAAGACAAAATTGTATTACATTTCCTAGATCATGGTCAGTAACAAGATTGTTGTAAACAAGAATAAACGGCTCACGTATTAGACATATGTTACTCAGTTGGTTTAAAAGAGATTAAGACTATGAGTTATGAAACCTTTCTAAAATGAGAAACTTGAGCATTTGAAATTAGGCAAACTTGAACGTTTGGAAAATAATGTTGTTACTTGATTTTACAAAGGGAAGTATTTTGGTTTACTTAAAAAGATAGTCACTCTATTTTTATGCTACGGGTATTATGTGACTTTTGTGAAAGAAACGGATCCTTTAAAAAGAGTTAATGTACGTAGTACTTTAGGGTTAAAACCCATACTTTGATACGAAATGGAAGTACCTTGAGTTGTGTGTAACTTGCCTATGCTTGTTGTTGTGTAACTCGCCTATGCTTGTTGTGATAGCCTTTGTTGTGCAAGTGTTGATATCAGGTGACTTCTTGGGAAGGAGTGGATCTTTTTTATAAAAGTCTAGAAGTATGGTAATTTGCTTGAGCTTGTTTGTGATAGCCTGGTTGTGGTATATTGTTGTTGATGTCACATGGACATGTCTACACCGACGCAGTCGGGGCATGTGGCCATGCGCGGGTTGATTACGATATATTGTTATTGTGGTTACATGGACATGTCTACACCGGCGTAATTCCGGGGCGTGTGGCCACGCGGGGTTGATCACCCGAGATATTGTTGTTAATGTCACATGGACGTGTCTACACCGATGCGCATTCCGGCATGCGCCATGGGGCATTGTTATTATTGTTGCATCATGGACATGTCTACACCGATGCATTCGGGCATGCGCCGATGCGAACATGATTGATGTTGTGGGCGTGAGACCCATAGTTATATTTGAGTGATGACTTGAGGCGTGAGTCCCCGATCGACATGATCGCTTTATGTGGTGAATCGTAGTTTGGTTATCATACATGTCTCTGCTTTATTTAGACTAGTATGATTTCATTTACGATTTTTATTTCACATACTTGGTACTGTTGTCTTGACCTCCTTGAGGCTGCGTTCATGCCGCAGTAGAGTACATCGGTAGTGGATCCTCGCTCATAGGATCACGTCAACGATTAGGAAGCTCCGTTTCTCCGGAGGCTTATTCTTTGGTATGTGTTCCCTGAGTTGTAGGTTCTTGTACATTCAGGGGTATGGCGGGGCCCTGTCCCGTCATGGTTGTTGTAAATCTTAGAGGTTTGTAGTACTGTTGTGGGCAGGGTTGTAAAAAGGATTAAACTGTTCGGGTTTTATGTATATATACAGAAGACAATTGTTTTTGGTTGGCCTGTTTTATGATCATATATCTTGTTTCATGTTTATGTTTTATTTTCCGCTGGTTTTCTCTGATGTTGTATCACTAGGGTGCCCGGGGTAAGGCACCAGTCACGGGCCCGGGATCGGGTCGTGACAAAAGTGGTATCAGAGCAGTTAATCCTCGGAAAGTGTCTACTGCATCGTGTCTAGTAGAGTCTTGATTATCGATGTGTTGTGCACCACATCTATAATCGGAGGCTGAGACATTTAGGATAGTTTCCATTCTTCTCATTCCGAGATCGTGCCTTAGAGGTGTGTTGTAAGTTGGACCCTCCGACGTATCTCTTTTACCGATTATGCCTCCGCAGGCAACCGCGAGCCAGGCGGCAAGACAGCCGAGGGTGCCGCTAGTGAGATACTGAGAGGAGTGCGAGGCGCAGCCGGTCGGTGCTGAGATTATGATTCAGACGGCGAGTTTTGCGATGCCGCCAGCCCCAGCAGAGTTTAGAACCGCAGCAGTGGCTGCTGAGACCACAGTACCTGAGCCCCCAGTCCCACAGCCTGGAGCAGATAAGATGGGGTACAAGGAGATGGCGATTCTGGCCGTGGTCGTGGCAGATATGAGATAGGGTTGACGCAGCGGCCAGTTCGAGAGCACCGTGGTTCACCCCGGCGGATAGTTTGAGGCTACGGGACTTTCTCGAGTTGTAGCCGCCGAGTTTTATGGGTCGAGGCACGAGGATGATCCGTAGGAGTTCATCCCAGCGATTCTGGATCATGAGAGTGATCAAGGCTTCGGAGACCGAGTCGGTGGTCTTAGGTTCGCATCGGCTGCGTGATACCGCAGTCGACTGGTTTGATTCGTGGGAGCTGTCCCGGGGAGAGAATGCACTTCCAGCCGTTTGGGACGAGTTCTCGGGGGAATTTCTTGCACATTTCTTGCCTCCACAGATTAGGAGGGCACGGGCCGACAGATTTATGATGCTTAGACAGAGAGGGCGTACGGTTCGGGAGTACAACGTGGAGTTTGACTCGTTGGCTCGGTATGTCCCCGCTTTAGTGGCAACCATGGAGGATAGAGTGCACCGCTACGTCACCGGGCTAGATGATTACTTGACAGAGGCTTGTTCGGGTGTAGCTCTTCAGTCGGGCATGGACATTGCCCGCATGCAGGCTCATGCACTTGGATGTGAGGCACGGAGAGGTCGACGGAATGACCTGGATCAACAGAAGAGGGCCAGGACATCAGGGTCTTTTGGCGACTTTCGAGGCGGACCGCCTCCGCAGCAGGCTAGTTTTGTACCTCCGCCAGTGCAGAGTGGTCCTCCACAACCTTCAGGGCATCCAGAGTATTCGGAGCAGTCGTGGCTCCAAGGATTCGTGTTTCCGAAGTAGGGTGTTGGCGATGCAATCCCTACCTCGGTGTGGTCGATGTGGTAGACCGCATTTCGGGAGTGTCGTGGTGCCAAGGAGCTTGTTATTTTGTACGCAGGCCATTTTGCGAGGAACCGTCCACTGGGTAGCACGGATGTTACGACTCACCTTCGTGATCGCGGTCGTTCATCACCTTCTACAGTTATGCGCCCTGCATGACAGGCCTATGATTAGAGTGACGCGGTGGATACAGGTATATCTTTAACCCTCTAGAGTTTTGGTATGCTTGTTATGAATGTTACACCCCGTATTTTTTTTCAGGACATGTTTTAAGAACGTACGTAAGAACTCACAAGTGTTAAGATTTGAGACTTGTAAAAAATTATCGGAATTATGAAATTTTCGGAAAACGTATTATTATGACGAATGGGAGGGCGACACGTGTCACCCCCCTTAATGATGCCTTGGACGAATTTTGCAAGGGCAAGAGGGTTATTGGACCTTTGTTAGCAAGACAAGTCTTGCAACTTGAAAGCTTGAGAGAATTGACTTGGTCAAGGGGACCACAACACTTGATATTTAATAAGAGCTATATCCAAGCCTCACATTTGTATGAATCTTGACCCTCCATTGTACTATTTAATACAACTAGTAGCAAGACATAGTCCAACACTTAGAAATTTTCACAAAAATTTGAAGAACACAAAGCATGCTCTCGGGTTCACTCTCTCTAAGAAAGGAAATTTTTTGTTTCTTGTCCATTAAGCTCCAAACTTTAAACCAAGGTTAATGAGTGTATTGTAAGCATATCTCAATAGAAAAATCTCGGAAAATGATAGTTTTCGTATTAGTCGCGAAGTGAAAACCTAGTTGCTTTCTAGGTTTTGAATTGGAAGTTTGAAGGAAAGTTGTTGGTATTGTTCTAAGGGTCTCAAGTAGCGGATTGAAGTGTCTCGAAGAGGCTCTAAGTTGCTAAGGAGCGACTTCGGAATTGGAGTTGGATTAAGTTTCGTTGAGGTATAATCTTGTCTCTTAAAAGTATTACAAGATTATATATTTTGCTTGTTGTTAGCTTTACATGTTGCTAGCATGAAGTTTATATGTTGAAGTTGATAAGTATTATGGATTGATTGTAGCCTTAAATCTGAAATGTTATATAAGCCACTTGAAGTTGGATTACTAATTGGTCGTGTTATACCCCGTATTTCCTGAGTATGTACGTGAGGGCGTACGTACAAAAGTTTAAGCCTTAAGATAGGCAAGGGACGAAAATTTGTACACAACCCCCGAACTGATTTGTTTTTCCGACGGAGAATTTTCCGAACCTTGTAAGGGAATTTTGCGTGTTCAATAATTTAATTTTTGCGTATTTTTCCGAGAGATAAAATATTTTGGACCAATGGGAGGGTGACATGTGTCACCCTCAAAGTGGACGAATTGGAGGGCACACCTTGCACATTTTTTTTCATTTTTGTGGCTTAAAACAATTGGTCAATGTTTGGTAGGATATTTTGTGTGGTAGATGGATAAGGTGGGACCCACACACACTTGTCCAAATCTACACCCTCCACTTGCCCACCACTTGTCTTAATCTTGGCCATTGAAGGCCCTATAAATACCCCCCTTAGTTGAAGGATTTCTTCATCCCTCAAATGACTTCTAAGTCTTAAAAATCCCTCCCTCCCTTGTAGTGAAATTCTCGTCCAAGTCCTCCCCCTCCCCTTGTAGTAGTTTCGTCCGCCACACCCCCCTTCCCTTGGAGTTGCTCTCGTCCAAACATACCCCCCCTTGGTAGAAAATATTCTCCAAGTATTGTTACTATTCCAAAATACCTTGGCCCAAATACCTTGTAGTATTCCAAGGTTACCCCTATACTAAAAGCCCAGAAATACTATTATACTTCCCTTCAGTCACAAAAACGAAACCCTAAGGAAAATCTTCATAATTGGTTGAAGTATTAAGAAGAAGTTGCGTAGAACTTCTAAGGGTTGTTTGGAGCGGGTTGGAGCACCCAGAGTAGGAGCTAAACGTTGCTCAGGATCGACATTTAAACTTGGATAATTTTGGGCTTATCGAGGTAAATACTCTTGACCTTCTATTGTAATTGGAAATTACATACTGTAGTAGTATAGAAATGAGTATAAGATATATAGAAGGATGGTATGAGAGAAGAGAATTGAATTGAAATCACATCAGAAGAATATTAAAGAAGATTGAACTGTACTTACATAGGACTGTATTTACAGTAGACTTGTGTAGTTTAACTGCAGGAAGTGCCCGATTTTTTCCGTAGAATAGAGAACCCTCTGCTTAGAATATTCTACAGAGTAGTCTAGACGTTAATAGACGTATATGGCCTTTATAGGTTGAAAGTTCTGCGAATAGCATGTTCTACTTGAAAGGTGGACAAGGCTAGCCGGGTTATAGCGGTGGAGCGTTTTGCTAATTGTCGATAATCGTCGCGAGGTATGTGATTCTTCCTATCCTCTTGAGCATGATATTTTAAAAGAATATATATAGTACGGTAGACGTACGTGTGCTAACTGAACGTGGGTTTACTACGATGTCTTTTGACTTGAGTCTAAATAATAAGAATCTTGAAGTATTTCAAAAGAATTAAGAATCATTTTTGAAAGAAGAGTAATACTGTTATACCCCGTATTTTCAGAGTATGTACGTAAGGACGTACGTAGAAAATTTGAAACTTGTACTAAGGCTTGGCCGAATTAATTTTGTTCACAACACCCGTTTAGAGTCGTTTTTCGACGAAACGTTTTCACAGCTTTCGTAGGGGAAATTACGGCTATGACATTTGTAATTTTTGCGGATTTTTCCGAGAGACGAAACATTTTGGACCAACAAGAGGGCGACACTTGTCACCCTCTAATTGGTGGGAGTGGGCGGTAATGTGATGGACGAATTGGCCTTGTTGGTCAAGGGGAGTTGGTAGGATATTTTGTGTGTTAGTTGGTCAAGGACACTTGGGTGAATCTTGGCCTTACACTTGTGTAGCACTTGGCTCAATCTTGGCCATTGGTTGGCCTTCACTTGGCCTATAAATACCCATCCCTTTGAAGACTTATTCATCCATTCCTAAATGATCCTAAGTGTTAAAATCCCTCCCTCTCCCCTCTTGTTGACTCTCGTCCAAGAGCCCCTCTCCCCCTTTGAAAGGCCCCCTTGGCCGAGAGCCCTCTCCCCCCCTCCTAGTAGTGTGGCCGTGGGGTACCCCCCCCCCCTAGCCTAGTTGCTTTCGTATAATACCCCCCTCTCTTGGTAGAAATACTCTCAAAAGTATTGTTATAATGCCCAAATTACCTTAGCCTTATACCTTGTAGTATTCTAAGGTTATACCTATACGAAAAGCCCAGATATACTATTATACTTCCGTCCACCAAACCGAAACCCTAGGAAAATCTCCATAGTCTGTTGAGTATTGTGTGTTGGTTAGAACTTCTAAGGGTGGTTTAGAGCGGGTTGAGCGCTGAGTCGAGCTAAACGATTGCCCAGATCGACATTATAACTTGGATAATTATGGGCTTATCGAGGTAAATATCTTGTCCCTCTATTGTAATTGGAAATTACATATTGTTAGAATATATAGTTGAAGTATACTGTATATAGAACTGAACGTAGTTATCGGCAATGTCTTTTGACTTAAGCCTGAATAATACTTACGGCAATGTCTTGCGACTTAAGCCTGAATTTAAAGAAGAATACTGAACTGTAATTACATAGGGTCAGACAAAGAGACTTGTGTAGTAGTACTGTGAAGTAGAATTGTACAGTTAGGGTTAGATGTATAACCCCCCCCCTGGTTGGCTTGGTAGCCTGCCTCGATAGAGGAGATTTACGTTGCCATGGGAGGTCTTTGCCGAATTTTCTGTAGAATATTCTACGATTAGACCTAAATGTTAATAAGCGCTTTGTGGCCTTATAGGTTGAAGTACTACGTGTGGCGCGATCTACTTGGCTTAAGGAGTAGCCGACGTTTGGAAGTACTTGGAGCGTTTTGCTATTAGTCGATACTCGTCGCGAGGTATGTGAACCTCTTCCTATCTCTTCTAGCATGATATGTGTGAACTATGTAGTACGGTAGACATACATGTGCTAAATGTATTTGATTGGTTTAAAACATAAAGTGTTATAACGGCTTTATGGGAAGTCGGTTATAAACAGCTTTATGTTGGTAAGAAAATACTTGTGGTTTTTAAAAGGTAACTGATTTGAACTATAACTGGCTTGTTATGTGTTAATAGAGAACTTGAAGTAATACTTGGTTTTAGAAAACTTAAGAGTTATACTAGCTTTATGGGAAGTTAGGTATAACGACTTAAGAATGTTTTACCGATTTCGGAAATCAGAATGTGTATCGACAAACCACTGCAGCGTTAATAAAAGGAAAATGTTTTGAATAATTAAGTGTTATTAAAACCAGTAGAAACTTCCATCTGCATAGAAGCTAAGATGAGACAAAATGATATTTCCTAGATCATGGCTGCTGTAATAAGATTGTTATAAACAAGAATATCCTACTCACATATAAGGCTTATGTTTCTCCGACTGTTTAAAAGAGAATTATATTCTTAAATGAATAAGACTATGAACTACGAAACCTTTCTAAAATAAGAAACGTGAACATTTGAAATTAGGCAAACTTGGACGTTTGGAAAATAATGTTGTTACTTGATTTTACAAAGGTAAGAGTTTTGGTTTTCTTAAAAGGACAGTCACTCTATTTTATACTACGGGTATTGTGTGACTTAGGTGAAAGAAACAGATCTTTTAAAGATTTAATGTGTGAAGTACGTTGGGGATAGATACCCGAACTTGTTAGTAGAAAGTACCTTGTGTGAATAACTTGATTGTATTGGTTTGTGATAGCCTTGTAATACTTTCTTGTTGATTTGATAAGTAAACATGTTAGGATGCTACGTGTGTTAGTATCTTATGATGTTAGTGTAAAGGGGTTTTCCCTTCGACTGCGCTTAAAGTTGTTTGACTATCAGCCGTTATGTTGGTATTGTACCACTCACCTTGACTTGTGTCCGGAGGTTGTCGCCCGACGCGGGTAGACTCAGCGATGCAGGACCATGATTCGAGAATACCTCATGCGGGTCCGGGATCCATGCGGAACTACGGAGTTCCGTGTTAGTGTGCGCCTTTATGGTCATGCGGTCTTTGTGGCCATGCGGATCGCGAGTCCGGGGCGATGCCGGGAGTAGCTACCTCGATGCGGGTTATACCTCATGCGGGCCTATGAGGTTGGCCTGGCGCGAGTCTGGAGAGTTCGGGGCTAGACGCGCACATTTGATATCGCGCGAGTGACCGCTTTTATCATGTGACGGTCTAGACAGATATCATGACACGCTTTATGACCTTGTTGCATAGGTGTTAGTAGTCGGCTATGCCTTCGCATTTACCTCGCATCGTTTTATTAGGACACGTGGGACCCGTGTTCATGTGTATTCCTTGGTGCTTGTATATCATAAACCGCCAGCTGAGGAAGGTATTCCACGCACGATTGATGTTGGGCGTGAGACCCATTGTTAAAAATTGAGTGATGACTTGAGCGTGAGTCCTCGACTTGACATGATTGCTTATTTATGGTGAATCGTAGTTTGGTTATCATACATGTCTCCCGCTTTATAGACTACTATGATTTCATTTACGATTTATTTTCGCCACATACTTGGTACTGTTATCGACCTCTCCGGCCGCGTTCATGCCGCAGTAAAGGTACACCGCCATTGATCCTAGCCTCGTGGTCAGATTTGACTTTGGGAAGCTCCGTTTCTCGGAGGCTTATCACGTATAGTCCCCGTCGTAGTAAGTGTTTACATTCGGGGTTTGCGGCCCCGTCCGCCATGGTTGTCATATCATTCGTAGAGGTCTGTAGTAATCGCATGGCGGGTGGTTTGTAAAAGGATTAAACTGTTCATGTTGAAAAAGTTGTCATTTATATATATGCCGAAAGGTAAGTTTTTCTCAGATTATTGTTTCATATTTCATAATATGTCTTGTATCGTTTTATGTTCCGCCGATTACTCTGATGTTGTATCACTAGGGTGCCCGGTAAGGCACGATCACGCCCGAATCGGTCGTGACAAAAGTGGTATCGAGCGATTAATCCTCGGAAAGTGTCTACGCACCGTATCCATGAAGTCTTGATTATCGGTGTGTTGTGCACCACACCAATAATCGTGAGGCTATAGGATATTTAGGATTGGTTTCTATTCTTCTCACGAGATCGTGCCTTAGAGGCGTGTGTTGTAAGTTGGACCCTCTGACGAAATTCTTTCCCTTATCGTTATGCCTCCGCGTAGGGCAACCCGGGCCCAGGAGGGCAAGGCAGCCGAGGGAGCTGCGAGTAGAGTTCAGAGGGTTGCGAGGGCACAGGCCCAATCATTACCTAGGGTGGTGCTTCATTCGGGGATTTCTGCGATGTCACTAGCCCCAGCAGAGTTAAGCACGGCGACGGCAGCCTCACTGCGCCATGATATTTGAACCTTCGCCCACGAAACGGTGAATATAGATCGCAAAGAGGCAACCTCACATTAGCTATGGATTTGGCTACCAGAGAGTATACCGATGTATCGCGAGTCTTGATGACTACCTAAGAGAAGGTTGTGCAAGAGTAATTCTTCAGTTAGGCTTGAGCATGACCTGTGTACGGGCTTATGCGCAGCAGGCCAAGAAACGTAGAGATCGACGGGTTAACGAAGGACAACAGAAGAGGGCCAGAGCAGCAAGGTCCTTTGGTAACTTTCGAGGCGAGTCACCTCGCCAGCAGATTAGATTATGCATATCCACCAGTGCAGAGTGGTCCTCCACAGGGTTCAGGACGTTCGGGGTGTGCAGGAGTTGGTCAGAACTCGTGGCTTCCGTTCACATGATGCACGCCATCCCGGGGAATGTCGTCTTTTAGTTGGTACTTGTTGTACCTATGACCGTCAGGGTCTGATGTCGAAAGAGTGTCCTTGTAGGAGGACTTAGCCTTCAGGATCGATGGGTAGTCGTCACCTTCCTTAGTTATGCGCCCTACGGGGCAGGTTTGATTAGAACGATTAAGGGGAGTGAAGCAGTAGATATAGATATATCTTTAACCCTCTAGAGATCAGTATGTGTGATAAGGTGAGTATACCTTAAGTGCTATGTTCTGATAACAGTGTGTTAGTCGTGATTAGATCATGGTTGTTTAACCGAGTAAGATTTTGGGGGATAGAGAAGGTGTGAGCCTTAGAGCTTTTTACGTAGAGACCTTAGAGGTGAGGCCATCTCGAGAAAAGGTGTAGTGTTATGTTCGACCCTTATCGGAAGTGCATAGTGCACGTGAGTTATGTTTGGGATAGGTCCCTAGTAGTGTGGAATGAAAGGGGGTAGTTGAGCTAAGAAGACCGCTAGGTTTTCGAAACGTAATTTGTGAGATTGTTCCGAATCGGGGAGCTAGTATTGTGCGCATTGCCGGGTCGGGTTGAGGCCACGTTGCGGGTCAACCCGCGGTAGGTTTGGTGGTGGGGTCAGGTTGTGGTGGTCCCGCCTTGTGTTAGGGTCACGAGGGTGTTAGGCCCAGGTTTAGTTAGCCAGCGTACGAATTCGTGGATGCATTCGACCAGTAGTCGGGCCGAGGAGGTCAGCCGTCTTGTTTTCTAGCAAAGACCGTTTACTCGGCAGTGTTGTTTTATCAGAAAGGTTGTAAGGCTGCACGGGGTGCCTACCTTCACCTTATGACAGACAGTGGAGCCCAGGGTAGGGCTGTTGTTGTTTCTGGAAGTTTTGCCAAGCATGTGTTAAGAACTCAGGTGAGTCTCAGAATCGCATTCGCCCTCGGGCCAGTGTGGGTATTTCAGAGGTAGTCGTGGGGATTGTTGTCTCCTGTGGAGGTAGTGTTTAAGCTACCATTTCAGTGTTCGGATGTCGCCTTTTGAGGCCTTGTAGGGGCGGAAGTGTAAGTTGCCGGTCGATTGGTTCGATGTTGGCAAGGTTCAGACAGTTGGTTCAGGCTTGTTCCAGCAGACTGTGGTTAGGGTGTGACGAGTTTTGGTATAACAAAGGAACTTAGCCCGTGCTACTTTGGGCCCTTTTGAGTTCATGTGAAGGATAGGCCAGGTTGCCTATATGTTAGTTTTTGCCGTCCGACTTAGGAGGCAGTACGTCCGGTCTTTCGTATTATTATGTTCGGGAAAGTATCGGAGATCCATCCAGAATGTTCCCAGTTAATGATGACCATGTTAGGGATAGTAACCCCGAGTTTTGGAAACTGAAGCCGTATCAGAATGTGGTAAGAGTTCGAGTGTACGACAGCCTCAGGGGTCGCAAGCAGCCCGGTACCATTTGTTGGGTCGTCGGAGCAAGGCTCGCGACAAAGTGACAAAAGTGGTACCATTTGATGGGTCGCCTGAGAAGGTTAATGTCTCAGGCAAAGTGACAAAGTGGTATCTACGACGAGTAAAGAGAGAAGCGAGCATGTATGGCGGGCATAGATGTGATCATTTCTTTTGAAAAGAGAAGGTGCGAAGGAAGTATATTTTAGACCCCGGTGAGGAGTGTTTTGTGGTGATGATTAGAGGTGTTTCCTCGTGGACTTTGATGTAAGTATTTACGCAGGTGCTTCTGTGGCCAGCTGTGGCAGGATTGTTCTCGTAAGTATAGTAGTGAAGACTATACTGGCACGCGTTTGTTTTGAGACTTAGAAGGAACATTCGGGACGAATGTTTCTGCGAGGAGAATGTTATACCCGTATTTTGAGTATGCGTGGGACGTACGTAGAAAATTTGAAACTTGTACTAAGGCTTGGCCGAATTAATTTTGTTCACAACACCCGTTTAGAGTCGTTTTTCGACGAAACGTTTTCACAGCTTTCGTAGGGGAATTTCCGGCTATGACATTTCTAATTTTTGCGGATTTTTCCGAGAGACGAAACATTTTGGACCAACAAGAGGGCGACACTTGTCACCCTCTAATTGGTGGGAGTGGGCGATAATGTGATGGACGAATTGGCCTTGTTGGTCAAGGGGAGTTGGTAGGATATTTTGTGTGTTAGTTGGTCAAGGACACTTGGGTGAATCTTGGCCTTACACTTGTGTAGCACTTGGCTCAATCTTGGCCATTGGTTGGCCTTCACTTGGCCTATAAATACCCATCCCTTTGAAGACTTATTCATCCATTCCTAAATGATCCTAAGTGTTAAAATCCCTCCCTCTCCCCTCTTGTTGACTCTCGTCCAAGAGCCCCTCTCCCCTTTGAAAGGCCCCTCGCCGAGAGCCCTCTCCCCTCCTAGTAGTGTGGCTGGGTACCCCCTAGCCTAGTTGTTTTCGTATAATACCCCCCCTCTTGGTAGAAATACTCTCAAAAGTATTGTTATAATGCCCAAATTACCTTAGCCTTATACCTTGTAGTATTCTAAGGTTATACCTATACGAAAAGCCCAGATATACTATTATACTTCCCGTCAGTCACAAAACCGAAACCCTAGGAAAATCTCCATAGTCCGTTGGAGTATTGTGTAGAAGTTGGTTAGAACTTCTAAGGGTGGTTTAGAGCGGGTTGGAGCGCTCGGAGTTGGAGCTAAACGATTGCCCAGGATCGACATTATAACTTGGATAATTATGGGCTTATCGAGGTAAATATCTTGTCCCTCTATTGTAATTGGAAATTACATATTGTTAGAATATATAGTTGAAGTATACTGTATATAGAACTGAACGTAGTTATCGGCAATGTCTTTTGACTTAAGCCTGAATAATACTTACGGCAATGTCTTGCGACTTAAGCCTGAATTTAAAGAAGAATACTGAACTGTAATTACATAGGGCTGTATTACAGTAGACTTGTGTAGCTTTTCTGTGGAGTAGAATTGTACCCGTTCGGGTTAGATGTATAACCCCCCCCCTGGTTGGCTTGGTAGCCGGCCTCGGTAGATGAGGAGATTTACGCTGTTGCGGGAGGTGTCGAATTTTCGTAGAATATTCTACGATTAGACCTAAATGTTAATAAAGCGCCTTGTGGCCTTATAGGTTGAAGTACTACGTGGCGCGATCTACTTGGCTTAAGGAGTAGCCGACGTTTGGAAGTACTTGGGCGTTTTGCTATTAGTCGATACTGTCGCGAGGTATGTGAACCTCTTCCTATCTCTTCTAGCATGATATGTGTGAACTATGTAGTGCAGGTGAGCGCATGTGCTAAATGTATTTGATTGGTTTAAAACATAAAGTGTTATAACGGCTTTATGGGAAGTCGGTTATAAATAACTTTATGTTGGTAAGAAAATACTTGTGGTTTTTAAAAGGTAACTGATTTGAACTATAACTGGCTTGTTATGTGTTAATAGAGAACTTGAAGTAATACTTGGTTTTTGAAAACTTAAGAGTTATACTAGCTTTATGGGAAGTTAGGTATAACGGCTTAAGAATGTTTTACTGATTTCGGAAATCAGAATGTGTATCGACAAACCACTGCAGCGTTAATAAAAGGAAAATGTTTTGAATAATTAAGTGTTATTAAAACCAGTAGAAACTTCCATCTGCATAGAAGCTAAGATGAGACAAAATGATATTTCCTAGATCATGGCTGCTGTAATAAGATTGTTATAAACAAGAATATCCTACTCACATATAAGGCTTATGTTTCTCCGACTGTTTAAAAGAGAATTATATTCTTAAATGAATAAGACTATGAACTACGAAACCTTTCTAAAATAAGAAACGTGAACATTTGAAATTAGGCAAACTTGGACGTTTGGAAAATAATGTTGTTACTTGATTTTACAAAGGTAAGAGTTTTGGTTTTCTTAAAAGGACAGTCACTCTATTTTATACTACGGGTATTGTGTGACTTAGGTGAAAGAAACAGATCTTTTAAAAATTTAATGTGTGAAGTACTTTGGGGATAGATACCCGAACTTGTTAGTAAAAGTACCTGTGAATAACTTGATTGTATTGGTTTGTGATAGCCTTGTAATACTTTCTTGTTGATTTGATAAGTAAACATGTTAGGATGCTACGTGTGTTAGTATCTTGTGATGTTAGTGTAAAGGGGTTTTCCCTTCGACTGCGCTTAAAGTTGTTTGACTATCAGCCGTTATGTTGGTATTGTACCACTCACCTTGACTTGTGTCCGGAGGTTGTCGCCTCCGTCGCGGGTAGACTCGGTGATGCAGGACCGTGATTCGAGCATACCTCATGCGGGTCCGGGGATCCATGCGGAACTACGGAGATCCGTGTTAGTGCGGCCTTTATGGTCATGCGGTCTTTGTGGCCATGCGGATGCGAGTCCGGGATCGATGCCGGAGTAGCTACCCTCGATGCGGGTTATACCTCATGCGGGCCTATGAGGTTGGCCTATGCGAGTCGCGAGAGTTCGAGGCTAGACGCGCATTTGATCTGCGCGCGAGTGACCGGCTTTTATCATGTGACGGTCCAGACAGATATCATGACACAGTTTATGACCTTGTTGGTACTGTGGGTGTTAGTAGTCGGCTATGCCTTCGTACTTACCCTGTACTGTTTTATTAGGACACAGGTGGGACCTGGTGTTCATGTGTATTCCTTGGTGCTTGTATATCATAAACTGCCGGCAGTGAGGAAGGTATTCCACGGGCACGATTGATGTTGTGGGCGTGAGACCCATTGTTAAAAATTGAGTGATGACTTGAGGGCGTGAGTCCCTGACTTGACATGACTGCTTATTTATGGTGAACTGTAGTTTGGTTATCATACATGTCTCCTGCTTTGTATAGACTACTATGATTTCATTTACTGATTTATTTTCGCCATACTTGGTACTGTTGTCGACCTCTCCGGCTGCGTTTCATGCCGCAGTAAAGTACACCGCCATTGATCCTAGCTCTCGTGGTCACGCTTAGCGTTGGAAGCTCCGTTTCTCGGAGGCTTATCGGTGGTATAGTCCCCGTCGTAGTAAGTGTTTACATTCGGGGTTTGGCGGCCCCGTCCCGCCATGGTTGTCATATCATTCGTAGAGTGCAGAAAATCTTTATGGCGGGGTTTGTAAAAAGGATTAAACTGTTCATGTTGAAAAAGTTGTCATTTATATATATGCCGAAAGGCAAGTTTTTCTCAGTTATTGTTTCATATTTCATAATATGTCTTGTATCGCTTTATGTTCACGATTACTGATGTTGTATCACTAGGGTGCCCGGTAGGCACGATCCACGGGCTTAATCGGTCGTGACAAATACTTGGTTTTAAAAGCTTATGAGTTATACTAGCTTTATGGGAAGTTAGGTATAACGACTTAAGAGAGATAAAAGGAACTTACTTAATTGTTTATGAACGCTTATATTGATTTCGGAAATGAGAATAAGTATCGAACAAACCACTGCAGCGCTAATAAAGGGAAATGTATTGACTAATTAAGTATTATTAAAACCAGTAGAAACATCCATCTGCATAGAAGCTAAGATGAGACAAAATGATATTACATTTCCTAGATCATGCATTTGCTTTAATAATATTGTTATGAACAAGAATAACCTACTCACACATAAGGCATATGTTTCTCAAATTGTTTTAAACGTGAATTATATTATTAAGTGATTAAGACTATGAACTACGAAACCTTTCGAAAATAAGAGACTTGAGTAATTGAACTTAGGCAAACTTGAACTTTTGGAAAAGAAGGTTGTTACTTGTCTTTAAAAAGGGAAATTGTTTTGGTTTACTTAAAAAGATAGTCACTCTATTTTTAATACTACGGGTATCGTGTGACTCTTGTGAAAGAAACATGATCTTTTTAAAGAGATAATGTATGAAGTACTTTGGGGATAAAAACCCGAACTTGTTGGCATAAAATAGAAAGTACCTTGTGTGAATAACTTGACTATGTTGGTTTGTGATAGCCTTGTAATACTTTCTTGTTGATTTGATAAGTAAACATGTTAGGATGCTACGTGTGTTAGTGTCTTGTGATGGTTGTGTAAGGGGGTTTCCCTTATTGTGCTTATGTTGTTTAACGATAAGCCATTATGTTAGTATTATATCACTCACCTCTTGACATGATATACCGGGGGTTAAGCTGCCCCCCGATGCGAGGGATGCCTCATGCGGGTCCAGGGGACCTATGCGGAGCTACGAGAGTTCCAGGTTAGTGTGCGGGGTAATTACCTCATGCGGTCTATGTGGCCATGCGGACTACGAGAGTCCAGGCGGATGCCGGGGAGTAGCTACCCTCGATGCGAGGAATACCTCATGCGGGCCTAGGTGGCCTATGCGGAGCAGCGGTATGCTCCAGGATTAGACGCGCACATTGATACTGAGGGCGAGTGGCCAGCTTCGATCATGTGGCGCGGTCTAGAATGACCTCGTGATACAGTGTATGGCATTGTTGGTACTGTGGGTTTTAGTAGTCGGCTATGCCTTCGTACTTACCCCGTACGGTTTATTATGACACAGGTGGGACCTGGTGTTCATGTGTATTCCTTGGTGTTATTACATCGCAGACTGCCGGCAGTGAGGAAGGTATTCCACGGGCATGATTGATGTTGTGGGCGTGAGACCCATTGTTATATTTGAGTGATGACTTTGAGGGCGTGAGTCCCTGACTTGACATGACTGCTTACGTATTGTGCATCGTAAATTGGTTATCATATATGTCTTCTGTTTTATATAGACTATTATGATTTCATTTACAGTATTTTTCAGTTTCACATACTTGGTACCTGTTGTACTGACCTCCTTCGGGGGGCTGCGTTCATGCCGCAGGTAGAGGTACACCAGTCGTCGATCCTCGCTCTTAGGATCACAGTTCAGCGTTTTGGGAAGCTCCGTTTCTCCGGAGGCTTATCTTTGGTATAGTCCCCTGTTGTAGGTGCTACATTCGTGGTATGGTGGCCACATGTCCCGTCGTTGTTGATTTAACATTCTTAGAGGTCTGTAGTACTGTTGTGGGCAGAGTTTGTAAAAGGGATGTAACTGTTCAAGTTTTATTATATATATGCCGAAGGGCAACTTTTCTCTGATAAACTGTTTTTCACTTCATATTATTTCATGTCTCGTTTTATATTCCGCTGGTTACTCTGATGTATGTCTACTTGGGTGCCCGGGTAAGGCACCAGTCACGGGCCCGGGTTCGGGTCGTGACAGGTCATTTATTAGAAATCGTCGCATGTTACTTACTTGAAGATTATAGTAGTTATAATCAATTGCGACTTGATATCATGTTATGCTAACAACTTGGATTGAAATGGAATTGGATAAGAATTGATGTTATTGTACTCAATGTGGCCGAATTGGACTTGTAGTTGTGTTGGTTTGATATCGTTTGTGGAGCGGAATTTGTCACGACCCGACCCCGGGCCCGTGACTGGTGCCTTACCCCGGGCACCCTAGTGATACAACATCAGAGAAAATCAGCGGAAATAAAAACTTAAACATGAAACAAGAGTTATGATAATAAAACAGGCCAACCAAAACGGTTGCCTTCTTGCATATATACAGAAATTGAACAGTTACAACCTTTACAACCCTGCCCACAACAGTACTACAAACCTCTAAGAGTGTTATAACAACAATGACGGGACAGGGCCCCGCCATACCCCTGAATGTAAGTACCTACAACGACAGGGGACTATACCAAAGATAAGCCTCCGGAGAAACGGAGCTTCCCAAAACGCTGAACTGTGATCCTATGAGCGAGGATCAACAACTGGTGTACCTCTACCTGCGGCATGAACGCAGCTTCGGCGAGGTCAAGATAACATGTACCAAGTATGTGAAATCAAAATATCAGAAACGAAATCATAACGTCTAAATAAAGCAGAGACATGTATGACAACCAAACTACGATTCCGACATAAGCGATCATGTCAAGCGAGGACTCACGCCCTTAAAGTCATCACTCAAATATAACCAAGGGTCTCACGCCCACAATATCAATCATGCCCGCATCATGGCCACACGCCCCCGGAATTCTCCATCGGTGTAGACATGTCCAGGATGCAATAACAGTATACCGGGTAATCAACCCTGCCGCATGGCCACATGCCCCCGGAATTCTTCATCGGTGCAGACATGTCCATGTAACAACAATAACAATATATCGGGTAATCAACCCTGCCGCATGGCCACATGCCCCCGGAATTCTGCATCGGTGCAGACATGTCCATGTAACAACAATAACAATATATCGGGTAATCAACCCTGCCGCATGGCCACATGCCCCCGGAATTCTGCATCGGTGCAGACATGTCCATGTAACAACAATAACAATATATCGGGTGATTAACCCGCCGCATGGCCGCATGCCCCCGGAATTCTGCATCGGTGCAGACATGTCCATGTAACAACAATAACAATATATCGGGTGATTAACCCGCCGCATGGCCGCATGCCCCCGGAATTCTTCATCGGTGCAGACATGTCCATGTAACAACAATAACAATATATCGGGTGATTAACCCGCCGCATTGCCGCGTTCCCCCGGAATTCTTCATCGGTGCAGACATGTCCATGTAACAACAATAACAATATACCGGCCCTCCATCGAGAGACGCGGTAGCATAGGAATACAACTTTTCACACAACAAGGCTATCACAAGCAAGCACAAGCAAATTACCATACTTCAATTCCCTTACAAATATCCATTCTTTCACAAGAAGTCACCTGATACCCACACTCGTAGTATCCAAAACAGAGTAACTATTATCTTAAGTAAACCAAAATAGTTTCCCCTTTTTAAAGACAAGTAACAACCTTCTTTTCCAAAAGTTCAAGTTTTCCTAATTTCAAATACTCAAGTCTCTTATTTTCGAAAGGTTTCGTAGTTCATAGTCTTAATCACTTAATAACATAATTCTCTTTTAAAACAATTTGAGTAACATATGCCTTATGTGTGAGTAGGTTATTCTTGTTTATAACAATCTTATTAAAGCAACCATGATCTAGAAAATGTAATACAATTTTGTCTTATCTTAGCTTCTATGCAGATGGAGGTTTCTACTGGTTTTAATAATAATTAATTAGTCAATACATTTTCCTTTATTAACGCTGCAGTGGTTTGTTCGATACTTGTTCTCATTTCCGAAATCAATATAACATTATTCCTTTTAACACCCAATTACCCATTTCTCATTAAAACGGTTTCACAACTTTTTAACACAATCCAAGTCCTTATTAATTCACATCCAGTCTTTTATCTTTTAAAAACCACAAACCATTTCTTTGCCCACATAAAGTTGTTATAACCAACTTCCCATAAAGCCGTTATAACACTTTATGTTTTAAACCAACCAAATTCATTTAACACATGTACGTCTACCGTACTACATAGTTCACAACATATCATGCTAGAAAATATAGGAAGAGGTTCACATACCTCGCGACGATTATCGACAAATAGCAAAAAGCTCCAAAGTACTGTAATCCTGCTAGCCTTTTCCACCCTTCAAGTAGAATACGCTACTCGCAGTACTTCAACCTATAACGGTCATATAAGTCTATCAACGTCTAGGCTACTCTGAGAACATTCTAAGCGGAAGGTTCTTAATTCTACTAAAATTGGGCAGACTTCCTACCACAAACTACACAAATCTCATCAGAATACAGCCCTATGTAAGTACAGTTCAATTCTCTTCTTTACCAACCTTCTATATATCTTATACTTAATTCTAAACTACTACGATATGTAATCTCCAATTACAATAGAAGGACAAAGATATTTACCTCGACAAGCCCAAAATTATCCAAGTTATAATGTCGATCCTGAGCAACGTTTAGCTCCTACTCCGTGCGCTCCAACCCGCTCCAAGCAACCCTTATACGCTCCTAACCAACTCCTCTTTAAGAACCAACATAAGCGAGTGAAGAACACTAAGGTTCTTGTCCTCACAACTCTGGCCAAGGTGAGGCTTTGGGCTTTGGTGTGAAATCTTTTCTAACTTTTGGTTAACAATCTTCCTAATACACTAAGGAAGAACACTTAAAACTTAAAGAATTTTTGGACAACGTTTGGTCAAGGGAGAGGGTGTTTGGACGAGAACTACTACAAAGGGAGGAGTATTTTTGCCTTGGAATTTCTCAAGTTTGGATGAAGAAGTCTTGCAACTTAAGGGGGGTATTTATAGGACATTCAAGGGCTAGGATTGAAGCAAGTGTGTGGTCTAGATTGAGCCATGTGTGTGTGGGTCCCACTTATCTATCTACTACACAAATATCTTGCAAGACTTTTGACCAAATGTTTTAAGCCTTTTCATGCCAAAACGTTTTCAACATGTCCAACAATTTCGTCCAACCTTGCCACCTAGGGTGACACATGTCGCCTCCTATAGTCCAAAATATTTCATCTTTCGAAAATATCCGTAATGCCAAAAATCCAAAATAAAGTGGGCCCCACAAAGTAAATTCTCCGTGGGCCCCACGTGACCGATTCGGAAAGAGTAAAATTCCATAATTCTCAAATATTCCAAAAGTCCGAATCAATCCGAATCCAATTCCCATTAACGAACCTTTTTCCTTCACAAAACCGGAAACTTTTCCATCAAAAAATCACACCTCTCTTTCTTTCCAAAATTACTGTCGTATTCTCGTACGTACGTCCTCACATACATACTCTGGAACTACGGGGTGTAACATTCTCCCCTCCTTAGAAACATTCGTCCCGAATGTTCCTTCTAAGTCTCGAAACATACAAGCGCCGGTATAGTCTTCACTACTATACTTACAAAACCAATTATGCCACACATGGCCATAATATAACATACGCGCAAAACTCAATCCAAGCCAACGAGGAATCAACTCGAAGGTGTAAAACAACACCACTCTCGCTCCTGGTCCAAAGGATACTCCTTTCGCACATTTACTTCACAAAAATGATCACTTCTATCTCTCAGCACATGTTCACTTCTCTCCTTACTCGTCGTACTCTTCTCGAACACTCGAACTCTTTCTAGTACACGCATCATACTTGATCATAACTTGGTTTCCAAAATCTTTGGAGTCCCTACCTCCAAACTTGGTCATCTTACAAGCCTCGAATTTCTTCAAGGCCATTCCCGGTCTTCATGGTCCGATTCTGGTCGAACATATCCACGAACTCATACGATGGTTACCTAAAACCTGGGCCTAGCACCCTCGTGACCCCACCACCTGGTGGGACCACCTCGAACTGACCCCACCCCCAAACCGGCTACGTTGACCCGCGAATGGTCCTCAACCCGACCCGTAATCGCGCCAAACTCTTGTTCCCCGATCCGGAACAATCTTACCTATTCAAGTCCTCAAAGCTACCACTTTCATGTTACACAACCTAAGGAATTATCCCACCGTACACCCTATGTATATAATGCTCTCGACAAGGATCACCCAAAATCTTCTACTCAAGACGACCTTACATCTAAGGTCTCGACGTGTAATATTCTAAGGTTCACACCTTCCATACCCCATACTTACCTTTTCAACTACCCATGTTCTCTAGATCACAATTTTACACAATGCTATCCAAACATAACACTCAACATAAAATTATCATATCAAGCATACTAATCTCAGAGGTTAAGGATATACTGTATCTACCGCTTCACTCTAGTCATAGGCCTCACTGCAGGCGATAATGAAGGTGATGAACCACCATAGATCCCGAAGGCCGAGTCGTAACATCCGTGCTACCCTCGGTCGGAGAGTTCCTCGCAAATGGCCCCTGCTGCCGCAAAAATAACAAGCTCCTTGGCACCACGACACTCCCAAAACGCGGTCTACCACATCGACCACACCGCAGGGTGGCTGCACCGCCAACACCCCTACTCCCGAAACTCAACCTCGAGCTCGACTGCTCTCAATACCCCGACGCCCAAGGTTGTGGAGGACTACTCAGATCTTGGCGAAGGTGCATAACTAGCTCACACGAGGCGGTCCGCTCGAAAGTCACCAAAGGACCTCGCTGCTCGCCCTCTTCGCGATCTCGGTCATTCCGTCGACCTCTCCGCCTCACATCCAAGTGCATAAGCTGCATGCGGGCAATGTCTATACCCTACCAAGAGCTACACCAACAAGCATCCGCCAAGTAGTCATCGAGCCGGTGGCGTGGCGGTGTACTCTGCCCTCCATATCGCTACTAACGGGGACGCACGAGCTAGTGAGTCAAACTCACATTGTACTCCCGAACCGCACGCCTCTGCCTCAAAGATCATAAATCCGTCACCAAGTGCCTCTTCATCTGCGGAGGCAAGAAGTGAGTGAGGAATGCCTCGAGAACTCGTCCCATACTGGAAGTGCATGCTCTCCCGACAGCTCCCACGATCAAACCGATCATTGCAGATCACGCGGCCGATGTGAACCTAAGACCACCGACTCGGTCTCCAAGCCTTGATCACTCATGATCCGGCAGAATCGCTTGATAAACTCCTGCGGATCATCCTCGTGCCTCGACCCATAGAACTCTGCGGCTGCAACTCGAAAAATCCCGTAGCCTCAAACTATCCGATCTCGTGAATCACGGTGCTCGAACTGCTGCCTGGCTATCCTCATGTTCGCCACAATCACGCCAATAATCGGGCCATCTCCTTGTAACCCATCTCCTCGCTTCCAGTTGTGGGATCGAGGCTCGTATCGTGGCCTCGTGAGCTACCGCCGCCGCTCTAAACTCTGGGCCGGGCGGCATCGTAGAATCCGTCGTCTGTAGCACCACCTCGGGTAAAGACTGGGCCTCTGTCCTGGTAACCCTCCGTGCTCTACTCGCAGCTCCCTCTGCTGCCTTGACCTTCTGGGCTCTGGTGGCCTTGCGTAGAGGCATAACTTGTACAAACGAAATACGTCAGAGGGGTCCAACTTATAACACAGCTCTAAGGCACGATCTTAGAGTGAGAAGAATGGAAACCAATCCTAAATGTCCTGCAGCCTCCTGATTATAGATGTGCACAACACACCGATAATCAAGACTCTACTAGACAGTGGTCAGACACTTTCCGAGGACTAATCGCTCGATACCACTTTTGTCACGACCCGACCTGGGCGTGGATCGTGCCTTACCCGGCACCCTAGTGATACAACATCAGAGAAAATCAGCGGAAATAAAAACTTAAACATGAAACAAGAGTTATGATAATAAAACAGGCCAACCAAAACGGTTGCCTTCTTGCATATATACGGAAATTGAACAGTTACAACATTTACAATCCTGCCCACAACAGTACTACAGACCTCTAAGAGTGTTATAACAACAATGACGGGACAGGGCCCCGCCATACCCCTGAATGTAAATACCTACAACGACAGGGGACTATACCAAAGATAAGCCTCCGGAGAAACGGAGCTTCCAAAACGCTGAATCGTGATCCTATGGCGAGGATCAACAACTGAGTACCTCTACTGCGGCATGACGCAGCTCAAGGAGGTCGAGACAACATGTACCAAGTATGTGAAACTGAAAATACTGTAAACGAAATCATAACAGTCTAAATAAAACAGGAGACATGTATGACAACCAAACTACAATTCACGACATAAAAGCAGTCATGTCAAAGCACGGACTCACGCCCTCAAAGTCATCACTCAAATATAACCAAGGGTCTCACGCCCACAATTTCAATCATGCCCGCATCATGGCCACACGCCCCGCAATTTTCCATCGGTGTAGACATGTCCAGATGCAATAACGATATCGTAATCAACCGCGCGACGCCACATGCCCCGGAATTCTTCATCGTGCGACATGTCCATGTAACAACAATAACAATATATCGTAATCAACCCCGCCGCGCCACATGCCCCGGAATTCAGACGCGCATATGTCCATGTAACAATAATAACAATATATCGGGTAATCAACCTCGCCGCAGCCACATGCCCCGATTCCAGACGGCGTATATGTCCATGTAACAACAATAACAATATATCGGGTGATTAACCCGCCGCACGGCCGCATGCTCTGATTCAGACGGTGCGTATATGTCCATGTAACAACAATAATAATATATCGGGTGATTAACCCGCCGCATGGCCGCATGCCCCCGGAATTCTTCATCGGTACAGACATGTTCATGTAACAACAATAACAATATATCGGGTGATTAACCCGCCGCATGGCCGCATGCCCCCGGAATTCTTCATCGGTGCAGACATGTCCATGTAACAACAATAACAATATACCGGCCCTCCATCGAGAGACGCGATAGAATATGAATACAACTTTTCACACAACAAGGCTATCACAAGCACAAGCAAATTACCATACTTCAATTCCCTTACAAATATCCATTCTTTCACAAGAAGTCACCTGATACCCACACTCGTAGTATCCAAAACAAAGTAACTATTATCTTAAGTAAACCAAAATAGTTTCCCCTTTTTAAAGACAAGTAACAACCTTCTTTTCCAAAAGTTCAAGTTTTCCTAATTTCAAATACTCAAGTCTCTTATTTTCGAAAGGTTTCGTAGTTCATAGTCTTAATCACTTAATAACATAATTCTCTTTTAAAACAATTTGAGTAACATATGCCTTATGTGTGAGTAGGTTATTCTTGTTTATAACAATCTTATTAAAGCAACCATGATCTAGAAAATGTAATACAATTTTGTCTTATCTTAGCTTATGCGGATGGAGGTTTCTCTGGTTTTAATAATAATTAATTAGTCAATACATTTTCTTTTATTAACGCTGCAGTGGTTTGTTCGATACTTGTTCTCATTTCCGAAATCAATATAACATTATTCCTTTTAACACCCAATTACCCATTTCTCATTAAAACGGTTTCACAACTTTTTAACACAATCCAAGTCCTTATTAATTCACATCCAGTCTTTTATCTTTTAAAAACCACAAACCATTTCTTTGCCCACATAAAGTTGTTATAACCAACTTCCCATAAAGCCGTTATAACACTTTATGTTTTAAACCAACCAAATTCATTTAACACATGCGTCTACCGTACTACATAGTTCACAACATATCATGCTAGAAAATATAGGAAGAGGTTCACATACCTCGCGACGATTATCGACAAATAGCAAAAAGCTCCAAAGTACTGTAATCCTGCTAGCCTTTTCCACCCTTCAAGTAGAATACGCTACTCGCAGTACTTCAACCTATAACGGTCATATAAGTCTATCAACGTCTAGGCTACTCAGAGAACATTCTAAGCGAAGGTTCTTAATTCTACTAAAATTGGGCACTTCCCTACCCACAAACTACACAAATCTCTCAAATACAGCCTCATGTAAGCAGTTCAATTCTCTTCTTTACCAACCTTCTATATATCTTATACTTAATTCTAAACTACTACGATATGTAATCTCGATTAAAATAGAAGGACAAAGATATTTACCTCGACAAGCCCAAAATTATCCAAGTTATAATGTCGATCCTGAGCAACGTTTAGCTCCTACTCCATGCGCTCCAACCCGCTCCAAGCAACCCTTATACGCTCCTAACCAACTCCTCTTTAAGAACCAACCTAAACGGTGAAGAACACTAAGGTTCTTGGCCCTCACAACTCTCGCCAAGGTGAGGCTTTAGGGGCTAGGGTGTGAAATCTTTTCTAACTTTTGGTTAACAATCTTCCTAATACACTAAGGAAGAACACTTAAAACTTTAAGAATTTTTGGACAACGTTTGGTCAAGGGAGAGGGGTGTTTGGACGAGAACTACTACAAAGGAGGAGTATTTTTGCCTTGGAATTTCTCAAGTGTGGATGAAGAAGTCTTGCAACTTAGGGGTATTTATAGGACATTCAAGGGCTAGGATTGAAGCAAGTGTGTGGTCTAGATTGAGCCATGTGTGTGGGTCCCACTTATCTATCTACTACACAAATATCTAGCAAGACTTTTGACCAAATGTTTTAAGCCTTTTTCATGCCAAAAACGTTTTCAACATGTCCAACAATTTCGTCCAACCTTGCCACCTAGGGGTGACACATGTCGCCCTCCTATTGGTCCAAAATATTTCATCTTTCGAAAATATCCGTAATGCCAAAAAAAATCTGAAAATAAAGTGGCCCAAAATCAGAATTCTCCCGTGGCCCCACGTGACCGGATTCCGAAAGAGTAAAATTCCATAATTCTCAAATATTCCAAAAGTCCGAATCGAATCAGAATCCAATTCCCATTAACGAACCTTTTCCTTCATAAAACCCTAAATTTTTCCTTCGAAAAATCACACCTCTCTTTCTTTCCAAAATTACTGTCGTATTCTCGTACGTACGTCCTCACATACATACTCTGGAACTACGGGGTGTAACATTCTCCCCTCCTTAGAAACATTCGTCCCGAATGTTCCTTCTAAGTCTCGAAACATACAAGCGCCGGTATAGTCTTCACTACTATACTTACAAAACCAATTATGCCACACATGGCCATAATATAACATACGCGCAAAACTCAATCCAAGCCAACGAGGAATCAACTCGAAGGTGTAAAACAACACCACTCTCGCTCCTGGTCCAAAGGATACTCCTTTCGCACATTTACTTCACAAAAATGATCACTTCTATCTCTCAGCACATGTTCACTTCTCTCCTTACTCGTCGTACTCTTCTCGAACACTCGAACTCTTTCTAGTACACGTACCATACTTCAGTCATCACTTCAGTTTCCAAAATCTTTGGAGTCCCTACCTCCAAACTTGGTCATCTTACAAGCCTCGAATTTCTTCAAGACCATTCCCGGTCTTCATGGTCCGATTCTGGTCGAACATATCCACGAACTCATACGATGGTTACCTAAAACCTGGGCCTAGCACCCTCGTTACCCCACCACCTGGCGGGACCACCTCGAACTGACCCCACCCCCAAACCGGGCTACGGGTTGACCCGCGAATGGTCCTCAACCCGACCCATAACCGCGCCAAACTCTTATTCCCCGATACGGAACAATCTTACCTATTCAAGTCCTGAAAGCTACCACTTTCATCTTA
This sequence comes from Przewalskia tangutica, assembly GCA_029844215.1. Classification (NCBI taxonomy): domain Eukaryota; kingdom Viridiplantae; phylum Streptophyta; class Magnoliopsida; order Solanales; family Solanaceae; genus Przewalskia; species Przewalskia tangutica. The sequence goes on from CM056720.1 coordinate 94,042,875, forward strand.
CACAACCCAAGGAATTATCCCACTGGTACACCCTATGTATATAATGCTCTCTGACAAGGATCACCCGCAAAATCTTCTACTCGAGACGACCTTACATCTAAGGTCTCGACGTGTAATATTCTAAGGTTCACACCTTCCATACCCCCATACTTACCTTTTCAACTACCCATGTTCTCTAGATCACAATTTTACACAATGCTATCCAAACATAACACTCAACATAAAATCATCATATCAAGCATACTAATCTCTAGAGGGTTAAGGATATACCTGTATCTACCGCTTCACTCTAGTCATAGGCCTGCCCTGCAGGGCGCATAGCTGTAGAAGGTGATGAACCAGCCATAGATCCTGAAGGCCGAGTCGTAACATCCGTGCTACCCCTGGTCGGACAGTTCCTCGCAAAATGGCCCTGCTGGCCGCAAAAATAACAAGCTCCCTTGGCACCACGACACTCCCCAAAATGCGGTCTACCACATCGACCACACCGAGGTAGGGGTGGCTGCACCTGGCCAACACCCCTACTCCCAAAACTCGAACCTCGAGCTCGACCTGCTCCCGAATACCTGGACGCCTCGAGGTTGTGGAGGACCACTGCATCTTGCGAAGGTGCATAACTAGCTCGGCCGAGGCGGTCCGCCTCGAAAGTCACCAAGGACCTCGCCGCTCGCCTCTTCGCCGATCTCGGCCATTCCGCCGACCTCTCCGCTCCTCACATCCAAGTGCATAAGCCTGCATGCGGGCAATGTCTATACCCGACTGAAGAGCTACACCCGAACAAGCCTCTGCCAAGTTGTCATCGAGCCCGGTGACGTAGCGGTGTACTCTGTCCTCCATATCAGCTACTAATGCGGGGACGTACCGAGCTAGTGAGTCAAACTCCACATTGTACTCCCGAACCGTACGCCCTCTTTGTCTCAAAGATCATAAATCTGACCGGCCGCCCTCTTCATCTGCGGAGGCAAGAAGTGAGTGAGGAATGCCTCTCGAGAACTCGTCCCATATCGCTGAAGTGCATGCTCTCCCGACAGCTCCCACGAATCAAACCCGATCATTGCGATCACGCGATCGATGTGAACCTAAGACCACCGACTGATCTCGAAGCCTTGATCACTCTCATGATCCGGCAGAATCGTCGGATAAACTCCTGCGGATCATCCTCGTGCCTCGACCAGAACTCGCGGTCGCAACTCGAAAATCCCGTAGCCTCAAACTATCCGATCTCGGGTGAATCACGGTGCCATCGAATGGGCTGCGGCCCATTTATCCTTATGTTCGCCACAACACGCCAATAATCGGGCCATCTCTTGTAACCCATCTCCTCTCGCTCCGTGTGGGATGGAGGCTCGGTATCGTGGCCTCGAGCTCTGCTGCTCTCGCTTCTAAACTCGCTGGGCGGCATCGTAGAATCATCAGTCTGTAGCACCACCTCGGGTAAAGACTGGGCCTCTGTCATGGTAACCCTCCGTGCTCAACTCGCAGCCTCCTCTGCCGCTTGACCTTCGGGCTCGTGGCTGCGTAGAGGCATAATCGTACAAACGAAATACGCCGAGGGGTCCAACTTATAACACGTTTCTAAGGCACGATCTTAGAGTGAGAAGAATGGAAACCAATCCTAAATGTCCTGCGACCTCGATTATAGATGGTGCACAACACACCGATAATCAAGACTCTACTGACACGGTTTGTAGACACTTTCCGAGGACTAAGCGCTCGATACCACTTTTGTCACGACCGACCGGGCGTGACCTGCCTTACCCCGGGCACCCTAGTGATACAACATCAGAGAAAGTCAGCGGAAATAAAAACTTAAACATGAAACAAGAGTTATGATAATAAAACAGGCCAACCAAAACGGTTGCCTTCTTGCATATATACGGAAATTGAACAGTTACAACATTTACAACCTCGCCACAACAGCGATTACTGCACTTAAGAGTGTTATAACAACAATGACGGACAGGGCCCGCCATACCCCCGAATGTAAGTACCTACAACGCAGGACTATACCAAAGATAAGCCTCCGAGAAACGGAGCTTCCCAAAACGCTGAATCGTGATCCTATGGCGAGGATCAACAATGGTGTACCTCTACCGGCATGAACGCGGCCTCGGGAGGTCGATCTGACATGTACCAAGTATGTGAAATCGAAAATCAGAACGAAATCATAATGCTAAATAAAACAGGAGACATGTATGACAACCAAACTACAATTCACGACATAAAAGCAGTCATGTCAAAGCAGGGACTCACGCCCTCAAAGTCATCACTCAAATATAACCGCGGTCTCACGCCCACAATATCAATCATGCCGCATCACGCCACACGCCGAATTTTCCATCTGTAGACATGTCGAGATGCAATAACAAGATACCGTAATCAACCACGCCAGATGGCCACATGCCCTAATTCTTCATCTGCGACATGTCCATGTAACAACAATAACAATATATCGTAATCAACCTCGCCGCACGCCATGCCCCGATTCGTGACGTGCGAGCATGTCCATGTAACAACAATAACAATATATCGGGTAATCAACCCCGCCGCAGCCACATGCCCCGAGTCGTGCCGGTGCGGGCATGTCCATGTAACAACAATAACAATATATCGTGATTAACCCGCGCCGCATGCCCCCGGAATTCTGCATCGGTGCAGACATGTCCATGTAACAACAATAATAATATATCGGGTGATTAACCCGCCGCATGGCCGCATGCCCCCGGAATTCTTCATCGGTACAGACATGTTCATGTAACAACAATAACAATATATCGGGTGATTAACCCGCGCGTCGCGTGCCCCTAATTCTTCATCGGTGCGTATACGTCCATGTAATAACACAATAACAATATACCGCCCTCCATCGAGAGACGCGGTAGCATAGGAATACAACTTTTGACACAACAAGGCTATCACAAGCAAGCACAAGCAAATTACCATACTTCAATTCCTTACAAATATCCATTCTTTCACGAAGTCACCGATACCCACACTCGTAGTATCCAAAACAAAGTAACTATTATCTTAAGTAAACCAAAATAGTTTCCTTTTAAAGACAAGTAACAACCTTCTTTTCCAAAAGTTCAAGTTTTCCTAATTTCAAATACTCAAGTCTCTTATTTTCAAAGGTTTCGTAGTTCATAGTCTTAATCACTTAATAACATAATTCTCTTTTAAAACAATTTGAGTAACATATGCCTTATGTGTGAGTAGGTTATTCTTGTTTATAACAATCTTATTAAAGCAACCATGATCTAGAAAATGTAATACAATTTTGTCTTATCTTAGCTTCTATGCAGATGGAGGTTTCTTGGTTTTAATAATAATTAATTAGTCAATACATTTTCCTTTATTAACGCCGCAGTTGGTTTGTTCGATACTTGTTCTCATTTCCAAATCAATATAACATTATTCCTTTTAACACCCAATTACCCATTTCTCATTAAAAGTTTCACAACTTTTTAACACAATCCAAGTCCTTATTAATTCACATCCTCTTTTATCTTTTAAAACCACAAACCATTTCTTTGCCCACATAAAGTTGTTATAACCAACTTCCCATAAAGCCGTTATAACACTTTATGTTTTAAACCAACCAAATTCATTTAACACATGTATGTCTACCGTACTACATAGTTCACAACATATCATGCTATAAAATATAGGAAGAGGTTCACATACCTCGCGACGATTATTGACAAATAGCAAAAAGCTCCAAATCTTGAATCCCGCTAGCCTTTTCCACCCTTCAAGTAGAATACGCTACTCGCGATTTCAACCTATAACGGTCATATAAGTCTATCAACGCCTAGGCTACTCAGTAGAACATTCTAAGCGAAGGTTCTTAATTCTACTGAAAATTGGGCAAGACTTCCCTACCACAAACTACACAAATCTATCAGAATACATTTCTATGTAAGTACAGTTCAATTATCTTCTTTACCAACCTTCTATATATCTTATACTTAATTCTAAACTACTACGATATGTAATCTCCAATTACAATAGAAGGACAAAGATATTTACCTCGACAAGCCCAAAATTATCCAAGTTATAATGTCGATCCCGAGCAACGTTTAGCTCCTACTCCGTGCGCTCCAACCCGCTCCAAGCAACCCTTATACGCTCCTAACCAACTCCTCTTTAAGAACCAACCTAAACGAGTGAAGAACACTAAGGTTCTTGTCCTCACAACTCTCGGCCAAGGTGAGGCTTTAGGGGCTAGGGTGTGAAATCTTTTCTAACTTTTGGTTAACAATCTTCCTAATACACTAAGGAAGAACACTTAAAACTTAAAGAATTTTTGGACAACGTTTGGTCAAGGGAGAGGGGTGTTTGGACGAGAACTACTACAAAGGGAGGGAGTATTTTTGCCTTGGAATTTCTCAAGTGTGGATGAAGAAGTCTTGCAACTTAAGGGGGGTATTTATAGGACATTCAAGGGCTAGGATTGAAGCAAGTGTGTGGTCTAGATTGAGCCATGTGTGTGTGGGTCCCACTTATCTATCTACTACACAAATATCTTGCAAGACTTTTGACCAAATGTTTTAAGCCTTTTTCATGCCAAAAACGTTTTCAACATGTCCAACAATTTCGTCCAACCTTGCCACCTAGGGGTGACACATGTCGCCCTCCTATTGGTCCAAAATATTTCATCTTCCGAAAATATCCGTAATGCCAAAAAAAATCCGAAAATAAAGTGGGCCCCACAAAACCGTAAATTCTCCCGTGGGCCCCACGTGACCAGTTCCGGAAAGAGTAAAATTCCATAATTCTCAAATATTCCAAAAAGTCCGAATACCGAATCCGGGAATCCAATTCCCATTAACGAACCTTTTTCCTTCACAAAACCCGGAAACTTTTCCGTCGAAAAATCACACCTCTCTTTCTTTCCAAAATTACTGTCGTATTCTCGTACGTACGTCCTCACATACATACTCTGGAACTACGGGGTATAACAGAATTTTACACGTCTAATAGGCGTGTAATCCCCTATTGATTAATTGCTTTGATTGTGCCTTAAATGTGGCGTGTTTGGTTATTGAATTCGACCTTGAAAAAGGTGGCAAAGTGAGTAGAAACAAAGGAGGTGCTGTTCGATTTTCCATAGAATTTAGCGACTTGACACCTATAATATTCCACGTTTGAAGTAAGGCGTTAATAGACGTATTTTGGATATTATAGGTTGACATACTACGGGCGGGATATTGTACTTGGCAAGTGGTTCGACCCGACGAGGTATGTAGAACTTTTCCTATCTTTTGAGCATGACTAGTTGCACGTATATAGTACGGTAGACGTACAAAACCTTGATATCCTTTACTTGTTTTAAAATAGCCAAGTCGGGTGAGTTAGGAGAATAACTCACTTCTTTGAAAGTTTTAAGGATGTCTTAAGTTTTAATAAGAAGTTAAGGGACTTGAAGAGTTTTAAAGTATGTGATACTTGTTTCGTTTTAAATGTATAAGTCCCTTGGATAGGAAATTGTATTTGGATAAGGTATAAAGTTAATATAATGACTTTATGGGAAGTTGGTTATATTAACTTTATGGAAAGATAAATGGCTTGATTTAATGAAAGGCAATTTGATTTTAAGGCATCAATTGCCTAAGGTTTTATAAGAAAAGGAGTCACTTGATTTAGAAACCTAACTTTATTTCTAAAGGTATTGTGACTTGCCTTGAAATGTAATTTGGACTTGATACTGTGGTTAATAGTATCTTGGAAGTTTTATACTAAAAAGAGTCATTTGTTTTAAAGAATAGAAGTATGTAGTACTTTGGGTTAAACTCCCGGATTTATTATAACATATTAGTGCCTTAAGTAAACTAAAATGAGAGTGTAGATGAATGAGACTAATAAGAAGTTAGGGGGATTTCTAACTTGCTTATTTATTGTATGACAGCCGGTTGAGATAGGGTAAGAGTATAAGTGAGGGGTAAACCCCCAAGACGTTATACCACCTTCTCCAGGGTAAGAGTATAAATGAGGGGTAAACCCCCAAGACGTTATACCACCTGCTTTACCACCTTCTCCAGGGTAAGAGTATAAATGAGGGGTAAACCCCCAAGACGTTATACCACCTGCTTTACCACCTTCTCCAGGATAAGAGTATAAATGAGGGGTAAACCCCCAAGACGTTATACCACCTGCCTCAGGGTAAGAGTATAAATGAGGGGTAAACCCTCAAGACGTTATACCACCTGTTTCTATGGATTTGCTACCCATGATTTGATCGTGAGCTTCCTATTTTATATTGTAGGTATACTACTATTTACTCTCATTGTTAGTAAGGCACAGTGTACTGTAATTTGATTATCATACATGTCTCCGGCTTTGTTTTAAACTTATGATGTAAGTACAGTATTTTCAAGTTTTACATACTTAGTACATATTGTGTACTGACCCCCTTCCTCGGGGGCTGCGTTCATGCCGCAAGTAGGGGTAAGCAGGTGGTGGATCCTCATTCTTAGGATCACATATCAGACGTCAGAAGCTCCATTTCTCCGGAGGCTTGTCTCTTTGGTACAGTTTTTCCCTGATGTAGTATTATGTACATTCAGGGGTATGGCGGGGCCCTGTCCCGCCACAGTTGTTATTCCTAGAGGTCTGTATTCACATATGTGGGTCAGAAGAATCGAGTTATGCAGCTTGTACTTTTGATTATGTTTATATTATGGAAGGCGGCCTTATCGGCTAGCCTGTGATGTTTATCGTTTACACATGTGTTTATGTTGTGTATGTTCCGCTGCTATTCTCTGATGTATACCTGAACAGGGTGCCCAGGTAGGGCACCAGTCGCGGCCCGGGGTCGGGTCGTGACAGTTTATGTTATTAGTCCATGGACCGCTAATCCATGAAGCTTGCCGCGGTGACGAGCGATCACGGGCTTGATTTGTACATGTGGTTACAGGCACACTTTAGATATTTGTCCTTGTCATTTCTCGTGTATCGGCAGGCTCTGGTAGATAGCTTAAGATACTTGCCTCGGTCATATCTCGTGAGACGGTAGGCTAGGGTACGTTAGCTTAAGATACATGCCTCGCCGATTCGTGGATAGCTTTTGGATCGGTAGTTGCTTCCGCATGCCCTTGCGGGCGGATATGACTAGCTTTTGGACTGGTAGTTGGCTATTCTACTTGGCCCGATCGGTTTGATGACGCAGGCAGGATCTAGTGTTCAGGTTCACATACGGGTGTTGTTTTACATCATGTACTGCCGGCAGTGAGGAATGAGTTCCACGGGCATGATTGATATTATGGGCGTGAGACCCATAGTTATGTGTGAGTGATTATTTTGGGGATATGCGTCCCCTTACTTGACATAATTGTTTACTTATGATGAAATGGTTTTATAAAATGATGAAATGTGATTTCATTACAGTATTTTCAGTTTCACATACTTGGTACCTGTTGTACTGACCTCCTTCGGGGGGCTGCGTTCATGCCGCAGGTAGAGGTACACCAGTTGTTGATCCTCGCTCATAGGATCGCAGTCAGTTGGGAAGCTCCGCTTTCTCGAGGCTTATCTTTTAGTATAGTCCTGTCATTGAAGGTACTGGTACATTCAGGGTATGGCGGCTCTGTCCGTCATAGTTGTTGTTACATTCTTAGAGGTCTGTAGTACCGCAGGGTGGATTGTAAAGGAATTTAACTGCTCATTATATGTATATACGGCGTAACCGCTTTTGGAGCCTGCTTTTCTTATGATTGTCTCCTATTTCCTGTTTAAATTTTATTTCCGCTGATTTTCTCTGATGTTGTTATCACTAGGGTGCCCGGGGTAAGGCACCAGTCACGGGCCCGAGATCGGGTCGTGACAAAAGTGGTATCAGAGCAGTTAATCCTCGGAAAGTGTCTACAGACCGTATCTAGTAGAGTCTTGATTATCGGCGTGTTGTGCACCACACCTATAATCAGGAGGCTATGGAATATCTAGGATTGGTTTCTATTTATTCTCACTCTGAGATCGTGCCTTAGAACTGTTATACCCCGTAGTTCTAGGGTATGTATGCGAGGACGTACGTACGAGAATACGACAGAAAGATTGGAAAGGAAGAAAGAGGCGATTTTTCCACGGAAAAGTTTCCGGTTTTTGTAAAGGAAAAAGGTTCGTTAATGGGAATTGGATTCCCAGATTTGGTATTCGGACTTCCTGGAATATTAGAGAATTATGGAATTTTATTTTCGAAAATGGTCACGTGGGGCCCACGGGAGAAATTTACGGTTTTGTGGGGCCCACTTTGTTTTCAGATTTTGGCCATTATGGATATTTTCGAAGATGTTTTATTTTGGGCCAATAGGAGGGTGACACGTGTCACCCCGCCTAGTGGCTAGCCGAATGGCATTTGTGCACAACACCCTGCTTAAGTCGTTTTTGACTAAACGTTTTACATAACTTGCGAAGGAAAATTCGGCTATGTCTTTTTCTCATTTTTGCGGATTTTTCCGAGAGACGGAACATTTTGGACCAACGAGAGGCGGCACTGCACCCTCTCATTGGTCAAGCGGGCGGTGCTTGGACGGGGGTGTCAAGTGGTAGATATTTTGGTAGATATTTTGTGAGGGTTTTGAGGAGTAGGGACTAGGGGGCACTTGGGCATATCTTGGCCCTACACTTGTGTAGCACTTGGCTCAATCTTGGCCATTGGTTAGCCTTGTCAGGCTATAAATACCCCTCTCCCTTTGATGAATTCATCATCCATTCCTAAATGTTTCTAAGTGTAAAATCCTCTCCTCCTTGTGTTGAGTTCGCCATGGCCTCCCCCTTGGTCGAGAGCACCCTCTGTGGGTGCTAGCCGAGAGTAGCGCCCCCTCCTAGAGTTGCTAGTAGGGTACCCCTAGCCTTGGTTGTTTTCGTATAATACCCCCTTGTTGTGGTATAGAAATACTCTCCTAGTATTGTTGTTATGTCCAAATACCTTGGCCCAAATACCTTGTAGTATTCTAAGGTTATACCTATACGAAAAGCCCGGAAATACTATTATACTTCCCGTCAGTCACAAAACCGAAACCCTAGGAAAATCTCCATAGTCCGTTGGAGTATTGTGAAGAAGTTGGTTAGAACTTCTAAGGGTGGTTTAGAGCGGGTTGGAGCGCTCGGAGTTGGAGCTAAACGATTGCCCAGGATCGACTTTTTACTTGGATAATTATGGGCTTAGCGAGGTAAATATCTTGTCCCCCCTTTTGTAATTGGATATTACATGTCGTTAGATTATATAGTTGAAGTATACTATATATATATAACTGAACGTAGTTGTTGGCAATGTCTTTTGACTTAAGCCTGAAGAATAAGGAACTGAACTGAACTGTAATTACATAGGACTGTATTACAGTAGACTTGTGTAGTAGTACTGTGGAGTAGAATTGTACCCGTTCGGGTTAGATGTATAACCCCCCCCTGGTTGGCTTGGTAGCCGGCCTCGATAGAGGAGGAGATTTACGCTGTGGCGGGGGGGGGAGGTGCTGTCGAATTTTCTGTAGAATGTTCTACGATGTTAATAAGCGCCTTGTGGCCTTATAGGTTGAAGTGCTACGTGTGGAATGATCCACTTGGCTTAAGGAGTAGCCGACTGTTTGGAGCGTTTTGCTATTAGTCGATACTCGTCGCGAGGTATGTGAACCTCTTCCTATCTCTCCTAGCATGATATGTGTGAACTATGTAGTACGGTAGACGTACATGTGTTTGATTGTTGTAAAACATAAAGTGTTATAACGGCTTTATGGGAAGTTGGTTATAACAGCTTTATGTAGTTAAGAAAATGGGTTGTGGTTTTCGAAAGATAACCGATTTGATTATAACTGACTTATTATGTGTTAATGAAGAACTTGAAGTATTTCAAAAGGTTTATAAATCATTTTGAAAGAATATGTGTAGTGATGTATTTTTTTGAAAACTTAAGAGTTATACTAGCTTTATGGGAAGTTAGGTATAACGGCTTAAGAATGTTTTACTGATTTTGGAAATCAGGATGTGTATCGACAAACCACTGCAGCTAATAATAAAAGGAAATGTTTTGAATAATTAAGTATTGGTAAAACCAGAGAAACTTCCATCCGCATGAAGCTAAGATAAGACAAAATGATATTACATTTCTAGATCACGGTCACGTAATAAGATTGTTATAACAAGAATATCCTACTCACATAAGGCTTATGTTTCTTAGATTGTTTAAAAGAGAATTATATTCTTGAATGAATAAGACTATGAACTACGAAACCTTTCTAAAATAAGAAACGTGAGCATTTGAAATTAGGCAAACTTGGACGTTTGGAAAATAATGTTGTTACTTGGTTTTACAAAGGTAAGTGTTTTGGTTTATTTAAAAGACAAATACTCTATTTTATACTACGTATCAGGTGACTTATGTGATAGGAACGGATCTTTTAAAGATTTAATGTATGAAGTACGTTGGGGTTAGATACTCGAACTTGTTAGTAGAAAGTACCTTGGGTGAAAAACTAGATTGTATTGGGTTGTGATAGACTTTTAATACTTTCTTGTTGATATGATAAGTAAACATGTTAGGAAGCTACTTGTGTTAGTATCTTGTGATGGTTATGTAAGGGGTCATTCTTGCGGCTTACATTGTTAAAAGGTAAGTCCATCAGATCGTTATTATATCACCTACCCTCGATCGTATACCGAGGGCTTGCCACCCTTGATGCGGTCTATACGGCCTATGCGTCCTTGAGACTACGCGAGTCGCGTAGGCTCCGTGATTGACCGATCATTCCGGTGCTTAGCCCGATGCGGGAATTCCTATGCGGTCTCTCGAGGACTATGCGGTCCTTGGGCGGCTATGCGGTCGCTAAGTCCGGGACGGATACCGAGGGTTAGGCCGCCGACGCGGTATACCTCGTGGTCTAGGACCGTGGATTCGAGGAATACCTTATGCGGTCTCGTGTGACCTGCGCGAGTCGCGAGAGTTCCAGAATAGACGCGCGACATTGATATCGGGCCGGCCGCCGCCTTCGATCCGTGGTGCGGTCAGAGAGACCTCGTGATACGCTTTGTGGCATTTGTGGTACCGGGGTCTTAGTAGTCGGCTATGCCTTCGCATTTACCCCGCACGTCTTATTGTGATGACTTTGAGGCGTGAGTCCCCGACTTGACATGACCGCTTAGTTGTTGTGAATCGTAGTTGGTTATCATACATGTCTCCCGCTTTATATAGACTACTATGATTTCGCCATGATACTTTACGCTTTCACATACTTGGTACATGTTGTACCGACTTTCGGGGCCGCGTTCATGCCGCAGTCGAGGTACATCGCCGTTGATCCTAGCTCGTGGTCACGCTCAGCTTGGGAAGCCCGTTTCTCCGAGGCTTATCATGCATAGTCCCCGTCGTAGTAAGTGTTTACATTCGTGGGTTTGGGGCCCCGTCCCGCCATCATGGTCGATCATTCTTAGAGGTCCGTAGTAATCGCTGTGGCGTGGTTGGTAAAAAGGATTGTCGCTCATTTGTAAAAGAGTTGATGGTTATATATATGCCGACAGCAAGTTTTCACAGATTATTGTTTTATATTTCGTTATCTCATGTTGTTGTTTTATGTTCACGACACTGATGTTGTGTCACTAGGGTGCCCGGTAAGGCACCGCCACGCCCGATTTGGTCGTGACAAAAGTGGTATCGAGCGCTTAATCTCGGAAAGTGTCTCTGCACCGTATCCGATGAGTCTTGATTATCGTGTGTTGTGCACCACGCCAATAATCGTGAGGCTATAGGATATTTAGGATTGGTTTCTATTCTTCTCACTCGAGGTCGCGGCCTTAGAGTCAGTGTTTAAGTTGGACCTCTAAACGTATTTCTTTCCCTTACCGTTATGCCTCCGCGTGGGCAACCAGTGGCCCGTGAGGGCAAGGCGAGGAGCCGCGAGTAGAATACGAGGGTTGCGAGGGCACAGCCCAATCATTACCTAGGTAGTGCTTCATTCGGGATTTCTGCGACGTCACTAGCCCCACAGAGTTTAGCACGTGGCGGCCTCCTCATCGCCCACGATATTTGAACCTTCGCCCACGACCGGGAACAGAATGTAGATTGCAAAGAGGCGACCACATTAGCCATAGATTTGGCTACCAGAGATTATACCGATGTACCACGAGTCTTGATGACTACCTAAGAAAGGGTTGTGCAAGAGTAATCCTTCAGTTAGGCTTGAGCATGGCCTGTGTACGGGCTTATGCGCAGCAGGCCGAGAAACGTGAGATCGACGGGTTAACCAAGGCGCAGAAGAGGGCGAGCGGCGTCCTTCGGTGACTTTCAAGGTGAGTATACCTTAAGTGCTATGTTCGATAGCGGTGTTAGTTGTGATTAGAAATCATGGTGGGTTAACCGAGTAAGATTTTGGAGGATAGAGAAAGTGTGAGCCTTAGAGCTTTATACGCAAAGACCTTAGAGGTAAGGCCATCTCGGGTAGAGACGTATGTTTATGTTTGACTTTATAGGAGTGCATAGTGCACGTGAGTCGTGTTTGGGATAAGTCCCTATGTAGTATGAAATGAAAGAGGGTAGTTGAGCTAAGAAGACCGCTAGGTTTTCGTGAACGTGTTTAGTAAGATTGTTCCTTCTGGGAGATGGTATTTCGCGCTTGCCGGGTGGGTTGAGGCTACGTCGGGTCAACCCGCGTAGGTTTGGTGGTGGGGTCAGTTTGTGGTGGTCCCTCTTGGTGTTAGGGTCATGAGGGTGTTAGGCCCATGTTTAGTTAACCAACGTACGAGTTCGTGGATGCGTTCGACCGGTGGTCGGTCGATGGGGGCAGCCCATCGTGTTCTTCGGCCGACCGCTCACTCGGCGATGTTGATTTATCGAGAAGGTTGTAAGGCTGCACGGGTGCCTACCTTCACCTTATGGCGAGCATGTGGAGCCCGTGTTACGCTGTTTTTGTTTCGAAGTTTTACGAGCAGGTTAAGGACTCAAAGTGAGTCTCAGATCGCATTCGCCTCGCCGCGATGTGGATTTCGTGGTAGTTGTGAGGATTGTTGTCTCCTGTGGAGGGAGCGTTTGAGCTACCATTTCAGTGTTCGGATGTCGCCTTATGAGGCCTTGCAGGGCGGAAGTGTAAGTGCGGTCGATTGGTTCGATGTTGGCGTGGTTCGATAGTTGGTTCATCTTGTTCCGGAGATCGTGGATAGTGAGAAGCATGTCTAGGAGAAGTTCGCAGCTCAGAGGAATCGTATGATAATCCCGGCGACGCTTAGAGTTCAGGTTGACGGTCGGTCTTCTTGAAAGTACCACCCCGGTTAGGGTGTGACGAGTTTTGGAAACAGAAGGAACTTAGCCCGAGTTACTTTGGGCCTTTGTGAGTTCATGTGAAGAATAGGCCAGGTTGCCTATATGTTAGCATTTGCCGTCCGACTTAGGAGGAAGGACGTCCGCCTTTCAGATTGTTATGTTCGAAAGTATCGAAGATCCATCCGAATGTTCCCGCTAATGATGACCACGTTAGAGATAGTAACCCCGAGTTTTGGATACTAAAGCAGTATCAGAAATGTGGTAAGAATTCGAGTGTACGACAGCTTCAGTGATCGCATGCAGCCCGGTACCATTTGTTGGGTCGTTGGAGCAAGGCTCGCGACAAAGTGACAAAAGTGGTATCAGTGACTAAGGAAGTATATTTTGACCCCGGGAAGAGGTATTTGTGGATGTAGAGGTGTTTCCTCGTGGACTTAGATGTAAGTTTTGCGCAGGTGTTTCCATGGCCAGGTATGGCAGGATTGTTCTCGTAAGTATAGTAGTGAAGACTATATGGCGCACGCTTGTTTTGAGACTTAGAAGGAACATTCGACTAATGTTTCTAAGAGGAGAATGTTATACCCCGTAGTTCTAGGGTATGTATGCGAGGACGTACGTACGAGAATACGACAGAAAGATTGGAAAGGAAGAAAGAGGCGATTTTTCCACGGAAAAGTTTCCGGTTTTTGTAAAGGAAAAAGGTTCGTTAATGGGAATTGGATTCCCAGATTTGGTATTCGGACTTCCGGAATATTAGAGAATTATGGAATTTTATTTTCGAAAATGGTCACGGGCCCACGGAGAAATTTACGCTTTGTAGGGCCCACTTTGTTTTCGAGATTTTGGCCATTATGGATATTTTCGAAGATGTTTTATTTTGGGCCAATAGGAGGGTGACACGTGTCACCCCGCCTAAGTGGCTCGCCGAATGGCATTTGTGCACAACACCCGGTTAGAGTCGTTTTTCGACGAAACGTTTTACATAACTTGCGAAGGGAAAATTCCGGCTATGTCTTTTCTCATTTTTGCGGATTTTTCCGAGAGACGGAACATTTTGGACCAACGAGAGGGCGGCACTTGGCACCCTCTCATTGGTGGGCAAGGTGGGCGGTGCTTGGACGAAAAGGGGGTGTCAAGTGGTAGATATTTTGGTAGATATTTTGTGAGGGTTTTGAGGAGTAGGGACTAGGGGCACTTGGGCATATCTTGCCCTACACTTGTGTAGCACTTGGCTCGATCTTGGCCATTGGTTAGCCTTGGCTTGTGCTATAAATACCCTCTCCCTTTGATGAATTCATCATCCATTCCTAAATGTTTCTAAGTGTAAAATCCTCTCTCCTCCTTGTGTTGAGTTCGGCCAGGGCCTCCCTCATGGCCGAGAGCACCCACTCTAGGGGTGCTAGCCGAGAGTAGCGCCCCCCCCTCCTAGAGTTGCTAGCCGTGGGGTACCCCCCCCCCTAGCCTAGGTTGTTTTCGTATAATACCCCCTTGTTGTGGTATAGAAATACTCTCCTAGTATTGTTGTTATGTCCAAATACCTTGGCCCAAATACCTTGTAGTATTCTAAGGTTATACCTATACGAAAAGCCCGGAAATACTATTATACTTCCCGTCAGTCACAAAACCGAAACCCTAGGAAAATCTCCATAGTCCGTTGGAGTATTGTGAAGAAGTTGGTTAGAACTTCTAAGGGTGGTTTAGAGCGGGTTGGAGCGCTCGGAGTTGGAGCTAAACGATTGCCCAGGATCGACTTTTTACTTGGATAATTATGGGCTTAGCGAGGTAAATATCTTGTCCCCCCTTTTGTAATTGGATATTACATGTCGTTAGATTATATAGTTGAAGTATACTATATATATATAACTGAACGTAGTTGTTGGCAATGTCTTTTGACTTAAGCCTGAAGAATAAGGAACTGAACTGAACTGTAATTACATAGGACTGTATTACAGTAGACCTGTGGAGTAGAATCGTGAGTAGAATTGTACCCGTCGTTAGATGTATAACCCCGGTTGGCTTCGCAGGCCTCGATAGAGGAGGAGATTTACGCTGTGGCGGGGGGGGGAGGTGCTGTCGAATTTTCTGTAGAATGTTCTACGATGTTAATAAGCGCCTTGTGGCCTTATAGGTTGAAGTGCTACGTGTGGAATGATCCACTTGGCTTAAGGAGTAGCCGACTGTTTGGAGCGTTTTGCTATTAGTCGATACTCGTCGCGAGGTATGTGAACCTCTTCCTATCTCTCCTAGCATGATATGTGTGAACTATGTAGTACGGTAGACGTACATGTGTTTGATTGTTGTAAAACATAAAGTGTTATAACGGCTTTATGGGAAGTTGGTTATAACAGCTTTATGTAGTTAAGAAAATGGGTTGTGGTTTTCGAAAGATAACCGATTTGATTATAACTGACTTATTATGTGTTAATGAAGAACTTGAAGTATTTCAAAAGGTTTATAAATCATTTTGAAAGAATATGTGTAGTGATGTATTTTTTGAAAACTTAAGAGTTATACTAGCTTTATGGGAAGTTAGGTATAACGGCTTAAGAATGTTTTACTGATTTTGGAAATCAGGATGTGTATCGACAAACCACTGCAGCGTTAATAAAAGGAAATGTTTTGAATAATTAAGTATTGGTAAAACCAGTAGAAACTTCCATCTGCATAGAAGCTAAGATAAGACAAAATGATATTACATTTCTAGATCATGGCTGCTGTAATAAGATTGTTATAACAAGAATATCCTACTCACATAAGGCTTATGTTTCTTAGATTGTTTAAAAGAGAATTATATTCTTGAATGAATAAGACTATGAACTACGAAACCTTTCTAAAATAAGAAACGTGAGCATTTGAAATTAGGCAAACTTGGACGTTTGGAAAATAATGTTGTTACTTGGTTTTACAAAGGTAAGTGTTTTGGTTTACTTAAAAGACGATCACTCTATTTTATACTACGGGTATTGTGTGACTTATGTGATAGGAACGGATCTTTTAAAGATTTAATGTATGAAGTACGTTGGGGTTAGATACTCGAACTTGTTAGTAGAAAGTACCTTGGGTGAATAACTTGATTGTATTGGGTTGTGATAGCCTTGTAATACTTTCTTGTTGATATGATAAGTAAACATGTTAGGATCTACTTGTGTTAGTATCTTGTGATTGTTATGTAAGGGGTCATTCTCATGCTTACATTGTTAAAAGGTAAGTCCATTGTCTTGTTATTATATCACCTACCCTCGATGTGTATACCGAGGGCTTGCCACCCTTGATGCGGTCTATACGGCTATCGGTCCTTGAGACTATGCGGAGTCGCGGTAGGCTCGAGATTGATCGATCATTCCGGTGCTTAGCACGATGCGGAATTCATGCGGTCTCCGAGGACTATGCGGTCCTTGAAGGGCTATGCGGGCCGCGGAAGTCCGGGACGGATACCGAGGTTAGGCGCTTCACGCGGGTATACCTCGGTGGTCTAGGACCAGATTCGAGGAATACCTTATGCGCGGTCTGCAGTGACCTATGCGGAGTCGCGAGTTCGAGAATAGACGCCGCATTGATCTGCGGGCGATGGCCGCCGATCTGTGGTGCGGTCTAGAGAGACCTCGTGATACGATTTGTGGCATTTGTGGTGCTGGGTCTTAGTAGTCGGCTATGCCTTCGCATTTACCCCTGCACGGTCTTATTGTGATGACTTTGAGGCGTGAGTCCCTGACTTGACATGATCGCTTAGTTGTTGTGAATCAGAGTTTGGTTATCATACATGTCTCCGCTTTATATAGACTACTATGATTTGATTCTGATATTACTTTCTGATTTCACATACTTGGTACATGTTGTCGACCTCCTTCCGGGCCGCGTTCATGCCGCGAGTTGAGGTACATCGATCGTTGATCCTAGCTCTCGTGGTCACGATTCGGCGTTTGGGAAGCTCCGCTTCTCGAGGCTTATCGATGCATAGTCCTGTCGTAGTAAGTGTTTACATTCGAGGTTTGGCGGGCCCCGTCCCGCCATTGTGGTCGATCATTCTTAGAGGTCCGTAATCGTGTGGCGTGGTTGGTAAAAAGGATTAAGCTGTTCATTTGTAAAAGAGTTGATGGTTATATATATGCCGACGCAAGTTTTCTGATTATTGTTTTATATTTACATTATCTCACGTTGTTGTTTTATGTTCGTGATTACTACGATGTTGTGTCACTTCAGGGTGCGGGGTAAGGCACGATCACGGCCCGATTTGGTCGTGACAAGAAGCGTGTCGTAAGTTGGACTCTTCGACGTATTCTTTTATGCCGATTATGCCTCCACGCAAGGCAACCAGAGCCCGAAGGGTGCGGCGAGAGGAGCTGCGAGTAGAGCGGCGGTCTCTGCGAGGCCACGACCGAGCCTCGATCCGCGGCGAGAACAGAGGATATGGGTTACAAGGAGATGGCGATTACTAGCCAGGATTGTGGCTGACACGAGGATGAGCGAGAGTCGGAGGTTCGAGCACCGTAGTCCACCCCAGATCGGATAGTTTGAGACTACGGGACTTTTTGAGCTGCAGCCCACCTGAGTTCTACGGGTCGAGACCTGAGGATGATCTGCAGGAGTTCATCCGACAGTTACAGCGAATCATGAGAGTGATCAAGGCTTCGGAGACCGAGTTGGTGGTCTTAGGTTCGCATCGGCTGCGTGATACTGCAGTCGACTGGTTTGATTCGTGGGAGCTATCCCGGGGGGAGCATGCGCCTCCAGCTGTTTGGGACGAGTTCTCGGAGGCATTTCTCAGCCATTTCTTGCCTCCGCAGATGAGGAGAGCGGCCGACATGTTTACGATCTTTGAGGCAGAGGCGTGCGGTTGAGTACAACGTGGAGTTCGACTCATTAGCTCGATATGTCCATGCGTTAGTGGCAGATATGGAGGATAGAGTGCACCGCTACGTCACGGGGCTCGATGACTACTTGGCAGAGAGTTGCTCGGGTGTAGCTCTTCAGCTGGGCATGGACATTGCGCGTGCAGCTTATGCGCGGGTGTGAGAGCGGAGAGGCCGACGGATTGACCAATACCAGCAGAAGAAGGCCAGGACGGCAGGGTCCTTTGGTAGCTTTAGAGGCGGACCGCCACAGCAGCAGACTAGTTATGCGCCTCCTCCGATCTGAGTGGTCCTCACTGATCTTCAAGAGCGGTCGGGGCTCGAGGTTGAGTTTTGAGGAGTGAGAGTGTTGGCCGGATGAAGCCGCCCCAACCTCGGTGTGGCCAGTGTGGTAGACCCCATGCGGGGAGTGTCACGGTATTCAGAGAGTTTGTTTTACATGCGGCCAGCAGGGCCATTTTGCGAGGAATTGTCCAACCAGAGGTAGCTCGGATGTAGAGACTCGGCGCCCGAGATCTGCTGCGGGTTCTTCGCCGATAGCTAGCGGGGTGTTCATACACGTGAGCAGCGAGGGTCGTGGTGGAAGTTCCCAGTTCTAGCGGTCCTTGGAACCGCCTATTTGATTTCAGGTATATCCTTCACCCTCTAGAGACTAGTATGCATTGATGATATGATGATGTGCTAAGTATTATGTTCAGATATCATTATGTTAAATTGTGATTTAGAGGCCTGGTTAGTAAAGGGGAAGTTGGGTACATAGAGATTGTGAGCCTTAGAATATTATACGTTGAGCCCTTAGAGGCGAGGCCGTCTTGAGTAAAAGATTTATTTTTATGATTGACCTTTATCGGAGGGCATAGTATATGTGGGGTATATTTGTGTGATAAGTCCCTGAATGGTGTGAAATGAAAGAGGGTAGTTAAGCTAAGAAGACCACTAGGTTTTCGTGACTTGATTAGTGAGATGGTTCCGGATTGGGGAACGAAAGAGTTTGGTGCGATAAATGGGTCGGGTTGAGGCAAGGTCGTGGGTCAACCCGTAGCCCGGTTTGGGGTGGGGTCAATTTGTGGTGGCCCCGCTATGTGATAGGGTCACGAGGGTGCTAGGACCAAGCTTAGGTAACCATCATACGGGTTCGTGGATGCGTTCGACCAGAATCGGATCGTGAGGGCCGGGAATGGCCTTAGAGGAAATTGGAGCTAGTGAGATGACCAAGTTTGGAGGTAGTGGCTCCAAAGTTTTGGAAACTGAAGCGATGACTGAAGTGTGGTACGTGTAATAGAAAGAGTTCAGGGGTGACAAGCGATCACGGGCTTGATTTGTACATGTGGTTACAGGCACACTTTAGATACTTGTCCTGGTCATTTCTCGTGTATCGGCAGGCTCTGGTAGATAGCTTAAGATACTTGCCTCGGTCATATCTCGTGAGACGGTAGGCTAGGGTACGTTAGCTTAAGATACTTTCCTCGGCCAGTTGCGTGGCTAGCTTTTGGACTGGTAGTTGGCTTCCGTACCTTGCCCGTGAAGGGATATGACTAGCTTTTGGACTGGTAGTTGGCTATTCTACTTGGCCTGATCGGTTTGATGACGCAGGCAGGATCTAGTGTTCAGGTTCACATACGGGTGTTGTTTTACATCATGTCTGCCGATGTGAGAGAATGAGTTCCACGCATGATTGATATTATAGGCGTGAGACCCGTAGTTATGTGTGAGTGATTATTTTGGGATATCGTCCCTTACTTGACATAATCATTTACTTATTATGAAATGGTTTTATAAAATGATGAAATGTGATTTCATTCTGATTTTCATTTCACATACTTGGTACTGTTATCGACCTCGCTTGGAAATTGCGTTCATGCCGCGGTAGAGGTACACCGATTGTTGATCCTCGCCATGGATCGCATGATTCAGCGTTAGGAAGCTCGTTTCTCGGAGGCTTATCTTTTAGTATAGTCCTGTCATTGTAGGTACTTGTACATTCGGGTATGGCGGGCCACTGTCCGTCATAGTTGTTGTTACATTCTTAGAGGTCTGTAGTACTATTGTGGGCAGGGTTGTAAAGGATTTTAACTGTTCAGTTATATGTATATACATGAAGGTAACCGTTTTGGTTAGCCTGTTTTCTTATGATTGTCTCATGTTTCATGTTTAAATTTTATTTCCGCTGATTTTCTCTGATGTTGTTATCACTTGGGTGCCCGGGGTAAGGCACCAGTCACGGGCCCGAGATCGGGTCGTGACACTTAACCTCTTTGTGAAGTTGATTATTATATATATTGGATATTATACATATATTGGAAGTATATTATGGACTATAAGATATAAGAAAAGATTTGGATCTTGTTAAGATGTTAAAAGGAGAATTGGCATATTTGCCATTAAAATGGTAAAAATGTATCCATTACTTACTAAGAAGTTAACAACAAAGAAACTATAACTTATATAAAGATTGGAATATAAGTTGAAGGACTAATGAAGTAATTGGATAAGTAAAATTGTAAAAGTTGGCCAAGGACCCCAACTTAAGGACTATATTTACTTTGGACCGTATTTACTTTGGACTGTATTTACTTTGGACCGTATTTACATTGTTGTTAAGGGGAAGATTGTTAAATCACGTTCCGTTTGGGCGTGTGATCCCCTTCTTTAATTATTGTTGTTATGAAGGAGAGATTGTTAATCGCGTTCCGTTTGGGCGTGTTATCCCCTTCTTTAATTATTGTTGTTATGAAGGAGAGATTGTTAATCGCGTTCCGTTTGGGCGTGTTATCCCCTTCTTTAATTATTGTTGTTGTTAAGGAGAGATTGTTAATCGTGTTCCGTTTGGGCGTGTGATCCCCTTCTTTAAATTTCGGAATTATTGCGCCTTATTTATGGCATGTTGGTTACTATTATCGGGCCTTGATAAAAGTGGAGAATTGAGTAGAAACGGGGGAAGTGCTGCCCAATTTTTCGTAGACTAAGAGAAGTCTTACTTAGAAGAATCCCACGTAAAACTAGAAGTTGATAGGCGTGTTTTGACTATTATAGGTTGACACTCTGCGACATATCCGACTTGGCAAGTGGATTTAGCCAGAGGTATGTGATTCTTCCTATTCTCTTGAGCATGATATTTGTGAAATACATATATATAGTGCGGTAGACGCACGTGTGTTGAAGGAGTTGATTTCCCTTTTATGTCCTTGACTTGATTCTAGTTAAGTGACTTGTTATAAAATGTTAAGGACTTGAATTATGTTAAAAAGTTGTAAAACCTCATTCGTGAGTAATGAGTACTTGGTCTTTAAAAGAATAAGTTATCTTGAATTCGGAAATGAGAGTAGTTGTCCTTGGATGGTTTAAAACATAAAATGTTATAATAGCTTTATGAGAAGTTAGTTATAACGACTTTATGAAAATGAAGGAATGGTTTTATTATTGGTTTTAAAATGGTAACTTGACAGTTGTTTTAAAAAAAAGATGTGAGACTTGATCGTTCCCCGTCATGGGATTTGGTTTAAAAGTAAGAGACTTGAGAAATTGAAGTTTTGAAACTTAAACTAGTTCGAGAAACGATTTGACATAGAAAAGGAAGGCATGGTATTGTCTTGATTTTTATTTAAAAAGAAAGTATGGAAATTGTTTGGTTTACCTTAATATAATAGTTACTATATTTTGGATACTACGAGTATTAGTATCATGTGACTTTTGTGAAAGAGATGGATCTTTTGAAAAAGTTAAAGCATGTAGTACTTTGGGGTTAAAACCCGGATTTTTGGCATAAAAATGAAAGTACCTTGAGTGTAAGTAACCTGCCTATGTTTGCTTGTGATAGCCTTGTTGTGCAAGTGTGGTATCCTTATGTTACCGCGTCTCTCGATGGAGGGCCGGTCGTGTTGTTCTGGATCATCTTGGGCATACTGACTCGATGGAGGGTCCACGGGTATGCAGCCATGATGAGGGTTCGTTTCCCTGTTGATAGTGTTATTCCATGGATTAGCCCTCCATGTGTTTTAGTGACGCAGGTGGTATCTAGTAGTTAGCTTTCGTACCTGCCCCGGTCGTGGCTGATGCAGGCGGTATCTGGTAGTTAGGCTTTCGTACTTGCCCCGGTCGGCATTATGGCGGAGTCTTGTGACACATGAGGTATCTAGTAGTTAGCTTTCGTACCTGCCCCGATCAGCGACGTGATGCAGGTGGTATCTGGTAGTGGCTTTCGTACTTGCCCCGGTCAGCTTCGTGGTACAATATACAATATTATTGGTACGGTAGGTATCTGGTAGTTGGGTTCGTGCCGGCCGGTAGTGACGCAGGAGGTATCTGGTAGTCGGCCTTCGTACTTGCCCCGTACGGATCTTATGACACAGGTGGGACCTGGTGCTCACGTGTACTCCTTGGTGTTGGTATAGCATAGACGGTCGGCAGTGAGGAAGGAATCCCACGGACACGTTTGATATCGTTGGGAATGAGACCCGGGTTTATATTTGAGTAATGACTTTGAGGGCATGCGTCCCTGACTTGACACGATTGTTTATAGATTGTGAAATGGTATCTTTTTAGAGACAATATTGATGTACATTACTCTTGTTGTTAGCCGGGCTTTGTGAAACGCATTTTGATTGTTGTCACGACCCGACCCCGGGCCCGCGACTGGTGCCCTACCTGGGCATCCTTACAGGTATACATCAGAGATAATCAGCAGAACATACATGAAGCTTATAAAATAACTCAACAGAAATAAAACAACAGGTTAGCCGATGGGGCTACCTTCCTGGACATACATATACAACTGGCAAGCCGCCTCATTTCTTTACAAATCGACCCACAATATGTGACTACTGCACCTCTAAGAGTTTTAACATAACAACCGTATGGCGGACGGGGCCCCGCCATACCACGAATATACATGAATCTACAACCTCGGAAACCGTACGAGAGATAAGCCTCCGAGCAAATGGAGCTTTTTCCCAAAATCAACCGAGATCCTAAGAGCAAGGATCACCAACCTGTACCTAATACTGCGGGCATGAACGCAGCCGGCAGGGTCAAGATAATAGGTACCGAATATGGAACAGAAGTAAGGTACAACAATTAAAACATATCTGTAAAAAAGCATGACACAGGTAAGTGTAAAAGAAGTAAATACCTGAACCTACCATGTCATTACCATCTCGTGAACTTAATCGTACCTTATTATCTTTTCCCATTTTTCAATAAAAGTTATAGCCACTTTCTTACGTACATACTTAGGAAAATCATCAAGTTCATTACCATATAACTTACTTATCTTTCATAACCTAATCCAGCCCTTTGCGGAGGGACGCCTATACTACCCGGCTCAAACTGGGACGCGATAAAGTCACATAGTCTGCCCATACAGGTATACTGCCCGGCCAATTCCTGGGACGCGATTATGTCGTATAGTCTGCCCCTAAAGGTATACTGCCCGGTCCATTCCTGGGACGCGATAATGTCATATAGTCTGCCCATAAAGGTATACTGTCCGGCCCATTTCTGGGACGTGATAATGTCATATAGTCTGCCCATAAAGGTATACTGCCCGGCCCATTTCTGGGACGCGATAATGTCATATAGTCTGCCCATAAAGGTATACTGCCCGGCCCATTTTTGGGACGCGATAATGTCATATAGTCTGCCCATAAAGGTATACTGCCCGGCCCATTTCTGGGACGCGATAATGTCATATAAAATCCGGGAATTTAACCCAAAGTACTACGCACCTCTACTCCTTTAGAAAGACTCTTTTTCAAATAAAACTTCCCAGATACTAACAACCGTAGTATCAAGTCATATCTACCTTTCAAGACAAGTCACAATACCTTTGTTATACCCCGTATTTCCAGAGTATGTACGTGAGGGCGTACGTATAATAATTTGAGCCTTAAGTTAGGCAAGTTTCGAAATTTGTACACAACACCCGATAGGAGTCGTTTTTCGACGAAACGTTTCCACAGCTTTCGTAGGAAAAATTCCGGCTATAGCATTTTTAATTTTTGCGGATTTTTCCAAGAGACGAAACATTTTGGACCAACGGGAGGGTGACATGTGTCACCCTCACATTGGAAGGACTTGGACGGCAAAGTGAGGCCCTTGGCACGTTTTTTGTGTTGGAATTTTAGTCAAGGGTTAGGTAGGATATTTTGTGTAGATGGATAAGGTAGCACATGGCTTAATCTTGGCCTTACACTTGCCTTGCACTTGGCTTCATCTTGGCCCTTGGTTGGCCTTTGCTTGACCTATAAATACCCCTCTAAGTTGATGAACTTCTTCATCCAAAATTTCTCTAAGTGTTAAAAATCCCTCCCTCTCCCTCAACCTTGTTCTCGTCCAAACACCACCCCTCTCCCCCCATCTTGAAGTCCCTCGGCCGAGCACCCCCCCCCTTTCCTAGTGGTTCTAGCCGAGAACCCCCTCCCCCTAGCCTAGTTGTGCTAGTCGAAATACTACCCCCCTTGGTAGAAATGTATTCTACAAGTATTGTTATAATTCCCAAAATACTTTAGCCAAATACCTTGTAGTACTTTCCAAAGTACCTTTATACTGAAAAACCCTAAAATACCATTATACTTTCCTTTAGCCACAAAATGAAACCACAGGAAAAATCTTCACTCGTAGTTGAAGTGATAAGTAGAAGTTGCGTAGAACTTCTAAGGGTTTCTTGGAGGCGAATGGGCGCACGGAGTAAGAGCTAAACCTTGCTCAGGATCGACATTAAACTCGGATAATTTTGGGCTTATCGAGGTAAATAAACTTGTCCCCCTACTGTAATTGGAAATTACATGTTATAGTAATATATAGTTGAAGTATACTATATATAGACTGATTATTGAATAGAACTGAACATAGTATTGTGGCAATGTCTTTTGACTTAAGCCTGAAGTTAAAGAAGAGAATCGAATCAGAATTACATAGGATTGTATTACAAAGAGACTTGTAGTATTACTGTGAGTAGAATTGTACACGTCCGGTTAGACGTGCAAACCCCCCCCCCCCCGGGTTGGCTTGGTAGCCGGCCGCGATAGAGGAGGAGATTTACGCTGTTGCGGGGGGGGAGGTGCTGCCGAATTTTCTGTAGAATGTTCTACTTGGAGATCTAGGATGTTAATAGGCGCCTTGTGGCCTCTATAGGTTGAAGTACTACATATGGCGTGATCTACTTGGCTTAAGGAGTAGCCGACGGTTTGAGGTACTTGGAGCACTTTGCTATTAGTCGATAATCGTCGCGAGGTATGTGAACCTCTTCCTATCTGTTCTAGCATGATATGTGTATAACTATGTAGTACGGTAGACGTACATGTGTTTAATGTATTTGATTGGTTTGAAACATAAAGTGTTATAACGGCTTTATGGGAAGTTGGTTATAACAGCTTTATGTAGGTAAGAAAATGCTTTGTGGTTTCAAAGCGGTAACCGATTTGACTTATAACGGATTTGATGTGTAGTAATAAAGAACTTGAAGTGTTTCAAAAGACCTTTTTGAAAGAAGAGTAATACTTGGCTTTGAAAACATAAGAGTTGTACTAGCTTTATGGGAAGTTAGGTATAACGTCTTAAGAGTGATAAAAGAATGGTTTCTTGATTTTTGAAGATAAGAGACTTGACTTAATGGTATTGATATGAATTTTGTTAAAAGTGTGAAACCTCATTCGTGAGTAATGAGTACTTGGTTTTAAAAGGAAAAATGTTTCTTGATTTGGAAATCGTAATGAGTATCGACAAACCATCGCAGCGTTAATAAAGGAAAATGTATTGAATAATAAAGTATGGTATTAAAACCAAGAGAAACCTCCATCCGCATAGAAGCTAAGATGAGACAAAATTATATTACATTTCCTAGATCATGGTCGCTTAATAAGATTGATTATAAACAAGAATAACCTACTCACATATAAGACATATGTTTCTCAAAACGTTTAAAGGAGAATTATGTTTTAAAGGATTAAAACTATGAACTACGAAACCTTTTCTAAAATGAGAAACTTGAGCATTTGTAATTAGGCAAACTTGAACGTTTGGAAAATAAGGTTGTTACTTGATTTTACAAAGGAAAGCATTTTGGTTTACTTAACAATGTTAGTCACTCTATTTTTTATACTACGGGTGTCGGGTGACCTTTGTAAAAGAAATGGATCTTTAAAAGGAATTTAACGTACGTAGTACTTTAGGGTTAAAACTCGGACTTTGGCATAAAATGAAAGTAATTTGAGTTGTGTATAACTTGCCTATGCTTGTTGTCGTGAAGCTTGCCTATGCTTGTTGTTGTGAAGCTTGCTGCTTGTTGTTGTGAAACTTGCCTATGCTTGTTGTTGTGAAGCTTGCCTATGCTTGTTGTTGTGAAACTTGCCTATGCTTGTTGTGATAGCCTTTGTTGTATTTTCTGTACCCGCGTCTCGATGGAGGCCGTTGATTTGTTATGAGCGATTCTACACCGAGTCCCACGAGATGGGCAGGACACGTATTTCATTTGATTATACACCGAGTCCCACGAGACGGGCGTGACACGTATTCCATCTCGATTATACACCGAGTCCCACGAGATGGGCAGGACACGTATTTCATCCGATTTTACACCGAGTCCCACGACGGGCGAGGACACGTATTTTATCCGATTATACACCGAGTCCCACGGATGGGCCGACACGATTTCATCCGGTTATCATACATGTCTCCGCTTTATATAGACTATTATGATTTCATTTATCGCCTTTACGCTCACATACTGTACTGTTGTACTGACCTCCTTCGGGGGGCTGCGTTCATGCCGCAGGTGGAAGTACATCGGTTGTGGATCCTCGCTCATAGGATCACAGTTCAGCGTGTCGGGAAGCCCCATTCTTCGGAGGCTTATCTTTTGGTATGTTACCCTGAGTCTGTAGATTCTTATACATTCGTGGTATGGCGGCCCCATCCCGTCATAAACATTGTAAAAATCTTAGAGGTGCATGCTTGTTGTGGGCAGGGTTTGTAAAAAGGATAACTGTTCGGGTATTTATGTATATATATGATGAAGGCAACTGTTTTGGTTGGCCTGTTTATTTATCTTGTCTCTTAAATCATGTTCATGTTTTTATTTCCGCTGATTTTCTCTGATGTTGTATCACTAGGGTGCCCGGGTAGGCACCATCCACGCCCGGGTTCGGTCGTGACAAAAGTGGTATCAGAGCCAGGTTGTCCTCGGAAAGTGTCTACAGACCGTGTCTAGTAGAGTCTTGATTATCGGTGTGTTGTGCACCACATCTATAATCAGGAGGCTATAGGACATTTAGGATTGGTTTCCATTCTTCTCATTCTGAGATCGTGCCCTAGAGCTGTGTGATAAGTTGGACCCCTCTGACGTATTCCTTTCCTTACCAGTTATGCCTCGCGTAAAACCTGAGCCCAGATGGGCAAGGCGATGAGGAGCCGTTAGTGAGATACTGAGGAGTACGAGCGCGCAGCCCGGCCGCTGAGACGATTTCGACGGGCGAAGCCGCCCGCCAAAGACCAGCCGAGCTTAGAGCCGCAGCAGTGGCGGCTGAGACTACCGTCCCGGAGCCGCCAGTCCCACAGCCTGGAGCCGCTGAGATGGGGTACAAGGAGATGGCCCGATCGCCGTGGTCGTGGCAGATATGAGGATAGGCCGATGCAGCAGCCCACCCAAGAGCACCCGTAGTTCACCCCGAGCGACAGGCTTGAGGCTACGTGACTTTTGAGTTGTAGCCCGCCAAAGGTTCTATGGATCGAGTGTTGAGGATGACCCTCGTGAGTTTATCAAGCGACTCAATGGATCATGAGAGTGATCGAGTCTCGAGGCGTAGTCGGTGGTATTGGTTCGCATCACCGCGTGATCTGCAGATTATCGGTTTGATTCGCGAGTTGTCCCGGAAGAGCATGCACTTCCAGCCGTATGGGACGAGTTCTCAAGGGCTTTTCTTGCACATTTCTTGCCCCCACAGATGAGGAGGGCTCGGGCCGACAGATTTTTGACGTTGAGGCAGGACGGGCGGACGGTTAGAGAGTACAATGTGGAGTTCGACTCATTAGCTCGGTATGTTCCCGCTGTGGTAGCTGATATGGAGGACAGAGTACACCGCTACGTCACCGGGCTGGACGATTACTTGGCAGAGGCTTGTACGGGTGTAGCTCTTCAGCCGGGCATGGACATTGCCCGCGCAAGCTCATGCACTAGGATGTGAGGCACGAGAGGTCGATCAATGACCGAGATCGTGAGAAGAGGCCGAGCAGCAGGTCCTTTGGTAACTTTCGAGGCGGACCGCCTCGTGGCGATCTAGTTATGTACCTCCACCAAGATGAGTGGTCCCCGCGATCGCCGGGACGTTCTGGTATTCGAGCCGGTCGAGCTCCGTGGCTTAGTTCACGATATACATGGGTTCTAGCGATCGGGTTCGTGTTTTCCTCGGGCAGGCACGATGTGGCGTACGCCATCCCGGAATGTCGCTTTTTATCGGTGCTTATTTTTTCCGCGCCGTGTGGCCATATGACGAGAATCATCCTAGTAGGAAGGATGCAAACAGAATGACTCACCTACCGGATCGCGCGTGTTCATCGCCTTCTACAATGCACTGCCAGGCGCACTTATGATTAGAGTGAGCGGTAACTTCAGTATATCCTTAACCTCTAGAGGCTTGTATGTTTTGATGTTATGTTAATGTGTTAAGTGTTATGTTCGGATAGCTTTGTGCTAAAATGTGATTTAGGAACTCGTTGGTGAAAAAGGGTAAGCCTGGGGTGAGAAAATGATGACCCCTAGTATATTACAGTTGAGACCTTAGATGTAAGGCCGTCTTGAGTACAAGCTTTTGCGAGTGAGCCTTGTCAGAATGCATTTTATGCCTAGACTGTATTGGGTGAGAAGTCCTGGTTGGGTAAATGAAAGTGGTATCTTTCATGATGTGATTTAGCAAGATTGTTCCGCGGTCGGTGAGCAAGAGTTGGCGCGACAAATGGTCGGGTTGGCCATGTTGCGGGCCAACCCGCGCCTGCTTCGGCGGGTCAGCTCGGTGGTCCCGCCAGTGGCGTGGTCACGAGGGTGCTAGGCCCAAGTTTAGATGACCATCGATGAGTTTGTGGATACATTCGACGAATCAGTTCGTGAAGGCCGAGAATGGCCTTAGAGGAAATCGAGGTTAGTAAGATGACCAAGTTTGGAGGTAGTAACTCCAAGGGTTGGAAAACAGAAACGTTGACGGAAGTGTGGTACGGATACTAGAAAGAGTTCGAGTGTTCGAGAAGGGTACAACGAGATAGGGGAGAAGTGAACGTGTGTGATCGTTTCTTTTGAGAAATGAAGGTGCGGCGGATTATATTTTTAGACCTCGGGAACTTTTGTGAAACAGAGGTGATTCCTTGTTGGCTTGGATTTGGGTTTTCGCGCGCATGTTATTTTTGTGGCCAGGTGTGGCATGTTTGGTTTCGTAAGTATAGTAGTAAAGGCTATACCGGCACGTGTTTGTTTTGAGACTGAGAAGGAACATTCGGGACGAATGTTTCTAAGGGGGGAAGAATGTTATACCCCGTATTTCCAGAGTATGTACGTGAGGGCGTACGTATAATAATTTGAGCCTTAAGTTAGGCAAGTTTCGAAATTTGTACACAACACCCGATAGGAGTCGTTTTTCGACGAAACGTTTCCACAGCTTTCGTAGGAAAAATTCCGGCTATAGCATTTTTAATTTTTGCGGATTTTTCCGAGAGACGAAACATTTTGGACCAACGGGAGGGTGACATGTCACCCTCACATTGGAAGGACTTGGACGGCAAAGTGAGGCCCTTGGCACGTTTTTTGTGTTGGAATTTTAGTCAAGGGTTAGGTAGGATATTTTGTGTAGATGGATAAGGTAGCACATGGCTTAATCTTGGCCTTACACTTGCCTTGCACTTGGCTTCATCTTGGCCCTTGGTTGGCCTTTGCTTGACCTATAAATACCCCTCTAAGTTGATGAACTTCTTCATCCAAATTTCTCTAAGTGTTAAAAATCCTCCTCTCCTCAACCTTGTTCTCGTCCAAACACCACCCCTCTCCCCTTTGAAGGCCCTCACGAGCACCCCCTTGCCTAGTGGTTCTAGCCGAGAACCCCCTCCCCCTAGCCTAGTTGTGCTAGTCGAAATACTACCCCCCTTGGTAGAAATGTATTCTACAAGTATTGTTATAATGCCCAAAATACTTTAGCCAAATACCTTGTAGTACTTTCCAAAGTACCCTTTATACGAAAAAACCCGAAAAAATACGATTATACTTTCCTTTAGCCACAAAATGAAACCCTAGGAAAAATCTTCACCCGTAGTTGAAGTGATAAGTAGAAGTTGTGTAGAACTTCTAAGGGTTTCTTGGAGCGAATTGGGGCGCACGGAGTAGGAGCTAAACCTTGCTCAGGATCGACGTTAAACTCAAATAATTTTGGGCTTATCGAGGTTAATAAACTTGTCCCCCTACTGTAATTGGAAATTACATGTTATAGTAATATATAGTTGAAGTATACTATATATAGACTGATTATTGAATAGAACTGAACATAGTATTGTGGCAATGTCTTTTGACTTAAGCCTGAAGTTAAAGAAGAGAATCGAATCAGAATTACATAGGATTGTATTACATGAGACTTGTAGTATTATCGTGAGTAGAATTGTACACGTCCAGGTTAGACGTGCAAACCCCTGGTTGGCTTGGTAGCCGCCTCGATAGAGGAGGAGATTTACGCCGCATTGGGGGAGGCTTTGAATTTTCTCGTAGAATATTCTACATGGAGATCTAGGAGGTTACTAGGCGCCTTGTGGCCTCTATAGGTTGAAGTACTACGTATGGCGTGATCTACTTGGATAAAGGAGTAGCCGACGGTTTGAGGTACTTGGAGCACTTTGCTATTAGTCGATAATCGTCGCAAGGTATGTGAACCTCTTCCTATCTGTTCTAGCATGATATGTGTATAACTATGTAGTACGGTAGACGCATACGTGTTTAATGTATTTGATTGGTTTGAAACATAAAGTGTTATAACGGCTTTATGGGAAGTTGGTTATAACAGCTTTATGTAGGTAAGAAAATGCTTTGTGGTTTCAAAGGGTAACTGATTTGACTTATAACGGATTTGATGTGTAGTAATAAAGAACTTGAAGTGTTTCAAAAGACCCTTTTGAAAGAATATTAATACTTTGCTTTGAAAACATAAGAGTTGTACTAGCTTTATGGGAAGTTAGGTATAACGTCTTAAGAGTGATAAAAAGAATGGTTTACTGATTTTTTGAAGATAAGAGACTTGACTTAATGGTATTGATATGAATTTTGTTAAAAGTGTGAAACCTCATTCGTGAGTAATGAGTACTTGGTTTTAAAAGGAAAAATGTTTTACTGATTTCGGAAATCAGAATGAGTATCGACAAACCACTGCAGCGTTAATAAAGGAAAATGTATTGAATAATAAAGTATGGTATTAAAACCAGTAGAAACCTCCATCTGCATAGAAGCTAAGATGAGACAAAATTATATTACATTTCCTAGATCATGGCTGCTTAATAAGATTGATTACATATGTTTCTCAAAACGTTTAAAGGAGAATTATGTTTTAAAGGATTAAAACTATGAACTACGAAACCTTTTCTAAAATGAGAAACTTGAGCATTTGTAATTAGGCAAACTTGAACGTTTGGAAAATAAGGTTGTTACTTGATTTTACAAAGGAAAGCATTTTGGTTTACTTAACAATGTTAGTCACTCTATTTTTTTATACTACGGGTGTCGGGTGACCTTTGTAAAAGAAATGGATCTTTAAAAGGAATTTAACGTACGTAGTACTTTAGGGTTAAAACCCGGACTTTGGCATAAAATGAAAGTACTTTGAGTTGTGTATAACTTGCCTATGCTTGTCGTGAAGCTTATGCTTGTTGTTGTGAAGCTTGCCTATGCTTGTTGTTGTGAAACTTGCCTATGCTTGTTGTTGTGAAGCTTGCCTATGCTTGTTGTTGTGAAACTTGCCTATGCTTGTTGTGATAGCCTTTGTTGTATTTCTGTACCCCCGCGTCTCTCGATGGAGGGCCGGTTGATTTGTTATGAACGATTCTACACCGAGTCCCACGAGATGGGCAGGACACGATTTCATTTGATTATACACCGAGTCCCACGAGACGGCGAGGACACGTATTACATACGATTATACACCGAGTCCCACGAGATGGGCAGGGACACGATTTCATCCGATTTACACCGAGTCCCACGAGATGGCGGGAACACGTATTTTATCCGATTATACACCGAGTCCCACGGATGGGCCGACACGATTTCATCCGTTATCATACATGTCTCCGCTTTATATAGACTATTATGATTTCATTTATCTTTTACTGCCACATACTTGGTACCTGTTGTACTGACCTCCTTCGGGGGGCTGCGTTCATGCCGCAGGTGGAAGTACATCGGTTGTGGATCCTCGCTCATAGGATCACAGTTCAGCGTGTCGGGAAGCCCCATTCTTCGGAGGCTTATCTTTTGGTATGTTACCCTGAGTCTGTAGATTCTTATACATTCAGGGGTATGGCGGCCCCGCCCCGTCATAGCGGTAAAAATCTTAGAGGTGCAGAGTAATCGTTGTGGGCAGGGTTTGTAAAAAGGATAACTGTTCGGGTATTTATGTATATATATGATGAAGGCAACTGTTTTGGTTGGCCTGTTTATTTATCTTGTCTCTTAAATCATGTTCATGTTTTTTATTTCCGCTGATTTTCTCTGATGTTGTATCACTAGGGTGCCCGGGGTAAGGCACCAGTCACGGGCCCGGGTTCGGGTCGTGACAACCTTTTTAGAAATACATTTACCGGCTTCTAAATCAAGTGACTTCTTTTTAAAAACCTTAAGCAATTGGTACCTTTAAAACAATTTGCCCTTCTCTATTTTAAATCATTTCTTTGCTTACATTACTGAAGAAAATCATTCTTTTAATCTTCCATAAAGTTGTTATAACCAACTTCCCATAAAGCCGTTATAACTCTTTATGTCTTAGGCAAATTCATTCCTTTTATAACCAAGAGACTTATACGTTCAAGTCGAATTTCATAGCTTTTAGAATACTTCAAGTCTCTTAACTTTTAAGAAAACAAGTTTACTTCAAGTCTCTTAACTTTTAAGGACTTGATTCTTCCTTTAAGAATCAAGTCCCATAACTTAAAAAAATAAAGTCTATACTTTGGTGCGTTGTGAATAAGTTATACTTATTTATAGCGATCTTATTCAAGTAGTCATGATCTAGAAAATGTAATACAGTTTTGTCTTATCTTAGCTTCTATGCAGATGGAGAATTCTACTCATTTTAACATAATTTGATTGTCATTACATTTTCCTTTATTAACGCTGCAATGGCTTGCTCGATACTTATTCTCATTCGTGCCGTAAATTAGCCAAGTCAACTCGACTCCAAATACTTCCTAACGACTCTTACCAACATCCCCCATAAAACTTGGTAAGAACTTAGGATTTTTTAGGCGTAGCTTTTACATAGAGTAAATTAACATAACTACCTCTTAACTTCTAAGAGTTGACGGAATCATGAAATACTACTACATGTATATTTCATACATAGAATCATGCCAAAGGAAGGAAGAGGTTCACATACCTCGCGACGATTATCGACAAGTAGCAAAATGCTCCAAAGTACTTCAACCTTGATAGCTATTTCATCCTTCAAGTAGGATACGCTATACTTAGTACTTCAACCTATAATGGCCACAATACGTCCATTAACTTCTTACTTCAAACGTAGAATATTCTAAGTGCTAAGTCACTAAATTCTACGGAAAATCGGACAGCACTTCCTTTGTTTCTACATACTTTGCCACCTTTTTCAAGGCTGAATTCAATAACCAAACACGCCACATTTAAGGCCCAACAATGCAATTAATCAATAGGGGATTACACGCCTACTAGACGTGTAAAATTCCGCCCCACAAAAGATATCAAACTAAAACAAACTACTAGTCCAATTCGGCCACATTGAGTACAATAATACCAATTCTTATCCAATTTCCATTTCAATCCAAGTTGTTAGCATAACATGATATCAAGTCGCAATCGATTATAACCACTATAATCTTCAAGTAAGTAACATGCGACGATTCTAATAAACGACCAAATTGTAATCCAACTTCAAATGGCTAATATGTCATTTCGGATTTTAGGCTACAACAATCCATAACACTTATAAAACTTCAACACATATACTCCATGCTAGTAAAATGTAAGGCTAACAACAATATAAAATCTTGTAGCACTTAAGAGACAAGATTATACCTCAACGAATCTTAATCCAACTCCAAATCCGAAGTCGCTCCTTAGAAACTTAGAGTCTCTTCAAGACACTTCAATCCGCTACTAGAGACCCTTAGAACAATACCAACCGATTTCCTTCAATCTTCCAAACAAAACCTAGAAAGGCAACTAGGTTTTCACCTTGCGACTAATACGAAAACTATCTTTTTTCGGGATTTTTCTATTGAGATACACTCACAATACCCTCATGAACCTTGGTTTAAAGTGTAGAGTTAAATGGACAACAAACAAATTTTTGTGTGTTGAGAGCTAGCCCAAACCCGAGAGCATGCCTTGTGTGTTCTTTAATTTCTTGAAATTTTTTCTAAGTGTTGGACACACTCTTGCTACTAGTAGTAATATATAGGGATATGGAGGGTCAAGATGTAAACAATTGGGTGGTTTGGATGAGGTCTTACTAAATATCAAGACTTTGTGGACCCTTTGACTAAGTCAATTATGTCAAGCTCTCTACTTGCAAGACTTAGTCATCCAACAAAGGTCAAATGACCCTTTAGCCCTTGCTAAAAATCATCCAAGGCAACCATAAGGGGGGGTGACACGTGTCGCCCTCCCATTCGTCACAATATTACGTTTTCCGACAATTTCATAATTCCGATAAAATTTTAAAAGTCTCAAATCTTAACACTTGTGAGTTCTTACGTACGTTCTTAAAACATGTCTTGTAAATACGGGGTGTAACAATTGTCATACATGTCTCCTGCTTTATTAGACTATTATGATTTCATTACAGTATTTTCAGTTTCACATACTTGGTACCTGTTGTACTGACCTCCTTCGGGGGGCTGCGTTCATGCCGCAGGTTGAGGTACGTAGTGTCACGACCCGACCCCGGGGCCGCGACTGGTGCCCTACCTGGGCACCCCGTTCAGGTATACATCAGAGAATAGCAGCGGAACATACACAACATACAACATTTAGACAATAATAACACAGGCTAGCCGATAAGGCCGCCTTCCATAAAATATGCATAATCCAAGAAAAACTGTACAACTCGGTTCTTACAGCCCCAAACCACAACATGTGACTACAGACCTCTAGGAATAACAACAGTGGCGGGACAGGGCCCCGCCATACCCCTGAATGTACATAAATCTACAACATCAGGGAAAAACTGTACCAAAAAGACAAGCCTCCGGAGAAATGGAGCTTCTGACGTCTGATATGTGATCCTAAGAATGAGGATCCACCACCTGCTTACCCCTACCTGCGGCATGAACGCAGCCCCCGAGGAAGGGGGTCAGTACACAATATGTACTAAGTATGTAAAACTGGAAAATACTGTAAATTACATCATAAGTTTAAAACAAAGCCGGAGACATGTATGATAATAAAATTACAGTACACAGTGCCTTACTAACAATGAGAGTAACTGATAGTATACGTACAACATAAAAATAGGAAGCTCACGATCAAAGCAGGACCATCCGCCCGCAGTATCATTAAGCAATCCTACTCCTGGGACTATTTCACCCGCATAGGTCGTGTGGACCCGCATGAGGTATTCTCGTGATAGTCATCCGCCCGCATGGGACTATTTCACCCGCATAAGCCCATAAGGACTCGCATGAGGTATTCCTCGCATCGTGGGTAGCAAATCCACGGAAACAGGTGGTATAACTATCTTGGGGATTTACCCCTCAATTATACTCTTACCCTGAAGCAGGTGGTATAACTATCTTGGGGATTTACCCCTCAGATATACTCTTACCCTGGAGAAGGTGGTATAACTATCTTGGGGATTTACCCCTCAGATATACTCTTACCCTATCTCAACCGGCCATCATACATAACATAAGCAAGTTAAGAAATCCCTCTAACTTCTTATTAGTCTTATTCATATCAACTCTCATTTTAGTTTAGTTAAGGCACTAACATATCTTTTATGAAAATCCGGGAATTTAACCCAAGTACTACATACCTCTACTTTTTAAAAACAAATGACTCTTTTTAGTATAAAACTTCCAATATACTATTAACCATAGTATCAAGTCGAAATTATGTTTCAAGACAAGTCACAATACCTTTAGAAATAAAGTTAGGTTTCTAAATCAGGTGACTCCTTTTCTTATAAAACCTTAGGCAATTGATGCCTTAAAATCAAATTGTCTTTCATTAAATCAAGTCATTTATCTTCTCATAAAGCTAATATAACCAACTTCCCATAAAGTCGTTATATTCACTTTATACCTTAGTCAAGTACAATTTCCTTCAAACTTCCAAACAAAACCTAGAAAGCAACTAGGTTTTCACCTTGCGACTAATACGAAAACTCCCTTTTTCCGAGATTTTTCTATTGAGATACACTCACAATACACTCATGAACCTTGGTTTAAAGTGTGGAGCTTAAAGAACAAGAAACAATTTTTTTTGCTTTTCAAAGTGCCTTGAACCCGAGAGCTAGTAGCTCTTGTTCTTCAATTTTCATGAAATTTTTTCTAAGTGTTTAGCTTGTCTTGCTACTACTAGTATTATATAGTACAATGGAGGGTCAAGATGTAAACAAATGGGTGGCTTGGATGAGGTCTTATTAAATATCAAGTCTTTGTGGACCCATTGACCAAGTCAATTATCTCAAGCTCACTACTTGCAAGACTTAGTCATCCTAAGACTATGGTCAATGACCATTTTGGCCATGACATTTTCGTCTAAGGCAACAATAAGGGGGGGGGGGGTGACACGTGTCGCCCTCCCATTCGTCACAATATTACATTTTCCGACAATTTCATAATTCCGATAAATTTTTACAAGTCTCAATTCTCAACACTTGTGAGTTCTTACGTACGTTCTTAAAACATGTCCTGTAAATACGGGGTGTAACATTCTTCCCCCCTTAGAAACATTCATCCCCGAATGTTCTTTCGGAGTCAATCTTATAATTAGCGACATAGTTTCCTTTCACAACCCCGACATACCAAAATGCCACACATGGCCACATAATAGCATTTAAGCAAAAGAAATACTTCAATTAAAACTTGACAAGTAAGGGGAAACGAATTACCTGAAGGTGTAGGGAATAAGTGAGGATACTTGCTCAACATGTCCTCCTCCGCTTCCCAAGTCATCTCCTCCCGGTTATCATTCCTCCACAAGACTTTGACGGAAGCCACATCCTTGGTCCGCAGTCGCCTGACCTGGCGATCGAGTATCGCTATGGGAATCTCCTCATACGATAACCCCTCTGTCACCTGGACCTCACTAGCAGGGAAAACTCTCGCTGGATCTCCGATACACTTCCGCAACATAGAAACATGGAAGACCGGATGTACCGCCTCTAACTCTGATGGCAGATCCAACTCATAGGCAACCTTGCCTACTCGAGGGACGATCTGGTAGGGCCCAATGTACCTTGGCCGAAGTTTCCTTCTACCGAATCTCATCACACCCTTCATGGGTGGCACCTTCAAGAAGACCCAATCGCCTACCCGAAACTCCAAATGCCGACGCCGATTATCCGCGTATGACTTCTCGCCGACTCGAGCCGCTAACGCTCTCGATAAGCTTCACCTTATCCACACCTGTGAACCAAGTCCGCCAACTAATCGCACTCGCCCACGTCGAACCAACCAATCGGCGACCTACATTTCGCCATATAAAGCCTCGTATGGCGCCATCTCAGATACTGGAATGGTAGCCGTTGTTATAAGCAAACTACAAGAGGCAAATGATCCTCCCGCCTACCACGAAATCAATCACGCAGCTCGCAGATATCCTCGTTGTCCGGATAGTACGCCTCGCTCGCCTCGCACCGAGGATGAAATGTTGATCGAGACTTACCGTGTCCCTAAACCCTTCTGGAAAGACCTCCGGTTAGTCAAATGGCTGGCTCCCTATCCGATATAATCGACACCGACACCGCGGACTCACAATCTCTCCGATGTACAATCGCATAGTCCTCACCAAAATGTCATCCCGACCGAAGGAAATGGGCTGATTTCACACCACAACAATAACCCAAATGGAGTCGTATTTCCTCCGAGTGCGAGGTAACCTCAGAACAAAGTCCATGTTGATCATCTCCCACTTCCAAGTCGGGATCTCAATAGCTGCAATAATCCACTGGCCTCTCGTGCTCGACCTGACTGGCGGCAATTAGGACATCTGTCAACAAAACTCGCCACGTCCTCTTCGTGCCATCCCACCAATACAAACATCCGAGGTCATGGTACATCTTGGTCGACCACGATGAATAGAATAACGAGCACCGCGTTCCTCCCTGAATCTGACGAAGTCCTCGACACATCGGGAACACACAACCGCCTCAAATCTCAAAGACCCCATCAGCGCTACCGAATAGAGTCTTCTTCCCAAGAGCTGCATCTCGATACCGCACCAACACGGGTCCTCAAACTGCCGCCTCTTCACCTCATCAACGATGGAAGACTCGCAACCTCACGAACCCGCACTTACTATCGCTTGATCGATCAATCGAACCCCAAGGCTCGCTAAGTAGTGGATCCGGCAGACCATCTCCCGCTCTCCGCCGTACTCTCGACAGGGCTCCCCATCGATCTACGACTCAAGGCATCGCCACTACGTTGGCTTTCCCGGATGGTATAGAATATCAACATCATAATCTTTCAAAGAACTCAAACCACCGTCTCTGTCGAAAGTTCAGCTCCTCTGGCTTAAGATATACTGGAGGCTCTTGTGGTCTGTATAAATATCCACATGAACACCATACAAATAATCTCTCCAGATATTCAAGGCATGAATAATCGCGCTAACTCTAAGTCGTGGGTAGGGTAATTCTCTCATGCTTCCGTGAATCGCCGAAGCATAGGCTATAACCTTGCCGCGGCCGCATCAAAACACACCATAGCCCGATACCCGAGGCATCACAATAGATCACGACTCCGCCTAACCCTCGTGAAGAGTAAGAATCGAGCCGTAGTCAACCTTTCCTTCAAAGAATCGAAACCCTCCTCGCAAGCCTCTCGCCCATCGGAACTTGGCCGCTTCTCGAGTCACTTAGTCAACGGTCTGAAATCAGCAAACCGCTTCCACGAACCTACGATAATAACTCGCCATTTCAAGAAATCGCGCACTCGGTCGGAGTAGTAGGTCTCGGCCAAGACTTGACTGTCTCAATCTTTGCCGAATCCACCCGACCACCATCAGCCCCAATAATATGCCCCAGGAATGCCACTGAGGCCAACCAAAACTCACACTTGGAGAAATTGGCGAATAATCGCTGCTCCGAGGACCCTAAGTACCGCCCTCGTGATCTGCATGCTCTTGCTCGTCGCGAATAAACCAGATGTCATCAATGAATACTATCACAAATGTATCCAAAATGGCTTGAACACCGGTTCATCAAATCCATAAATACTACTGAGCGTTGATCAAACCGAAAGACATAACTCGAACTCATATTGCCCATACCGGTCCTCAATGCGATCTTTAGGATATCCGCCTCGAACTCGCACTGATGATAACCGCATCGCAGTCTATCTTGAGAAACACTCGCACTCGCAATCGGTCAAACAAATCATCAATCCTGGGGAGGGGATACCTATTCTTGATGGTTACCTTATTCAGTTGCATGTAGTCAACACACATACGCAGCGTCCCATCCTTCTTCTTCACAAACAAAACTGGCGCTCCCCAGGGAGATACACTAGGCCTGATAAAGCCTTTCTCCAAAGAAATCTTTCACCGGTCCTTCACTCCTCAACTCAAGGGTGCCATCCTCAGATGGCGGAATGGAAATAGGTCGAGTGTCCGCAACGTGTCAATACAAAACTCAATCTCCTCTCGTGAGGGATACCCAAGATCGCCGGGAACACATCCGAAACTCCTAACCATCGCATCGATCAAGAATCGCACCTCAACCTCAGATCAAATACCCAACCGGATGATAGATGTACCTTTCTCGCACCATCTTCCTAGCCTTGAGGTAAGAAATAAACCTACCCTCGGCGACGCCGTGTTGCCCTTCCACTCATAATCGGCTCGCCAGAAATCGAACCGAACCAACCTGTCCCTACAGTCAATGTTGGCATAACAAGAAGCCAACCAGTCCATACCCATAATGAAATCAAAATCTGTCATCTCCAACTCTATCAAGTCTGCAAGGGTCTGACGACTGTAAATAAATACCGGTCAACCTCTATACACCCGCTCAGCTAACACCGAATCACCCACTAGCGTAGCTACCTCAAAAGGCTCTATCGACTCCGGCTCTATCCCGATTCTACCCGCAATAAGAGGGGACACATAGGACAAGGTAGAACCTGGATCTATCAAAGCATAAACGTCACAGCATGAAATCAATAATGTACCTGTGACGACGCCGTGGAAGCCTCCGATCCGGTGGTCAAGCTAATGAATATACGCGCTCGCGACCGCCAGAATCGAACCACCACCACGACCTCTACCGCGGCTGCCGTCCGCAGTACCGTTATACCCGTAGTTGCGTGGTATGTATGTGAGGACGTCGTCACGAGTACGCAGAAAATTTTGAAAAGAAAGAAAGATGTGAGTTTTCACTAAAAGTTTCCGGTTATTTGTGAAGAAAAAGGTTCGTTAATGGGAATTGGATTCCCAGATTTGGTATTTGGACTTCATAGATTATATTAGAATTTTGAGATTTTATTTTCGGAAATGGTCACGTGGGGCCCACGGGAGAAATTTACGGTTTTGTGGGGCCCACTTTGTTTTCGAGATTTTGGCCATTGTGGATATTTTCGGAAGACGTTTTTTTTTGGGCCAATAGGAGGGTGACACGTGTCACCCCCGCCTAGGTGGCTTGGCCGAAATGACATTTGTGCACAACACCCGGTTAGAGTCGTTTTTTGACGAAACGTTTTGCGTAACTTGCGAAGGGAAAATTCCGGCTATGTCGTTTTGTATTTTTGCGGATTTTTCCGAGCGGCGGAACATTTTTGGACCAACGGGAGGGTGACACTTGTCACCCTCATTGACGGTTTGAGAGGGCCACGGCTAGGAGGTTTTTAAGGCCCTTTTCATGGGTCTTTGTTTTGTGAGGGATTTAAGGAGTAGGTTAGGGTGCACTTGTGCCAATCTTGGCCATCCACTTGCCCCCCACATGGCTTGATCTTGTCCGTTGGTGTCCCTATAAATACCCCCTTGCTTGAAGGTTTTTTCTTCATCCCTCATTTCATTCTAAGTCTTGAAATATCCCTCCCCCCTTTAGTGTTGTTCTCGTCCAAAGGTCTACCCCCCCCCCCCCCTTTTTGAGGAGCTTGGCCGAGAGGCTTCCCCCTCCCCCTTTGTGGTGCCTTGGCCGTGGGGTACCCCCTCCCCCTAGCCTAGTTGTTTTCGTATAATACCCCTTGTTGTGGTATAGAAATACTCCCCTAGTATTGTTATAATGCCCAAAATACCTTAGCCTTGTACCTTGTAGTATTCCAAAGATACCTCTTAAGTAGAGTCCGGAAATACTACCTTTGTCCTTTTAGTCTCAAACCGAAACCCAAGGAAATCTTCATAGTTGGTTGAAGTATGTGAGTAGAAGTTGGTTAGAACTTCTGGGGTTGTTTGGAGTGGTTTGGAGCGCACGAGCGAGCTAAACCTTGCTCTCAGATCGACATTATAAACTTGGATAATTTTGGGCTTATCGAGGTAATTATCTTGTCCTCCATTGTAATTGGAAATTACATGTTTGTTAGAATATATAGTTGAAGTATACTATATATGGAACTATACTTAGTATTCGCAATGTCTTTTGACTTAAGCTCAAGAATAAAGTCTCGAATCGAATCAGATTTACATAGATCGTATTGCAGAGACTTGTGTAGAATTGTACACGTCCGTTAGACGTAAACCCCCGGTTGGCTTGTAGCCGCCTCGATAGAGAGGAGATTTACGCCATGGGGAGGTCTTTGAATTTTCTATGTAAAGATAG
Organism: Przewalskia tangutica; assembly: GCA_029844215.1. NCBI lineage: Eukaryota > Viridiplantae > Streptophyta > Magnoliopsida > Solanales > Solanaceae > Przewalskia > Przewalskia tangutica. Next base: position 94,085,150 of record CM056720.1, read on the forward strand.
AAAACTTGTGTTTTGGGGTTAATAGACGTTTGTGACCTTTATAGTGAAAGTACTAAGAGTAGCGATTCTACTCGAGGAGGAAAGGGCTAGCAAGGTTGTAGTACTTGGAGCATTTTGCTTATTGTCGAAATCGCCGCGAGGTATGTGAACCTCTTCCTATCTTTTCTAGCATGATTGTGAACTATGTAGTACGGTAGACGCATACGTGCTAAGTGATTTGGTTGGTTTAAAACATGTGGTGTTATAATAGCTTTATGGGAAGTTAGTTATAACGACCTTATGTAAGTGAAAATGGTTTATCGATGTTAGAAGTTAAGAGACTTGATCTTATAAGATAAGAGACTTAACTTCTTTGTTTAAATACGGATGTTTGTGTGAAACCTCATTCGTGAGTAATGAGTACTTGGTTTTTAAAGGGATAATGTTTTACCGATTTCGAATCGTAATGTGTATCGACAGCATCAACGCAATGTTAATAAAGGAAAATGTATTGAATAATGATGTGTTGTATTAAAACCAAGAGAAACCTCCATCCGCATAAGCTAAGATGAGACAAAATGATATTACATTTTCTAGATCATGGTCATTAATAAGATCGTTATAAACAAGAATAAACTACTCACATATATGACATATGTTACTCAATTGTTCTAAAAGGAATCAAGTGATTAAGTTTGGGAACTATGGAACCATTTGAAAATGAGAAGCTTCGAGTAATCAAACTAGGCAAATCGACTTAGGAAAAGAATGTTGTTACTTGATTTTGAAAAGGAAGGTGGGTTGGTCATTCTAATACTACGTATCGGGTGACTTTTATAAAAGTAATGGATCTCTTTAAAAGAACTTAACGTATGTAGTACTTTGGGGTTAAAAACCCGACTTTGGCATAAAATGAAAGTACTTTGAGTCAGGTGAAACTTGCCTATGCTTGTTGTTGTGAAACTTGCCTATGCTTGTGATGATAGCCTTTATTGTACAAGCGTTGTGTTTCGTGTTACCGCCTCTCGATAGAGGTCGGTTGACCGTTGAGAACTTACTGACGCGCTACAGTGACGAGAAATTCCACCGCACGCCTCGCGATAGTATTATTGTTGTTAATCGCTTTGGACATACTGACACGATGCGTAGCGCACGGGTATGCTTCCATTTTGGTTAAGGTCTTGTGGTTAATCGCTTTGGATATATCGATACGATGCGTAGCGCACGCATGTTTCCATTTGATTATCGCCAGTGATTTCCTTTTCGACATACCGACACGATGCGTAGCGCACGCATGCGCCCATTTGGAATGTTGTCTTATTTTTCCCTTTGGACATACTGACACGATGCGTAGCGCACGGGTATGCTTCCATTTGGATTGTCGCTGTTGTTGAGGTCACATGGACATGTCTACACCGATGCAGACTCGGGTACGTGGCCTGGGACATTGGTATTATTGTTGCATCATGGACATGTCTACACCGATGCAGTATTCCGGGGGCATGCGGCCATAATGCGAACTCGATTGATGTTGTGGGCGTGAGACCCATAGTTATATCGAGTGATGATCGTTTTATGTCGTGAATCGTAGTTTGGTTATCATACATGTCTCCTCGCTTTATATAGACTAGTATGATTTCATTTACGTGATTGCGGCCACATACTTGGTACTTGCATCGACTCTCCCGGGCCGCGTTCATGCCGCAGTAGGTACATCGGCCGTGGATCCTCACCATAGGATCACGCTCAACAGATTGAAGCTCCGCTTCTCCGAGGCTTATCTTTTGCAGGTGTTCCCCGAGTCAGAGGTTCTTGTACATTCAGGGGTATGGCGGGGCCCTGTCCCGTCATAGTCATTGTATATCTTAGAGGTCTGTAGTACTGTTGTGGGCAGGGTTGTAAAAGGATTAAACTGTTCAGGTTTTATGTATATACTGAAGGCAACTATTTTGGTTGGCCTGTTTATTTATTATATCTTTTGTTAAATGACTCATGTTTTATGTTCCGCTGATTTTCTCTGATGTATCACTAGGGTGCCCGGGGTAAGGCACCAGAACGCCCCTAACGTCGTTACAAAAGTGGTATCGAGCGATTAATCCTCTGAAAGTGTCTACGCACCGTGTCTAGTAGTCTTGATTATCGATGTGTTGTGCACCACATCTATAATCGTGAGGTCACAGGACATTTAGATTGGTTTCCATTCTTCTCATTCCGAGATCGTGCCTTAGAGGCGTGTTGTAAGTTGGACCTCCGACGATCTCGCTTTTACCGCTATGCCCGCGCAGGCAACCAGTGAGCCCAGAAGGGCAAGGCAAACGAGGTGCCGCTAGTGAGATACTGAGGAGTACGAGCGCGCAGCCCGCATAAGACCGAGGTTGTGCTTCAGACGGCGGTTTTGTGACGCCGCCACCAAAGAGGTTAAAGCCGCAGCAGCGGGTCCGCCGAGACTACAAGACTGAGCCTCCACCCCACACCGGAGCAGGGAGATGGGTCACGAGATGGCTCGATTATCGCCGTGGTCGTGGCCGATATGAGGATAGGCCGGATGCAGCAGCCTGGGCCCAAAGAGCACCGATGGTTCACCCCCGAGCGATAGTTTGAGGCTACGGACTTTCTCGAGTTGTAGCCCGCCAGAGTTTTACGGGTCGAGGCACGAGGATGATCCGCAGGAGTTCATCCGGCGATTCACGATCACGCGGGTGATCAAGGCTTCAGAGACCGAGTCCGTGACCTTTGTTCGCATCGGCCGTGATACCGCAAATGATTGGTTTGATTCACGGAGCTTTCCCGGGAGAGCATGCACCTCCAGCAGATGGGATGAGTTTTCGGGCTTTCTCACGCACTTCTTGCCTCCGCAGATGAGAGGGCACGCCGGCGTGTTTTTGTTATCGAGACAGAGGCGCGACCGTCAGGAGTACAATGTCGAGTTCGATTCTTTGGCTCGATATGTACTGCGCTAGTTGCAGATATGGAGGATAGGTGCATCGCCACGCCACCGCTAGATGATTATATGGTCGAGTCTTGTGCGGGTGTTTCTCTTCACCAGCATGGACATTGCCCGCACGCAGCTCATGCACTAGGATGTGAGGCACGAGGGGTCGAAGGAATGACCGATCGCCAGAAGGGCCGTGACAAGCAGGTCCTTTGGTGACTTTCGAGGCGGACCGCCAAAGAAGAGCTAGTTATATACCCCCACCAAGATGCAGTGGTCCTCCACCGCCTTCGTGAGCGTGTCGTGGCTCCAAGGTTCAGATTTTCGGAGAGCGCGGTGTTAACCAATCAAGCCACCCCTACCTCGTTGACTGCTGTGGTAGACTCCATTTTGGAGAGTGTCGTGCTAGATTGGGAGTTTGTTTTGCATGCGACAGCAGGCCATTTTGCGAACTGTCCGACCAAGGGAAGCGCGGATGTTACGACTCACCTTCAGATTTGTGGCTGGTTCATCACCTTCTACTATGCCTGCACACAGTATGTGCCTATGATTAGAGTGGAGCGGTAACCTGTATATCCTTAACCCTCTAGAGTTTTGGTATGCTTGTTATGATGATCTCATTATTGTGTGCTATGTACGGATAGCATTGTGATATGTGTGAGTTAGAATACATGGTTAGTTGGAAGGTTACGTATGGGGGCATGGTAAGTGTGAACCTTAGACTATTTCACGACTGAGACCTTAGAGGTAAGGTCGTCTTGAGTATAAGATTCGTTTTATGTTTGACCTTTATAAGGGTGAGTAGTATACGTGGGATTTATTTGTGTGATAAGTCCGTGGGTAGTGTGAGATGGAAGTGGTAGCTTTCATGATGTGAATTAGTAAGATTGTTCCGGATCGGGGAACAAGAGTTTGCCGCGGTTGGGGGTCGGGTTGAGGACCATTTGCGGGTCAACCCGTAACCCGGTTTGGGGTGGGGTCAGTTCTGGGTGGTCCCGCCAGGTGGTAGGGTCACGAGGATGCTAGGCCCAAGTTTGTATGATCATCGTATGAGTTCGTGGACGCGTTCGACCAGAAGTGGTTCGTAAAGGCCGGGAATGGCCTTAAGGAAGTTTGAGGTTAGTAAGATGACCAAGTTTGAGGTAGTGACTCCGCAGATTTTCGAACGGAAGTAATGACTGAAGTATGGTACGTCTTGGGAGAGTTCAAGTGTTCGAGAAGGGCACGACGAGTAAGGAAGGAAGATAACGGTGATATTTCGCGTGGCCGTGGCGTTGACAACTTGTTAGAGGAACTTCATCGATATCCGCTTGAGAAGGAACATTCGGGACGAATGTTTCTAAGGAGGAGAATGTTATACCCGTAGTTGCAGGGTATGTATGTGAGGACGACGCATTTAGAGTACGGCGTAAAATTTTGAAAAGAAAGAAAGATGTGAGTTTTCACTTTAAAAGTTTCCTGCTATTTGTGAAGAAAAAGGTTCGTTAACGGGAATTGGATTCTGATTTGGTATTTGGACTTCATAGATTATATTAGAATTTTGAGATTTTATTTTCTGAAATGGTCACGTGGGGCCCACGGAGAAATTTACGGTTTTGTAGGCCCACTTTGTTTTTGAGATTTTGGCCATTGTGGATATTTTCTAAGACGTTTTTGGGCCAATAGGAGGGTGACACGTGTCACCCCCGCCTAGGTGGCTTGGCCGAAATGACATTTGTGCACAACACCCTGTTAGAGTCGCTTGACGAAACGCTTTGCGTAACTTGCGAAGGAAAATTCCGCTATGTCGCTTTGTATTTTTGCGGATTTTTCCGAGGCGAACATTTTTGGACCAACGGAGGGTGACACTTGTCACCCTCATTGACGGTTTGAGAGGCCACTGGCCAGAGGTTTTAAGGCCCTTTTCACGGGTCTTTGTTTTGTGAGGATTTAAGGAGTAGGTTAGGGTGCACTTGTGCCAATCTTGGCCATCCACTTGCCCCCCACATGGCTTGATCTTGTCCGTTGGTGTCCCTATAAATACCCCCTTGCTTGAAGGTTTTTCTTCATCCCTCATTTCATTCTAAGTCTTGAAATATCCCTCCCCCCTGTAGTGTTGTCCTCGTCCAAAGGTCTACCCCCTTTTGAGCTTGGCCGAGAGGCTTCCTCCTCTTTGTGGTGCCGTGGCCGTGGGGGACCCCCCCCCGAGCCTAGATGTTTTCGTATAATACCCCATTGTGTGGTATAGAAATACTCCCCTAGTATTGTTATAATGCCCAACATACCTTAGACTTGGACCTGGTAGTATTCCAAAGATACCTCTTTACGTAGAGTCCGGACATACTACCTTTTGTCCTTTTTAGTCTCAAACCGCAACCCTAAGGAAAATCTTCATAGTTGGTTGTAGTATGTGAGTATAAGTTGGTTAGAACTTCTTAGGTTTGTTTGGAGTGGTTTGAGCGCACTGAGCGAGCTAAACCTTGCTCGGGATCGACATTATAAACTTGGATAATTTTGGGCTTATCGAGGTAATTATCTTGTCCTCCATTGTAATTGGAAATTACATGTTTGTTAGAATATATAGTTGAAGTATACTATATATGGAACTATACTTAGTATTCGCAATGTCTTTTGACTTAAGCTGAAGAATAAAGCATCGAATCGAATCAGATTTACATAGTGATCAGACGGAGACTTGTAGAATTGTACACGCCCGTTAGGCGTGTAAACCCCCGGTTGGCTTGGTAGCCTACTCGATAGAGAGGAGATTTACGCCATGTGCGGGGAGGTCTTCGAATTTTCTATGTAAAGATAGAAAACTTGTGTTTTGGGGTTAATAGGCGTTTGTGACCTTTATAGTGAAAGTACTAAGAGTAGCGTATTCTACCTGAGGAGTGGAAAGGGCTAGCAAGGTTGTAGTACTTGGAGCATTTTGCTTATTGTCGAGAAATCGTCGCGAGGTATGTGAACCTCTTCCTATCTTTTCTAGCATGACTGTTGTGAACTATGTAGTACGGTAGACGATACGTGCTAAGTGATTTGGTTGGTTTAAAACATGTGGTGTTATAATAGCTTTATGGGAAGTTAGTTATAACGACCTTATGTAAGTGAAAATGGTTTACTGATGTTAGAAGTTAAGAGACTTGATCTTATAAGATAAGAGACTTAACTTCTTTGTTTAAATATGGATGTTTGTGTGAAACCTCATTCGTGAGTAATGAGTACTTGGTTTTTAAAGGGATAATGTTTTACTGATTTCGGGAATCGTAACGTATCGGCAGCACCACCGCAGCGTTAATAAAGGAAAATGTATTGAATAATGATGTGTTGTATTAAAACCAAGAGAAACCTCCATCCGCATGAAACTAAGATGAGACAAAATGATATTACATTTTCTAGATCATGGTCACGTAATAAGATCGTTATAAACAAGAATAAACTACTCACATATATGACATATGTTACTCAATTGTTCTAAAAAGGAATCAAGTGATTAAGTTTGGGAACTATGGAACCATTTGAAAATGAGAAGCTTGAGTAATGAAACTAGGCAACGGGACTTAGGAAAAGAATGTTGTTACTTGATTTTGAAAAGGAAGGTGGGTTGGTCATTCTAATACTACGTATCGGGTGACTTTTATAAAAGTAATGGATCTCTTTTAAAAGAACTTAACGATGTAGTACTTTGGGGTTAAAACCCGACTTTGGCATAAAATGAAAGTACTTTGAGTTGTGTGAAACTTGCCTATGCTTGTTGTTGTGAAACTTGCCTATGCTTTGTTGTGAAACTTGCCTATGCTTGTTGTTGTGAAACTTGCCTATGCTTGTTGTTGTGAAACTTGCCTATGCTTGTGATGATAGCCTTTATTGTACAAGCGTTGTGTTTCGTGTTACCGCTCTCGATAGAGTGGTCGGATCGTTGAGAACTTACTTGACGCGCCGGCAGCGACGGATAAATTCCACGCACGCCTCGCTGATAGTATTATTGTTGTTAATCGCTTTGGACATACCGACACGATCGTGGCGCACGTATGCTTCCATTTTGGTTAAGGTCTTGTGGTTAATCGCTTTGGATATATCGACACGATCGTGGCGCACGTATGTTTCCATTTTGATTATCGCCTTGTGATTTCCTTTTGGACATACCGACACGATGCGTGGCGCACGTATGCGTCCATTTGGAATGTTGTCTTATTTTTCCTTCGACATACCGACACGATCGCGTAGCGCACGTATGCTTCCATTTGGATTGCCGCTTGTTGTTGAGGTCACATGGACATGTCTACACCGATGCAGAATTCCGGCATGTGGCCATGGGACATTGGTATTATTGTTGCATCATGGACATGTCTACACCGATGCGGATTCCGGCACGCGCCATAATGCGAACTCGATTGATGTTGTGGGCGTGAGACCCATAGTTATATGGAGTGATGATCGTTTTATGTCAGGAATCGTAGTTTGGTTATCATACATGTCTCCCGCTTTATATAGACTAGTATGATTTCATTTACAGATTTTGCACATACTTGGTACTGTTGTCGACCTCCTTCGGGCTGCGTTCATGCCGCAGAGAGGTACATCGGCCGTGGATCCTCGCCATAGGATCACGTCAGCGCATTTGAAGCTCCGCTTCTCGAGGCTTATCTTTGCAGTGTTCCCTGAGTTGTAGGTTCTTGTACATTCGTGGTATGGCGAACCCGCCCCGTCATAGTCATCAGATATCTTAGGTCCGTAGTAATCTTGTGTGGTTGTAAAAGGATTAAACTGCTGTGTTTTATGTATATATCGAAGGCAACTGCTTTGGTTGGCCTGTTTATTTATTATATCTCTTGTTAAATGACTCATGTTTTATGTTCCGCTGATTTTCTCCGATGTATGTATCACCAGGGTGCCCGGGTAAGGCACCAGAACGCCCCGGGCGGTCGTTACAAGTACCTCGCCCGGCGCATAACCACGAAGGAGAGAAGACAAAGAATCGATCCTGTCGGCTTTACCAGACCACCCATGCCGCCTAGACGGACAATCTCTCTCAAATGGCCCCGCTGCCACAAGAGTAACAAGCTCCCGGAGCTATGCGGCACTCGCCCTGGTGAAACCTACCGCATCGAGCACACTGAGATGTGGGTGGTCCCGATCGGTGACGGCCTCGCCTCCCCGAAACCTCAAGTCCCGGAGCCACGACCTGCTCGAATGACTGACCGATCGGACCTCCCGCGAAAACTGAAGGAGCACTCTGTCCGGCCGGAATGTGGACCTAGTTCGCCGAGGCTGCCCGCCTCGAAATCGCCTGAGACCACGATGTCCTAGCCTCTCGGGCCCGAGTCAATCTGGTCCTCCCTCTCTCTATCCTCTATCCCCTGCGCATAGGCCTGCATCCTGGCAATGTCCATACCGGGCTGAAGAGCCACCCCCAAGCATGCAGTAATCATATGACGGTCTAGCCCCATCACATAACGATGAACTCTATCCGCCATGTCAGCTACAATAGTGTGCGCATGTCTGGCCAAGGAGTCAAACTCCAGGCTGTACTCCTTGATAGTCCTCCCATTCTTCCTCAAGGTCAAGAATCTATCTACTCGGGCTCTCCTCATCTCAGGAGGCAAAAAGTGATCCATGAAGGCCTCTGTAAACTCCTCCCAAACAGCTGGAAGAGCATCCTCACCTCTCGGCCTCCCATGACTCAAACCAGTTCAACGCAATATCGCAGAACCGGAAGAGGCTAGCATAACAGACTACTCAAGCCCTAAGAACTGCATAGTCCGTCAGAGCCGCCGAATGAACTCCTGCGGATCCTCCTCGGACCTCGAACCATAAAACTCGGGCGGATGACAACCCGAAAATCCGGATCCGCAAACCGCCACTCAGGGTTAGCCGTCGCTCGCTGCGCTCGCTACTATATCGTCAATAACCGGACCGCCCCGTAGTCTCTATACTCGGCTCGGCCGTGGATCGAGGCTCGCACGGAACCTCTGGAGCTACTACCGCTCTCGCCTTCTAATACCGGCGTGGCTGAACTCGCGACCGCTTACTACCTCGTGCATAGTCTGGCTCGAGTCCGTAACCCTACAGTACCGCTTAGCCTCGTTGCCGCCTTGCCCTTCGCCCCGTCGCCTTCCGTGGAGGCATAACTGTTTCATAAGAATAGGTCAGAGAGGATTCAACCTAATAAGACAGCTCTACTGCACGATCTCAGAGAGAGAAGAATGGAAACTAATCCTAAATGTCCTGCAGCCTCCTGATTATAGATGTGGTGCACAACACACCGATAATCAAGACTCTACTAGACACGATCTGTAGACACTTTCCGATGACTAACTGCTCCGATACCACTTTTGTCACGACCCGACCCCGGGCCGCGACTGATGCCCTACCTGGGCACCCTGTTCAGGTATACATCAGAGAATAGCAACGGAACATACACAACATAAACATATGTGTAAACAATAAACATCACAGGCTAGCCGATAAAACCGCCTTCCATAATATAAACATAATCAAAAGTACAATCAGATAACCTGGTTCTTACAACCCAAGCACATATGTGAATACGCACTTAGAATAACAAATAGCGGGCGGACAGACCCCGCCATACCCCTGAATGTACATAAATCTACAACATCAGGGAAAAATTGTAACAAAAAGACAAGCCTCCGGAGAAATGGAGCTTCTGACGTCTGATATGTGATCCTAAGAATGAGGATCCACCACTGCCACCCCTACCGCGCATGAACGCATCCCCCAAGGAAGAGGGTCAGTACACAATATGTACTAAGTATGTAAAACTGGAAAATACTGTAAATTACATCATAAGTTTAAAACAAAGCCGGAGACGTGTATGATAATAAAATTACAGTACACAGTGCCTTACTAACAATGAGAGTAATCGATAGTATACGTCTAACATAAAATAGGAAGCTCACGATCAGCGGGACCATCCGCCCGCAGATCATTAAGCAATCCTACTCGGGACTATTTCACCCGCATAGTCGTGTGGACCCGCACGAGGTATTCCCGTGATCAGATCCGCCCGCATGGGACTATTTCACCCGCATAAGCCCATAAGGACTCGTATGAGGTATTTCTCGCATCTTGGGTAGCAAATCCACGGAAAGAGGTGGTATAACTATCTTGGGGATTTACCCCTCAATTATACTCTTACCCTGAAGCAGGTGGTATAACTATCTTAGGGATTTACCCCTCAGATATACTCTTACCCCGGAGAAGGTGGTATAACTATCTGGGATTTACCTCGTGATATACTCACGACCCGACCTCGGGCGCGATCGTGCCTTACCCCGGGCACCCTAGTGATACAACATCAGAGAAAATCAGCGGAAACAAAAACTTAAACAGGAAACAAGATACAAGATAAGAAAACAGGTTAACCAAAACGGTCACCTTCATGTATATACAATATAACCGAACAGTTACAATCCTTTACAAACCCTGCCCACAACAGTACTACAGACCTCTAAGAATGTAACAACAACTATGACGGGACAGGGCCCCGCCATACCCCTGAATGTACAAGTACCTATAGTGACAGGGGACTATACCAAAAGATAAGCCTCCGGAGAAACGGAGCTTCCCAACGCTGAACTGTGATCCTATGAGCGAGGATCAACAACTGGTGTACCTCTACCTGCGGCATGAACGCAGCCCCCCGAAGGAGGTCAGTACAACAGGTACCAAGTATGTGAAACTGAAAATACTGTAATGAAATCACATTTCATCATTTTATAAAACCATTTCGCAATAAGTAAACAGTTAGGTAAGCGGTGGACGCATATCCCCAAAATGATCACTCACACATAACTATGGGTCTCACGCCCATAATATCAATCATGCCCGTGGAACTTGTTCCTCGCTGCCGGCAGAACATGATGTAAAACCACACCCATATGTGAACCTGAACACTAGATCCGCTGCGCTATCAAACCGACGCTAAGTAGAATAGCCAACTACGGTCAAGGCTAGTCATATCCTTCACGCAAGGTACGGAAGCCAACTACTACCAAAAGCTAGCCACGCAATCGGCCGGGCAAGTATCTTAAGCTAACGACAATAGCCTACCGTCTCACGAGATACGACCGTGGCAAGTATCTTAAGCTATCTACCGAGTCACCGATACATGAGAAATGACCAGACAAGTATCTAAGGTGCGCGAACCACATTTACAAATCAAGCCCGTGATCGCCACACCGCGCAAGAAGCTTCATGGATTAGCGGTCCATGGACAAATAACATAATCCTCACAATGACCGCATGCCCCAAGATCTTACCTCGTATAAGCATGGCCATGAAACCATCCCATCGACACATACCCGGACCATTCATCGTGTCCGTATGTCCAAAGGAAATAACAAGATAATACTCAAAGTGGACGATACTCGTGGACCATCCAACGTGTCGGTATGTCCAAAAGAAATAACCGGATAATACTCAAAATGGACGATACTCGTGGACCATCCAACGTGTCGGCATGTCCAAGCAATCAATCGATAGTCGCCTCCCGAGACACGTGAGTACGAAACAAAACACTTGCACATCAAAGGCTATCACAACAAGCATAGGCAAGTACAACATACTTTCATTTTATGTCAACAATCCGGGTTTCAACCCCAAAATACTACATACTTTCATCCTTTCAAAAAGACCTCTTTTTACGTAAAAGCCACACGATACTAATACTCGTAGTATCAAAAACACGTTTTCTTTTCAAACCAAATTACTTCACCTTCAGAAAATCTTTACAAGACTTTTAAAATCAAGTACTCTATACTTTTTTAAACCAAGTGCTTTTCTTTAAAAACAACATCAAGTATACTCTTTAAAACCCAAATAACTTACTTTTTTCAAAACAAGTAACCTATACTTAAATCAAGTTACTTCTCCTTTTCCGAAATCAAGTTGTTTAGCTTTCAAAATCAAATCTTTCTTTTATCTTCATAAAGTCGTTATAACTAACTTTCCATAAAGCTATTATAACACTTTATGTTTTAAACAAACAAAATTCATTTCACACACGTACGTCTACCGTACTATATAGTTCACAACAATCATTCTCAAGAGTATAGGAAGAATCACATACCTTTTTAGCTTAAACCACAAGCCAAGTCAAGTATGTCGCGCGTAGAAGATCCACCTATAATAATCACAATATATCTATCAATCTCTAGTTCCCTTCGTAGCATATTCGAAGTAAACAGTTCCTTATTCTACGGAAAATTCGGCAGCACCTCCCCCCCCGCAAACACATAAATAACCTCCCCCTAACAAGGCCTGCTACCAAGCCAACAACTCTAAGGGGATTACACGGCTAACCGGACGTGTTCAATTCTCGCCACAATAACACTACACAAGTTCATCAGAATACAGTCCAATGTAAATACAGTTCAATCCTTTATAATAATCCTTCCAATATATCTTATACTCAATTCTAAACTACAACAATATGTAATATCCAATTACAATAGGGGGACATAGATCATTACCTCGATAAGCCCAAAATTATCCAAGATATAAGTCGATCCTGAGCAACGTTTAGCTCCGAATCCTTACGCTTCAACCCGCTCCAAGCAACCCTTATAATTTTCTAAACAACTTCTCTAAACACTTCAACCAAGCTAGGAAGATTTTTCTAGGGTTTCGTTTTGCGACTATTGGAATAAAGTAGTATTTCGGGCTCCTAGTATTGAAATAACTTTGGAATACAACTAGGGATACTAGGCTAAGGTATTTGGGATTTATACTACAATACTCAAAGTATTTTCTACTCAAGAGGGGGAGGGGGACGAAATCAACTACAAAGGGAGGGAAAATATTTTGCTTTGGAAAGCTTAAGTGTGGATGAAATGAAGTCTTGCACTTAAGGGGGGTATTTATAGAGAATTCAAGGGCCAAGATTAATGCAAGTGTGTGGTGAGATTGGGGTACAAGTGTGGTGCCACAAGCCACTTGTCTAAGCAAGACAAGTGGCTAGCCACATGGCAACAAAATCTACCATGCTCAAGTCATTAAGCCATTTCGCCAAGGCCACCTAAGGGTGACACGTGTCGCCTTACTGGCCCAAAATATTTCGTCTTCCGAAAATATCCAAAATACCAAAATCTCAAAACAAAGTGGCTCTACAAAATCAGAATCTCTCCCGTGGGCCCCACGTGACCATTTCCAAAATAAAATCTCATAATTCTAATATAATCCAAGAAGCCCAAATACCAACTGGGAATCCAATTCCATCAACGAACCTTTTTCCTTCACAAAACCGGAAACTTTTCCGTCGAAAAATCACATCTTTCTTTCTTTCCAAAATTTCGCCGTATTCTCGCACGCACGCCCTCACATACATACCTGGAACTACGGGTATAACATTCTTCCTTAGAAACATTCGTCCCGAATGTTCCTTCTAAGTCTCCAAACGTATTTGCGCGCAGATAGTCTCCACTACTACACTTACAAAACCGATCACGCCACCACCGCCGTAATATATCATGTGCGCAGAACTCAAATCCAAGCCAACGAGGAATCATCTCTCATCTCACAAAAGCTCCCACTAGCTTCAATTTACACTAAGGCCATTCCCGGCCTTCACGATCCAATTCTGGTCGAACGTATCCACGAACCCGTACGATGTCTTCCTAGACTTGGGCCTATCACCCTCGTGACCCTATCACAAAGCGGGACCACCACAAATTGACCCCACCCAAATCCGGGCTGCGGGTTGACCCTCAACCTTGCCTCAACCCGACCCATTTCGCGCCAAACTCTCTCGTTCCCCAATCCGGAACAATCTCACTAATCAAGTCACGAAAACCTAGTGGTATTATTAGCTCAACTACCCTCTTATAATTCATACCACTCAGGGACTTATCACACAAATATACCCCACGTATACTATTCACTCCGACAAAGGTCAATCGTAAACAAAATCTTTTACTCATGACGGCCTCGCATCTAAGGTCTCCACGTATAATATTCTAAGGCTCACAATTTCCCTGTCCCCAATCTTACCTTTTCAACTAACCATGTTTTCTAAATCACATTTTAACACAAAGTTATCCGAACATAACACTTAACACATCGCCATAAGATCAATGCATACTAGTCTCTAGAGGGTTAAGAATATACCTGTAACTATTGCTTCACCTTCCCTTTTGTCGTTCTAAACATGTTCCTTCCCTGCACGACGCACAAAAGAAGGAGATGAACCAGCCGCTGATCCCGAAGGCCGAGTCTCTACATCCGAGCTACCTCTGGTTGGACAATTTCTCGCAAATGGCCTCGCCGTCGCACGAAACAACCTTCCGAATACCGTGACACTCCCACGGGGTTTACCACACCGCTACACTTTGGTCGGGTGGCCATCCGCCAAGACTCCAACTCCCGAAAACTCAACCTCGAGCCCCGACCCGCCTCAAGACCAGAGGACCACTCAGATCGGGCGGAGGCGCATAACTAGTTCGCCGCTGCGCGTCCGCCTTGAAAGTTACCAGGACCCGCCGCCCGGCCTTCTTCTCGGTATTGTCAATCCGTCGGCCTCTCCGCTCTCACACCTGGCGCATAAGCTCGCACGCGAAATGTCCACGCCCTGAAGAGCTACACCCGAGCAACTCTCCGCTAGATAATCGCCCACCTCGTGACATAACGGTGCACTCGTCCTCCATATCGCCACTAACGCAGGGACATATCGAACCAACGAGTCGAATTCCACGTTGTACTCCAACCGCACGCCTCTCTCGCCTCAAAGATCGTAAATCTGTTGCCCGCGTTTCCTCATCCGCGAGGCAAGAAATGGTCGAAATGCCTCCGAGAACTCGTCCCACATAGCCGAGGCGCATGCTCCCCGACAGCTCCCACGAATCAAACCACGATCGCAGATCACGCACCGATGCGAACCTAAGACCACCGACTCGGTCTAAGCCTTGATCACTCTACGATCCGTCAGAATCGCTTGATGAACTCCTCGGATCATCCTCGTGCCTCGACCCATAGAACTCGGTGGGCTGCAGCTCAAAAGTCCCATAGTCTCAAACTATCCGACCGGGGTGAACTACGGCGCCACGAACCTCGACTCGTCTGTCCTCGTGTCTAGCCACAATCCTAGCTAGTAATCGCCATCTCCTTATAACCCATATCCTCTGCTCTGGCCGCGGATGGAGGCTCGTGCATCGTGGCCTCGGTAGAGACCACTCGCCGCTTTACTCGCAGCCTCCTCGCCGCTTGCCCTTCGCTCGTTGCCTTGCGCGAGGCATAATCGCATAAAAGAATACGTCGAAGGAGTCCAACTTACAACACAACTCTAAGGCACGATCTCGAGTGAGAAGAAATAGAAACCAATCCTAGATATCCCATAGCCTCACGATTATAGATGTGGTGCACAACATCGCGATAATCAAGACTCTACTAGATACGGTCGTAGACACTTTCCAGGATTAATCGCTCGATACCACTTTTGTCACGACTCCGACTGCCCTGGATCGTGCCTTACCCCGGCACCCTAGTGATACAACATCGAGAAAATCAGCGAAACAAAAACTTAAACAGAAACAGAAACAAGATACAAGATAAGAAAACAAAGTTAACCAAAACGGTCACCTTCATGTATATACAATATAACCGAACAGCTATAATCCTTTACAAACCCCGCCCACAACAAGATTTACAAACCTCTAAGAATGTAACAACAACTATGACGGACAGGCCCCGCCATACCTCGAATGTACAAGTACCTATAGTGACAGGGACTATACTAAAAGATAAGCCTCCGAGAAACGGAGCTTCCCAACGCCGAATCGCGATCCATGAGAGAGGATCAACAAATGGTGTACTTTTACCTGCGGCATGAATGCACTCAAGGAGGTCGATAACAGTACCAAGTATGTGAAATCAAAATATCGTAATGAAATCACATTTCATCATTTTATAAAACCATTTCGCAATAAGTAAACAAGTCAGGTAAGGCGGACGATATCCCCAAAATGATCACTCACACATAACTACGGGTCTCACGCCCATAATATCAATCATGCGTGGAACTTGTTCTCGCCACGGCAGAACATGATGTAAAACCACACCCATATGTGAACTCGAACACTAGATCCCTGCGTCGCTATCAAACCGACGCTAAGTAGAATAGCCAACTACGGTCAGAAGGCTAGTCATATCCTTCACGGGCAAGGTAAGCCAACTACGGCAAAAGCTAGCCACGCAACTGGCCGAAGCAAGTATCTTAAGCTAACGTACAATAGCCTACCGTCTCACGAGATATGACCGTGGCAAGTACCTTAAGCTATCTACCGAGCTCCGATACACGAAATGACCAGACAAGTATCTAAGGGTGCTCAACCACATTTACAAATCAAGCCCGTGATCGCTCGCCACCGCGCAAGCTTCATGGATTAGCGGTCCATGGACAAATAACATAATCCTCACAATGACCGCATGCCCCAAGATCTTACTCCGGTATAAGCATGGCCATGAAACCATCCCATCGACACATACCCGTGGACCATTCATCGTGGTCGGTATGTCCAAAGGAAATAACAAGATAATACTCAAAGTGGACGATACTCGTGGACCATCCAACGTGTCGGTATGTCCAAAAGAAATAACCGATAATACTCAAAATGGACGATACTGTGGACCATCCACCGTGTCAGGATGTCCAAGAAATCAATCAGATAGTCGGCCCTCCCCGAGAGACACGGTAGCACAGAAACAAAACACTTGCACATCAAAGGCTATCACAACAAGCATAAGCAAGTACAACGTCTTTCATTTTATGTCAACAATCCGGTTTCAACCCCAAAATACTACATACTTTCATCCTTTCAAAAGACCTCTTTTTACGTAAAAGCCACACGATACTAATACTCGTAGTATCAAAAACACGTTTTCTTTTCAAACCAAATTACTTCACCTTCGTAAAAATCTTTACAAGACTTTTAAAATCAAGTGCTTTTCTTTAAAAACAACATCAAGTATACTCTTTAAAACCCAAATAACTTACTCTTTTCAAAACAAGTAACCTATACTTAAATCAAGTTACTTCTCCTTTTCCGAAATCAAGTTGTTTAGCTTTCAAAATCAAATCTTTCTTTTATCTTCATAAAGTCGTTATAACTAACTTCCCATAAAGCTATTATAACACTTTATGTTTTAAACAAACAAAATTCATTTCACACACGTACGTCTACCGTACTATATAGTTCACAACAATCATGCTCAAGAGTATAGGAAGAATCACATACCTTTTTAGCTTAAACCACAAGCCAAGTCAAGTATGCCGCGCGTAGAAGATCCACCTATAATAATCACAATATATCTATCAATCTCTAGTTCCCTTCGTAGCATATTCGAAGTAAATGCAGCTTTATTCTACGGAAAATTGCAAAGACCTCCCGCAAACACATAAATAACCTCCCCCTAACAAGGCCTGCTACCAAGCCAACAACTCCAACGGGATTACACGTCTAACCGGACGTGTTCAATTCTGCCTCACAATAATACTACACAAGTCTCATCAGAATACCCAATGTAAATACAGTTCAATCCTTTATAATAATCCTTCCAATATATCTTATACTCAATTCTAAACTACTACAATATGTAATATCCAATTACAATAGGGGGGACATAGATCATTACCTTGATAAGCCCAAAATTATCCAAGATATAAGTCGATCCTGAGCAACGTTTAGCTCCGAATCCTTACGCTCCAACCCGCTCCAAGCAACCCTTAGAATTTTCTAAAAAACTTCTCTAAACACTTCAACCAAGCTAGGAAGATTTTTCTAGGGTTTCGTTTTGCGACTATTGGAATAAAGTAGTATTCCGGGCTCCTAGTATTGAAATAACTTTGGAATACAACTAGGGATACTAGGCTAAGGTATTTGGGATTTATACTACAATACTCAAAGTATTTTCTACTCAAGAGGGGGAGGGGGACGAAATCAACTACAAAGGGAGGGAAAATATTTTGCTTTGGAAAGCTTAAGTGTGGATGAAATGAAGTCTTGCACTTAAGGGGGTATTTATAGAGAATTCAAGGGCCAAGATTAATGCAAGTGTGTGGTGAGATTGGGGTACAAGTGTGGTGCCACAAGCCACTTGTCTAAGCAAGACAAGTGGCTAGCCACATGTCTAAGCAAGACAAGTGGCTAGCCACATGGCAACAAAAATCGGCCACAAGCCAAGTGTCAAGCCATTTCGGCCAAGGCCACCTAAGGGGGTGACACGTGTCGCCCCCCTACTCGTCCAAAATATTTCGTCTTCCGAAAATATACAAAATACCGAAAATCTCAAAAACAAAGTGGGCCCTACAAAACCATAAATTTCTCCCGTGGGCCCCACGTGACCATTTCCGAAAATAAAATCTCATAATTCTAATATAATCCAAGAAGCCCAAATACCAAATCTGGGAATCCAATTCCCATCAATGAACCTTTTTCCTTCACAAAACCCGAAAACTTTTCCGTCGAAAAATCACATCTTTCTTTCTTTCCAAAATTTCTGTCGTATTCTCGTATGTACGTCCTCACATACATACCCTGGAACTACGGGGTATAATATATACTCTTACCCTATCTCAACCGGCCATCATACATAACTTAGGCAAGTTAAGAAATCCCTCTAACTTCTTATTAGTCTTATTCATACCCACTCTCATTTTAGTTTAGTTAAGGCACTAACATATCTTTTATGAAAATCCGGGAATTTAACCCAAGTACTACATACCTCTACTTTTTAAAAACAAATGACTCTTTTTAGTATAAAACTTCCAAGATACTATTAACCATAGTATCAAGTCGAAATTACGTTTCAAGACAAGTCACAATACCTTTAGAAATAAAGTTAGGTTTCTAAATCAAGTGACTCCTTTTCTTATAAAACCTTAGGCAATTGATGCCTTAAAATCAAATTGCCTTTCATTAAATCAAGTCATTTATCTTCTCATAAAGCTAATATAACCAACTTCCCATAAAGTCGTTATATTCACTTTATACCTTAGTCAAGTACAATTTCCTTCAAACTTCCAAACAAAACCTAGAAAGCAACTAGGTTTTCACCTTGCGACTAATACGAAAACTCCCTTTTCTGAGATTTTTCTATTGAGATACACTCACAATACACTCATGAACCTTGGTTTAAAGTGTGGAGCTTAAAGAACAAGAAACAATTTTTTTTGCTTTTCAAAGTGCCTTGAACCCGAGAGCTAGTAGCTCTTGTTCTTCAATTTTCATGAAAATTTTCTAAGTGTTAAGCTTGTATTGCTACTACTAGTATTATATAGTACAATGGAGGGTCAAGATGTAAACAAATGGGTGGCTTGGATGAGGTCTTATTAAATATCAAGTCTTTGTGGACCCATTGACCAAGTCAATTATCTCAAGCTCACTACTTGCAAGACTTAGTCATCCTAAGACTATGGTCATTGACCATTTTGGCCATGACATTTTAGTCCAAGGCAACAATAAGGGGGGTGACACGTGTCGCCCTCCCATTCGTCACAATATTACGTTTTCCGACAATTTCATAATTCCGATAAATTTTTACAAGTCTCAATTCTCAACACTTGTGAGTTCTTACGTACGTTCTTAAAACATGTCCTGTAAATACGGGGTGTAACACGTAGCTTGCTGATCCGCGCTCCTAGGATCACTATTCTGCTTTTTGGAAAAGCCCCGTTTCTCCGGAGGCTTGTCTTTTGGGTACGATTTCCCTGTCATTGTAGGTTTATGTACATTCAGGGGTATGGCGGGGCCCTGTCCCGTCATAGTTGTATAAAAACTCTTAGAGGTCTGTAGTACTGTTGTGGGCAAGGTTTGTAAAAAGGATTTAACTGTTCAAGTTTTTAATTTATATACAGAAAGGTAACCGTTTTGGTTAGCCTGTTCTTATGTTAATCTATTGTTTCATGTCTTTGATTTTATTTCCGCTGATTTTCTCTGATGTTGTATCACTATGGTGCTCGGGGAAAGGCACCAATCGCTGGCCTGGGAACGGGTCGTGACACATTACCTTCTCAGACAGCTCATCACCTCCTAATTATCTCAAAGTAGCACGTAAAACTTTGATGAGAATTCATTAAGCTGTTCATAGATTCCCGGTATCTGATTAGTCCTTACCAATTCTTGGTAATCTATAATCATTCTAGGCAACACGCTTCTGACCCTCATTCATAACTCCGTATAGCTATATGTTATAATACCAACTATACTGTAATTATTACCAACCTGGATACCCAATCCACATAATCCTTCCTGGGTCACTGTTGCCTTTCTCATAGATGCAATCAACATAACTCGTTAGGGAGAGACGACCCTAACAACACAGCTCTACGCACGATCTCAGAGTGAGAAGAATGGAAACCAATCCTAAATGTCCTGCAGTCTCCTGGTTATAGATGTGGTGCACAACACACCGATAACCAACACTCTACTAGACACGGTATGTAGACACTTTCCGAGGACTAACTGCTCTGATACCACTTTTGTCACGACCCGACCCCGGGCCCGCGACTGGTGCCCTACCTGGGAACCCCTCACAGGTATACATTATAGAATAGCAGCGGAACATACATAAACTCATAAAACACTTAGACGATAAAAGTATCAATAGGCTAGTCGATAAGGCCACCTTCCGTGAAATATACATAACCCAAAAATAAAACAGTTACATCTTTGTTCTTACTACCCAATCCACAAGATATGACTACAGACCTCGAAAAATAACAACTGTGACGGGACAGGGCCCCGCCATACCCCTGAATGTACAACAACCGACAATACCAGGGATACGAACCAATGATAAGCCTCCGGAGTAATGGAGCTTCTTAACAGCTGAACAGTGATCCTAAGAGTGAGGATCAACAACCTGTATAACCTACCTGCGACATAAACGCAGCCCCCCGAAGGAGGTCAGTACAACATGTACCAAGTATGTGAAACTGAAAATACTGTAATGAAATCATATAGTCTAAAATAAAGTCGGAGACATGTATGATAACTCAAATAACAGTACATTGTGTCTTACTAACAATGAGAGTAAACAAGAGTATACTTTACTGCATAAAAATAGGAGGCTCATGATCAAAGTAGGGTCACCCGCCCGTAGTGTCATTAAGCAATCCTACTCTTGGGACTATTTCACCCGCATATGTCCTGTGGACATGAATGAGGTCATCCGCCGCGTGGGACTATTTCACCCAGATAGACTATTTCACCAAGATAGCTTTAAGCAATTGATGTCTTCAAATCAATTTGCCTTTCTTCCTTTCAAGTCATTTTATCATTATTTACATTACTAGAGTAAATCACTCTTTCCATAAAGCTATTATAACCAACTTCCCATAAATCCGTTATACTAACTTTATGCTTTAGACACTTACATTATTTTTATAACCAAGAGACTTATACTTTCGAAAACCAAGTATCGTATACTTTCAAAATACTTCAAGTCTCTTAACTTTTAGAAGCTAAGATATCCTTAATCTTTTAAACAAGCGAGTTAATTCCCTAACTCAACCAACTTGGACATTCTTAAAACAAGTCGAGGATATCAGATGAAACTAGATTCATCAACATCTCGTACGTCTACCGTACTATATATTTACAACTACTCATGCTCAAGAGATAAGAAAGTTCCACATACCTCTTCGGTTCAATCCACTTGCTAAGTCCAATATGCCGTACGTAGTATGTCAACCTATAATGACAATAATATGTCTATTAACTTCTAACTTCAAACGTAGAATATTCTAAGTGCAAAGTCACTAAATTCTACGAAAAATCGGACAACACTTCCTTTGTTTCTACATACTTTTCCACATTTTTCATGGTCCGAAATCAATAACCAAATGCCACATTTAAGGCCCAACAATTCAGTTAACCAAAGGGGATTACACGCCTTAACAGGACGTGTAAAATTCTGCCCCACAATTAATACCAAGTCGCTCAATAGACAATGTCATTCTCAACTAAAAATGTGCAACAACATAATATCCTTTCCAATTCCCTCTCAATCCAATTTGTTAAGTCTAACATGTTATATAGTTGTAAACAACTTAAACAACTATAATTCCTTCTTTATATAACATGCGACGACAAAAAAAATAATAACCAAATTGAATTACAACATATAGTCTTTTTCCATTCCTTATAACCCAAGTCGTTATTCCAAAGTTACTACATAATTCACATTGACAATTTGAACGACTAAAATTACTTCAATAAACCCCACATAAAAGTGAAGACGACGACCATAAATATCCACGACTAGAGCTCGAAAATTGGCCTTTTATACCTTCATTTATAACACGAAAACCTTCGATTCTTATATCCATTTTGTTACACCCCGTAAATTGCAGGACATGTTTATAAGAATGTACGTAAGAAATAAAAAATGTTAAGATTTGAGAATAGTAAAAATTTATCGGAATTTTGGAATTTGTCGGAAAACGAAATATTGCGACGAATGGGTGAGCGACACGTGTCACCCCCCTTAGTTGATATTGTTGACGTAGTCAAGAGTCACTTGGCTTGATCCTTGTAGAATGCATCCAAACCACCCATTTGTTCTAATCTTGACCCTCCATATGGTTATATAAGCTTACTACTAGCAAGACTAACTCCCACACTTAGAAAAAAATTTCAAGAAACTTGGAGGCCTTCAATATTGCTCTCGGGTTTGAGGGTTTTGGAAAGACAAAAATTTTCGTTTGTTGTCCAATAAGCTCCACACTTTAAACCAAGGTTCCTGAGGGTATTGTAAGGGTATCTCAATAGAAAGATCCCGGAAAAGTGGCGTTTTCGTATTAGTCGCAAGGTGAAAACCTAGTCACTTTCCTAGGTTTGGAATTGGAATTGAAGGAAAGTTGTTTGTGATCTTCTAAGGGCTTCAAGTGGCGTATTGGAGTGTCAAGGAGAGATTTTAAGTTGCTAAGGAGCGACTTCGGATCTTGAAGTGGATTAAGGCTCACTAAGGTAACAATCTTGTTCTCTTAAGTGTATAAGATTACATATTGTTGTAGCCTTACATTTTAACTAGCATGAAGTATATGTTTATAATATTGATAAGTGTTATGGATATTGGAAGCCTAAAATCTGAAATGTCATTGTTAGCCATTTGAAATTGAAATACAATTTTGGTCGATAATTATAATCGTCGCATGTTACATACTTGAAGATTATAGTTGTTATAATCGATTGCGGCTTTATAACATGTTATACTAAACAACTTGGATTGAAAAGGAATTGGAAAATACTATGTATTGTTGTCCCTCAAATTGTCGAATGTAACATTGTATGTTGGACTAGTTTGATATCAATTGTGGGGCAGAATTTTACACGTCCTGTTAAGGCGTGTACTCCCCTTTGTATTGTTGAATTGTTGGGCCTTAAATGTGGCGTTTGGTTATTTATTTTCGGACCTTGAAAAAGGTGGAAAAGTATGTAGAAACAAAGGAAGTGCTGTCCGATTTTCTGTAGAATTTAGTGACTTTGCACTTAGAATATTCTACGTTTGAAGTAAGAAGTTAATAGACGTATTATGGTCATTATAGGTTGACATACTACGTACGGCATATTGGACTTGGCAAGTGGATTGAACCGAAGAGGTATGTGGAACTTTCTTATCTCTTGAGCATGAATAGTTGTAAATATATAGTACGGTAGACGTACGAGATTTTTGACAATCTAATCCATTTGATATCCTTGGCTTATTTTAAGAATGTCCAAGTTGGTTGAGTTAGGGACTTAACTCACTTGTTTAAGAATATTAAGGATATCTTAGTTTCTAAAAGTTAAGAGACTTAAAGTATTTTAAAAGTATATGATACTTGGTTTTGAAAGTATAAGTCTCTTGGATATAAAGAAGAATGTATTTGTCTAAAAGTATAAAGCTAGTATAACGGCTTTATGGGAAGTTGGTTATAATAGCTGTATGGAAAGTTAAAAAGAGTGGTTTACTCTAAGTAATGTAAGTATGATAAATGACTTGAAATAATGAAAGGCAAATTGATTTTGAGGCATCAATTGCTTAAGGTTTTAAAAGAAAGAAGTCACTTGATTTAGAAGCCTATAAATGTATTTCTAAAAGGTATTGTGAGTTGTCTTGAAAAGTAGATATGACTTGATACTACGGTTATTAGTATCTTGGAAGTTTTATATGAAAAAGAGTCATTTTAAAAGAATAGAAATAAGTAGTACTTTGGGTTAAATTCCCGGATTTTATAATGACATGTTAGTGCCTTAAGTAAACTAAAATGAGAGTGTATATGAATAAGGCTAATAAGAAGTTAGGGGGATTTCTTAACTTGCTTATGTTATGTATGATAAGTCAGGAAGTGCTTATGTTATGTATGATAAGCCGGTAGTGCTTATGTTATGTATGATAGCCGGTTGTGCTAGTTTATGTTATTCTTACGGGGTAAAGCCCCGGGTTACTACTAATTCCATGGATTTGCTACCCATGATTCGAGTGCGGCGTTTGTAGTCATTGCGGGCCCATCGGTCCTAAGCGGGTGAAATAGTCCTGTGCGGGTGAAATAGTCCTATGCGAGGAATACCTCATGGGGGTCCATACGACCTATGCGGGCGGATACAGCCTATGCGAGGACGTTACCTCATGCGGGTCCATACGGCCCTTGCGGGTGAAATAGTCCCAAGAGTAGGATTGCTTAATGATACCACGGGCGGGTGGCCCTACTTGATCATGAGCCTCCTATTTTTATGCAGTAAAGTATACTCTTATTTACTCTCATTGTTAGTAAGGCACAGTGTACTGTTATTTGAGTTATCATACATGTCTCCAGCTTTATTTTAGACTTATGATTTCATTACAGTACTTTCAGTTTCACATATTTGGTACATGTTGTACTGACCTCCTTCGGGGGGCTGCGTTCATGCCGCAGGTAGAGTATACAGGTTGCTGATCCTCACTCTTAGGATCACTGTTCAGCTGTTGAGAAGCTCCATTACTCCGGAGGCTTATCCTTAGTACAGATCTCTGGTATTGTCGGTTGTTGTACATTCAGGGGTATGGCGGGGGCCCTGTCCCGTCATAGTTGTTATTCTTAAAGGTTTGTAGTCATGTCTTGTGAATTGGGTAGTAAGAACAAAGATGTAACTGTTTTATTTTTGGGTTATGTATATTTCACGGAAGGTGGCCTTATCGACTAGCATGTTGATACTTTTACCGTCTAAGTATTTTATGAGTTTATGTATGTTCCGCTGCTATTCTCTGATGTATACATGTGAGGGGTGCCCAGGTAGGGCACCAGTCGCGGGCCCGGGGTCGGGTCGTGACAAAAGTGGTATCAGAGCAGTTAGTCCTCAGAAAGTGTCTACAGACCTTGTCTAGTAGAGTCTTGATTATCGGTGTGTTGTGCACCACATCTATAATCAGGAGGCTGCAGGACATTTAGGATTGGTTTCCTTTCTTCTCACTCTGAGATCGTGCGATAGAGCTGTGTTGTTAGGGTCGTCTCTCCCTAACAAGTTATGTTGATTGCAGCTACGAGAAAGACAGCAGTGACCTAGGAAAGATTATGTGGATTGCGTATCCAGGTTGGTAATATTTGTAGTATAGTTGGTATTGTGACATACATCTATACGGATTTATGTGTGAGGGTCACATATGTGTTGCCTAGAATGATTTTAGATTACCAGGAATCGGTAAGGACTAAATAAATACCGGGAAGTTATGAACAGTTTAATGAACTCTCATCAAGGTTTTACGTACTAATTTGAGATAATTAGGAGATGAGTTGTCATGCGAGGAGATGGACCCTTAAGAAGTTATAATTTAGGGACTTAATGGAAGACTATGTTAATAGATTAAGCTACGTAGCATGAATAAAAAAATGGTACGGGTGAGATTCGTATGGAGTAAGTATGGTTGTTGTGGTCAAGACAACACGATTATGGTATTATGAGAAGTTTTTGGTACCCGTTTATGGGGGGACTGATAAGGTAGGCTTGGAGCATGGAAATTGCGAGCCTAAGTATGTTGATAACCGCCGAGACCTTAGGTATATAAGGCCTTCTCGGGTAGTAAAAAGTTAAGTCAGACCAAGGATAAGAATTAAGTGACGAAGCCTGGGTTGAGGGCCTATTAAGGTCGCCCAGCTTTGTAATGGAATGGGATCAGTTGGTAGTACTCCCGCTACGTGACAGGGTCGCGAGGGTGCAGGGCCCAAGTCTAGTTTGTTAATTACGGTTATCGGGCCTTGGAAAAGGTGGAAAATTGAGTAGAAACGGGAGGTGTCTTTGCGAATTTTCCGTAGGATATGGAACCTTGTTCTTAGAAATATCCTACGAAGAGATATGAGGTTAATAGACGTTTCATGGCCATTATAGGTGGAAGTATTACGAGTAGCGATTCTACTTGAAGGGTGGAAAAGGGCCAGCAAGATTATAGTACTTTGAGCGTTTGCTAATTGTCGATAATTGTCGCGAGGTATGTGAACCTCTTCCTATCCTTTCTAGCATGATTGTTGTAAACTATGTAGTACGGTAGACGTACGGGTGCTAAACGAATTTGGTTGGTTTAAAACATAAAGTGTTATAATGGCTTTATGGGAAGTTAATTATAACAACTTTATGTAGGTAAAAGAATGGTTTATTGATCTTTTAAAGATAAGAGACTTGACTTATATTTGACTTGATTTGATATGTGAAGAACTTGAATTGTGTGGAAAGTTGTGAAACCTCATTCGTGAGTAATGAGTACTTGGTTTTTAATAATAATGTTATATTGATTTCGGAAATGGGAATGAGTATCGAATGCAAGCCATCGGCGTTAATCAAGGAAAATGTAATGACTAATAATTAACTTAAAACAAGTAGAATCTTCCATCCGCATAGAAGCTAAGATAAGACAAAATTGTATTACATGTCCTAGATCATGGCTGCTTTAATAAGATCATTAAAAACAAGTTTTGATTTTCTTAAAAATTCCAAAGTAAGGGACTTGATTTATAAAAGAGAGAGACTTGAAAAAAATTGAAGTGTTTTTGTTTAAAAGAGAAGGCATGCTTTTGTCTTAAGTTGGTTTAAAAAGAAGGTATGGAAATTGTTTTGGTTTACTTAAAAAGATATTTACTCTATTTGGATACTACGGGTATCGTGTGACTTTTGTGAAAGAAATGGATCTTTTTAAAGAGTTAAAGTATGTAGTACCTTGGGGTTAAAGCCCGGATTTGTTGACATGAAATGAAAGTACCTTGTGTGAGTAACTTGCCTATGTTTTGTGATAGCCTTGTAATACTTTCTTGTTGGCTTGATAAAGTGAACATGTTATGATGCTACGTGTGTTAGTGTCTTGTAACGTTGTGTAAGGGGGTTTTTCTTGTTGTGTTTATGTTGTTTAACTATAAGCCCGTTGTGCTGGTATTATATCACTTACCCCCCTGACTTGTTATGACGGGGTTGTGCCCCGACGCGAGGAATACTTCACGCGGGTCCATGAGACCTACGCGAGTCTGCGGGAGTTCCGTGAATGCGATGCGAGGAATACCTCATGCGGTCCATGTGGCCATGCGGATTGCGGGAGTCCAGGATGTTGCCGAGGGTTAGCTGCCCTGCGATGCGAGGAATACCTCATGCGGGCCTATGCGTAACTGCAGGAGTTCCAGGATTAGACGCGCACAATGATACTGCGGGCGAGTGGCTCAGCTTCGATCATTTGGCGGTGTAGAAAGACCTCGTGATACAGTTTTATAGCATTTTTGGTATGGTAGGTTCTAGTAGTCGGCTATGCCTTCGTACTTACCCCGTACGGTTTTATTATGACACAGGTGGGACCTGGTGTTCATGTGTATTCCTTGGTGTTTTATATCATGGACTGCCGACAGTGAGGAAGGAATTCCACGGGCATGATTGATATTGTGGGCATGAGACCCATGGTTATATTTGAGTGATGACTTTGAGGGCGTGAGTCCCTGACTTGACATGACTGCTTACATATTGTATATCGTAAATTGGTTATCATATATGTCTCCTGTTTTATATAGACTATTATGATTTCATTTACAGTATTTTCAGTTTCACATACTTGGTACCTGTTATCGACCTCGCCGGGGCTGCATTCATGCCGCAGGTAGAGGTACATCAGTCGTTGATCCTCGCTCGTAGGATCACAGTTCAGCGTTTTGGGAAGCTCCGTTTCTCCGGAGGCTTATCTTTTGGTATGATTCCCTGAGATTGTAGGTACTTGCATATCTGTGGTAAGCGGCCTCCGTCATAGTTATTATAAAAATTCTTAGAGGTCTGTAGTACTGTTGTGGGCAGGGTTGTAAAGGATGTAACTGTTCAAGTTTTGGTATATATATACATGACGAAAGGCGACCTTTTTCTTGGTTAGACTGTTCTTACTCTTTATTGTTTCATGTCTTTGTTGTTATATTCCGCTGGTTACTCTGATGTATATCTACTTGGGTGCCCGGGTAAGGCACCAGTCACGGGCCCGGGATCGGGACGTGACAGTAAGTCCAGGACATGTTTAATAAGAATGTACGTAAGGAACACAAGACTGGAAATTAGTACGAAAGGAAGAATTGTTTTTCCGACGGAAAATCTTCCGAACGTCGGAAAGGAAAAATGTTTGTTGAGGAGAATTGGATTCTCAAAATGCATTATTTGAAGAGTTGGAACTTATTATCATTATGGAAATTTATTTTTAAGGATTTGGTCATGTGGGGCCCACCCGAGGAATTTTACGTTTTATGGGGCCCACGAGGGTTATGAAATTTTATGGACGAATGGGAGGGTGACACGTGGCACCTCCCCCACATGGCTTGGACGAAATATTCAAGGTTAAAGTGGTCATTGACCATTGAATATGAACAAAGTCTTGCTAGCTTGAGATTGTTGACTAGTCAACTTGTCCACTTGGCTTATTAATTAATGTTCTCCATCCAAACCATACATGTGTTGATATCTAAGTCATCCATTGTATTATATATACACAACTAGTGCAAGACTAGCTCTTTTAACACTTAGAAAAAAATACACATTCTTGTTCTTCATGAGGTGCTCTCGGGTTCGCCATAGTTCCCACAAGAAAATTTTGTAGTTTTGATCTATTATCCACAAGACTTTAGCCCAAGGTCCCTAGGGGTATTGTAAGGATATCTCAATAGAAAGATCCCTAAAAACCGCATTTTTACGTTAGTCGCAGCGAAACCCAAGGTGTTCTTCAACTTTGAAGTTGGAAATAGAAGAGGAGTTTTTCACAAGCTTCGGGTTGCATATAATGGATTGGAACGTCAAGAAAAGGAGTTGGAGTTGCTAAGGATCGACTTAGGGTTTTGGATCATTTTGAGCTTAAGGAGGTAATAATCTCCGTCTTGCTTTTATAATTCAAGATTTCATGTTGTAGTAGTTAGAAATGATCATGTGGATTATATTATGAAGAATGATATGTGTTATGGAATATTTGGATGGAATCCGAAAGTTGCATCATTTAGCCTTAAAGTAAGTAATTCAATTGAGATACTAGTTTATTCGTCCCTTGTTATCTAAAGAGTTGATCAAGGTGGTTTTAATTGCTAAGTTGTTTATGACTATATAACATGTTAGACCTAAGAAGTTGGATTGAAAAAGAATTGGAAAGGACTTTGTGTTATTGAATAAGTTAGCCGAGAATGGCCTTGATTAAGGACTTAGTTGGTATTAATTGTGGGGCGGAATTTTACACGTATTGTAAGGCGTGTAATCCCATTTGATTGGTTGTTGTATTGAGCCTTAAATTTGGCGTGTTTGGTTATTGAATTCGGCCTTGAAAAAGGTGGCAAAGTATGTAGAAACAAAGGAAGTGCTGTCCGATTTTCCGTAGAATTTAGTGACTTTGCACTTAGAATATTCTACGTTTGAAGCTAGAGGTTAATGGACGTATTATGGCCAGTATAGGTGGAAGTACTAAGTATAGCGTGTTCTACTTGAAGGATGGAATAGCTATCAAGGTTGAAGTACTTTGGAGCATTTTGCTATTTGTCGATAATCGTCGCGAGGTATGTGAACCTCTTCCTTCTTTTGACATGATTCTATGTATGGAATATACATGTGGTACTATTTCATGATTCCTTCTACTCTTAGAAGTTAAGAGGTATGTATGTTGATTTACTCTACGTAAAGGTTATGTCTAAGTTATCCTAAGTTCTTACCAAGTCTTATGGGGGATGTTGGTAAGAGTCGTTAGGAGATATTTGGAGCCAAGTTGACTTGGCTAAGTTACGGCACAAATGAGAATAAGTATCGAACAAGCCACTGCAGCGTTAATAAAGGAAAATGTAATGACAATTAATTAAGTTAAAATGAGTAGAATTCTCCATCTGCATAGAAGCTAAGATAAGACAAAATTTCATTACATTTTCTAGATCATGGCTACTTGATTAAGATCATTATAAATAGGTATAACTTATTCACAACGCACCAAAGTATATGTTACTAAATTTATAAGAATTTACGTATAAGGTTTTAAGACTATGAACCTCAAATTCTTAAAAGGTTAAGAGACTTTATTTTTCAAGTTATGGGACTTGATTCTTAAAGGAAGAAATGAATTGATTTAAAAGCATAGAATACTTGATTTGGAAAGTATTGATTTCTTGCCATTCTAAAGTTAAGAACTGGTTTTCTTAAAAGTTAAGAGACTTGAAGTATTTTGAAAGCTATGTAATTCGATTTGAAAGTATAAGTCTCTTGGTTATAAAAGGAATGAAATTGTCTAAGACATAAAGAGTTATAACGACTTTATGGGAAGTTGGTTATAACAACTTTATGGAAGATTAAAAGAATGGTTTTCTTCAGTAATGTAAGCAAAGAAATGACTTGAAATAAAGAAGGGCAAATTGTTTTAAAGGTACCAATTGCTTAAGGTTTTAAAGAAAGAAGTCACGTGATTTAGAAGCCTATAATTGTATTCCTAAAAGGTATTGTGACTTGTCTTGAAAAGTATATATGACTTGATACTACGGTTATTAGTATCTTGGAAGTTTTATTTGAAAAAGAGTCATTTTAAAGGAGTAGAGGTGCGTAGTACTTTGGGTTAAATTCTGATTTTTATGTATGAAACGAAAGTGCCATGAGTTTATAAAAATGGAAGTCTAAAGGTTTAATGAACTTGCCTATGTTTGCGTGATAGCTTTGAGTGCAAGTATTATATGTTTACGTTGTCGTGACTCTCGGAGGGCCGATCGCTCATTGTAAGTTTACTTGGGCGACGCATCGACGTGATGTGGGATTCCACGGGTATGCTTCCATTATGATTGATCCTTGGACATGCTTATACGATGTGGAATTTCGGGGCATGTGACCAGGAGGCGGGTTAGATTCTCGGATTTGTTTTATTACCCATGGCCATGCTTATACGATGAGGGATTCCGGGGCATGCGACCATGCTATGTACGACTATTACTCCATGGGCTAGCTCCCCATGAAGACATGTACCCACGATGAGGGATTCCGGGGGCATGTTATATTCTTATTCCATGGGCTAGCTCCCCATGAAGACCTGCACCTACGATGAGGGATGCCGAGGGCACGTTATGGCCATGCTTATACGATGAGGGATTCCGGGGCATGCGGCCGCGTTATATATATATATATATGTATTGTATACGTGTACGCTGACAGTGAGGTAGGATGCCACGGGCGTGTCACCTGGTTATATGTTACACCTACGGCTGCCGGCAGTGATGGAGGATTCCACGGGCAGGAGGTATATATATATGTATTGTATATGTGTACGCCGACAGTGAGGTAGGATGCCACAGGCGCGTCACATGGTTATATGTTACACCTACGCCGCGGTGATGGTGGATTCCACGGCGGAGGTATATATATATGTATTGTATATGTATGCCGACGGTGAGTTAGGATGCCACGCGCGTCACGAGTATGATTTATGTCATAGATCGCCAAGTGAGGAAGGAATTCCACGGGCACGCTTTGATATTTGTGTGACTTGATCGCGTCCCAGATTGGGCCGGGTAGTATATGCGTCCCTCCATAAAGGGTCGGATTATGTTATGAAAGATAAGTAAGTTATATGGTAATGAACTTGACAATTTTTCCTAAGTATGTACGTAAGAAAGTGACCATAACTTTTATTGAAAAATGGGAAAAGATAATAAGGTACGATTAAGTTCACGAGATGGTAATGACACGGTAGGATCTGGTATGTACCCTTTTTATACTTGCCCCTGTCATTCTTTTGTACAGTTATGACTTGTTTATCAGACTTATTTTCCGCTCCATATTCGCATCTATCAGATCGACTTCTTCGGCCGCGTTCATGTCCGCAGGTTTAGGTACACATCTGTGGATCCGCGAGCTTAGGATCCCGGTTCAGCATTTTGAGATGGCTCCAATATTCCGGAGTTGTCATGGCTATGTATATTCAGGGGTACGGCGGGGCCTTGTCCCGTCATAGTATTTGTTCAAATCTTAGAGGTCTGTATTCATCTGTGGGCTGGACTGGCTAGAGTTGTTTTTTTTACATTGTTAAACAGTGTAGCCCCTTTCGGGAAATTTTTATGTTATGGAAGCCTTATCGGCTTGGCCTTGGTTTTAAAAAAAAGTGTTATTTATCTTCCGCAGTTTATTATGTAGTATGATTAGAAGGGTGCCCAGGTAGGGCAACAGTCGCGGCCCGGGGTCGGGTCGTGACAAAAGTGGTATCAGAGCGGTTAGTCCTCGGAAAGTGTCTACAGATTGTGTCTAGTAGAGTCTTGATTATCGGTGTGTTGTGCACCACATCTATAATCAGGAGGCTGCAGGACATTTAGGATTGGTTTCCATTCTTCTTACTCTAAGATCGTGCGATAGAGCTGTGTTGTTAGGGTCGTCTCTCCATAACAAGTTATGTTGATTGCAGCTACGAGAAAGGCAGCAGTTACCCAGGAAGGACTATGTGGATTGCGTATCCAGGTTGGTAATGATTATAGTATAGTTGGTATTGTGACATACATCTATATGGAGTTATGTATGAGGGTCAGACGCGTGTTGCCTAGAATGATTTTAGATTACCAAGAGTTGGTAAAGACTAACTAGATACCGGGAAGGTATGGAACAGTTAATGAATTCTCGCCAAGGTCTTATGTTTTATTTTGAGATAATTGGGAAAGGATGAGCTGTCTGATAGGGTAGGGAACCCTTAAGAAGCCATGTTAAGGAACTTAACGGAATATCATGTTAATAGATTAAGCTGCGTAGTAGGCTTATAGAGAATTGTACGGATGAGGTCCGTATAGAGTAGGTAATGGTTGTTGTGATCACGACGACACAATTATGGTATTATGAGAAGTTTTTGTACCACATCGGGGACGGGTAAGGTAGGCTTGGAGCATGGAAATTGCGAGCCTAAGAATATTGATGACCGCTGAGACCTTAGATGTACAAGGTCTTCTCGGGTAGAAAGATTTATTATAGACCAAAATAAGAGTTAAGTAGGACGGTGGGACGGGGTGAGGACCTATTGAGGGTCACCCCATAGCCTGAAATGGAGTGGGATCAGTTGGTAGTAGTTCTTCTACGTGACAGGGTCACGAGGGTGCAAGGCCCAAGTCTAGTTAATTGTTTTACGGGTTCGTGGACGCGTTCCACCGGAACCAGGTCGTGAAAGCCGGAGATGGCCTTATGTTGTTTAAAAGAGTGACTCCAAAAGATTGGGGGCCAAAATCGGTATGGAAGTTATGTATGTATGCT
This sequence comes from Przewalskia tangutica, assembly GCA_029844215.1. Taxonomy (NCBI): domain Eukaryota; kingdom Viridiplantae; phylum Streptophyta; class Magnoliopsida; order Solanales; family Solanaceae; genus Przewalskia; species Przewalskia tangutica. Next base: position 94,118,750 of record CM056720.1, read on the forward strand.
AGTATGAGTTGGAAGTACGGAAAGAGTATGACCAGTAAGAAAGATAACAACCAAGTGTAAAGGAATAGAGCCCGAATCCGTAAGGACCTTTCGAGGTAGCTACACCATTGGGTGTCTGGGTGGTAGCTGAGCGCGTTTATGAGATTTGCCCGGTGATGATACAGTCGTCAGACCCTAGTAGACCTAGTAGAGATGTTTATGACAGACTTTAAGGTCATTATGAGTATGGACTAGGTGGCTTCGTGAGAGCCAAGGTTGACATCTTAGTATAAGTATTGTTATGTGGCCATGGGTGGCATATGTTGTATGAAGGGTGTAGTAAAAGGAGACTATGTCGCTATCTAATTAGATGGGACTCCAAAAGAACATTCGGGGATGAATGTTTCTAAGGGGGAAGAATGTTACACCCCGTAAGTCCAGGACATGTTTAATAAGAATGTACGTAAGGAACACAAGACTGGAAATTAGTACGAAAGGAAGAATTGTTTTTCCGACGGAAAATCTTCCGAACGTCGGAAAGAAAAAATGTTTGTTGAGGAGAATTGGATTCTCAAAATGCATTATTTGAAGAGTTGGAACTTATTATCATTATGGAAATTTATTTTTACGGATTTGGTCGCTGGGCCCACCCGAGGAATTTTACGTTTTGTGGGGCCCACGAGGGTTACGTAATTTTATGGATGAATGGGAGGGCGACACGTGGCACCTACCCCACATGGCTTGGACGAAATATTCAAGGGTAAAGTGGCCATTGACCATTGAAGATGAACAAAGTCTTGCTAGCTTGAGATTGTTGACTAGTCAACTTGTCCACTTGGCTTATTAATTAATGTTCTCCATCCAAACCACCCATGTGTTGATATCTAAGCCATCCATTGTATTATATATACACAACTAGTGCAAGACTAGCTCTTTTAACACTTAGAAAAAATTACACATTCTTGTTCTTCATGAGGTGCTCTCGGGTTAGCCATAGTTCTCACAAGAAAATTGTGTAGTTTTAATCCATTAGCCACAAGACTTTAACCCAAGGTCCCTAGGGGTATTGTAAGGATATCTCAATAGAAAGATCCCGGAAAACCCGCATTTTTACGTTAGTCGCAAGGCGGAAACCCAAGGTGTTCTTCAACTTTGAAGTTGGAAATAGAAGAAGAGTTTTTCACAAGCTTCTAAGGGTTGCATATAGCGGATTGGAATGTCAATAAAAGGAGTTGGAGTTGCTAAGGATCGACTTAGGGTTTTGGATCATTTTGAGCTTAAGGAGGTAATAATCTCCGTCTTGCTTTTATAATTCAAGATTTCATGTTGTAGTAGTTAGAAATGATCATGTGAATTATATTATGAAGAATGATATGTGTTATGGAATATTTGGATGGAATCCGAAAGTTGCATGATTTAGCCTTTAAGTTTGTAATTCAATTTAGTTACTAGTTTAGTCGTCGCATGTTATCTAAAGAGTTGATCAAGGTGGTTTTAATTGCTAAGTTGTTTATGACTATATAACATGTTAGACCTAAGAAGTTGGATTGAAAAATAATTGGAAAGGACTTTGTGTTTGTTATACCCCGTATTTTCAGAGTATGTACGTAAGGACGTACGTAGAAAAATTTGAACTTGAGAATAGGCTTGGCCGATTTATTCTTTGTGCACAACACCCGGTTAGAGTCGTTTTTCGACAAAACGTTTCCACAGCTTTCGTAGGGAAAATTCCGGCTATGTCATTTCTAATTTTTTGCGGATTTTTCCGAGAGACGAAACATTTTGGACCAACAAGAGGGCGACACTTGGCACCCTCTCATTGGTGGGCTTTGGGGCGGCAACTTGGACGAATTCTTGGCCTTGTTTAGTCAAGGTTAGGTAGGATATTTTTGTGGTAGATGGATAAGGTGCACTTGGCAAGATCTTGGCCCTACACTTGCCTTGCACTTGGCAAGATCTTGGCCATTGGTTGGCCTTTGCTAGACCTATAAATACCCCCCTTTGGAAGACTTCTTCATCCATTCCAAATATTTCCTAAGTGTTAAAATCCTCCTCCCTCCCCTTTGTGTTGAGTTCGGCCGAGAGCCCCTCTCCCTCGTCGAGTACCCCCTAGGTAGGCCGGCGGGTATACACCCCCTCTCGTGGTGCTAGCCGTGGTACCCCATAGCCTCGTTGTTCTCGAATAAATACCCTCCTGGTGGTAGAAATAATCTCAAAAGTATTGTTACTATACCCAAATTACTTTAGCCGTATAACTTGTAGTATTCTAAGGTTATACTTATACGAAAAGCCCAGAAATACTATTATACATCCCTTCAGTCACAAAAACGAAACCCTAAGGAAAATCTCCATAGTTGGTTGAGTATTAAGTAGAAGTTGGTTAGAACTTCTAAGGGTTGTTTGGAGCGGCCTGAGCGCACTGAGCAGAGCTAAACCTTGCTCGTAATCGACATTTAAACTCGGATAATTTTGGGCTTATCGAGGTAAACACTCTTGAACTCCTATTGTTATTGGAAATTACATGTTATATGTATATATAGTTGAAGTATACTATATATAGAAATTAACGTAGTTAGCGGCAATGTCTTTTGACTTAAGCCTGAATAATTAGAAACATTTTCGAAGAAGAGTACGAACTGTAATTACATAGACTGTATCAGATGAGACTTGTGTAGCTTTTCTCGTGAAGTAGAATTGTGCACGTCCGGATTAGACGATAACCCCACAGTTGGCTTGGTAGCGGCCCGATGAGAGGAGATTTACGCCTGTGGGGAGGTGTCGCCAATTTTCTCGTAGAATGTTCTACAATTAGACCTAGATGTTAATAAGCGCTTGTGGCCTTATAGGTTGAAGTACCACGCGTGGCGCGATCTACTCGCTAGGAGTAGCCGACGGTTTGAGGTACTTGGAGCGCTTTGCTATTAGTCGATAATCGCCGCGAGGTATGTGAACCTCTTCCTACCTTTTCTAGCATGATATGTGTATAACTATGTAGTACGGTGACGCATACGTGTTAAACGTATTTGATTGGTTTGAAACATAAAGTGTTATAACGGCTTTATGGGAAGTTGGTTATAACAGCTTTATGTAAGTAAGAAAATGCCTTATGGTTTTAAAAGGTAACTGATTTGACTTATAATTGACTTAATGTGTAACAATAAAGAATCTTTAAGTATTTCAAAAGAATGCTGAATAATTTTTAAAAGAATAATACTTGGTTTTGAAAACATAAGAGTTATACTAGCTTTATGGGAAGTTAGGTATAACGTCTTAAGAATGGTAAAATGAATGGTTTATTGATTTTAAAGTTAAGAGACTTGATCTTAAAAGATAAGAGACTTTACTTGTTTTACTTGGTAATTAGCATTATGTTAAATGTTGTAAAACCTCATTCGCAAGTAATGAGTACTTGATTTTAAAAGCAATAATGTTTTACCGATTTCTAAATCGTAACGAGTATCGAACAAACCACAAGCAATGCGCTTAATAAAGGGAAATGTTTTGACTAATAATGTATTAGTAAAACCAATAAACTTCCATCCGCATAGAAACTAAGATAAGACAAAATGATGTTACATTTCCTAGATCATGGTCTTAAATAAGATTGTTACAAACAAGAATAACCTACTCACGTATCAGACATATGTTTCTCAAATTGCTTTTAAAGGAGAATTATATCATTAAGTGATTAAAATTATGAACTACGAAACCTTTCGAAAATGAGAAACTTGAGTAATTGAAATTAGGCAAACTTGAAACATTTGGAAAAGAATGTTGTTACTTGATTTTACGAAGAGAAGTGTTTTGATTTACTTCAAAGGATAATCACTCTATTTTCATATACTACGTGTTATAACCCGTATTTCCAGAGTATGTACGTAAGGGAATACGTACGAAAGTCTAGCCTTAAAGATAAGCCTTGGACGTTTTTATTTGTACACAACTCACTAAAAGAATCGTTTTCCGACGAAACGTTTCCACAAATCGTGAGTAAATTCCGCCATGCCATTTCTTATTTTTGCGGATTTTTCCGAGAGACGAACATTTTGGACCAACGGAGGGCAACACTTGGCACCCTCCCATTGGTGGACTTCAATCGTCCATTTGGACGAATCAAGAACCCTTGGCACGTTTTTGTGCCAGGCACAAGTCGGGTGGGTAGGATATTTGTGTTTAGTTAATCCTCACCCTACACTTGCCTTGCACTTGTCTTAATCTTGGCCATTGGTTGGCCACTTCTTGACCTATAAATACCCTTAGAGATGAAGAGTTCTTCATCCACAAATCTTCCAAGTCTTGAAAATCCTCTCCTCTCCCTTTGTAGTCTTTTCGTCCAAAACACCTCCCTCCCTTGTGAAGGCCCTTGGCCGAATACCCCTCTAGCCTAGTAGTTTGCCGAGGCCCCCTAGCCTAGCCAAAAATCTACCCCCCCCTCCCTTGGTAGAAAAGTTACCTTCTTGTATCGTTATAATGCCCAAAATACCCTAGCCCAAATACCTTAGTACTTGGTAGAAGTTGTGAAGGACTTCTAAGGTTCTGAGCATACAACTTGTGAGCAAAACCTTGCTCAGCGACTTTTCTAGGATATTATTGGGCTTACCGAGGTAATAATCCTAACCTCTTTTGTATTAGAGAATGTATAATGTAGAAGTATAAGAATAAGTATTAATCACTTTAGAAGAATATCACGTATAGAATTGAACTATTACTACAGTAGGCGGTTTGAAAGATGAATAATCAAACTGTATTTACATAGACTGCTTTCACAAAGAGACTTATATAGCTCACCTGTAGGGAAGTGTCGCCCAACTTTCCATGTAATCGTGAACCTCTATTTAGAATGACCTTCAGAGTAGTCTTTGATAGATATCTGTGACTATTATAGTGACTCTCTGCGACATATTCAACTCGCGGTGGTTTTCACGGTAGGTATGTGATTCTTCCTAAGCATGATATTTTACAATATATATAGTACCAGACGCATACGTGTTAATCGAATAATAACTATGGCAATGTCTTTGACTTAAGCTCGAATAATACTTACGAATGCCTCACGCTTAAGCTCAATAATAAAGAATCAAAACATTTCAAAAGACTATCAATCATATTAATGTAAGAGAACTAATTGGTTTTAAAACGTAAGCTTAAGAGTTATACTAGCTTTATGGGAAGTAAGTATAACCACTTAAGATTGATAAAAGAAACAAGTTTGCCTATGTGTTTATAATGTACTTATATTGTGAAAAGAATAATAAGATGGTTTGATAAGTAGACATGATATGATGCTATGTGTGTTAGTATCTTGTAACGTTTGTATAGTGAGTATCCTTGTTGTGCTTATGTTGTTTAAAGATAAGTTGTTATGTTAGTATACTATCACTCACCTCTTGAGATGATACCGGGTTAAGCCGCCTCCGACGCGTGGTAGACTCAGCGATGCAGGACCATGATTCGAGAATACCTCATGCGGGTCCAGGGGCCTATGCGAGCTACGAGTTCCGTGTTAGTATGCGGGTTATGCCTCACGCGGTCTATGTGGCCATGCGACAACGAGTCCGGGGCGACGCCGAGGAGTAGCTACCCTCGATGCGGGTTATACCTCACGCGCCCACGCGAGTGGCTATGCGGACTCGGGAGTCGTGATTAGGCTTGCGGAATGATAATACGGCGAGTGGCCCCGCTTCAATCATTCGCAGCCTAGAAAAGACCTATTACGCTTACCTATTGTTGCTCTTGTTTGTGATGGCACTATGCGGTTTCCTTGATTTCTTCATACATATTTGTAAACTGGTTTTAAAAAGTGTTATGATCTCATTTAAGTACTTTACGCTTCACATACTTAGTACTGTTGATCGACTCCTTCGGGCTGCGTTCATGCCGCAGTGGCAAAGCAGTGCTAGATCCGCATCCTTAGGATCTCTACGTTGGTGCGGGAGCTCCATCTCTTCCGAGGCTCTACTTTTGCATGATCTCCCGTTGTAGATAGTTTTGTACAGTAGTATGGCGGGCCCCGTCCCGCCATAGTTGTATATTTCCTCAGAGGTCTGTAGTCATGTTGTGCAGTTTGATGTAATCGCTAAACCATGATTATATATATATACGCCGAAAGGCGATGTTTTCTCACATAAATCGTGGTCTTATTTTATAAACTGTTTCATGTCTTGCTTTATATTTCCGCCGATTACTCGATGTATGACTACTGGGTGCCCCGGTAGGCACGACCACGCCCCGAACGGGTCGTGATAAAAGTGGTATCGAGCGCTAATCCTCTGAAAGTGTCTACGCATCGTATCTAGTAGTCTTGATTATCGTGTGTTGTGCACCACACCAATAATCGTGAGGCTATAGGATATTTAGGATTGGTTTCCATTCTTCTCATTCCGAGATCGTGCTTTAGAGCCGTGTTATAGGTCGACCTCTAACGTATTCCTTTCCGTATGCTTATGCTCCACGTAAGGCAACCCGCCCGTATGGCAAGGCAAATGGCGAGTCGCTAGCGTGACACCCAGAGTCACGAGGGCTCGTGCCCGTCTATACCAGACGGCGAGTTCTATGACGCCGCCAGCAAAGAGACCACAGCACCCACACCTCCCGCCCCACACCGGGCGAGGAGTTAGGGTACAAGGAGATAGCCCACCTTTTGGCTAAAGTCAGGCCCGACACGGCGAGAGGCCGACGCGGCAGCCTGGGCCAGCCCAGCCCACTGCATGGCTGTTCACCCGAGGCGAGAGTTTGAGGCTACGAGACTTCGAGTCAGAGCCCGCCGGAGTTTTATGGGTCGAGGCCGAGGATGATCCGCAGGAGTTCATCCGCCACCAGAGGATTTTGAGAGTGATCGGGCGCCGAGACCGAGTCCGTGATCTTTGGTTCACATAGGCCGCGTGATACCGCAATGATTGGTTTGATTCACGGAGTTATCCCGGGAGAGCACGCGTCCCCAGCCTACTGGGATGAGTTCTCGAGGCTTTCTCACTCACTTCTTGCCTCCACAGATGGCGAGGGCGCTGGTCGATAGATTTTTACCGCCGAGGCAGAGGACGACCTTGTCGGGAGTACAATGTCGAGTTTGATTCATTGGCTCGATAAGTCCCATCATTGGTAGCAGATAAGGAGGATAGTGTTCACCGCTATGTCACACGGCTAGACGACTATATGGCAGAGTAATGTGCGGGAGTTTCTCTCCAGCCGGGTATGGACATTACCCGCACGCAGCTCACGCCTTGATGCGGCGAGCGCAGAGGTCGACGAGTGGACGACAAAGCAGGTAAGGCCGTGACGGAGGGTCTTCGGTGGTTATCGTGGTGGCGGCCTCGCAGCTAGCCTGATTCGCACCACACCACCGTGAGCACTCCCGCACCGCCCTCAAGACACAGAGTTTTCGAGGGCGCATCGGCCCCGTGGCTTCGACGCCCGCAGTAGCAGGTATCGCCGACGGGACCCCCCAGTGTGGCCGATGCGGTGGATCCCATTACGGGAAGTGTGGTACTACTTTTGCAGCTTGTTACGCCAGGCCACAGGTCACTTTGCGGCGGACCGTCCGACCGGGGCGCTGGTGGTAGGCTCACCTTCGTGTTCTGTGCCGCCATCATCTCCTACGCCACTCGCCCCGAGGGCGTGGTGCTCATAGGTCAGCAGGTCGCGCAGAGGTCGTGGCTCGGTCCCAGCCTAGCCCTCGTAACCGCATCTATGCTTTGTCCACCGACAGATCGTGAGGCCTCACCGATGTCGCCAGTACCTTATCGCTCGGGTTTGATGTTTATGCCTTGATAGATCCGGTTCTACTTTGTCCTATATATCTCCCCTTGTTGCTAGTAGGATAGTGGATGAGCTCGAGTCCATAGACCCTTTCGAGGTAGCTACGCCAGCCGGGTGATTCGTGGTAGCTCGGGTATATAGGGCTTGTCCCGTGACCATTTACACGTCGACCGCCGACTTGATAGAGTTGGAGATGATTGACTTCGACGTGATTATGGGATGGATTGGCTAGCTTCTTGCTATGCCAATGTAGACCGCAGAGAGAGTAGTCGGTTCCGCTTCCCGAGGCGAGCCGTTGTTGAGTGGGAGGAGCACGGTACGCCGGCGGTAGGTTTATTTCCTACCTCAAGGCTAGGAAGATGGTGCAAGGGTATATCTACCATCTAGTTCGAGTGTTTGATCTCGAGGTCATGCCAGATTTTCACCGCCTCGTAGTCACGAAGTTCCCGACGTGTTCCCGCATGACCTCCTGTATCCTCCCGAGAGGAGATTGAGTTTTGTATTGACATATTGCGATACTCGCCTATTTCCATTCCGCCATACGTAACGGCACCGCCGAGAGAGAGTCAAGGACCACCGAGGGATTTGGCCGAGAAGCGGCTTCATTAGGCCCAGTTTTCCCGCGCCAGATTGTTCGTGAAGAAGAAGGACGGACGCTGCGCATGTGTGTTGATTACAGGCGGTGAACAAGGTGACCATTAAGAATGTATACCCTTCCTGTGATTGATGATTTGTTCGACCGCATTGCGAGCGCGAGATGTTTCTCCAAGATTGATCTGCGTCGCTATCATCGTTCGTGTCGAGAGGTGGATGTCCCTAGATCGCATTCCGACCCTGCGGACGCATTATGAGTTCGTGGTCATGTCTTTGGTTGACCAATGCTCCGCGGTATTCATGAATTTGATGAACCGAGTGTTCAAACCATTTTTGGACACGCTTGTGATAGTGTTCATCGATGATATCTTGGTTTATTCTCGCCAGAGCAGAGCACGCGAGCATTTGAGGATCAGGCCGATAGCTTCTCCAGCAGCTTGTACGCCAAGTTTTCCAAATGTGAGTTTTGCTGACTTGATGGCGTTTCTTGGGCATATTGTCGGGCCGATGGCATTCGAGTTGATACGCCAAGATCGGCGGTCGAGACTTGGCCTAGACCTACTACTCCGGCTGAGGTTCGCAGCTCGGGCCTTGCAGATATTATCGGCGGTTCAGAGAAGTTTGCTTCTATCTTCGCACCATTGACTAGGCCGACTCGTAAGGCGCCAAGTTTCAGATGGATCGATGCTTGAGCGTGGTTTCCGATTCGAAAGAGAGACCGACAACCGCCCCGCTTCTTACTCTTCCGCAGGTCCGATGGTTATGTCGTGTATCAGGATGCGCCGCATCGGGTTGGGATGTGTGTTGACGCAAAGATGGCAGGTGGTTATAGCATACGCATCCCGACAAATTAAACACGGAGGAACTACCCCACCCATGATTTGGAGTCGCACCGTGATTCACGCCAAGATCCGAGGCACTATTTGTACGGGTTCACGTGGATATTTATACGCACCACAAGAGCCTCCAAAGATATCTTCGCCGAGGAGCTGAACTTACGACAGACGGTGGTTAGAGTTGCTTAAGGATTACGATGTTGATATCCCGTACCACCCGGAAGGCCAATGTCAGGCGTATGCCTTAGTCGTAGGTCGATGGGAGCCTATCGACGTGCAGCTAGAGAGAGGGACATGGTTCGTGATTTGCATCGCCAGCGAGCCTTGGTGTCCGCTTGATTGATTCTCGATAGCAGGGTTAGAGTTCGCGAGGTTGCCGAGTCTTCCATCGTCGGCGAGGCGAAGAGGCAACAGCTCGAGGATCCACTTTGATTCGATATCGTGATACGCCTCTTCGCGAGGCGCGGTCCTGAGGTAGCACCACGGGTGCTAAGGTTTGAGGGCGCATCGTGTGTTCCGTGATGTTTCGTGACTTCGCAGCAGTTCTTGGGGAAGCACACAGCGCGTTACTCTATCCATCCGGTCGACCAAGATGTACCACGACCTTAGATCCGTATTGGTGGGATGGCTCAAGAGGACGCTGCGCAGTTCGTAGCTCGCGCCCGTGTTGTCGCGCAGCGAAGGCAGAGCACCGCAGGCCCGTGGTTTGTTGCGCATTTATCGAGATCCCGACTGAAGTGGGAGGTAATCAACATGGATTTCATCACGTGATTACCTCGCACTCGTAGGAGACATGATTCTATATGGGTTATCGTCGACAGTCGACTAAATCAGCCCACTTTCTTCCCGTCAGACGACTTTTTCTACCGAGATTATGCCGCACTTTACATCCGAGAGATCGCCGATCGCATGGAGTCCCTACTTCGATCATATCGCATGTGGAGCCCGCCACGCTAACTTCCTGAGATCCTTCCAGGGGTTTAGGGACGCAGTGAGCTCGAGTAATCGCATTTCATCCACGCATGCACGGACAGCAGAGCGCACTATCCGCACTTCGAGGATATGTCGCGAGCCTGTTATTGACTTCATGGTAGTTGGGAGGATCATTTGCCTCTAGTTGAGTTCGCATATAATAATAGCTACCACTCCAAAGATTCGATGGCGCCTTACGAGGCCTTGTATGGGAGGAAGTGCAGATCGCCTATGGGTTGGTTCGATGGGCGAGGTGCAAATAGTAGGACCAGACGGCATGAGAGCGCTGGATAAGGCGAAGCTTATCCGAGAGCGGCTATCGATACCGTAGTCGCAGGTCGTCGATGCAGATCATCGCCGCCGCATCTTGAGTTCGAGGTTCATGATTGGGTTTTCCTAAAGGTGTCACCCACGGCGGTGTGATGAGATTCGGGAAGAAGGAAACTCACCCAAGGTACATCGGGCCGCTTCGATTGTCCGCAGGTAGTGCGTTGCCTATGAGTTGGATCCGCCGTCCGATCCGAGGCAAGGCATCCGGTTTTTCACGTATCTATGCCGAGGAGATGTATCGGGATCCATCTAGGTACACCCGATTGACGATGTCCAGTGACCAGGGGTTATCGATGAGGAGATTCCCATAGCGATAGTCGATCGTCAAAGTTAGGCGTCATGACCAAGGACGTGGCTTCCGTCAAAGTCTTGTGGCGGAACGAGCTCAGGGAGGAGATGACGTGGGAAGCCGAGGAGGACATGAGACGGAAGTATCCTCACCTATTCCCCACACCTCCAGGTAAATTCACTTTCCTACTTGTAAATTTTCGTTATCGCTTTCGCCAAGTGTTACTCGCGCGTGTGGCATTTACAACCGCTTAAGCTTCTTCGATAATCGTTTGGGAAGGAACATTCGACGAATGTTTCGGCGGGGAGAATGTTATACCGTATTTCCGCAGTATGTACGTAAGGGAATACGTGACGTAAAGTCTAGCCTTAAAGATAAGCCTTGGACGCTTTATTTGTACACAACTCACTAAAAGAATCGCTTTCCGACTAAACGCTTCCACACTTTCGTAGTAAATTCTGGCTATGCCATTTCTTATTTTTGGATTTTTCCGAGAGACGAACATTTTGGACCAACGGAGGGCAACACTTGGCACCTCCCATCGGTGGACTTGAATCGCCCATTTGGACGACCAAGAACCCTTGGCACGTTTTGTGCCTTGTGCACAAGTCAAGGGTTGGTTGGATATTTGTGTTTAGTTTATGCTCACACTTGACTTTCCTTGCACTTGTCTTAATCTTGGCCATTGGTTGGGGACTTATTGACCTATTAATACCCTTAGAGATGAAGAGTTCTTCATCCACAAATCTTCCAAGTCTTGAAAAATCCTCTCCTCTCCCTTTGTAGTCTTTTCACCCAAAACACCTCCCCTCCCCTTGTGAAGGCCCTGGCCGAATACCCCTCTAGCCTAGTAGTTTGGCCGAGGCCCCCCTAGCCTCGCCAAAAATCTACCCCCCTCCCTTGGTAGAAAAGTTACCTTCTTGTATCGTTATAATGCCCAAAATACCCTAGCCCAAATACCTTAGTACTTGGTAGAAGTTGTGAAGAACTTCTAAGGTTCTTGAGCATACAACTTAGAGCAAAACCTTGCTCAGCGCGACTTTTCTAGGATATTATTGGGCTTACTGAGGTAATAATCCTAACCCTCTTTTGTATTAGAGAATGCATACCGTAGAAGTATAAGAATAAGTATTAATCACTTAGAAGAATATCACGTATAGAATTGAATCATTACGGTAGAAGGGTTTGAAAGATGAATAATCAAACCAGATTTACATAGACTGCTTTCACAGAGACTTATATAGCTCACCAGGGAAGTGCTGCCCAACTTTCCATAGAATTGTGAACCCTCTGCTTAGAATGACCTTCGCAGTAGTCTTTGATAGATATCTGTGACTATTATAGTCGACTTCTCACGCGACATATTCAACTCGCGGTGGTTTTCACGGTATGTATGTGATTCTTCCTAAGCATGATATTTTACAATATATATAGTACCAGAACGCATACGTGTTAATCGAATAATAACTATGGCAATGTCTTTGACTTAAGCTCGAATAATACTTACTAAGAATGCCTCACGCTTAAGCTCAATAATAAAGAATCAAAACATTTCAAAAGACTCATCAATCATATTAATGTAAGAGAACTAATTGGTTTTTAAAACAGAAGCTTAAGAGTTATACTAGCTTTACGGGAAGTAAGTATAACCACTTAAGATTGATAAAAGAAACAAGTTTGCCTATGTGTTTATAACAGACTTATATTGTGAAAAGAATAATAAGATGGTTTGATAAGTAGACATGATATGATGCTATGTGTGTTAGTATCTTGTAACGCTTGTATAGGTGAGTATCCTTGTTGTGCTTATGTTGTTTAAAGATAAGTTGTTATGTTAGTATACTATCACCACCTCTTGAGACGATACCGGGTTGTCGCCTCCGACGCGGTAGACTCAAAGCGGTCCGGGACCATGATTCGAGAATACCTCACGCGTCCAGAGGGCCTATGCGAGCTACGAGTTCCGTGTTAGTATGCGGGTTATGCCTCACGCGTCTACGTGGCCACGCGACAACGAGTCCAGACGACGCCGAGGAGTAGCTACCCTCGACGCGGGTTATACTCACGCGCCCACGTGAGTGGCCTATGCGGACTCGAGTCCGTGATTAGGCTTGCATGATAATACCGCGAGTGGCCCCGCTCAATCATTCGCAGCCTAGAAAAGACCTATTACGCTTACCTATTGTTGCTTGTTTGTGATGGGCACTATGTGCGCTTTCTCGATTTCTTCATACATATTTGTAAACCGGTTTTAAAAAGTGTTATGATCTCATTTAAGTACTTTACGCTTTCACATACTTAGTACCGTTGTATCGACTCTCCTTCGGGCCGCTCATGCCGCAGTAAGGGCAAAGCAGTGCTAGATCCACATCCTTAGGATCTCTACGTTGGTGTCTGAGCTCCATCTCTTCCGAGGCTCTACTTTTGGTATGATCTCCTGTTGTAGATAGTTTTGTACCAGGTATGGCGGGCCCCGCCCCGCCATAGTTGTATATTTCAGAGGTCAGTAGTCATGTTGTACAAAGGTTTGATGTAATCGCTAAACCATGATTATATATATATATGCCGAAAGGCGATGTTTTCACATAAACCGTGTCTTATTTTATAAACCGTTTCATGTCTTGCTTTATATTTTCACGATTACTGGATGTATGACTACTTGGGTGCCCCAAGAAGGCACTACCACGCCCCTGAACGTCGTGACACTACGTATTGTGTGACTTTTGTAAACGTAACGTATCTTTTAAAAGATAATGTATGAAGTACTTCGGGAATAGATACTCGATCTTGTTAATCATATAATAGAATGTACCTCGTGTATAACTTGATTGTGTTGGTTTGTGATAGCCTTGTAATACTTTCTTGTTGATTTGATAAGTAGACGTGATATGATGCTATGTGTGTTAGTGTCTTGTAACGCTTGTGAAAGAGAGTATTTTGTTGTGCTTATGTTGTTTAACGATAAGTCGTTATGTTAGTATAATATCACTCACCTCTTGACATATTACAGGGGTTAAGCCGCCTCCGACGCGGTAGACTCAGCGGTCCAGGACCATGATTCGAGAATACCTCACGCGGGTCCAAGGATCCATGCGAACTACGGAGTTCCAGTTAGTTTGCGGCCCTGTGGTCATGCGGTCTCGTGGCTACGCGATCGCGGGTCCAGGATTTACGCCGAGGAGTAGCTACCCTCGACGCGGGTTACATACCCTACGCGCCTACATGTGGCCTATGCGACTACGGAGTCCGTGATTAGGCTTGCATGGTGATACTACGCAATTGGCCCGCTTCGATCATTCGCAGCCTAGAAAAGACTCTGCTACGTTTACCTATTGTTGCTCTTGTTTATGATATGGCACTATGCGCGTTACCTTGGTTGTTTCATACATACTTGCAAAACTGATTTTAAAATGATATGTTTTCATTTAAGTACTTTACGCTTCACATACTTGGTACTGTTATCGACTCTCCTTCGGGGCCGAGTTCATGCCGCAGTTGAGGTACACCGCCGTTGATCCTAGTTCTCGGTCACTCAACAGATGAAGCTCCGCTTTCTCCGAGGCTTATCAGTGGTATAGTCCTGTCGTTGTAGGTATTTACATTCGTGGTATGGCGGGCCCCGTCCCGCCATTATTGTCGATCATTCTTAGAGGTCCGTAGTAATTGTGGCAGAGTTGTAATGGATGTAATCGTCGGTTTTAAAATTGATTTATATATACGCCGTCGTGCAAGTATTCTCCGACATCGTCTTACTTCTTAATATTTTCATGTCTTGTTTTATGTTCGATGATTACTCGATGTTGTATCACTAGGGTGCCCGGTAGGCACCACCACGCCCGGTTCGCTCGTGACAAAAGTGGTATCGAGCGCTTAATCCTGAAAGTGTCTACACCGTATCCGATGAGTCTTGATTATCGCTGTTGCGCACCACACCAATAATCGTGAGGCTATAGGATATTTAGGATTGGTTTCTATTCTTCTCACTCCGAGATCGTGCCTTAGAGTTGTGTAAGTCGACCCTCTCACGTATTTCTTTCCTTACCGCTATGCCTCCGCATAGGGCAACCCGCCCGCGAGGCGGCGGCGGAGCCGCGAGTAGAGTTCGAGGGTTACGAGGCACAGCCCAATCATCACCGAAAGTTAGGTGCTTCATTCGGGAGTTCTGCGACGTCACTAAGCCCCAGCAGAGTTTAGCACGGCGGCAGCTCATCGCAGCCATGATATTTGAACCTTCAGTTCCACGACCGGGAACAGATAATTTAGATTGCAAGAAGGCGACCCTGTTACTAGCAATGGATTTGGCTACCAGAGAGTATACCGATGTACCGCGAGTCTTGATGACTACCTAAGAGAGGTCAGGTAAGAGTAATTCTTCGCTTGAAGCTTGAACATGGCTCGTATGCGGACTTATGCGCAGCAGCCGAGAAACGAGAGATCGATGGGTTAATCAAGGACAGCAGAGGCCGAGCAAGAAGGTCCTTTAGTAACTTTTTGAGGCGAGTCGCCACCAAATGATTAGATTACGCACATCCACCGGTGCGAAAGGTCCTCCACAGGTTCGTGACGTTCGGTACGCAGGAGTTGGTCGAGCCCGAGCTTCCGTTCACACTACACGTAGTTCCAAACCACCGATTCGCTTTTTCCCAAGATTCACAGGCGATGACGCCATCCCGGAATGTCATCTTTTAGTTAGTACTTGTTTTACCTACGACCGTCAGGGTCTGATGTCGAAAGAGTGTCCTTGTAGAGGACTTAGCCTTCAGATCGACGGGTAGTCGTCACCTTCCTTAGCTATGCCTACAGGCGGTTTGATTAGAACGACTTAAGGAGTGAGCAAGAGATACTGGTTTATCCTTAACCTCTGAGATTAGTACGCATGATGAGATGAGTATATCTTAAGTGCTATGTTCGATAGCAATTGTGTAAATTGTGATTAGGAATCATGGTTAGTAACCGGGAAGATTGGGGATAGAGAAGTGAGCCTTAGAGTGTTATACGTGGAGACCTTAGGTAAGGCCATCTCGAGTAAAAGATGTATTGTTTATGTTTGACCTTATCGGAGTGCATTGTGCACGTGAGCTATGTTTGTGGGATAAGTCCCCGAGTAGTGTGGAATGAAAGAGGGTAGTTGAGCTAAGAAGACCGCCAGGTTTTCGTAACGTGATTCGTAAGAGTTTTCCGTTCGGGAGCTAATGTCTTGCGCGTTGCCGGTCGGGTTGAGGCTACACGCGGGTCAACCCGCGGCATGTTTGGTGGTGGGGTCAGTTGTGGTGGTTCCGCCTTGTGGTAGGATCACAAGGTGTTTGGCCCAAGTTCGATTAACAGCGTCTGAGTTCGTGGATGCGTTCGACCGATGAAGTCGGGCGATGGGGCAGCCCATCGTGTTCTTGATCGAGGCTGCTCACTCGGCGGTGTTGATTTATCGAAAGGTTGTAAGGCTGCACGGTGCCTACCTTCACCTTATGACGGACGGTGAAGCCTGTTGTGGCTATTTTCGTTTTCTAAAAGTCTTACCAGCAGGTTAGGAACTCAGTGAGACTGGATCGCATTCGCCCTCGGGCGGTGTTTGAATTTCGGGGTAGTTGTGGGGATTGTTGTCTCTGTGGAGGAGTGCTTAAGCTACCATTTCGGTGTTCGGATGTCTCCTTATGAAGCCTTGTAGGGCGGAAGTGTAAGTCGCCGATCGATTGGTTCGATGTTGGCAAGATTCGAGATAGTTGGTTCGAGCTTGTTCCGGTGGATGGATAGGGTAAAGCTTGTCTAGAAGAGGTTACGGCTCGGAGAAATCGTGCGGATAATCGGCGGCGACGCTTAGAGTTCAGTTGATGGTCGGTCTTCTTGAAAGTACCACCCGGGTTGGGTGTGACGAGTTTTGGAAAGCAGAGGAATTTAGCCGAGTTACTTTGGGCCGCACGAGTTCATGTGAAGAATAGGCGGGTTGCCTATATGTTAGCTTTTTGCCGTCCGACTTAGGAGACAATACGTCCGTCCTTTCGTATTGTTATGATCGGAAAGTATCGGAGATCCATCTAGAGTGTTCCCGATTAATGATGACCACGTTAGAGATAGTAACCGAGTTTTGAAGCGAAGCGATGTCGAAATGTGGTAAGAGTTCGAGTGTCTGACGACCTCGGGGATCACATACACCGGTACCATCTGTTGGGTCGCCGGAGTGACACTAGAACCTCGCGGCAAAGTGACAAAAGTGGTATCACGACGAGTAAAGGGAGAAGCGAGCATGTATTGCGAGCAGAGATGTGACCCTTTCTTTTGGATGGAGAAAGTGCGGAGGACTTATATTTTAGACCCTTGGATGGGGCGTTTGTGATGTTAGAGGTGTTTCCTCGTGAACTTGGATGTAAGTATTTTGCGCAGGTGTTGTTGTGGCCAGTTGTGGCAGGATTGTTCAGATAAGTATAGTAGTGAAGACTATACTGGCGCACGTTTGGTTTGAGACTTAGAAGGAACATTCGGGACGAATGTTTCTAAGGAGGAGAATGTTATACCGTATTTTCAGTATGTGCGTAAGGGCGTGCGTGAAAAATTTGAACTTGAGAATAGGCTTGGCGATTTATTCTTTGTGCACAACACCGGTTAGAGTCGTTTTTCGACAAAACGTTTCCACTTTCGTAGGAAAATTCCGGCTATGTCATTTCTATTTTTTGCGGATTTTTCCGAGAGGCGAAACATTTGGACCAACAAGAGGCGACACTTGGCACCTCTCATTGGTGGGCTTTGGGGCGGCAACTTGGACGAATTCTTGGCCTTGTTTAGTCAAGGTTAGGTAGGATATTTTGTGGTAGATGGATAAGGTGCACTTGGCAAGATCTTGGCCCTACACTTGCCTTGCACTTGGCAAGATCTTGGCCATTGGTTGGCCTTTGCTAGACCTATAAATACCCCCCTTTGGAAGACTTCTTCATCCATTCCAAATATTTCCTAAGTGTTAAAATCCTCCTCCCTCCCCTTTGTGTTGAGTTCGGCCGAGCCCCTCTCCCCTCGAGAGTACCCCTCTAGCGGGTAGGCGGGTATACACCCCCCCTCCTTGTGGTGCTAGCCGTGGGGTACCCCCCATAGCCTAGTTGTTTTCGTATAAATACCCTCCTTTTGGTAGAAATACTCTCAAAAGTATTGTTACTATACCCAAATTACTTTAGCCGTATACCTTGTAGTATTCTAAGGTTATACTTATACGAAAAGCCCAGAAATACTATTATACATCCCTTCAGTCACAAAAACGAAACCCTAAGGAAAATCTCCATAGTTGGTTGGAGTATTAAGTAGAAGTTGGTTAGAACTTCTAAGGGTTGTTTGGAGCGGGTCGGAGCGCACGGAGTAGGAGCTAAACCTTGCTCAGGATCGACATTTAAACTCGGATAATTTTGGGCTTATCGAGGTAAACACTCTTGACCTCCTATTGTAATTGGAAATTACATGTTATAGGAATATATAGTTGAAGTATACTATATATAGAAATGAACGTAGTTAGCGGCAATGTCTTTTGACTTAAGCCTGAATAATTAGAAACCTTTTCGAAAGAAGAGTACTGAACTGTAATTACATAGACCGTATTACGAGACTTGTGTAGCTTTTCTGAAGTAGAATTGTGCACGTCCGGATTAGACGTATAACCCCCCCTGGTTGGCTTGGTAGCCGGCCCCGATAGAGGAGGAGATTTACGCTGTTGCGGGTGGGGGGAGGTGCTGCCGAATTTTCTGTAGAATGTTCTACAATTAGACCTAGATGTTAATAAGCGCCTTGTGGCCTTATAGGTTGAAGTACCATGCGTGGCGCGATCTACTTGGCTAGGAGTAGCCGACGGTTTGAGGTACTTGGAGCGTTTTGCTATTAGTCGATAATCGTCGCGAGGTATGTGAACCTCTTCCTACCTTTTCTAGCATGATATGTGTATAACTATGTAGTACGGTAGACGTACATGTGTTAAACGTATTTGATTGGTTTGAAACATAAAGTGTTATAACGGCTTTATGGGAAGTTGGTTATAACAGCTTTATGTAAGTAAGAAAATGCCTTATGGTTTTAAAAGGTAACTGATTTGACTTATAATTGACTTAATGTGTAATAATAAAGAATCTTGAAGTATTTCAAAAGAATGCTGAATCATTTTTAACAGAAGAATAATACTTGACTTTGAAAACATAAGAGTTATACTAGCTTTATGGGAAGTTAGGTATAACGTCTTAAGAATGGTAAAATGAATGGTTTATTGATTTTAAAGTTAAGAGACTTGATCTTAAAAGATAAGAGACTTTACTTGTTTTACTTGGTAATTAGCATTATGTTAAATGTTGTAAAACCTCATTCGCAAGTAATGAGTACTTGATTTTAAAAGCAATAATGTTTCTTGATTTGAAATCGAATGAGTATCGAACAAACCACGTAGCTAATAAAGGAAATGTTTTGACTAATAATGTATTAGTAAAACCGAGAAACTTCCATCCGCAGAGAAACTAAGATAACACAAAAGGAGGTTCCATTTCCGAGAGCATGGCTGCTTAAATAAGATTGTTACAAACAAGAATAACCTACTCACGTATCAGACATATGTTTTTCAAATTGCTTTTAAAGGATAATTATATCATTAAGTGATTAAAATTATGAACTATGAAACCTTTCGAAAACGAGAAACTTGAGTAATTGAAATTAGGCAAACTTGAAACATTTGGAAAAGAATGTTGTTACTTGATTTTACGAAGAGAAGTGTTTTGATTTACTTCAAAGGATAATCACTCTATTTTCATATACTACGTATTGTGTGACTTTTGTAAGCGTAACGTATCTTTTAAAAGATCTTGTATGAAGTACTTTGGGAATAGATACTCGATCTTGTTAATCATATAATAGAATGTACCTTGTGTGTATAACTTGATTGTGTTGGTTTGTGATAGCCTTGTA
The DNA here is from genome assembly GCA_029844215.1 of Przewalskia tangutica. NCBI lineage: Eukaryota > Viridiplantae > Streptophyta > Magnoliopsida > Solanales > Solanaceae > Przewalskia > Przewalskia tangutica. The sequence continues at coordinate 94,138,421 of CM056720.1, forward strand.
ATACTTTCTTGTTGATTTGATAAGTAGACGTGATATGATGCTATGTGTGTTAGTGTCTTGTAACGTTTGTGAAAGAGAGTATTCTTGTTGTGCTTATGTTGTTTAACGATAATCTGTTATGTTAGTATAATATCACTCACCTCTTGACATATTACAGGGGTTAAGCTTCCTCCGACGCGGTAGACTCAGTGATGCAGGACCATGATTCGAGAATACCTCATGCGGGTCCGAGGATCCATGCGGAACTACGGAGTTCCGTGTTAGTTTGCGCCTTGTAGTCACGCGGTCTCGTGGCCGCGGATGCGGGTCCGGGGCGATGCCGAGGAGTAGCTACCCTCGATGTGGGGTTACATACCCATGCGGGCCTACATGAGTGGCCTACGCGACTACGGAGTCGAGATTAGGCTTGCGTGGTGATACTACGCAATTGGCCCCGCTCGATCATTCGCGGCCTAGAAAAGACTCATTACGCTTTACCTATTATTGCTCTTGTTTATGATATGGCACTATGCGATTTACCTTGGTTGTTTCATACATACTTGCAAAACTGATTTTAAAATGATATGTTTTCATTTAATTACTTTACGCTTCACATACTTGGTACTGTTGTCGACCTCTGGGGCCGTTCACGCCGCGAGTTGAGGTACACCGCCGTTGATCCTAGTTCCTGGTCACGTCAGCGTATGGGAAGCTCCATTTTCTCCGGAGGCTTATCGGTGGTATAGTCCACGTCGTTGTAGGTATTTACATTCGTGGTATGGGGCCCCGTCCCTCCATTATTGTCGTATCATTCTTGAGGTCAGTAATCGTGGGCGAGTTGTAATGGGATGTAATCGTTCGGTTTTAAAAATTGATTTATATATACGCCGTAAGGCAAGTTTTCTCCGACATCGCTTTCTTACTTCTTAATATTTTCATGTCTTGTTTTATGTTCCGCTGATTACTCTGATGTTGTATCACTAGGGTGCCCGGGGTAAGGCACCAGTCACGGGCCCGGGTTCGGGTCGTGACAGTGTTATTGAATAAGTTAGTCGAGAATGGCCTTGATTAAGGACTTAGTTGGTATTAATTGTGGGGCGGAATTTTACACGTATTGTAAGGCGTGTAATCCCCTTTGATTGGTTGTTGTATTGAGCCTTAAATGTGGCGTGTTTGGTTATTGATGTTATACCCCGTACTTCCAGAGTATGTATGCGAGGACGTACGTACGATTATTCAAGCCCTAATTAGGTTAAGAATGAACTTGTGAACTTTCGACGGAATAGATTCCGAATCTTGTGAAGGAAATTCTACGTTTCTTATATTTTAACCGATTACGGATTTTTCCGAGAGATGAAATATTTTGGACCAATAGGAGGGCGACATGTGTCACCCTTAGGAGGCATGTTTGGACGAAAATGTTGGGGCTAGTGGACAAGTCAATTAGTCAAGTCTTGCAAGTTGATTCTTTGGGATAGTGGGGTTAGGTATGGACGGTTTTGGAGGTGCAAGTGGAAGGCCACATGGCTCTTTGTTGTGGGGGACATATGTCCCAATGTTGTGGTGGACATATGTCCCAACATTGTGGTGGACACTTGGTGGAAGGCTTCACTTGAACAAGCTACCAAATCTACACCCTCCATTTGTTTTAATCTTGGCCTCGTGGTTCTATAAATACCTCTTGTGCAAGACTTCTTCATCCACAAAACATTTTCCAAGTCTCCAAAATCCTCTCCTCTTAGTAGCTTTCGTCCAAGCTTCTCCCTCTTGGAAGCTTTCATTCCAAAAGCTCCTCCCCCTTTCTTGTTGCCTACGTCCGAAAACATACCCCCCCCCTTGGTAGAAAAGTATTCTCCAAGTATAGTTACTATTCCAAAATACCTTAGCCAAATACCTTGTAGTATTCCTAAGTTACCTCTACACTAAAAGCCCAGAAAGACTACTTTATATCCATTAGTCACAAAACGAAACCCTAAGGAAAATCTTCATAGTTGGTTGAAGTATTAAGTAGAAGTTGTTTGGGAACTTCTAAGGGTTTCTTGGAGCTATCGGAGCGTGCAGAATAGGAGCTAAACCTTGCTCAGGATCGACATTTATCTTGGATAATTAGGGGCTTGTCGAGGTAAATATCTTGTCCTTCTATTGTAATTGGAAATTACATACTGTAGTTGTATAGAAAGTATAAGATTTATAGAAGGATGGTATAAAAGAAGAGAATCGAATCAGATTACATAGAATTTGTATTCTGATGAACTTGAGTAGTTGACGGGTAGGAAGTCTTTGCGATTTTCCGTAGCATTAAGAACCTTCTGCTTAGAATATTCTACAGAGTAGTCTAGACGTTGATAGACGTATTTGACTATTATAGGTTGATACTCTGCGCGCGACATATTCGACTTGGCAGGTGGATTTCGCCGAGGAGGTATGTGATTCTTCCTATCCTCTTGAGCATGATATATTTTGATATATATATATGATGCGGTGAGCGTCGTGTGTTAACTAAAATTGGTGTTACTCTGATGTCTTTTGACTTGAGTTTTAAATAATAAGAATCTTGAAGTATTTCTAAAGAATTATGAATCATTTTTGAAAGAAGAGTAATACTTGGTTTTTAAACAAAAAGCTTAAGAGTTATACTAGCTTTATGAGAAGTTAGGTATAACGACTTAAGAAAGATAAAAGGAACGGTTTACTTATGTGTTTATGAAGGTCTTGTACTGATTTCTGAAAAGTGTAGCAAGATGGTTTGATAAGTAACATGTTATGATGCTACGTGTGTTAGTGTCTTGTGATGTTGTGTAAGGGGTTATTCTTGTTGTGCTTACGTTAAGCGTTTATGCTGTTATTATATCACATACCCCCCTGACTTGTTATGATACCGAGGACGTGCCACCCTCGATGCGAGTATTACCTCATGCGGTCTGTGTGACTATGATTCGAGGATACCTCATGCGGTCTGTGTGACCATGCGAGCTGCGGAGTTCGGGATGATCACTCGGGTGTGTTACCGACGCGGGTTATACCTCATGCGATGCGTGTGACTATGATTCGAGAATACCTCATGCGATGCGTGTGACTATGCGGATGCGGGAGTCGAGAGGATGCCGCGGGTTAAGCTCCGATCACGAGAATACCTCATGCGGTGCATGTGACCTATCACGAGTTGCGGGAGTTCGAGATTAGGCTCGCATAATGATACTATGGGCGATTGGCCTTGCCGATCATTAGCGGCCTAGAAAAGACCGGTTATGTTATATTTATTTTGCTTTTGGTTATCTTTGTGGCACTATGTGCGGTTACATTGGTTGTTTCGTACATATTTGTAAAATTGGTTTTAAAATGATATGATTTCATTTAAAGTACTTCTGATTTCACATACTTGGTACTGTTATCTTGACCTCGCCGAGGCTGCGTTCATCTGCGGTAAGGGAAGCAGTGCTAGATCCTCATTCTTAGGATCCTTACTGCAGTGTCGAGCTCCATTTCTCGGAGGCTCGACTTTTAGTACGACTCTCACAGTGTTGTAGATATTTTGTACATTCAGGTATGGCGGGGCCACGTCGCCATAGTTGTTTACTTTTCCTAAGTACAGTAGTCCGTTGTAAAGTTGGGATGTAACTGTTCACTCTTGATGTATATATATATATATATATATATATGCCAAAAGGAAACCTTTCTCAGATAAACTGTTTCTCATTTCATATTGTTTCATGTCTTGTTTTTATATTCCGCTGATTACTCTGATGTATGACTACTTGGGTGCCCGGGTAAGGCACGATCCACGGGCCGGGCAGTCGTGACAAAAGTGGTATCAGAGCAGTTAATCCTCGGAAAGTGTCTACAGACCGTATCTAGTAGAGTCTTGATTATCTGTTACACCCCGTAGTTCCAGAGTATGTATATGAGGACGTACGTACGAGAATACGACACAAAAATTGGAAAGAAAGAAAGATGTGATTTTTCGACGGAAAAGTTTCCGAATTTTGTGAAGGAAAAAGGTTCGTTAATGGAAATTGGATTCCCAGATTTGGTATTTGGACTTTTTAGAATATTTGAGTATTATGAAATTTTATTTCCGAAATTGGTCACGTGGGGCCACTGAAAATTCTGATTTTGTGGGGCCAGCTTTATTTTGGATTTTGGCATTACGGATATTTTCGGAAGATGAAATATTTTGGGCAGTAGAGGGCGACAGTGTCACCCAGTGTGTATGTTGGCGGGAATTGGAGAAGGCAAGTGGGCGTTTTTAGGTGGACAAGTGGCCCATTTTGTGGTGGCCACTTGTCCCATTTTTGTGGTGAACACTTGGTTGGCCAACTACCCACACATGTACCCATCCTCACCACCCACTTGCATTAATCTTGACCTTGATTCTTCTATATATACCCTTAGGTTGAAGACAATTTTCATCCCACACTTAAGCTTCAGGCAAAATACTCCTCCCCTTTGTAGTTGTTTCGTCCCCCTTCCCCAGCAGGTAGAAAATACTTTGGGTATTATTGTATAATCCCAAATACCTTGGCCTAGTATCCTAGTAGTATTCCAAAGTTATTTCAATACTAGGAGCAGGAAATACTACTTTATTCGATAGTCATGAAAATGAAACCACTAGAAAATCTTCATAAGCTTGGTCGAAGTGTTAAGAGAAGTTGTTTAGAAACTTCTAAGGGTTTCTTGGAGCGGGTTGGAACGTGGAATTGGAGCTAAACGTTGCTCGGGATCGACTTATAAACTTGGATAATTTTGGGCTTATCGAGGTAATGATCTTTGTCCTATTGTAATTGGATATTACATGTTGTAGTAATGTATAGTTGAGTATACTATATGTAGAATGAATATGGATAAGAATTGAGCTGTATTTACATAGAATTTGTATTCTGATGGACTTGTAGTATTATTGTGGAGTAGAATTGTACACGTCCAGGTTAGACGTGTAACCCCACTGGGATTGTTCGTTTGGTAGCGAGGCCTCGTTAGAGAGGAGATTTATGTGGTTGCGGGGAGGAGGTCTTTGCCGAATTTTCGTAGAATAAGGAATCTTGTATCTAGAATTATTCTACGAAGAGATATAGAGGTTGATAGATGTTTTGTGGCCTTTTTAGGTTGAAATCTGCGAGTAGCGTGATACTTGAAGGGTGGAAAGAGGCGAGCAAGGTTAGAAATGCGTGGGCGTTTTGCTAATTGTCGATAATCGTCGCGAGGTATGTGAACCTCTTCTATCTTTTCTAGCATGATTGTTGTGAACTATGTAGTGCGGTGACGTCGTGTTCTAAGTGAATTTGGTTGGTTTCTTGATTTTAGAAGATAAAGGACTTGACTTATATTTGACTTGGTATGATATATGAAGAACTCGATTGTGTAGAAAGTTGTGAAACCTCATTCGCGAGTAATGTGTATTTGGTCTTTAAAAGGAACTTGATTTCTAAAAGAAAAGAGACTTGAGGAATCGAAGAGTTTTGGTTTAAAAGAGAGACGTGGTTTTGTCTTAAATTGGTTTAAAACATAAAGTGTTATAACAACTTTATGGGAAGTTAGTTATAACGACTTTATGAAAGCAAAAGAATGGTTTTATCATTGGTTTTAAAATGGTAACTTGATTTAAGTATATGTTACTTGTTTTGAAAGAGTAAGTATTTGAGTTTTAAAGAGTATACTTGATGTTGTTTTAAAAGAAAGGCACTTGGTTTAAAAGTATAGAGTACTTGATTTTAAAAGTCTTGTAAAGGTTTTCTGAAAGTAAAGTAATTTGGTTTGAAAAGGAAATGTGTTTTTGATACTACAGTATTAGTATCTTTTACGTAAAAGAGGTCTTTTGAAAGAATGAAAGTAGGTATTATTTTTGGGTTTGAAACCGTATTGTTGACATAAAATGAAAGTACCTTGAGTTGTGTGTAACTTTCCTATGTTTGCGTGTGATAGCCTTGTCGTGCTAGTATTGTATTTCTATACCAGCGTCTCTCGATGGGAGGCGATTTGTTATGATCTTACTTGGACGTCTGGCGGTGTGGAGGATTCCGCAGTGCGCTCTTGTTGATAGCGTTATTCCATGGACTAGCTCTCCGTGAGGTTTCTTGATTCGGCCTTGGTATCTGGTGGTTGGCTTTCGTACTTGCCCCTTCTCGTGGCTGATTCGTCCTTGGTACCTGGTAGTTAGACTTCGCACTTGCCCCGTTCAGTTTTGTGGCGAAGTCTCGTGATCTGACCTTGGTATCCGTAGTTAGCCCTCGTGCTTGCCCGATCGACTCGTGACACGACTTTGGTATCGGTAGTTGGCTTTCGTGCTTGCCTCGTGTCGAACCGTGGCGAAGTCTCGTGATCTGACCTTGGTATCGGTAGTTAGCCCTCGTACTTGCCGGTCATTACGTGACACGGCTTTGGTATCCGGTAGTTGGCTTCGTACTTTCCCCGTGTCGAGCGTGGTTTGGTTGTATAGTATTGTTGGTGCGGCTTTGGTATCGGTAGTTGGCTTCGTACTTGCCGGTCGATTGATGATGCGGCTTTGGTATCAGTAGTTAGCCTTCGTACTTGCCGTCACGGTTTTATAACAGTGGGACTGGTGTTCATGTGTACTTCTTGGTGTTGTTATATCATGTAGGCGGTGAGAAGGTATTCCACGCATGATTGATGTTGTGGGCGTGAGACCCATTGTTATATTTGAGTGATGACTTTGAGGGCGTGAGTCCCTGACTTGACATGACTGCTTACATATTATGTATTGTAGTTTGGTTATCATATATGTCTCCTATTTTATATAGACTATTATGATTTCATTTCTGATATTTTGATTTCACATACTTGGTACTGTGTCTTGACCTCCTTGAAGTGCGTTCATGCAGTAGGTAAGTACACCGGTTGTTGATCCTCGCCATAGGATCACAATTCGGCGTTGGGAAGCTCGTTTCTCGGAGCTTATCTTTGGTATAGTCCCCTGTCGTTGTAGGTGCTTACATTCAGGGGTATGGCGGGGCCCTGTCCCGTCATAGTTGTTATAAAATTCATAGAGGTCTATAGTACTGTTGTGGGCAGGGTTTGTAAAAGTTTAAGCGTTCGTATATATATATGCGTAAAGGTAACCGCTTTGGTTGCTTTGTTTCTTATTTTATCTTATTTCATGTTTAAGTTTTTATTTCATGATTTTCTCGATGTTGTATCACTAGGGTGCGGGTAAGGCACCGATCGCGAGATCGGTCGTGACATTATCGGTGTGTGCACCGCAATAATCGAGGCTATATGATATTTAGGATTGGTTTCCATTCTTCTCACTCTGAGATCGTGCCTTAGAGGCGTGTTATAAGTTGGACCCTCTAACGTATTTCCTTTCTTTACTTGATTATGCCTCGCATAAGGCAACCGGGCGAAGGGCAAGGCGAGAGCTTCTAGTAGGACACGAGAGGCCCGAGAGGCCCGGGCGATCATACCTGGCGATACCTCGACGCAGCGAGTTCCACGACGCCACGGCCCAGCGGTTTAGAGCCTCGATGGTGATAAGACCACGAGACTGCGCCTCCAGTCCCACGGCTGGAGCGAGAGAGATGGGTTCTGAGAGAGATGGCCCGATTGCTTGCGAGTTGTGGTCGATACGTGAGATAAGCTGAATCACGGATTCTCTAGCGATGCAGTGGTTCACCCGAGGTCGGATAGTTTGAGGCTACGGGATTTCTGAGTTGCAGCCGCGAGTTCTGGTCGAGGCACGAGGATGATCCGGCGAGTTCATCCGATTCTGCCGGATCATGAAGTGATCAAGGCGGAGACCGTGTCCGTGATCTTGGTTCGCGTCGGCTGCGTGATACCGCGATCGGGTTTGATTCGTGGGAGCTATCGGAGAGCATGCGCCTCAGCGGTATGGGGCAGTTCTCGAGGCTTTTCGGCCACTTCTTGCCTCCGCGAATGAGAGGGCACGGGCAGAATTTTTGATCTTTGAGGCAGAGGCGCGCAGATTGGTACAATGTTGAGTTCGATTCGTTGGCTCGGTATGTCCCTGCGTTGGTAGCAGATATGGAGGACAGGGTGCACCGCTACGTCACCGGGCTAGATGACTATTTGTGAGTCTTTCTCGGGTGTGGCTCTTGTAGGCATGGACATTGCCGCGTTGAGCTCATGCGCTTGGGTGTGAGGCATAGAGGCGGGTCGGCGATATCAGCGGCAGAAGGCCAAGACGGCGAATCTTTTGGTAGCTCTCGGGGTGGGCGACCTCGGCAGATCTGGATTTGCACGGCCAGCTCAGAGCACTCCTACCGTCTTCGGGGCGGCGAGGGTATTCGGGGCGGTCGGGCCCCAGACTTGGACTTCGGGGTAGCGAGGTGCTAACGACGGGACCACCCCCCCTCAGTGTGGCCGATGCGGTAGATCCCATTACGGGAATTGTGGTCCTACTTCACGAGTTTGTTATGCTTGCGGTCAGCAGGGTCACTATGCGAGAGACTTGTTATACCCCGTATTTTCAGAGTATGTGCGTGGGGCGTGCGTAGAAAAATTTGAACTTTAAAGTTGGCTTGGCGAATTTTTTTGTGCACAACACGGTTAGAGTCGTTTTTTTGGCGAAACGTTTTACACAACTCGCGTAAGGTAAATTACGGCTATGTCATTTCTAATTTTTGCGGATTTTTCAGAGACGAGGCGTGTTGGACCAAGAGGCGCCACGGCACCTCGTTAAGCGATTTGGTGGGCGTCCTCGGGCGATTTTCTTGACATTTTTGTCAAGTAGTAGGTAGGATATTTTGTGTGCAAGTTGGCTAGGTACACTTGCCCTAATCTTGGCCTTACACTTTCCTAGCACTTGGCTAAATCTTGGCCATTGGTTGGCCTTTACTTGACCTATAAATACCTCTCCTTTGATGAACTTCTTCATCCAAAATCTCTAAGTCTTGAAAGCTTCTTCCTCCCCCAGTGTAGTGCCTTTGCCGAGAGCACCCTTCCCCTGGCAGAGTTTTTCCCCCCTAGCTGGTCGGGTAGGGTACACACCCCCTCCTTGTGGTGCTAGCCACTGCCCCTTCTAGTTGTTTTTCGTATAATACCCCCTTTTTTTGTGTGGTATAGTGATACTCTCAAAAGTATTGTTATAATGCCCAAATTACCTTTAGTATACCTTGTAGTATTCTAAGGTTATACCTATCTGAAAAACCAGTTATACTATTATACTTTCCGTCACTACCAAACCGAAAACCACAGGAAAATCTCCATGGTTAGTTGGAGTAGTATGTAGAAGTTGGTTAGAACTTCTAAGGGTAGTTTGGAGCGGGTTGGAGCGCACGGAGTTGGAGCTAAACGTTGCCCAGGATCGACTTTATTACTTGGATAATTATGGGCTTATCGAGGTAAATATCTTGTCCCTCTATTGTAATTGGAAATTACATGATTGTTAGACTATATAGTTGAAGTATACTATATATAGAACTGAACGTTGTTATCGGCAATGTCTTTGGACTTAAGCTTTGAATAATACTTACGGCAATGTCTCGTGACTTAAGCCTGAATAATAAGAAACCTTTTCGAAAGAAGAGTGCTGAACTGTAATTACATAGGACTGTATTACAGTAGACTTGTGTAGCTTTTCTGTGAGATAGAATTGTGCACGTCCGGATTAGACGTATAACCCCCCCCCTGGTTGGCTTGGTAGCCGGCCCCGATAGAGGAGGAGTTTCTGCCTTGAGGGGAGGTCTTGCGAATTTTCGTAGGATGTTCTCTGAAGAGACCTAAATGTTAATAAGCACCTTGTGGCCTTATAGGTGGAAGTACTATGCGTGGCGCGATCTACTGGGCTTAAGGAGTAGCGGCGGTTTGAGGTACTTGGGCGTTTTGCTATTAGTCGATAATCGTCGCGAGGTATGTGAACCTCTTCCTATCTCTTCTAGCATGATATGTGTGTAACTATGTAGTACGGTGAGGCATCATGTGTTAAATGTATTTGATTGGTCTAAAACATAAAGTGTTATAACGGCTTTATGGGAAGTTGGTTATAATGACTTTATGTATGTAAGAAGATACTTGTGGTTTTAAAAGGTAACTGATTTGAACTATAATCGGCTGGTTATGGGATAATAAAGAACTTGAAGTATTTCAAAAGATTTTGAATCATTTTGAAAGGAGAGTAATACTTGGTTTTGAAAACTTAAGAGTTATACTAGCTTTATGGGAAGTTAGGTATAACGGCTTAAGAATGTTTCTTGGTTTGGAAATCGGAATGTGTATCGACAAACCACTGCGGCGTTAATAAAAGGAAATGTTTTGACAGATTAATTATTATTAAAACTTAGAAACTTCCATCTGCATGAAGCTAGATGAGACAAAATGATATTTCCTAGATCATGGTTGTAATAAGATTGTTATAAACAAGAATATCCTACTCACATATAAGGCTTATGTTTCTCGGGATGGTTTAAAGAGAATTATATTCTTAAATGAATAAGACTATGAACTACGAAACCTTTCTAAAATAAGAAAGCGTGAACTTTTGAAATTAGGCAAACTTGGGCGTTTGGAAAATAATGTTGTTACTTGATTTTACAAAGGTAAGTGTTTTGATTTACTTCAAAAGATAATCACTCTATTTTCATATACTACGTATTGTGTGGTTTTGTGAAAGTAACGTATCTTTTAAGAGTTAATATATGAAGTACTTTGGGGATAAAACCCGATCTTGTTAATCATATATTAGAATGTACCTTGTGTATAACTTGATTGTCTTTGGTTTGTGATAGCCTTGTAATACTTTCTTGTTGATTTGATAAGTAAACATGTTAGGATCTACGTGAGTTAGTATCTTGTGATGTTTGTGTAAAGGGTTTTCCCTTGTTGTGCTTAGGTTGTTTAACGATAAGGTCATGTTGATATTATATCACTCATGATTAGGGGTTAAGCGCCTCCGTGCGCGGTAGACTCAGCGGGTCTAGTGACCTATGATTCGAGAATACCTTATGCAGTGCAGATGGCCTATCGCGAGCTACGAGAGTTCCGTGTTAGTTTGCGGCCCTTGTGGTCATGCGGTCTTTGTGGCCACGCGCGGACGAGTCCAGACGCCGGGAGTAGCTACCCTCGATGCGGGAATACCTGCATGCGGGCCATTGGGTGGCCCGTGCGGGCTATGGGAAGTTCGGGGCTGACGCGCGCATTAGATATCACGAGTGGCGTGGCGGTTGTTATACCGTATTTCCAGTATGCGAGGACGTGCGTGAAATTTTGAACTTCAAATAGGCTTGGCGATTTAATTTTGTGCACAACACGGTTAGAGTCGTTTTTAGTGAAAGCGTTTTCCACGCTTTCGTAGGGAATTTCCGGCTATGTCCTTTCTAATTTTTGCGGATTTTTCGAGAGACGAAGCGTGTTGGACCAACAAGAGGCGCGGCGGCACCCTCTCATTGGTGGACTTCAATCGTCCATTTGGACGAAATGGATAGCAAAGGCATCGCTTTTTGTTGCCTTGACAAAGTCAAGTAGGTAGGATATTTGTGTTTGGTAAATCCTAGCCCTACACTTGCCTAACACATGGATTGATCTTGGCCATTGGTTGGCTTTCACTTGGCCTATAAATACCCACCCCTTTGATGAACTTATTCATCCACAAATTTGCCTAAGTCTTGAAAGCTCTCCTTCTCCCTCCCCTTTGTGTTGAGTTCGGCCAAGAGGCCTCCCCCTCTCCTAGAGGCCTTGGCCGAGGGGTACACCCCCCCTCCTAGTTGTGTGGCCGTGGGTACCCACTGCTAGTTGCTTTCGTATAATACCCCCTCTTTTGGTAGAATACTCTCAAAAGTATTGTTATAATGCCCAAATTACCTTAGCCTATACCTTGTAGTATTCTAAGGTTATACTTGTACAAAAAGCCCAGAAATACTATTATACTTCCCGTCAGTCACAAAACCGAAACCCTAGGGAAATCTCCATAGTCCGTTGGAGTATTGTGTAGAAGTTGGTTAGAACTTCTAAGGGTGGTTTAGAGCTGGTTGGAGCGCTCGGAGTTGGAGCTAAACGATTGCCCAGGATCGACTTTAAGCTAGGATAATTATGGGCTTATCGAGGTAATTATCTTGTCCCTCTATTGTAATTGGAAATTACATAATTGCTTGAATATATAGTTGAAGTATACTATATAATGGAACTGAATAATACTTACGGCAATGTCTTGCGACTTAAGCCTGAATTTAAAGAAGAGTAATCTTGAGAATTACATAGGGTTATATTACGAGTAGATGTACCGTTTGGGTTAGATATATAACCCACTGGTTGGCTTGGTAGCGGCCTCGATAGAGGAGAGATTTCTGTTGTTGCGGGAGAGTCCGAATTTTATTTAGAATGTTCTACGAAGAGACCTAATGTTAATAAGCGCCGTGGGGCCTTATAGGTTGAAGTACTACGTGTGGTGCGATCTACGTGGCTTAGGAGTAGCCGACGGTTGGAAGTACTTGGGCGCTTTGCTATTAGTCGATACTCGTCGCGAGGTATGTGAACCTCTTCCTATCTCTTCTAGCATGATATGTGTGAACTATGTAGTGCGGTGACGTACATGTGCTAAATGTATTTGATTATGTAAACATAAAGTGTTATAACGGCTTTATGGGAAGTTGGTTATAACGACTTTATGTTGGTTAGAAAATACACGTGGTTTTAAAAGGTAACCGATTTGAACTATAATCGGCTTGTTATGTGTTAATAAAGAACTTGAAGTATTTCAAAAGATTTTTGAATCATTTTGAAAGAAGAAGTAATATTTGGTTTTTTGAAAACTTAAGAGTTATACTAGCTTTATGGGAAGTTAGGTATAACGGCTTAAGAATGTTTCTTGATTTAAATCGAATGTGTATCGACAAACCAACCGCAGCGTTAATAAAGGAAATGTTTTGACTAATTAAGCATTATTAAAACCGGAGAAACTTCCATCTGCATAGAAGATAAGATGAGACAAAATGATATTTCCTAGATCATGGCTGCTGTAATAAGATTGTTATAAACAAGAATATCCTACTCACATATAAGGCTTAGGTTTCTCAGATTGTTTAAAGGAGAATTATATTCTTAAATGAATAAGACTATGAACTCTAAACCTTTCTAAAATTAGGCAAACTTGAACATTGGAAAGAATGTTGCTCTTGATTTTACAAAGAGAAGTAATTGATTTACTTTAAAAGATAATCACTCTATGTTCATATACTACTGTATTGTGTGGTTTTTTTGGGAAGTAACGTATCTTTTAAAGATTTAAGGTATGAAGTACTTTGGGGATAGGTACCCGAACTTGTTAGTAGAAAGTACCTTGTGTGAATAACTTGATTGTATTGGGTTGTGATAGCCTTGTAATACTTTCTTGTTGACTTGATAAGTAAGCGTGTTAGGATGCTACGTGTGTTAGTATCTTGTGATTATTATGTGAGGGTCACCTGTTGTGCTTACGTTGTTAAACGTTAAGCCCGTTACTATTATTGTATCACATACCCTCGACTTATTATCAGGGCTCGCCACGCCTGACGCGGTCTTTACGCCTATGCGGTCCTCGTGACTATGCGGAGTGCGGTAGCTCCAGGATTTGATCATTCCGGGTGTTTAGCGACGCGGGGATTCCTATGCGGTCTGTTGAGACTATGCGGTCTTTTGAGACTATGCGGGTTGCGGAGCCTAAGCAGATACCGAGGTTGTTTGCGCCGATGCGGGGTATACCTCGGTGATGCAGGACCGTGATTCGAGGAATACCTCATGCGGGTCCGTGTGTGACCTATGCGGTCTGCGAGAGTTCGAGAATAGACGCGCGCATTGATATTGCGGGCGGTGGCGGCTTGATCATGTGGTGCGGCCTAGAAAGACCTCGGGATCTGATTTGTGGTATTTTTGGTGCGTGGGTCTTAGTAGTCGGCTATGCCTTCGTACTTGCCGTGCGGATTTATTGTGATAACTTTGAGGGCGTGAGTCCCTGACTTGACATGACTGCTTATTTGTTGTGGACTGTAGTTTGCTTATCATACATGTCTCCTGCTTTATAGACTATTATGATTTCATTTACAGTATTTTTAGTTTCACATACTCGGTACACTGTCTTGACCTCGCCCGAAGCTGCGTTCATGTCGCAGGTTGAGGTACACCAGTCGTTGATCCTAGCTCTCAGGGTCACAGTTCAGCGTATGGAAAGCTCCGTTTCTCCGGAGGCTTATCAGTGGTAAAGTCCCCTGTCGTATAGGTGTTTACATTCAGGGGTTTGGCGGGGCCCTGTCCCGCCATTGTTGTCGTATCATTCTTAGAAGTGCAGCCAATCTTGTGTGGCGGGGTTTGTAAAAAGATTAAAGCTGCTCATTTGTAATGTTGTTATTTATATATGCGAAAGCGAGTTTTCCTCGACATCTTGTTTTGTACTACAATCATTTCATGTATGTGTTTTATGTTCGTGATTACTCACGATGTTGTGTCACTAGGGTGCGGGGTAAGGCACGATCCACGGGCCGTTGGTCGTGACAAAAGTGGTATCGAGCCGTTATCCTCGGAAAGTGTCTGAACCGTATCGATGAAGTCTTGATTATCGATTGTGTTGTGCACCACACCAATAATCGTGAGGCTATAGGATATTTAGGAGTGGTTTCTATTCTTCTCACTCGAGATCGTGCCTTAGAGTCATGTTGTAAGTTGGACCCTCGACGAAATTCTTTCCACTTATCGTTATGCCTCGCGTAGGCAACCCGAGCCGGGAGGGCAAGGCGGCGGAGGCTGCGAGTAGAGTTGAGGAGGTGGCGAGGCTGTGCCCAATCATTACCTAGGGTAGTGCTTCATTCGGGAGTTCTGCGACATCACTAGCCCCAGCGAGTTTAGCACGCGGCGATTCCTCGCGGCCATGACATTTGAACCCGGTTCCACGGCCAGAACAGAGAATTTAGATTGCAAAGCGACGCATTTACTAGCTATAGATTTGGCTACGAGAGTATACCGATGTCTGCGCGAATCTTGAGGACTATCTAAAAAGAGGTCGTGCGAGTAATTCTTGATTGGGCTTGAGCATGGCACGTATGCGGGCTTATGCGCGGCAGGCGAAAACATAGAGATCGGCGGGTTAACGAAGGACAATGAAGAGGGCGAGCAGCCAGTCCTTTAGTAACTTTCGCGAGTCGCCTCACCGCCATTTGATATGCACCTCCGCCAAATGCAGTGGTCTTCCACGGGGTTCGGGACGTTCGGAGTATGCGGGGAGTTAGTCGAACTCGTGGCTTCCGGTTCACATGTGGCGAGGCGTCGTCGGGAATGTCGTCTTTTAGTTGGTACTTGTTGTACTACGACCGTCGGTCGATGTCGATAGAGTGTCCTTGTAGGAGGACTTAGCCTTCAGATCGGTGGGTAGTTCGTCATCTTCCCTAGCTATAAGCCTACAGGCGGTTTGATTAAACGACTAAGGGAGTGAAGCGGTGGGTATAGATATATCTTTAACCCTCTGAGATCAAGATGTGTGATAAGGTGAGTATACCTTAGGTGCTATGTTAGATAGCGTGTTAGTTGTGTTTAGAGATCATGGTTGTTTAACCGAGTAAGATTTTGGGGATAGATAAGGTGTGAACCTTAGAATGTTTTACGTTGAGACCTTAGAGGTGAGGCTATCTCGAGAAAGGTGTAGTGTTATGTTTGACCCTTATCGGAAGTGCATAGTGCACGTGAGTTATGTTTGGGATAGGTCCCTAGTAGTGTGGAATGAAAGGGGTAGTTGAGCTAAGAAGACCGCTAGGTTTTCAAACATGATTAGTGAGATTGTTCGGATCGGGAGCTAGTATTGTGCGCATTGGGTCGGGTTGAGGCCTCGTTGCGGAGTCAACCGCGGTAGATTTGGTGGTGGGGTCGGGTTGTGGTGGTCGCCTTGTGTTAGGGTTGTGAGGGTGTTAGGCCCAAGTTTAGTTAACCGATACGAGTTCGTGGATACGTTCGACCAGGGGTCGGGCCGAGGGGGGCAGCCCATCGGGTTCTTCGTTCGACCGTTCACTCGGCGATGTTGAATTATCGGAAAGGTTGTAAAAATTTGCAGCAGGTGCCTACCTTCACCTTATGTCGACAGTGGAGCCTAGGTAGAATGTTGTTGTTTGGAAGTTTTGCCAAGCATGTGTTAAGAACTTCAGTGAGTCTCGAATCGCGTTCGCCCCGGGCGAGTGTGGATTTCGAGGGTAGTTGTGGAGATTGTTGTCTCTGTGGAGGAGTGTTTAAGCTACCATTTCGGTGTTCGGACGTCACCTTTTGAAGCCTTGTAGGGCGGAAGTGTAAGTCGCCGTCGTTTGGTTCGATGTTGGCAAGATTCGATAGTTGGTTCAGCTTGTTCCGCAGATCGTGGATAGTCTGGCTTGTCTAGAAGAAGTTACAGCGGCTCGGAATTGTGCGGATAATCGGCGGCGACGCTTAGAGTTCGAGTTGACGGTCGGTCTTCTTGAAAGTACCACCCGGGGTGGGTGTGGCGAGTTTTGGAATACTGAGAGGAACTTAGCCCGAGTTACTTTGGGCCCTTTGAGTTCATGTGAAGAATAGGTCGTTGCCTATATGTTAGCATTTGCCGTCCGACCTAGGAGGCGACGTCCGGTCTTCGTATTGTTATGATCGAGAAAGTATCGGAGAATCCATCAGTGTTCCCGCTAATGATGACCAAGTTGAAGATGATAACCCCGAGTTTTGGAGGCGACGATGCTCGAAATGTGGTAAGAGTTCGAGTGTCACGACGACCTCGGGGATCGCATGTAGTCGGTACCATTTGTTGGGTCGGAGTGACACTAGAACCTCGCGCAAGGTGACAAAAGTGGTGTCGGGAAGAAGCGAGCATGTATGGCGAGCATAGATGTGACCATTTCTTTTGTTTGGAAAAAGTGTGGAGGAGTATATTTTAGACCCGGAGAGGTGTTTGTGGTGATGTTAGAGGTGATTCCTCGTGGACTTGGATGTAAGTATTTTCTTGCGATTGTTTACGTGGCCATTGTGGCGAGGATTGTTTCGTAAGTGTGGTAGTAAAGACTATCTTGGCGCGGTTGTTTTGAGACTTGAAGGAACATTCGACGAATGTTTCTGAGGAGGAGAATGTTATACCGTATTTCGAGTATGTGCGCGAGGCGACGTAGGAAATTTTGAACTTCAAATAGGCTTGGCGATTTAATTTTGTGCACAACACTGTTAGAGTCGTTTTGGTGAAAGCGTTTTCACGACTTTCGTAGGGAATTTCGGCCATGTCCTTTCTAATTTTTGCGGATTTTTCCGAGAGGCGAAGCGTGTTGGACAACAAGAGGCGCGCCACTTGGCACCCTCTCATTGGTGGACTTCAATCGTCCATTTGGACGAAATGGATGAACAAAGGCACGTTTTGTTGCCTTGACAAAGTCGAGGTAGGTAGGATATTTGTGTTTGGTAAATCCTAGCCCTACACTTGCCTAACACACGGATTGATCTTGGCCATTGGTTGGCTTTCACTTGGCCTATAAATACCCACCCCTTTGATGAACTTATTCATCCACAAATTTACTAAGTCTTGAAAGCTCTCCTTCTCCTCCCCTTTGTGTTGAGTTCGACAAGAGGCCTCCCCTCTCTAGAGGCCTTGGCCGAGGTACACCCCTCCTGGTTGTGTGGCGTGGGGTACCCACTGCTAGTTGCTTTAGTATAATACCCCTCTTTTGGTAGAATACTCTCAAAGTATTGTTATAATGCCCAAATTACCTTAGCCTATACCTTGTAGTATTCTAAGGTTATACTTGTACAAAAGCCCGTAAATACTATTATACTTCCGTCAGTCACAAAACCGAAACCCTAGGGAAATCTCCATAGTCAGTTGGAGTATTATGTAGAAGTTGGTTAGAACTTCTAAGGGTGGTTTAGAGCGGGTTGAGCGCTCGGAGTCGAGCTAAACGATTGCCCAGATCGACTTTAAGCTAGGATAATTATGGGCTTATCGAGGTAATTATCTTGTCCCTCTATTGTAATTGGAAATTACATAATTGCTTGAATATATAGTTGAAGTATACTATATAATGGAACTGAATAATACTTACGGCAATGTCTTGCGACTTAAGCCTGAATTTAAAGAAGAGTACTGAACTGTAATTACATAGGGTTATATTACAGTAGACTTGTGTAGTAGTACCGTGGAGTAGAATTGTACCCGTTTGGGTTAGATATATAACCCCCCCTGGTTGGCTTGGTAGCCGGCCTCGATAGAGGAGGAGATTTACGCTGTTGCGGGGGGGGGGAGGTGCTGCCGAATTTTCTGTAGAATGTTCTACGAAGAGACCTAATGTTAATAAGCGCCTTGTGGCCTTATAGGTTGAAGTACTACGTGTGGTGCGATCTACGTGGCTTAAGGAGTAGCCGACAGTTGGAAGTACTTGGAGCGTTTTGCTATTAGTCGATACTCGTCGCGAGGTATGTGAACCTCTTCCTATCTCTTCTAGCATGATATGTGTGAACTATGTAGTACGGTAGACGTACATGTGCTAAATGTATTTGATTGGTGTAAACATAAAGTGTTATAACGGCTTTATGGGAAGTTGGTTATAACAGCTTTATGTTGGTTAGAAAATACATGTGGTTTTAAAAGGTAAGCGATTTGAACTATAAGCGGCTTGTTATGTGTTAATAAAGAACTTGAAGTATTTCAAAAGATTTTGAATCATTTTGAAAGAAGAAGTAATATTTGGTTTTGAAAACTTAAGAGTTATACTAGCTTTATGGGAAGTTAGGTATAACGGCTTAAGAATGTTTCTTGATTTGAATCGAATGTGTATCGACAAACCAACTGCGGCGTTAATAAAAGGAAATGTTTTGACTAATTAAGCATTATTAAAACCGGAGAAACTTCCATCTGCATAGAAACTAAGATGAGACAAAATGATATTTCCTAGATCATGGTCTTTGTAATAAGATTGTTATAAACAAGAATATCCTACTCACATATAAGGCTTAGGTTTCTCAGTTGTTTAAAGGAGAATTATATTCTTAAATGAATAAGACTATGAACTACTGAAACCTTTCTAAAATTAGGCAAACTTGAACATTGGAAAAGAATGTTGCTACTTGATTTTACAAAGAGAAGTAATTGATTTACTTTAAAAGATAATCACTCTATGTTCATATACTACGGGTATTGTGTGGTTTTTGGGAAGTAACGTATCTTTTAAAGATTTAATGTATGAAGTACTTTGGGGATAGGTGCAGAACTTGTTAGTAGAAAGTACCTTGTGTGAATAACTTGATTGTATTGGGTTGTGATAGCCTTGTAATACTTTCTTGTTGACTTGATAAGTAAGCGTGTTAGGATGCTACGTGTGTTAGTATCTTGTGATTATTATGTGAGGGTCACTCTGTTGTGCTTACGTTGTTAAGCGTTAAGCCCGTTGTACTATTATTGTATCACATACCCCTTGACTTATTATACCAGGGCTTGCCACCGCGACGCGGTCTTTACGGCTATCACGGTCCTCGTGACTATGCAGTCGCGGTAGCTCGATTTGATCATTCCGGTGTTTAGCCCGACGCGGGGATTCCTATGCGGTCTGTTGAGACTATGCGGTCTTTTGAGACTATGCGGGTTGCGGGAGCCTAGGCAGATACCGAGGTTGGCTGCCCCGATGCGAGGTATACCTCAGCGATGCAGGACCATGATTCGAGGAATACCTCATGCGGGTCCGTGTGTGACCCATGCGGTCTGCGAGAGTTCGAGGAATAGCGCGCATTGATATTGCGGGCGGTGGCGGCGATCGTGTGGTGCGGTCTAGAAAGACCTCGGGATACGGTTGTGGTATTTTTGATGCGTAGGTCTTAGTAGCCGGCTATGCCTTCGTACTTGCCGTGCGGGTTTATTGTGATAACTTTGAGGCGTGAGTCCACGACTTGACATGATCGCTTATTTGTTGTGGGTGTAGTTTGCTTATCATACATGTCTCTGCTTTATAGACTATTATGATTTCATTTACGTATTTTTAGTTTCACATACTCTTGTTATCATTGACCTCCTTGGCTGCGTTCATGCGCAGTTGAGGTACACCGATCGTTGATCCTAGCTCTCGGTCACGGTTCGGCGTATGGAAAGCTCCGCTTCTCCGAGGCTTATCGATGGTAAAGTCCCGTCGATAGGTGTTTACATTCGGGGTTTGGCGGGGCCCCGCCATTGTTGTCGTATCATTCTTAGAGTGCATGAATCGCTGTGGCGTGGTTTGTAAAAAGTTAAAGCTGTTCATTTGTAATGTTGTTATTTATATATGCCGAAAAGCGAGTTTTCCTCAGTTCGTTTTGTATACATCATTTCATGTATGTGTTTTATGTTCCGTGATTACTCGATGTTGTGTCACTAGGGTGCGGGGTAAGGCACGATCCGGGCGATTTGGTCGTGACACGAGCTGATCATGGCCAGTGCAGAGCATCTCGTAATCTGATTCTGACCTTGTTGTACTATGGGTTTTAGTAGTCGGCTATGCCTCAGACTTACCGTGCGGTTTTATGATGACTTTGAGGCGTGAGTCACGACTTGACATGGCTATTTAGTGTGAACTGTAGTTTTGGTTATCATACATGTCTCCGCTTTATATAGACTACTATGATTTCATTCTGATATTTTGATTTCACATACTTGGTACTGTTATCGACCTCCCGGGCTGCGTTCATGCCGCAGGTTGAGGTACACCAGTCGTTGATCCTAGTTCTCGGGGTCACAGTTCAGCGTATGGGAAGCTCCGTTTCTCCGGAGGCTTATCAGTGGGATAGTCCCCTGTCGTTGTAGGTATTTACATTCAGGGGTATGGCGGGGCCCTGTCCCGCCATTGTTGTCGTATCAGTCTTAAGTGCAGTAATCTTGCTGTGGCGAGTTGTAATGGGATATGTATTCGGTTTAAAATTGATTTATATATATATCCGTAAGCAAGTTTTCTCGATTCGTTTCTTACTTCATAATATTCTCATGTCTTGTTTTATGTTCCGATTACTGATGTTGTATCACTAGGGTGCGGGGTAAGGCACGATCCACGGCCGAGTTGGTCGTGACAAGAGTATCGACTGAGCGAGCGTAGGGTAAGTCGGCCAGAGTCTTCGCCGGGTCTTCACCTACGATTACTCGCCGGGCGAGGTGCTCGAGGACCAGCGTGTCGCGGCAGAGGTCGTGGCGGGGTCTGATTCTAGCGGTCCTCGTAACGCATTTATGCCTTGTCGGCCGGTAGGACCGGGAGGCGTCACGATGTCGTCACGGTGCTTTATCGTTCGTATTGTGGCGTGTATGCCTTGATAGATCCGGGTTCTACTGTCTATATATCTCCCTTATTGCTAGTAGGATAGGGATAGAGCACGAGTCCATGACCACTTTCGAGGTAGCTACGCGCGATGGGTGATTCGGTGGTAGCTCGGCGGGTATATAGGGCTTGCCCGATGACTTTATGCGATCGTCGGACCTGGCGACTTGATAGAGTTGGACATGACCGATTTCGATGTGATTATGGGTATGGATTGGCTAGCTTCTTGCTACGCCAATGTGGTCTGCAGAGGAGATAGTGGTACGGTTCCGGTTTCTGAGGCGGTTATTGAGTGGGAGGAACACTGTGTCGTAGAGGTAGGTTTATTTCCTACCTCGAGGTAGGAAGATGGTGCGAGAAGGGTATATCTACCATCTCATTCGTGTTTGATCACGAGTGCGGTATCAGATTTTGATCGATTCGATGAGTCGAGAGTTCCCGGATGTGTTTCGGATGACCTCGGGTATCCTCACGAGAGGAGATAGAGTTTTGTATCGATGTCTTTGCGGACACTTGCTTTATTTCCATTCCGCCATACAGAATGACACCGCCGAGTTGAGAGAATTGAAGGACCGGTGAGAGATTTCTTTGGAGAAGGGCATCGGGCCTAGTGTTTCTCACCAGGGAGCGCGTATTATTCGTGAAGAAAAAGGGCGGGGCGGCTGCGTGTGTTGATCTGAGCGGTGAACAAGGTGACTATTAAGAACAGATACCTCTTCCGTGATTGATGATTTGTTCGACCCGATTGCGAGTGCGAGATGTTTCTCAAGATTGATCTGCGATCGGGCTATCATCAGTGCGAGTTAGAGGCGGATGTCCCTAGGGCATTCCGACGTGCGCACCATGAGTTCGAGTTATGTCTTTCGATTTGACCGATGCTCGTGGTATTTATGGATTTGATGAACGAGTGTTCAAGCCATTTTGGATCGTTTGTGATAGTATTCATTGATGACATCTTGGTTTATTCTCGCAGAAGCGGAGCACGCGAGCATTTGAGGCCGTCTTGAGAGTTCTCGGGACCGGTTACGCCAAGTTTTTCAAATGTGAGTTTTGGTTGGCCGGTGGCTTTTCTTGGGCACATTGTAGGGCTGATGGTATTCGGGTGGATCGCCAAGATCGGCGATCGAGGACTTGGCCTAGACCTCTACTCCAGTGCGCTGATTTTGGGCCTTGCGAGTTACTATCGGAGGTTCGTGGAGAAGTTTGCTTATTTGGCACCTTTGACTAAGTGACTTCGGAAAATGCTAAGTTTGATGGGTGATGCTTGTGGCGGGGTTTCCGATTCTTGAAGGAGAGCCGGCGACCTCCCGATTCTTACTCTTCGGAAGGTCTGAGCGGCTATGTGGTGTATTGTGATGCGTCGAGCATCGGGCTTGGATGTGTGTTGATGCGTGAAGGCAAGGTTATAGCATCGCGTCCGACATCTTAAGAAGCATGAGAGGAACTACCCATGATTTGGAGTTGGCGTGATTCACGCCTTGAAGATGCGGAGGCACTATTTGTATGGGGTTCATGTGGATATTTACGGACCACAGAGCCTCCAAAGATATATCTTCACCAGAGGAGTGAACTTCACGGCGAGGCGGTGGTTAGAGTTACTCGAGGATTATGATGTCGATATCCGTACCACCCGGGAAGGCCAATGTTGTGGCGGATGCCCTTAGTCGTAGGTCGATGGGAGTCTATCGGATGTGCAACCAGAGAGGAGGGCATGGTCGCGAGTTACATCGGTTAGCGAGCCTTGAGTCCGATTGATTGGTTACGATAGCGGGGTTCGAGTTCTAGAGGTTGCGAGTCTTCCATCATCGAGTGAAGAGAACAGTTTGAGGATCCGGTTTGGCGTGGTATCGTGATACGACTCTTCGTGAGGAAGGGTCCTTTTGATGTAGCACTGATGGGTGCTAAGGTTTGAGGCGAGTTGTGTGTTCGGATATTGCGGGACTTCGGCGAGTTAGGGAAAGCACGCAAAGCGTTACTCTATCATGCATCCGGGTCGACCAAGATATACCTTTATTATACCGTATTTCCAGTATGTATGTGAGGACATACGTCTGAAGTTTAAGCCTTAAGTTAGGCATGGGACGAAATTTGTGCACAACCCGAAAGAATCGTTTTCGACGAAGCGTTTTCTAGAACTTGCGTAGGAAATTACGGCTATGTCATTTATAATTTTGCGGATTTTTCCGAGAGATGAAATATTTTGGACCAACGAGAGGGTGACACTTGTCACCTTCAGTGGAGCGGCACCATGGACGACATTGGCACGTTTTGTGGCCATTTTCATTAGTCAAGGTTAGGTAGGATATTTTGTGTAGTAGATGGATAAGGACACATGGGTGAATCTCCGCCTCCACTTTCCCTCCACGTACCTTAATCTTGGCCTTGAAAGCCTATAAATACCCACAAGTTGAAGAAACTCTTCATCCACAAATCATTCTTCCAAGTCTCAAAACTTCCCCACTTTGAGAGCTTCTCGTCAAACACCATCTCACCCCCTCTAAAGAAAGCCCTAGAAACACCCTTCTCCCCCTTTTCCTTGTAGTCTCGGCAGCCCTCCCCTGGTAGAAAATACTCTCAGTATTATTCTTATCCCCAAAATACCTTAGCCAATCCATATAGTATTTCCAAAGTTACCTCTATCGTAGAGTCAGGAAATACTACCTTATATTCCTTTAGTCACTAAACGAAACCCTAAGAGAAACTTCATAGTTGGTTGAAGAAGAAAGTAAGTTGTGTAGAAACTTCAGGGTTTCTTGGAGCGGATTAGCGTTGATTAGGAGCTAAACCTTGCTCGGGATCGACTTATATCTTGGATAATTTTGGGCTTATCGAGGTAAATAATAATCTTATCCTTCTATTATAATTGGAGAATACATCTTTGTAGAAGTATAGAAATAAGTATAAAATACATAGAAGGATATTAAGAGAATTGAGCTGTAATCACATCGAAGTATCAAAGAAGATTGAGCGTACTTACGTAGAATTGTATTCTGATGCTTGTATAGTTTCAGGGTAGGGAGGTCTTGCCCGATTTTCCGTAGAATAGAGAACCCTCTGCTAGATTATCCTACAGAGTAGTGTAGGCGTTGATAGGCGTATTTGACTATTATAGGTTGATACTCTGCGCGACATATTCGACTTGGAAGGTGGATTTACGCGAGGTATGTGATTCTTCCTATACTCTTGAGCATGATATTTTAAAATATATATATAGTACGGTAGACGTACGTGTGTTAACTGAACATGGTTTTACTTGACGTATTTTGACTTGAGTCTAAATAATAAAATCTTGAAGTCTTTCAAAAGAATTATAAGTCATTTTTGAAAGAAGAAGAATATTTGTTTTTAAAACAAAAGCTTAAGAGTTATACTAGCTTTATGGGAAGTTAGGTATAACGACTTAAGAAAAGAAAAGCAGTTTACTTATGTGTTTATGAAAGACTTGTATTGATTTCTGGAAAGTATAATAAGATGGTTTGATGAGTAGGCGTATTATGATGCTATGTGTGTTAGTGTCTTGTAACGTTTGTATAAGAGTATTCTTGTTGTGCTTATGTTGTTTAACGATAATTTGTTATGTTAGTATTATATCACTCACCTCTTGACATGATACGGGGTTAAAAGCCCTCCGTCGGGGTAGACTCGGTGATGCAGGACCGTGATTCGAGAATACCTCATGCGGGTCCAGGACCTATGCGAACTACGAGTTCGGTTAGTGTCGCGGCCTTTGTGGTCATGCGGTCTATGTGGCCATGCGAACTACGAGTCGGGGCGATGCGAGTAGCTACCCTCGATGCGGGAATACCTCATGCGGGCCTGGGTGGCTATCGCGGACTCGAGTCCGAGGATTAGGCGCGTAATGATACTATGGGCGATTGGCCTTGGCGATCATTCGCAGCCTAGAAAAGACCTGTTACAGTTTACCTATTATTGCTCTTGTTTGTGATGTGGCACTCTGTGCGGTTATATTGGTTGTTTCGTACATATTTGTAAAATTGGTTTTAAAATGATATGATTTCATTTAAGTACTTTACAGTTTCACATACTTGGTGCTGTTATCTTGACCTCGCCGAGCTGCGTTATCTGCAGTAAGGGAAAGCAGGTGCTAGATCCGCATCCTTAGGATCTTTTGCTTTGGTGTCAGGAGCTCCATCTTCTCCGGAGGCTCGACTTTTGGGTATGATCTCCCTGTTGTTATAGATAGTTTGTACATTCAGGGTATGGCGGGGCCACTGCCCGTAGTTGTTTATCTTCTTAGAGTGCGTAGTCCTATTATGCAGTTGGGATGTAATTGCGATTTTGGTTATATATATATATCTTAGAAAAGCGACCTTTTTCGATAAAGCGTGTCTCATTTACAATTGTTTCATGTCTTGTGTTTTATATTCCGATTACTCGATGTATGACTACTTGGGTGCGGGTAAGGCACGATCCCGAACCGGGCTCGCGACAACCACGACCTCGGTCGTGTATTGGTGGGATGGCGAAGAGGGCGTTGCGAGTTGTGGCTCGGTGCGTGTTGTCGGCGGGTGAAGGTAAAGCATCGAGGCACGGTGGATTATTGCGGGCGATAGAGATCCCGGCACGGAAGTGGGAGGTGATCAACATGGACTTTATCACGATTACATCGCACTCGGAGAAGCATGATTATATCTAGGTTATCGTCGACAGTGTGAAATCAGCCCACTTTCTTCCGGTCGGGGCGACCACCGGCCGAGGATTATGCGGACTTTACATCAGAGATTGTGAGGCGCATGGGTCCCTATTTCTATCATATCGCATGCAGGAGCGATTTACGGCTAACTTCTGAGGTCTTTCCGGAAGGATTAGGGCGAGTGAGCACATCGCATTCCATCCTCGCAGACAGACGGGCGAGGCGTCTTATCCGACAACGAGGATATGCTACGAGCTTTGTGTTATCGACTTGAGGTAGTGGGAGGATCATTTGCCGCTAGTAGAGTTTGCGTATAATACGACTACCAGATTCGGATGGCGCCTTATGAGGCCTTGTGGGAGGAAGTGCGATCGCCGATGAGGCTGGTTTGATAATGGGAGAGTGCGATTAGTGGGACGGACCTGGTTCAGTGGCGATGGATATGGTGAAGCTTATCCGGGAGCGCGGCTATTGGCAAGTCGCATGTGATCGATCATCGTCGTCGGCATCCGAGTTTGAGTTGATGATTGGGTTTTCTGAAGGTGTCACCCATGAAGGGTGTGAGATTTGGCGGGAAAGGAAGATCAGCCAGTACATCGGGCCTTATCAGTTGTCCGCGGGGTAGGCAAGGTTGCCTGAGTTGAATCTGCCATCCGATCTGGAGCGGTCGTCCGGTTTCCATGTTTTATCTTTGAGAGATGTATCGGGATCCATCTAGAGTGCACCCAAGCGGCGTCCAGTGACCAGGGGTTATCGTATGAGAGATTCCAGCGATACTTGATCGTCGGGTTAGGCGTCTGCGGCGAAGGATGGCTTCGTCCAGTCTTATGGCGGAACGAGCACGAGAGGAGATGGCGTGGGAAGCGAGGAGGACATGAGGCGAAGTATCCTCACTTATTCCCACACCTCGGGTAACTTACTTTCCTACTTGTTGATTTCAATTACCATATGTACTCAAGTGTTGTATTGTGGCCATGTGTGGCATTTACCGTATTTATGTTATGAGGACTTTATCGTTATCTGTCTTAGAAGGAACATTCGACGAATGTTTCTAAGGAGAGAATGTTATACCGTACTTCCAGAGTATGTATGCGAGGGCGTGCGTCACGATTATTCAAGCCACAATTAGGTTAAGAATGAACTTTTGAACTTTCGAGGAATAGATTCGAACATTGTGAAGGAAATTCTACGTTTTAATATTTTAACCGATTACGGATTTTTAGAGATGAAATATTTTGGACGATAGGAGGCGACATGTGTCACCCAGGAGGCATGTTTGGACGAAAATGTTGGGGCTAGTGGACAAGTCAATTAGTCAAGTCTTGCAAGTTGATTCTTTGGGATAGTGGGGTTAGGTATGGGGTTTGGAGTGCAAGTGGAAGGCCACATGGCTCTTTGTTGTGGGGACATATGTCCCAATGTTGTGGTGGACATATGTCCCAACATTGTAGTGGACACTTGGTGGAAGGCTTCACTTGAACAAGCTACCAAATCTACACCTTCATTTGTTTTAATCTTGGCCTTTGTGGTTCTATAAATACCATCTTGTGCAGACTTCTTCATCCACAAAACATTTTCCAAGTCTCCAAAATCCCTCTCTTAGTAGCTTTCGTCAAGCTCTCCCACTCTCTCTGGAAGCTTTCGTCCAAAAGCTCCTCCCCTTTCTTGTTGCCTCGTCAGAAACATACCCCCGGCGGTAGAAAAGTATTCTCCAAGTATAGTTCTTATTCAAAATACCTTAGCCAAATATCTTGTAGTATTCTAAGTTACCTCTGCTAAAGCCGGAAAGACTACTTTATATCCATTAGTCACAAAACGAAACCCTAAGGAAAATCTTCATAGTTGGTTGAAGTATTAAGTAGAAGTTGTTTGGGAACTTCTAAGGGTTTCTTGGAGCTATCGGAGCGTGCAGAATAGGAGCTAAACCTTGCTCAGGATCGACATTTATCTTGGATAATTTTGGGCTTGTCGAGGTAAATATCTTGTCCTTCTATTGTAATTGGAAATTACATATTGTAGTTGTATAGAAATAAGTATAAGATTTATAGAAGGATGGTATAAAAGAAGAGAATCGAACTGTACTTATATAAAATGTATTCTGATGAACTTGAGTAGTTGTGGTGGGAAGTGCTGCCCGATTTTCCGTAGCATTAAGATCCTTACGCTTAGAATATTCTCTGAGTAGTCTAGGCGTTGATAGGCGTATTTGACTATTATAGGTTGATACTCTGGCGACATATTCGACTGGCGGTGGATTTCGCAGGAGGTATGTGATTCTTCCTATCCTCTTGAGCATGATATATTTTGATATATATATATAGTGCGGTATCGTGTGTTAACTAAAATTGGTGTTACTCGATGTCTTTTGACTTGAGTTTTAAATAATAAGAATCTTGAAGTATTTCAAAAGAATTATGAATCATTTTTGAAAGAAGAGTAATACTGGGTTATTAAACAAAAAGCTTAAGAGTTATACTAGCTTTATGGGAAGTTAGGGGTCACGACCGTTAGGGGCAGTGGTAGTGCCTTAAGGGCACCAGTAGTCATACATCGAGTAATCAGCGGAAATATAAAGCAAGACATGAAGCAGTTTATAAAATAAGACCACGATTTATGTGAGAAAACATCGCCTTCGGCGTATATATATAAACATGGTTTAGCGATTACATCAGGCAACATTTGTCTGACTACTGAGACCTCTGAAATATACAACTATGGCGGGACAGGCCGCCATACCTATTATACAAAACTATCTACAACGGGAGATCATACCCAAAGTAGAGCCTCGGAAAAGATGGAGCTCAGGCCAACGTAGAGATCTAAGAATGTGGATCTAGCACTGCCCTTACCTGCGGCATGAGCGGCCCCGAAGAGTCGATCTGAGTCCTAAGTATGTGAAAGCGTAAAGTACTTAAATGAAATCATAACACTTTTTAAAACCGGTTTACAAATATGTATGAAGCAATCAAAGGCCGCATAGTGCCAGCATCAACAAAAAGCAATAGGTAAAGCGTAATAGGTCTTTTCTAGGCTGCGAATGATTGAGCGGGCCGCTCGCCGTATTATCACTCTGCAAGCCTAATCACGGACTCCGGTCGCATAGGCCACTGCGTGGGCCGTGAGGTATAACCCGCGTCGAGGTGCTACTCCTCGGCGTCGTGGACTCGTTGTCGCATGGCGTAGGCCGCGTGAGGCATAACCCGCATACTAACACGGAACTCGTAGCTCGCATAGGCCCCTGGACCCGCATGAGGTATTCTCGAATCATGGTCCCAGACCGCCTGAGTCTACCCCGCATCGGAGGGCAGCTTAACCCCCGGTATCATCTCAAGAGGTGAGTGATAGTACACTAACATAACAGCTTATCTTTAAACAACATAAGCCTGACAAGGATACTCTCTTATACAAACATTACAAGATACTAACACACGTAGCATCATATCATGTCTACTTATCAAACCATCTTATTATTCTTTTCACAATTCAACATAAGTAGGCAAACTTGTTTCTTTTATCAATCTTAAGTGGTTATACTTAACTTCCCATAAAGCTAGTATAACTCTTAAGCTTCATTTTAAAAACCAGTTAGTTCTCTTACATTAAAAATGATTGATATTCTTATGAAATGCTTTGGATCTTTATTATTCGGGCTTAAGCGTGAGGCATTCAGTAAGTGTTATTCGAGCTTAAGCGTGAGGCATTCGTAAGTGTTATTGGGCTTAAGTCGAAGACATTGCCGTAGTTATTATTCGATTAACACGTATGCGTCTGCGTACTATATATATTGTAAAATATCATGCTTTAGGAAGAATCACATACCTACCGTGAAAACCACCGAGTTGAATATGTGCGCGAGAGTCGACCTATAATAGTCACGGACATCTATCAAAGACTACTGCGAATGTCATTCTAAGCAAGGGGTTCACAATTACGGAAAGTTGGGCGTGCTTCCCTACGGTGAGCTATATAAGTCTCTTGTGAAAGCAGTCTATGTAAATCTGGTTGATTATTCTTCTTTTAAACCGCCCTACTTTGTGTGGTAGCTGATTCAATTACGATACGTGATATTCTTCTAAGTATTTAATACCTATTCTAATACTACAACAGTAAGTATTCTCTAATTCAAAGAGGTTAGGATTTGTTACCTCATTAAGCCCAATAATATCCTAGATAAAGTCGCGCTGAGCAAGGTTTAGCTCTAAGTTGTATGCGCTCGGTAGCTCGAGAAACCTTAGAAGTTCTTCACAACTTCTACTAAGTACTAAGGGATTTGGGCTAGGGTATTTTGGGCATTATAACAATACTAGAAGACAACTTTTCTACCAAGGGAGGGGGTAGATTTTTGGCTGAGCTGGGAGCCTCGGCCAAACTACTAGGCTAGAGGGGTATTCGGCCAGGGCCTTCACGAGGAGGGGAGGTGTTGGGCGAAAGGCTACAAAGGGAGAGGAGAGGATTTTCAAGACTTGGAAAGATTTGTGGATGAAGAACTCTTCATCTCTAAGGGGGTATTTAAGGTCGAAGTGGCCAACCAATGGCCAAGATTAAGACAAGTGCAAGGCAAGTGTAGGGTGAGGATTAACTATGCACAAATATCCTACCAACTCCTTGACTTGTGCCTGAGCACAAAAAGCGTGCAATGGTCTTGAATTCGTCGATGGGCGATTTCAATCCACAAATTGGAGGTGCCAAGTGTCGCCCTCGTTGGTCCAAAATGTTTAGTCTCTGGAAAAATCATAAAAATTAGAAATGGCATGGCGGAATTTACCCTACGAAAGTTGTGGAAGCGTTTAGTCGGAAAACTATTCGTTTTGTGAGTTGTGCCCAAAAAAGCGTTTTGCCTAAACTTTAAGGCTAGACTTTTTATGCGTATTCCCTTACGTACATACTGCGGAAATACGAGGTATAACATTCTCCCTCGCCGAAACATTCGTCGAATGTTCCTTCCAAACGATTAACGATAAGATTCTTCATGCTTAAGCGATTGCAAATGCCACACACGCCACGAAACAACACTTAGGCGAAGCGATAACGAAAATTTACAAGTAGGAAAGTGAATTACGGAGGTGTGGGGAATAGGTGAGATACTTCTGCCTCATGTCCTCCTCGGCTTCCACGTCATCTCCTCACGAGCTCGTTCGCCACAAGACTTTGTGAAGCCACGTCCTTGGTCATGAGCGCTAACGACGATCGACTATCGCTATGGGAATCTCCTCATACGATAACCCCTCGGTCACTGGACATCGTCAATCGGTGTACCACTAGATGGATCCGATACATCTCGCCGGCGTAGATCGTGAAAAAGCGGATGCTGCGCCTCCGGATCGGACGGCGGATCAACTCGTAGGCAACGCCTACCTGCGGACAATCTGAAGCGGCCCGATGTACCTGAAGTGAGTTTCCCCTTCTTCCGAATCTCATCACACCGCCGTGGGTGACACGCTAGGAAAACCCAATCATGAACCTCGAACTCAAGATGCGAAGCGGCGATGATCTGCGTCGACACATGCGACTACGGAATTGTCGATAGCGCTCTCGGATAAAGCCGCCTTATCCGCTGCTTTGTACCAAATCTGGTCCCACTAGGCGCACTCGCCCACGTCGAACCAACCTATAGGCGATCTGCACTTCCTCATACAAGGCCTCGTAAGGCGCCATCGAATCTTGGAGTGGTAGCTATTATTATTATCGCGAACTCAACTAGAGGCAAATGATCCTCCCAACTACCGCGAAGTCAATAACGGGCTCGCGGCGTATCCTCGAGAGTGCGGATAGTGCGCTCTGCTGTCCGTGCATGCGTGGATGAAATGCGATTACTCGGGCTCACTGCGTCGCTAAACCCTCTGGAAGGACCTCGAAGTTAGCGTGGCGGGCTCCGCATGCGATATGATCGAAGTAGGGA
This sequence comes from Przewalskia tangutica, assembly GCA_029844215.1. Classification (NCBI taxonomy): domain Eukaryota; kingdom Viridiplantae; phylum Streptophyta; class Magnoliopsida; order Solanales; family Solanaceae; genus Przewalskia; species Przewalskia tangutica. The sequence continues at coordinate 94,170,147 of CM056720.1, forward strand.
CTCCATGCGATCGGCGATCTCTCGGATGTAAAGTATGGCATAATCCTCGGTAGAAAAAGTCGTCTGACGGGAAGAAAGTGGGCTGATTTATCGACTGTCGGCGATAACCCGTATAGAATCATGTCTCCTGCGAGTGCGAGGTAATCACGTGATGAAGTCGTGTTGATTACCTCCGGCTTCCGGTCGGGATCTCGATAAATGCGTAACAAACCACCGGGCCTGCGGTGCTCTGCCTTCACTGCGGCAACACGGGCGTTGAGCTACGAACTCTGCGGCGTCCTCTTGAGCCATCCCACGATACGGATCTAAGGTCGTGGTACATCTTGATCGACCGGATGGATAGAGTAGCTTGTATTGTGTGCTTCCCCAGAACTGCTGCGAAGTCTGAAACATCTGGAACACACAATCGCCTCAAACCTTAGCACCCGTCAGGTGCTACCTCAAGGACCCTCGCCCTCACGAAGAGGCGTATCGCGATATCGAATCAAAGTGGATCCTCGAGCTGTTGCCTCTTCGCCTCGCCGGCGATGGAAGACTCGGCAACCTCGCGAACTCTAACCCGGCTGCTATCGGAATAAATCAAGCGGACACAAGGCTCGCTAAGCGATGCAAATCACGAACCATGTCCTCATCTCTGCCGCGTCGATAGGCTCCCGTCGACCTACGACTAGGCGTACGCCTGGCGTTGGCCTTCCCGGGTGGTGCGGGATATCAACATCGTAATCCTTAAGCAACTCTAACCGCAGTCTGCAGTGTAAGTTCGGCTCCCTGCAGTGAAGATATCTTTGGAGGCTCTTGTGGTGCGTAAAAATATCCACGTGAACCCGTACAAATAGTGCCTCGGATATTGGCGTGAATCGCGGTATGACTCGAATCATGGGTGGGGTAGTTCCTCGTGTTTCTTGGTGTCGGGATGCATATGCTATAACCTGCCATGCTGCATCAACACACATCCCAACCGATGCACGCGTCATGATACGCGACATAACCATCTGGACCTGCGGAAGAGTAAGAAGCGAGCGGTCGTCGATCTCTCTTTCGACATGGAAACCACTGCTCCTGGCATCAGTCCACTGAAACTTGCCTTACGAGTCGGCTAGTCAATGGTGCGAGAGATAAAGCAAACTTCTCTGAACGCGATAATATCTGCGAGGCCCGAGCTGCGAACCTGCGCCGGAGTAGTAGGTCTAGGCAAGTCTGGCCTCGATCTTGGCGTATCGGCTTCGAATGCCGTCGGCCCGATAATATGCCCGAAAGCATGCGAAGTCAGCAAAACTCACGTTTGGAAAACTTGGCGTCAAGCTGCAGTCTGGAGAAGCGTCGGCCTGATCGCCAAATGCTCGCGTGCTCTGCTCTGGCGAGAATAAACCAAGATATCATCAATGAACACTATCACAAGCGTGTCCAAAAATGGTTTGAACACTCGGTTCATCAAATCCATGAATCTGCGGAGCATTGGTCAACCAAAGACATGACCACGAACTCATAATGCCCGTCTGGGTCGAATGCGATCTAGGGACATCCGCTCTCGACTCGCACTTTGATGATAGCGATCGCGGTCAATCTTGGAAAACATCTCGCACCACTGCCCAGTCGAACAAATCATCAATCACAGGAAGGGGTATACATTCTTAATGGTCACCTTGTTGGTGCACGTAATCAACACGTGCGCGGCGTCGTCCTTCTTCTTCACGAACAATGCGGCGCTCCCGGGGAGAAACACTAGGCTGATGAAGCCGCTTCTCCGGCAAATCCCTCGGTGGTCCTTGACTCTCTCAACTCGGCGGGTGCCGTTACGTATGGCGGAATAGAAATAAGCGAGTGTCGCGGCAACATCTATACAAAACTCGATCTCCTCTCGGGAGGACACGGAGGTCGTCAGGAAACACGTGCGGGAACTCGTGACTCTGGGCGGCGAAAATCTGGTACGCGACTTGATTATCAAACACCCGAGCGAGATGGTAGATATACCCGCCTGCACCATCTTCCTAGCCTTGAGGTAGGAAATAAACTTACCACCGGCGTCTGGTGCTCCTCGCTCGACAATGGCTCCTCGGAAGCTGGAACCGTACTACTCTCTGCGGTCTACATTGGCGTAGCAGAAGCTAGCCAATCCGTCCCGTAATCACGTCGAAGTCAATCATCTCGACTCTGTCCAAGTCGGCTGAGGTCAACGGCGTAAATGGTCACGGGACAAGCTCATATACGCCGAGCTACCGAATCACCAGCTGGCGTAGCTACCTCGAAAGGGTCTATGGACTCGGGCTCTATCACTATCCTACTAGCGACAAGGGAGATATATGGGCCAGTAGAACCGGATCTATCAAAGCATACACATCAAACCCGAGCGATAAGGTACATGGCGACATCGGTGAGGCCTCACGATCTGTCGGTGGATAAAGCATAAATGCGGTTACGAGGACCGCTAAGCCAGGACGAGCCACGACCTCTGCGCGACCTGCGACCCATGAGTACCACGCCTCGGGCGATAAGCTGTAGGAGATGATGAAGCGGCAAGAACTGAAGGTGAGCCTACAACCAGCGCGCCCGGTCGGACGATCCCGCCAAAGTGACCTGCTGGCCACAAGCGTAACAAGCTCCAAAAGTAGTACCACACTTCCGTAATGGGATCTACGCATCGGCCACCAGGGGTGGTCGATCGGCGATACCTCTGCTACTGCGGGCGTCACGAAGCCACAGGGCCACAGTGCGCCTCGAAAACTTTGGTGTCTTGAGGGCGGTGCGAGTGCTCTGGCTGGCGTGGTGCGAATCTAGGCTAGCTGCGAGGCCGCCCACGATAACCACCGAAGACCCTCCGTCACGGCCTTAACCTGCTGCTTTGTCTGTCGGCTCGTCGACCTCTGCGCTCGCCGCGTCAGGCGTGAGCTGCGTCGGGTAATGTCCATACGGTGGAGAAAACACCGCATGACTCGGCCGTATAGTCGTCTAGCCGGTGACATAGCGGTGCACCTATCCTCGTATCTGCTGCAATCTTTGGGACATATCGAGCGATGAATCAAACTCGACATTGTACTCCCAGGCGGTCGTCCTCTGCCTCGATGGTAAAAATCTATCGGCCGCGCCCTCGCCGTCTGTGGAGGCAAGAAGTGAGTGAGGAAAGCCTGCGAGAACTCATCCCAGTAGGCGGGAGCGTGCTCTCCGGGATAACTCAGTGAATCAAACCAATCATTGCGGTATCCACGCGGCCGATGCGAACAAAGGTCCGGACTCTGTCTCGAGGCCTTGATCACCTCGTGATTCTGTAGGCGGCGGATGAACTCCTGCGGATCATCCTCAGACCTCGACCGATAAAACTCTGGCGGGCTCTGACTCGAAATCTCGTAGTCTCAAACTATACGCCTCGGGTGTACCACGGGTGCGGCCCGGGGCTGGAGGCTGAGGCTGCCGCGTCGATCTCTCGCCGTGTCGGGCCTGACTTTGTGATAGTGGGCCGTCTCGCGTACCTAACTCCTCCGCCCGGTGTGGGGCGGGAGGTGTGGGTGCTGTGGTCTCTTTGAAGTGGCGGCGTCATAGAACTCGCCGTCTACGGTATAGGCCCGGGCACGAGCCCTCGTGACTCTGGGTGTCTGCTAGCGACTCGCCATTGCCTTGCCATACAGGCGGGTTGCCTTACGTGGAGGCATAAGCTATTACGGAAAGGAATACGTTAGAGGTCGACCTATAACCACGACTCTAAAGCACGATCTCGGAATGAGAAAAATGGAAACCAATCCTAAATATCCTATAGCCTCACGATTATTGGTGTGGTGCGCGACACTGATAATCGAACTACTAGATACGATGCAGACACTTTCAGAGGATTAAGCGCTCACGATACCACTTTTGTCACGACCCGTTCGGGGCGTGGTGGTGCTGCGGGCACCCAGTAGTCATACATCAGTGTCAGCGGAAATATAAAGCAAGACATGAAACGATTTATAAAATAAGACACATTTTATGTGAGAAAACATCGCCTTTCGGCGTATATATATAAACATGGTTTAGCGATTACATCCAAACAACTGTACAACATGACTACAGACCTCAGGAAATATACAACTATGGCGGGCTGTCCGCCATACCACTGTACAAAACTATCTACAGGAGATCATACCCAAAGTAGAGCCTCGGAAAGATGGAGCTCAGGCGACGTAGAGATCTAAGAATGTGGATCTAGCACTCTTTGCCCTGCCTGCGGCATGAGCATGCCCGAAGGAGTCGATGCAACAGTACTAAGTATGTGAAGCGTAAAGTACTTAAATGAAATCATAACACTTTTTAAAACCGGTTTACAAATATGTATGAAGCAATCGAGGAACGCGCATAGTGCAGCATCGCAAACAAAGAACAGCAATAGGTAAGCGTAATAGGTCTTTTCTAGGTTGCGAATGATTCGAAGCGGGCCACTCGCGTATTATCACTCTGCAAGCCTAATCACGGACTCGGTCGCATGGAAACACTCGCGTGGGCGCGTTGTCACGACCGTTCGGGGCGTGGCTGATGCCTGCTGCGGCACCAGTAGTCATACATCAGTAATCAGCGGAAATATTGTCACACCCAATCGGGCCGTGGTAGTGCCTTACCGGGCACCTAGCGATACATACATCGAGAGAAAAATCAGTGAACATAAAACATGAGTCATTATACAAGAGATATAATAAATAAGCAGGCCAACCAAAGCGGTTGCCTTAGTATATCATAAAACTGAGCAGTTTAATCCTTTTACAACCACCTTGAACTGTTACAGACCTCTAAGATATCTGATGACTATGGCCGGGACGGGGCCGCCATACCACAGATGTACAGAACTTACAACTCGAGGAACACCTGCAAAAGATAAGCCTCGGAGAAAGCGGAGCTTGAATCTGTTGGCGTGATCCTATGGCGAGGATCCACGGCCGATGTACCTCTACTGCGGCATGAGCGGCCCCAGGAAGTCGATTACAGTACCAAGTATGTGAAAGCTGCAAAGGCGTAAATGAAATCATACTAGTCTATATAAAGCGGGGCATGTATGATAGCAAACTCTGATTCGCGACATAAAGCAGTCATCCGATATAACTATGGGTCTCGCCGCCGCCAACATCAATCGTCGCATCGTGCGCGTACGAGAATCTTGCGCCGGTGTAGACATGTCCATGTATGACCTCAACAACAAGCGGCAATCGGATGGAAGCATACGTGCGCTACGCGTGTGTCGTGTATATGTCGGAAACAATAAGACAACTTTCCAAATGGGCGCATGCAACGTGCGCTACGCGTCGTGTCGATATGTCGAGAGGAAACAATAGAACGGCATTCCAAATGGGCGCATGCGTGCGCTACGCGTCGTGTCGGTATGTCGAAAAGAAATCCTGGCGATAATCAAAATGAAACATGCGTGCGCTACGCGTCGTGTCGATATATCAGCGATTAACCCACAGACCTTAACCAAAATGGAAGCATGCGATGCGCTACGCGTCGTGTCGGTATGTCGAAGTGATTAACAACAATAATACTATCAGCGAGCGTGCGGTGGAATTTCTCGTCGCTGCCGACGCGTCGAGTAAGTTCTCAACAAGTCAACCGACCCTCCGTGAGAGCGGTAACCGCGAAATACAGCGCTTTGCACAACAAAGGTTATCCTGATAAGCATAGCCAAGCTTGACAACAAGCATAGGCAAGTTTCACAACAACACAAAGTACTTTCATTTTATACCAAAGTCAGGTTTTAACCCCAAAGTACTACATCGTAAGTTCTTTTAAAGAGATCCATTTCTTTTATAAAAGTCACCGATACAGTAGTATTAGAATGACCAACCCACCTTCCTTTTCAAAACCAAGTATGACATTCTTTTCCTAAGTTCGGTTTGCCTAGTTTGATTACTCAAACTTCGTTTTCAAATGGTTTCATAGTTCCCAAACTTAATCACTTGATTCCTTTTTAGAACAATTAAGTAACATATGTCATATCGTGAGTAGTTTATTCTTGTTTATAACGATCTTATTACAATGACCGTGATCTAGAAAATGTAATATCATTTTGTCTCATCTTAGCTTATGCGGATGGAGGTTTCTCTTGGTTTTAATACAACACGTCATTATTCAATACATTTTCCTTTTATTAGCAGCTGCGGTGGTGCAGCCGATACGTTCGACTCCGAAATCGGTAAAACATTATCCTTTAAAACCAAGTACTCATTACTCACGAATGAGGTTTCACACAAACATCCACATTAAAACAAATAAGTTAAGTCTCTTTATCTTATAAGATCAAGTCTCTTAACTTCTAACGTCGATAAACCATTTTCACTTACATAAGGTCGTTATAACTAACTTCCCGTAAAGCTATTATAACACCGTATGTTTTAACAACAAATCACTTAGCACGTATGCGTCTACCGTACTACATAGTTCCACAATCATGCTAGAAAAGATAGGAAGAGGTTCGCATACCTCGCGACGATTTATCGACGATAAGCAAAATGCTCCAGTACTACAACGCACTAGCCACTTTCCTCCTCGAGTAGAATCGCTACTCTTAGTACTTTCACTATAAAGGTCCTGGCGTCTATTAACCCCAAAACATAAGTTTACATCTTTACATAGAAAATTCGGCCTCACACATGGCAGCGTAAATCTCTCTCTATCGAGGCTGGCTTGCCAACCGGGGGTTTTACGTCTAACAGGGCGTGTACAATTCTACAAACTCTTTGTCTGATCCTATGTAAATCTGATTTAGTTCGGTTCTTAATTCTTGAGCTTAAGTCAAAAGACATTGCGAATACTAAGTATAGTTCCATATATAGTATCTTCACTATATATCTAACAAACATGTAATTTCCAATTACAATAGAGGACAAGATAATTACCTCGATAAGCCCAAAATTATCCGAGTTTAATGTCGCTCTGAGCAAGGTTTAGCTCACTCCGTGCGCTCGAACCACTCCAACAACCGCCAGAAGTTCTAACCAACCTGCTCAATTACTTGACCAACTATGAAGATTTTCCTTAGGGTTTCGGTTTGAGACTAAAAGGACAAAGGTAGTATTTAGGACTCTACGTAAGAGGTATCTTTGGAATACTACAAGGTACAAGGCTAAGGTATTTTGGGCATTATAACAATACTAGGGAGTATTTCTATACCTGACAAAGGGTATTATCTGAAAACAACTAGGCTGGGGTACCCACGGCTAGCACCACAAGGGGACCGCTCGGCCAAGGCCACAAGGAGGAGGGGAGGAGGCTTAGGGCGAGAGGCTACTAGAGGGAGGAGGGATTTCAAGACTTAGACAAAGTGAGGAGTGAATGAATAAGTCTTCACGAGGAGAGGTATTTATAGCAAACCCAGGCCAACCGATGGCCAAGATCTAGCCAAGTGCAAGGCAAGTGTAAGGCGAGATCAAGCCAAGTGCACCACAGACCACTACTCGTAAAACCCTGCGAAATATCTACGAATATCAGCCCAACTTGCCCTTTGTTTCGGCCAGTCTGCTTGTCTCCGTTGTGAGGTGACCATGTCACCCTCCGTTGGTCGAGAATGTTTCGTCTCTCGGAAAAATCCGCAAAAAAACAAAGCGACATAGCGGAATTTTCCGCCCGCAGATTCTGTAAGCGTTTAGTCGAAAGCGACTCTAGCAGGTGTTGTGCCCCGAATGTAAAATCGGCCAAGGGTGCCACGTGGGGTGACACGTGTCGCCCCGGTCGCGAATATTTCGTCTTAGAAAATATCAATTTCTGAAATCTCAAAAACAAGCGGGCCCCACAAGCAGTAAATTTCTCCGTGGGCCCAGCGTGACCATTCGAAAATAAAATTCCATAATTCTCTAATATTCGGAAGTCAGAATACCAAATCGGGAATCAATTCCCGTTAACGAACCTTTTCCTTCACAAAAGCGGAAACTTTTAGTGGAAAAATCACCTCTTTCTTCTTTCCAATCTTTACTGCCGTATTCTCGTGCGTCGTCCTCGCATACATACTGCGGAAATACGGGGTATAACATTCTCCTCGCCAGAAACATTCGTCGAATGTTCCTTCCTGAAACGGATATCGAAGAAGCTCTTACAACAAATTGCAGCGCCGCGGCTTGGTCACGAAATAACCTGCGTTATCTTCCTTCCTTACTCGTCGTGCCGCTTCTCGAACACTTGAACTCTTCTAGCATCGTACCACACTTGATCATCGCTTGATTCCCAAAACCTTGAGTCACCACCTCGAGCTTGGTCATCTTACTAACCTCGAACTTCCTTAAGGCCATTCCGGCCTTCTGAACGCTACGGTCGAGCGCGTCCACGAACTCATCGATGATCATACAAACTTGGGCCTAGCATCCTCGTGACCCTACCACCTCGCGGGACCACCCAGAACGGCCCACCTTAATCAAGACTGCGGGTTGACCGTATCACGTCCTCAACCCGACCAGCGGCCGTGCCAAACTCTTGTTCCCGATCCGAACAATCTTACTAATTCACGTCATGAAAGCTACCACTTCCGTCTCACACTACCCACGGACTTATCACACAAATAAATCCCACGTATACTACTACTCGATAAAGTCAAACATAAAGCGAATCTTTAATCTCAAGGCGACCTTACCACAAGGTCTCGATCGTGACATAGTCTAAGGTTCATCTTACCGTGCCCCATCGTAACCTCGACTAAACATGTTTTCAAACTCACAATATCACAATGCTATCCGTACATAGCACACAATAATGAGATCATCATAACAAGCATACCAAAACTCTAGAGGGTTAAGGATATACACGAAACTCTTGCTCGCTCTAATCATAGGCACGCCTGCCAGTATGCGTATGTATGAAGGTGATAAACCAGCCACGAGATCACGAAGGTGAGTCGTAACATCCGCGCTTCCCTTGGTGAGACGGTTCCTCGAAAAATGGCCTGCGTCGCATGCAAAACAAACTCCCAATCTGTAGCCGACACTCTCCAAAATGGAGTCTACGCGATAGTCCTGCAGCGAGGTAGGGGTGGCTTGGTGGTTAACACCCTGCTCTGCCGAAAATCTGAACCGCGGAGCCACGACTGCTCACGAAGGCGGTGGAGGACCACTGCTGTGCGGTGGGGGTATATAACTAACTTCTTTGGCGGTCCGCCTCGAAAGCCACCAAAGGACCTGCCGTCTGGCCTCTTCTGGCGATCCGGTCGTTCCGTCGACCCTCCGTGCCTCGCGTCTGGTGCGTGAGCTGCGTGCGGGCAATGTCCGTGCGGTGAAGAGAAACACCGCGCAAGACTTCGGCCATATAATCATCAAGCGGTGGCGTGGCGATGCACCACCTATCCTCGTATCTGCAACTAAGCGCGAGGGACATGCTCGAGCAAAGAATCGAACTTCGACATTGTACTCACGACGGTCGCCCTCTGTCTCGATAACAAAAATCACAGCCGGCGTGCCCTCGCCATCTGCGGAGGCAAGAAGTGCGTGAGAAAGCCCGAAAACTCATCCCATCTGCTGGAGGTGCATGCTCTCCCGAAAGCTCCGTGAATCAAACCAATCATTGCGGTATCACGCGCGGCCGATCACGAACAAAGGTCCGAACTCGGTCTCTGAAGCCTTGATCACCGCGTGATCCGGTAGCTGCCGGATGAACTCCTGCGGATCATCCTCGAGCCTCGACCAGTAAAACTCTGGCGGGCTACAACTCGAGAAAGTCCGTAGCCTCAAACTATCTGCTCGGGGTGAACGGCGGTGCTCTTTGGGCGGGCTGCTGCGTCGGCTGTCGCCATATCGGCCTGACCACGGCGACAAGCGGGCCGTCTCGCGTAACCCGTCTCCTGCCCCGGTGTGGGGTGGAGGCTCAGTCTTGTAGTCTCATCGACCACGGTGCGGCTCTAAGCTCTTTGGTCTTTGGCGGCGTCGCGAAACCAGCCGTCTGAAGCCTGACCTCAGTCTTGTGCGGGCTGCGCCCTCGTACTCCTCTGTATCTCACTAGCGGCACCCTCGGTTGCCTTGCCGCCAGGCTCTGGTTGCACTTGCGGAGGCATAAGCGGTAAAAGCGAGATCGTCGGAGGGTACAACTTCTTTCTGACTCTAAGGCCGCGATCTCGGAATGAGAAGAATGAAACCAATCCTAAATGTCCTATAGCCTCACGATTATAGATGTGGTGCCTGACACGCGATAATCAAGACTCTACTAGACACGGTCTGTAGACACTTTCCGAGGATTAACTGCTCTGATACCACTATGTCACGCCCCGAAAATCGGGCCCGTGACTGGTGCCTTACCCCGGGCACCCTAGCGATACATACATCAGAGAAAAATCAGCGGAACATAAAACATGAGTCATTATACAAGAGATATAATAAATAAGCAGGCCAACCAAAGCGGTTGCCTTAGTATATCATAAAACACGAGCAGTTTAATCCTTTTACAACCACACTTGTGATTACTACTGAGACCTCTAAGATATCTGATGACTATGACGGGACGGGGCCGCCATACCACAGATGTACAGAACTTACAACTCGAGAACACTGCAAAAAGATAAGCCTCGGAGAAGCGGGCTTGAATCTGTTGGCGTGATCCTATGGCGAGGATCACGGCCGATGTACCTCTACTGCGGCATGAGCGCGGCCCGAGAGAGTCGGTACAACGGTACCAAGTATGTGGCGTACAAAGGCGTAAATGAAATCATACTAGTCTATATAAAGCGAGAGACATGTATGATAGCAAACTCTGATTCGCGACATAAAGCGATCATCACTCGATATAACTATGGGTCTCGCCCGCGACATCAATCGAATTCGCATCGTGGCGCGTGCCCCGGAATCTTGCATCGGTGTAGACATGTCCATGTGACCTCAGCAACAAACGGCAATCGGATGGAAGCATACGTGCGCTACGCGTCGTGTCGGTATGTCGAAGGAAACAATAAGACAACTTTCCAAATGGGCGCATGCGTGCGCTACGCATCGTGTCGGTATGTCGAGAGAAACAATAGGGCGGCATTCCAAATGGGCGCATGCGAGTGCGCTACGCATCGTGTCGATATGTCGAAAGAAATCCTGGCGATAATCAAAATGGAAACATACGTGCGCTACGCGTCGTGTCGATATATCAGCGATTAACCCGCAGACCTTAACCAAAATGGAAGCATGCGTGCGCTACGCGTCGTGTCGGTATGTCCAAAGTGATTAACAACAATAATACTATCAGCGAGGAGCGTGCGGTGGAATTTCTCGTCGTCACTGTAGCGCGTCGAGTAAGTTCTCAACAAGTCAGCGACCCTCCATGAGAGCAGCGGTAACACGAAATACAGCGCTTTGCACAACAAAGGTTATCACGATAAGCATAGCCAAGCTTCCAACAACAAGCGTAGGCAAGTTTCACAACAACACAAAGTACTTTCATTTTATACCAAAGTCAGGTTTTAACCCCGAAGTACTACATCGTAAGTTCTTTTAAAAGAGATCCATTTCTTTTATAAAGTCACGATACAGTAGTATTAGAATGACCAACCAGCTTCCTTTTCAAAACCAAGTAACAACATTCTTTTCCTAAGTTCGGTTGCCTAGTTTGATTACTCAAATCTCATTTTCAAATGGTTTCATAGTTCCCAAACTTAATCACTTGATTCCTTTTTAGAACAATTAAGTAACATATGTCATATCGTGAGTAGTTTATTCTTGTTTATAACGATCTTATTACAATGACCGTGATCTAGAAAATGTAATATCATTTTGTCTAAATCTTAGCTTACATGCGGATGGAGGTTTCTCTTGGTTTTAATACAACACGTCATTATTAATACATTTTCCTTTTATTAGCATTTGCGGTGATGCGCCGATACACGTTCGACTCCGAAATCGGTAAAACATTATCCGCACAAAAACCAAGTACTCATTACTCACGAATGAGGTTTCACACAAACGTCCACATTAAAACAAATAAGTTAAGTCTCTTATCTTATAAGATCAAGTCTCTTAACTTCTAACGTCGATAAACCATTTTCACTTACAAGGTCGTTATAACTAACTTCCCGTAAAGCTATTATAACACCGTATGTTTTAACTGACAAATCACTTAGCACGTATGCGTCTACCGTACTACATAGTTCCACAACAATCATGCTAGAAAAGATAGGAAGAGGTTCACATACCTCGCGACGATTTATCGACAATAAGCAAAATGCTCAATCTTACAACGCACTAGCCACTTTCCACTCCTCGGTAGAATCGCTACTCTTAGTACTTTCACTATAAAGGTCTGGCGTCTATTAACCCCAAAACATAAGTTTACATCTTTACATAGAAAATTGGCGACACCTCACATGACAGCGTAAATCTCTCTCTGTCGAGGCTGGCTTGACCAACGGGGGTTTTACCGTCTAACAGGGCGTGTACAATTCTACAAACTCTCTTGCGTCTGATCCTATGTAAATCTGATTTAGTTCGGTTCTTAATTCTTGGGCTTAAGTCAAAAGACATTGCGAATACTAAGTATAGTTCCGTATATAGTATCTTCAACTATATATCTAACAAGCGTGTAATTTCCAATTACAATAGAGGACAAGATAATTACCTCGATAAGCCCAAAATTATCGAGTTTAATGTCGCTCACGAGCAGGTTTAGCTCGCTCAGTGCGCTCGAACCACTCGAACAACCCTTAGAAGTTCTAACCAACCTGCTCAATTCTTGACCAAGCTATGAAGATTTTCCTTAGGGTTTCGGTTTGAGACTAAAAAGGACAAAGGTAGTATTTAGGACTCTACGTAAAGAGGTATCTTTGGAATACTACAAGGTACAAGGCTAAGGTATTTTGGGCATTATAACAATACTAGGGAGTATTTCTATACCACTGACAAAGGGTATTATCTGAAAACAACTAGGCTAGGGGTACCCGCGGCTAGCACCATGAGGGGACCGCTCGGCCAAAGGCCACAAGGAGGAGGAGGGAGGAGGAGGCTTAGGGCGAGAGCTACTAGAGGAGGAGGGATTTCAAGACTTAGACAAAGTGAGGAGTGAATGAATAAGTCTTCCTGAGGGAGGGTATTTATAGCAAACCCAGGCCAACGATGGCCAAGATCTAGCCAAGTGCAAGGCAAGTGTAAGGCGAGATCAAGCCAAGTGCACCCTAGACCTACTCGCCCAAAACCCTGCAAATATCTACACAAATATCAAGCCCGACTTGCCCTTGTTTGACGAGTGCACTTGCTGTCTCCGTTGTGAGGTGACACATGTCACCCTCCGTTGGTCGAGAATGTTTCGTCTCTCGGAAAAATCCATAAAAAAACAAAGCGACATAGCGGAATTTTCCGCCATGATTCTGTAAGCGTTTAGTCGGCGACTCTAGCAAGGTGTTGTGCCCAAATGTAAAATCGGCCAAGGGTGCCACGTGGGGTGACACGTGTCGCCCCGATTACGAGAATATTTCGTCTTAGAAAATATCAATTCTGAAATCTCAAAAACAAAGCGGGCCAAAGCGTAAATTTCTCGTGGGCCCAGCGTGACCATTCGAAAATAAAATTCCATAATTCTCTAATATTCGGAAGTCAGAATACCAAATCGGGAATCAATTCCCGTTAACGAACCTTTTTCCTTCACAAAAGCGGAAACTTTTAGTGGAAAAATCGCTCTTTCTTATTTCCAATCTTTACTGCGTATTCAAATGCGTGCGTCCTCGCATACATACTCTGGAAATACGGGGTATAACAAATATAAAGCAAGACATGAAACAGTTTATAAAATAAGACACAGTTTATGTGAGAAAACATCGCCTTCCGGCGTATATATATAAAATCATGGTTTTAGCGATTCATCCAGGCAGCATGCAACATGACTCTGAGACCTCTGAAATATACAACTATGGCGGGACGGGGCCTGCCATACCCAGTACAAAACTATCTACAACGGGGAGATCATACAAAAGTAGAGCCTCGGAAGAGATGGAGCTCGGCACGTAGAGATCCTAAGAATGCGGATCTAGCACTCTTTGCCACTGCGGCATGAAAGCGCGGCCCAGAAGGAGGTCGATCTGAGTACTAAGTATGCGGCGTAAAATACTTAAATGAAAACATATCATTTTAAAACCGGTTTACAAATATGTGTGAAACAACGAGAAGCATGCGTAGTATATCACAAACAAGAGCAACAATAGGTAAGCGTAATAGGTCTTGTCTGGCTGCGAATGATCGAAGCAGGGCCACTCGCCCCGTCATCGTCTGCAAGCCTAATCTGAACTCGAGTCGCGTAGGCCACTCACGTGGGCGCGTGAGGTATAACCCGCGTCGAGGGTAGCTACTCCTCGGCGTAAATCACGGACTCGTTGTCGCATGGCCAGCGAACGCGTGAGGCATAACCCGCATACTAACACGGAACTCGTAGCTCGCGCAGGCCCCCTGGACCGCGTAGGTATTCTCGAATCATGGTCCCAGGACCTTTGAGTCTACCCGCGTCGGAGGCGACAACCCCGGTATCGTCTCAAGAGGTGAGTGATAGTATACTAACATAACAACTTATCTTTAAACAACATAAGCACAACAAGGATACTCGCTATACAAGCGTTACAAGATACTAACACACGTAGCATCATATCATGTCTATTTATCAAACCATCTTTATTATTCTTTTCCTGATACAAGTCATTATAAACACGTATGCAAACTTGTTTCTTTTATAAATCTTAAGTGGTTATACTTACTTCCATAAAGCTAGTATAACTCTTAAGCACATTTTAAAACCAATTAGTTCTCTTACATTAATATGATTGATAGTCTTTTGAAATGTTTTGATTCTTTATTATTGAGCTTAAGCGTGAGGCATTCTGTAAGTATTGTCGAGCTTAAGCGTGAGGCATTCTTAGTAAGTATTGTCGGAGCTTAAGTCGAAGACATTCTTAGTAGTTATATTGTAAAATATCATGCTTTAGGAAGAATCACATACATACCAATGAAAACCACACTTGAGTTGAATATATGTCGCCTTGAGAAGTCGACCTATAATAGTCACAGATATCTATTAAAGACTACTCTGAAGGTCATTCTAAGCGGGGGTTCATAATTCTGATAAGTCGAGCGACACTTCCCTGCGGTGAGCTATATAAGTCTCTTGTGAAAGCAGTCCTATGTAAATCTGATTTGATTATTCTTCTTTTAAACCCTTCTAAGTGATTAATACTTCAATTCTATACGTGATATACTTCAGTATTTATACTTATCCTTATACTACAACGATTATATATTTTCTAATTCAAAAGAGGTTAGGATTAGTTACCTCGGTAAGCCCAATAATATCCTAGAAAAGTCGCGCTGAGCAAGGTTTTGCTCTAAGTTGTATGCTCAGAGATCCTAGAAGTTCTTCACAACTTCTACTCGGTACTAAGGTATTTGGGGTAGGGTATTTTGGGCATTATAACGATACAAGAAGGTAACTTTTCTACCAAGGGAGGGGGTAGATTTTTGGCTAGGCTGGGGCCTCGGCCAAACTACTAGGCTAGAGAGGGTATTCGGCGAGGGCCTTGAGGGAGGAGGTGTTTTGGGCGAGAAGACTACAAAGGAGGAGAGGATTTTCAAGACTTGGAAGATTTGTGGATGAAGAACTCTTCATCTCTAAGGGGTATTTATAGGTCAAGCCTTGGCCAACCAATGGCCAAGATGAAGACAAGTGCAAGGCAAGTGTAGGGTGAGGATTAACTAAACACAAATATCCTGCAACTCCTTGACTTGTGCACGAGGCACAAGCGTGCCTTGGCTCTCCAATTTCGTCCATGGGCGATTCAAGTCCATCGATGGGAGGGTGCCAAGTGTTGCCCTCCCGTTGGTCCAAAATGTTTAAATCTCTCGGAAAAATCCATAAAAATAAGAAATGGCATGGCGGAATTTACTCTACGAAAGTGTGGAAGCGTTTAGTGGAAAGCGATTCTTTTAGTGAGTTGTGTACAAAATAAAGCGTCGAGCTTATCTTTAAGGCAAGACTTTGTCGTATTCCCTTACGTACATACTGCGGAAATACGAGGTATAACATTCTCCTCGCCGAAACATTCGTCGAATGTTCATTCCCAAACGATTATCGAAGAAGCTTAAGCGATTGTAAATGCCACGCGCGGCCCGCAGAGCAACACATGGCGAAGCGATAGCGAAAATTTACAAGTAGGGAAGTGAATTTACGGAGGTGTGGGAATAGGTGAGGATACTTCCGCCTCATGTCCTCTCGGCTTCCCGTGTCATCTCCATCACGAGCTCGTTCGCCGCAGACTTTGCGGAAGCCCGTCCTTCGTCATGAGCGCTAACTGACGATCGACTATCGCTATGGGAATCTCCTCATCGATAACCCCTCGGTCACACTGGACATCGTCAATCGGGTGCACCACAGATGGATCCGATACATCTCGCCGGCGTAGATCGTGAAACAGGATGCCTTTGCCTCGGATCGGACGGCGGATCGGCTCGTAGGCAACCTTGCCTACCTGCGGACAATCTGAAGCGGCCCGATGTACCTTGGTGAGCTTCCTTCTTCCGAATCTCATCACACCGCCATGGGTGACACGCTAGGAAAACCCAATCATGAACCTCGAACTCAAGATGTCGGCGGCGATGATCTGCATCGACTTCTATCGACTACGGTGTCGATAGCCGCTCTCGGATAAGTTTCACCTTATCCACTTTCTGTACCAAATCTGGTCCCACATTGCCCCGCCCACATCGAACCAACCTATGGCGATCTGCACTTCCTCCATACAAGGCCTCGTAAGGCGCCATCGAATCTTTGGGTGGTAGCTATTATTATATGCGAACTCAACTGAGGCAAATGATCCTCCCAACTACCACTAAAGTCAATAACAGGGCTCGCGACATATCCTCGAAGTGCGGATAGTGCTCTGCTGTCCGTGCATGCGTGGATGAAATGCGATACTCGGGCTCACTGCGTCCTAAACCCCTGCGGAAGGACCTCGAAGTTAGCGTGGCGGGCTCCTGCATGCGATATGATCGAAGTAGGGACTCCGTGCGATCGGCGATCTCTCGGATGTAAAGTCGGCGTAATCCTCGGTAGAAAAAGTCGTCTGACGGGAAGAAAGTGGGCTGATTTAGTCGACTGTCGGCGATAACCCATATAGAATCATGTCTCCTGCGAGTGCGAGGTAATCCTGTGATGAAGTCCGTGTTGATTACCTCCACTTCCGGTCGGGATCTCGATCGTGCGTAACAAACCACGGGCCTGCGGTGCTCTGCCTTCGCTGCGACAACACGGGCGAGCTACGAACTGCGCAGCGTCCTCTTGAGCCATCCCACGATACGGATCTAAGGTCGTGGTACATCTTGATCGACCCGGATGGATAGAATGTAGCTTTGTGTGCTTCCCCAGAACCTGCTGCCAAAGTCACGAAACATCTGGAACACACTGCGCCTCGAGCCTTAGCACCCGTGGTGCTACCTCAAAGGACCCTTGCCTCGCGAAGAGGCGTATCCACGATATCGAATCAAAGGTGGATCCTCGAGCGTTGCCTCTTCACCTCGCCGGCGATGGAAGACTTCGGCAACCTCGCGAACTCAACCCAGCGCTATCGGGAATCAATCAAGCGGACACGAGGCTCGCTAAGCGATGCAAATCACGAACCATGTCCACTCCTCTCTGCACGTCGATAGGCTCCCGTGACCTCGACTAAGGCATACGCCTGACATTGGCCTTCCGGGTGGTATAGGATATCAACATCGTAATCCTTAAGCAACTCTAACCACCGTCTCTGCCGTAAGTTCGGCTCCTCTGGTGAAGATATCTTTGGAGGCTCTTGTGAGTGCGTATAAATATCCACGTGAACCCCATTACAAATAGTGCCTCGGATCTTGGCGTGAATCACGGTGCGACTCCAAATCATGGGTGGGGTAGTTCCTCGTGTTTCTTGGTGTCGGGATGCGTATGCTATAACCTGCCGTGCTGCGTCAATACACGTCCCAACCCGATGCGGCGCGCATCGATACGACATAACCATCGGACCTGCGGAAGAAGTAAGAAGCGAGGCGGTCGTCGGTCTCTCTTCGATGGCGGAAACCACGCTCCTGGCATCGATCCATGAAACTTGGCGCCACGAGTCGGCCTAGTCAATGGTGCGAGATAGAAGCAAACTTCTCCACGAACGCCGATAATAACTGCGAGGCCCGAGCTGCGAACCTGCAGCCGGGTAGTAGGTCTTGGCCAAGTCTGGCGCCTCGATCTTGGCGTATCAACTCGAATGCCATCGGCCCGACAATATGCCCAGAAAGCGCGAAGTCAGCAAAACTCACATTTGGAAAACTTGGCGTCTGGCTGCAGTCTGGAAGCTGTCGGCCGCGATCGCCGAATGCTCGCGTGCTCTGCTCTGGCGAGAATAAACCAAGATATCATCGATGAACACTATCAAGCGTGTCCAAAATGGTTTGAACACTCGGTTCATCAAATCCATGAATACCTGCGGAGCATTGGTCGACCAGATATGACCACTGAACTCATAATGCGTCTGGTCGAATGCGATCTAGGGACATCCGCCTCTCGACTACTTTGATGATAGCCGATCGCGGATCAATCTTGGAAAACATCTCGCACCTGGTGGTCGAACAAATCATCAATCACGGGAGGGTATACATTCTTAATGGTCACCTTGTTCGGTACTGTAATCAACACACGTGCGCGGCGTCGTCACTTCTTCCACGAACAATCTGGCGCCCCGGGGAGAAACTGGGCCTAATGAAGCCGCTTCTCTAGCAAATCCCTAAGTGATCCTTGACTCTCTCATTCGGCGGTGCCGTTACGTATGGCGGAATGGAAATAGGCGAGTATCGGCAATATGTCAATACAAAACTCAATCTCCTCTCGGGAGGATACGGGAGGTCATGCAGGAACACGTGCGGGAACTTCGTGACTACGAGGTATTGAAAATCTGGTACATGACCTCGATATCAAACACCGAACTAGATGGTAGATATACCATACGCACCGTCTTCCCAGCCTTGAGGTAGGAAATAAACCTACCACCAGCGATCTGGTGCTCCTCCCGCTCAACAAGCTCCTCGGAAAGCTGGAACCGTACTACTCTCTCTGCGGTCTACATTGGCATAGCAGAAGCTAGCCAATCCGTCCCATAATCACGTCGAAGTCAATCATCTCGACTCTGTCAAGTCGGCTGGAGTGCGGCATTGTAAATGTCACGGGACAAGCCACATATACCCGCCGAGCTACCGAATCACCCATGGCGTAGCTACCTCGAAAGGGTCTATGGACTCGGGCTCTATCCACTATCCTACTAGCAACAAGGGAGATATATGGGCCAGTAGAACCGGATCTATCGAGGCATAAACATCAAACCCGAAGCGATAAGGTACTGTGGCGACATCGGTGAGGCCTCACGATCTGTCGGTGGACAAAGCATAAATGCGGTTACGAGGACGCTAGGCTAGGACACGAGCCACGACCTCTGCCGCGACCTGGCGACCCGTGAGCACCACGCCTCGGGCGAGTAAGCTGTAGGAGATGATGAAGCGGCCACAGAACTGAAGGTGGGCCTACCACCACGTGCCCCGGTCGGGACGATCCCGCAAAGTGACCTGCGGCCTGGCGTAACAAGATCCATAAGTAGTACCACGCTTCCGTAATGGGATCTACCGCATCGGCCAGCGGGGTGGTCGATCGGCGATACCTCTGCTACGGGCGTGCGAAGCCACAGGGGCCAGTACGCCCTCGAAAACTCTGGTGTCTTGAGGGCGGTGCGGGAGTGCTCTGGTGGGCGTGGTGCGAATCTAGGCTCTGCTGAGGCCGCCCACCACGATAACCACGAAGACCCTCCGTCTGGCCTTAACCTGCTGCTGTCGTCGACCGTCGACCTCTGCGCTCGCCGCATCGAGGCGTGAGCTGCATGCGGGTAATGTCCATACCGGTGGAGAAACCCGCACGTGACTTCGGCCATATAGTCGTCTAGCGGTGACATGGCGGTGCACCTATCCTCATATCTGCTACCAATCTTTGGGACATATCGAGCCAAAGAATCAAACTCGACATTGTACTCACGGCGGTCGTCCTCTGCCTCGGCGGTAAAAATCTATCGGCCGCGCCTCGCCATCTGTGGAGGCAAAAAGTGAGTGAGGAAAGCCTCGAGAACTCATCCCAGTAGGCGGGGCGCGTGCTCTCCCGGGATAACTCCGTGAATCAAACCAATCGACTGCGGTATCACGCGCGACTATGTGAACCAAAGATCACGGACTCGGTCTCGGCGCATACGATCGCTCTCAAAATCCTCTGAAGGCGGCGGATGAACTCCTGCGGATCATCCTCGGCCTCGACCCGTAAAACTCCGTGGCTCTGACTCAGAAGTCTCGTAGCCTCAACTCTGCCTCGGGTGTACCACGGGTGCGGCCCAGGCTGGGCTGGGCCAGGCTGCGCGTCAATCTCTCCTCGTGTCGGGCCTGACTTTGCCAAAGGCTGGGCCGTCTCCTTGTACCTAACTCCTCCGCCCGGTGTGGGGCGGGAGGTGTGGGTGCTTGTGGTCTCTTTGAAGTGGCGGCGTCATATAACTCGCCGTCTACGGTATAGGCGGGCACGAGCCCTCGTGACTCTGGGTGTCTGCTAGCGACTCCGCCATTTGCCTTGCCGCCACGGGCGGGTTGCCTTACGTGGAGGCATAAGCGTACGAGGAAAGGAATACGTTAGAGGTCCAACTATAACCACGGCTCTAAAGCACGATCTCGAGAATGAGAAGAATGAAACCAATCCTAAATATCCTATAGCCTCACGATTATTGGTGTGGTGCACAACACCGATAATCGAACTACTAGATACGATGCGTAGACACTTTCAGAGGATTAGCGCTCGATACCACTTTTGTCACGACCCGTTCGGGGCGTGGTGATGCCTATAAGGGCACCCAGTAGTCATACATCAGTAATCGGCGGAAATATAAAGCAAGACATGAAAGCGATTTATAAAATAAGACACGGTTTATGTGAGAAAACATCGCCTTAGGCGTATATATATAAAATCATGGTTTAGCGATTACATCCGACCTTTGTACAACATGACTACTGACCTCTGAAATATACAACTATGGCGGGACGGGGCCGCCATACCTGGCTGTACAAAACTATCTACAACGGGAGATCATGCAAAAGTAGAGCCTCGGAAGAGATGGAGCTCAGGCACCAACGTAGAGATCTAAGAATGCGGATCTAGCACTGCTTGCCGCCTGCGGCATGAGCAGCCCAGAAGAGTCGATACAACAGTACTAAGTATGCGGCGTAAAATACTTAAATGAAAACATATCATTTTAAAACCGGTTTACAAATATGTGTGAAACAACCGAGAAACGCACGTAGTGCCATCCTAACAAGAGCAACAATAGGTAAGCGTAATAGGTCTTGTCTGAGTGCGAATGATCGAAAGCAGGGCCACTCGCCCCATCGTCGTGCAAGCCTAATCTGAACTCGAGTCGCGTAGGCCACTCGCGTGGGCGCGTGAGGTATAACCCGCGTCGAGGTGCTACTCCTCGGCGTCGTCTGGACTCATTGTCGCATGGCCACCTGAACCGCGTGAGGCATAACCCGCATACTAACACGGAACTCGTAGCTCCGCATAGGCCGCGTGGACCCGCGTGAGGTATTCTCGAATCATGGTCCCAGACCGCCTGAGTCTACCCCGCATCGGAGGGCAGCTTAACCCCCGGTATCATCTCAAGAGGTGAGTGATAGTATACTAACATAACAACTTATCTTTAAACAACATAAGCACAACAAGGATACTCACCTATACAAGCGTTACAAGATACTAACACACATAGCATCATATCGTGTCTATTTATCAAACCATCTTTATTATTCTTTTCCTGATACAAGTCATTATAAACACATAGGCAAACTTGTTTCTTTTATAAATCTTAAGTGGTTATACTTACTTCCCATAAAGCTAGTATAACTCTTAAGCACATTTTAAAAACCAATTAGTTCTCTTACATTAATATGATTGATAGTCTTTTGAAATGTTTTGATTCTTTATTATTCGGGCTTAAGCGTGAGGCATTCTTAGTAAGTATTATTCGAGCTTAAGCTAGTGAGGCATTCTTAGTAAGACATTGCCGTAGTTATATTGTAAAATATCATGCTTTAGGAAGAATCACATACATACCGTGAAAACCACACTTGAGTTGAATATGTCGCGAGAGAGTCGACTATAATAGTCACAGATATCTATTAAAGACTACTCTGAAGGTCATTCTAAGCAGGGGTTCATAATTCTACGATAAGTCGGGCAGCACTTCCCTACCGGTGAGCTATATAAGTCTCTTTGTAGCAGTCTATGTAAATCTGATTTGATTATTCTTCTTTTAAACCCTACAAGTGATTAATACTTCAATTCTATTACGTGATATACTTCTAAGTATTTATACTTATCCTTATACTACAACGATATATATTTTCTAATTCAAAGAGGGTTAGGATTAGTTACCTCGGTAAGCCCGATAATATCCTAGAAAAGTCGCGCTGAGCAAGGTTTTGCTCTAAGTTGTATGCTCGAGATCCCTAGAAGTTCTTCACAACTTCTACTCAGTACTAAGGTATTTGGGCTAGGGTATTTTGGGCATTATAACGATACTGAAGGTAACTTTTCTACCAAGGGAGGGTAGATTTTTGGCTAGGCTAGGGGGCCTCGGCCAAACTACTAGGCTAGAGAGGTATTCGGCCAGGCCTTCACAAGGGAGGAGGTGTTTTTGGGCGAGAAGACTACAAAGGGAGAGGAGAGGATTTTCAAGACTTGGAAGATTTGTGGATGAAGAACTCTTCATCTCTAAGGGGGTATTTATAGGTCAAGCCTTGGCCACCCAATGGCCAAGATGAAGACAAGTGCAAGGCAAGTGTAGGGTGAGGATTAACTAAACACAAATATCCTACCAACCCGACTTGTGCCTGAGGCACAAAAAGCGTGCCTTGGCTCTCCAATTTCGTCCATGGGCGATTCAAGTCCATCAATGGGAGGGTGCCAAGTGTTGCCCTCCGTTGGTCCAAAATGTTTCGTCTCTCGGAAAAATCCGCAAAAATAAGAAATGGCATGGCGGAATTTACTCTACGGCGTGGAAGCGTTTAGTCGGAAGCGATTCTTTTAGTGAGTTGTGTACAAATAAAGCGTCGAGGCTTATCTTTAAGGCAAGACTTTAGACGTATTCCCTTACGTACATACTGCGGAAATCTGGGTATAACACGCGTGAGGTATAACCCCGCGTCGAGTAGCTACTCGCCGGCATCGTCTGGACTCGTTGTCGCGTGGCGCATGACCGCGTGAGGCATAACCCGCATACTAACACGGAACTCGTAGCTCGCGTAGGCCCCTGGACCCGCGTGAGGTATTCTCGAATCATGGTCCCAGGACACGCTGAGTCTACCACGCGTCGGAGGCGACAACCCGGTATCATCTCAAGTGGTGAGTGACAGTACACTAACATAACATCTTATCTTTAAACAACATAAGCACAACAAGGATACTCTCTTATACAAACATTACAAGATACTAACACACATAGCATCATATCATGTCTACTTATCAAACCATCTTATTATTCTTTCACAATTCAACATAAGTGCATTATAAGCACATAGGCAAACTTGTTTCTTTTATCAATCTTAAGTGGTTATACTTAACTTCCCATAAAGCTAGTATAACTCTTAAGCTTACATTTTAAAATCCGATTAGTTCTCTTACATTAAAAATGATTCGATATTCTTATGAAATGCTTTCAAATCTTTATTATTGGGCTTAAGCGTGAGCATTAGTAAGTGTTATTCGGGCTTAAGTCAAAGACATTGCCGTAGTTATTATTCGATTAACACGTATGCGTCTAAATGCTATATATATTGTAAAATATCATGCTTTAGGAAGAATCACATACCTTCTCGTGAAAACCACCACTTGAGTTGAATATGTCGCATACAGAAAGTCAGCCTATAATAGTCACGGACATCTATCAAAGACTACTCAAGGTCATTCTAAGCGGGGGTTCACAATTCTATGGAAAGTTGGGCGTCTTACTGCGGTGAGCTATATAAGTCTCTTTGTGAAAGCAGTCTATGTAATCAGGTTGATTATTCTTCTTTAAACCGCCCTACTGTGGTATGATTCAATTACTATTCGTGATATTCTTCTAAGTATTTAATACTTATTCTAATACTACAACATGAAGTATTCTCTAATTCAAAAGAGGGTTAGGATTTGTTACCTCAAGAAGCCCAATAATATCCTAGATAAAGTCGCGCTGAGCCAGGTTTAGCTCACAATTGTGCGCTCGGTAGCTCGAGAAACCTTAGAAGTTCTTCACAACTACTAAGTACTAAGGGATTTGGGCTAGGGGTATTTTGGGCATTATAACAATACTAGAAGACAACTTTTCTACGAGGAGGGGGTAGATTTTTGGCTAGGCTGGGGGCCTCGGCCAAACTACTAGGCTAGAGGGGGTATTCGGCGAGGGGCCTTCACGAGGAGGGGAGGTGTTGGACGAAAAGGCTACAAAGGGAGAGGAGAGGATTTTCAAGACTTGGAAAGATTTGTGGATTAAGAACTCTTCATCTCTAAGGGGGTATTTATAGGTCAAGAAGTGGCCAACCAATGGCCAAGATTAAGACAAGTGCAAGGCAAGTGTAGGGTGAGGATTAACTATACACAAATATCCTACCAACTCCTTGACGTGTGCACAAAAAGCGTGCCAATGGTCTTCAATTCGTCGATGGGCGATTTCAAGTCCACAAATTGGAGGTGCCAAGTGTCGCCTCCGTTGGTCCAAAATGTTTCGTCTCTCGGAAAAATCCGCAAAAATTAGAAATGGCATAGGCGGAATTTACCCTACGAAGTTGTGGAAAGCGTTTAGTCCGGAAAACTATTCGTTTTGTGAGTTGTGCCCAAAAAAAACGTTTTGCCTAAACTTTAAGGCTAGACTTTTTGTACGTATTCCCTTACGTACATACTCTGGAAATACGGGGTATAACATTAGGTATAACGACTTAAGAAAGATAAAAGGAACGGTTTACTTATGTGTTTATGAAGGTCTTGTATTGATTTCTGAAAAGTGTAGCAAGATGGTTTGATAAGTAACATGTTATGATGCTACGTGTGTTAGTGTCTTGTGATGTTGTGTAAGGGGGTTATTCTTGTTGTGCTTACGTTAAGCCCATTGTACTGTTATTATATCACATACCCCCCTGAATTGTTATGATCACAGGACTTGCCACGCCGATGCGAGGATTACCTCATGCGATGCATGACTATGATTCGAGGATACCTACGTGCGATGCAGTGTGACCATGCGGGCGTGGGAGTTCGGGATGATCACTCGGGTGTGTTACCCGTCGGGGTATACCTCATGCGATGCGTGTGACTATGATTCGAGGAATACCTGCGATGCGTGTGACTATGCGGACTGCGGAGTCGAGAGGATGCCACGTTAGCTGCCCCGTCGAGAATACCTCATGCGGTGCGTGCGACCTATGCGGAGCTGCGGGAGTTCGAGTTAGGCTCGCATAATGATACTATGGGCGATTAGCCTTGCTTCGATCATTAGCGGCCTAGAAAAGACCGATTATGTTATATCTATTTTGCTTTTGGTTATGTTGTACTATGTGCGATTCATTAGTTATTCGTACATATTTGTAAAATTGGTTTTAAAATGATATGATTTAATTTAAAGTACTTTCTGATTTCACATACTTAGTACTGTCTTGACCTCCTTCGGGGTGCGTTAAATCCGCAGAGTAAGGGAAGCAGTGCTAGATCCTCATTCTTAGGATCCTTACTGCAGTGTCGGGAGCTCTATTTCTCATGAGCTCGACTTTTTACGACTCTCCCGTGTTGTAGATATTTTGTACATTCGGGGTATGGCGGGACCCTGTCGCCATAGTTGTTTACTTTTTCCTAGGTCCGTAGTCCGTTGTAAAGTTGGGATGTAACTGTCACTCTTGATGTATATATATATATGCCGAAAGGCAACTTCTTCTCAAATAAACTGTTTCTCATTTCATATTGTTTCATGTCTTGTTTTTATATTCCGTTGATTACTCTGATGTATGACTACTTGGGTGCCCGGGTAAGGCACCAGTCACGGGCCCCGGAACGGGTCGTGACAATTGAATTCGGCCTTGAAAAAGGTGGCAAAGTATGTAGAAACAAAGAAAGTGCTGTCCGATTTTCCGTAGAATTTAGTGACTTTGCACTTAAAATATTCTACGTTTGAAGCTAGAGGTTAATGGACGTATTATGGCCATTATAGGTGGAAGTACTAAGTATAGCGTGTTCTACTTGAAGGATGGAATAGCTATCAAGGTTGAAGTACTTTGGAGCATTTTGCTAATTGTCGATAATCGTCGCGAGGTATGTGAACCTCTTACTTTTGACATGATTCTATGTATGGAATATATATGTGGTACTATTTCATGATTCCTTCTACTCTTAGAAGTTAAGAGGTATGTATGTTGATTTACTATACGTAAAGGTTATGTCTAAGTTATCCTAAGTTCTTACCAAGTCTTATGGGGGATGTTGGTAAGAGTCGTTAGGAGGTATTTGGAGCAGTTGACTTGGCTAAGATTCTGACACAAATGAGAATAAGTATCGAACAAGCCAGCGGCGTTAATAAAGGAAAATGTAATGACAATTAATTAAGTTAAAATGAGTAGAATTCTCCATCTGCATAGAAGCTAAGATAAGACAAAATTTCATTACATTTTCTAGATCATGGCTACTTGATTAAGATCGTTATAAATAAGTATAAATTATTCACAACGCACCAAAGTATATGTTACTAAATTTATAAGAATTTACGTATGAGGTTTTAAGACTATGAACCTCAAATTCTTAAAAGGTTAAGAGACTTTATTTTTCAAGTTATGGGACTTGATTATTAAAGGAAGAAATGAATTGATTTAAAAGCATAGAATAATTGATTTGGAAAGTATTGATTTCTTGCCATTCTAAAGTTAAGAACGGTTTTCTTAAAAGTTAAGAGACTTGAAGTATTTTGAAAGCTATGTAATTCGATTTGAAAGTATAAGTCTCTTGGTTATAAAAGGAATGAAATTGTCTAAGACATAAAGAGTTATAACGACTTTATGTAAGTTGGTTATAACAACTTTATGGATGATTAAAAGAATGGTTTTCTTCAGTAATGTAAGCAAAGAAATGACTTGAAATAAAGAAGGGCAAATTGTTTTAAAGGTACCAATTGCTTAAGGTTTTAAAGAAAGAAGTCACGTGATTTAGAAGTTTATAATTGTATTTCTAAAAGGTATTGTGACTTGTCTTGAAAAGTATATATGACTTGATACTACGTTTATTAGTATCTTGGAAGTTTTATTTGAAAAGGAGTCATTTTAAAGGAGTAGAGGTGCGTAGTACTTTTGGTTAAATTCCCATTTTTATGTGTGAAAGCGAAAGTGCCATGAGTTTATAAAATGGAAGTCTAAAGGTTTAATGAACTTGCCTATGTTTGCTTGTGATAACTTTGAGTGCAAGTATTATATGTTTACGTTGTCGTGACTCTCGGTTGGAGAAGCGTTTGTCTTGTTGTAAGTTTACTTGGACATACCAAGCGATGATGTGGGATTCCGGGTATTCTTCCATTATGATTGATCCTTGGACATCTTATACGATGTGGGATTAGGCGTGTGACGGGAGGCGGGTTAGATTCGGTTGTTTTATTACCCGTAGCCACGTACTTATACGATGAGGATTAGGCATGCGACTATCTTATGTCGACTATTACTCCATGGGCTAGCTTCCCGTGAAGACACGTATACCGCGATGAGGATTAGGAGCATGTTATATTCTTATTCCATGGGCTAGCTCCCATGAAGACTTGCGCCTACGATGAGGATGCCGAGGGCACGTTATGGCCATGCTTATACGATGAGGATTAGGGGCATGCGTAGCGTTATATATATATATATATATATATATATATATGTGTGTGTGTATTGTATACGTGTCTGTTATTACACCAGTAATTACGGGATATGTTTTAAGAACGTAAGTAAGAACTCACAAATGTTAAGATTTGAGACTTGTAAAAATTTATCGGAAATTATGGAATTGTCGGAAAATGTATTATTGTAACGAATGGGAGGGCGACACGTGTCACCCCCCCTTATGTGATGCCTTGGTCGAAATGTGCAAGGGTAAGAAGGTCATTGGACCTTTGTTGCAAGACAAGTCTTGCAACTTGTGTAGCATGAGCATTTTGACTAAGTCAAAGGTCAATTAGTCTTGATATTTTGTAAGACTTCATCCTAGCCACCCATATGGTTGCATCTTGTCCCTCCATGACCCTTTATATTACTACTAGTAGCAAGAGAGAGCCAACACTTAGAAAGAATTTCACAAAAATTGGATGAGCATAGGCAAGCTCTCGGGTTCACTTGGAGAAAAAGAAAATCTTTGTTTGTGATCCATTTAGCTCAGCACTTTAAACCAAGGTTCTTAGGTGTATTGTAAACATCTCAATAGAAAAATCTTGGAAAAAGATAGTTTACGGGTTAGTCGCAAAACGAAAACCTAATGGTCTTTCTAGGTTTTGTTTGGAGATTTGAAGGATAATTGTTGGTGTTGTTATAAGGGTCTCAACAAGCGGATTGAAGTGTCTTGGAGAGGCTCTATACTACTAAGGAGCGACTTCGGATTGGAGTTGGATTAAGAATCGTTAAGGTATAATCTTGTCTTTTAAAGGTGTTACAAGATTACATATTTATATTGTTGTTGTTAGCTTTACTTGTTGCTAGGATGAAGTTGATAGGTTGAAGTTGTAAGTATTATGGATTGAATAGCCTTGGAAATCCGAAATGTAATGTAAGCCATGGCTAAGTGGGATTACAATTTAATCGTTGTTAGAATCGTCGCATGTTTTTGACTTGAAGATTATGGTAGTTATAACCAAATGCGACTTGATATCATATTATGCTACCAATTTGGATTGAAATGGAAATTGAATAAGAATTGGTATTGTTGAACACACTGTGGCCGAATTTGGACTTATAGTTGTATTAGTTTGTTATCGTTTGTGGGGCGGAATTTTACACATCTAGTAGGCGTGTAATCCCCTATTGATTAATTGCTTTGATTGTGCCTTAAATGTGGCGTGTTTGGTTATTGTATTCGGCCTTGAAAAAGGTGGCAAAGTTAGTAAAAACAAAGGAGGTGCTGTCCGATTTTCCGTAGAAATTGGAGACTAACACTTATAATATTTTACGTTTGAAGTGAGGCGTTAATAGACGTATTCTGAATATTATAGGTTGACATACTACGGGCGGGACTTTGTACTTGGCAAGTGGTTTGACCCGACGAGGTATGTAGAACTTTTTCCTATCTTTGAGCATGACTAGCTCCACGTATATAGTACGGTAGACATACAAGACTTTGACATTCTTTACTAGCTTTATGAAATGCCAAGACGGGTGAGTTAGGAGATTAACTCACTTCTTTGAAAATACTAAGGATGTCTTAAAGTTTTATTAAGGTTAAGGGACTTGAAAAGTTCTAAAAGTATGTGATACTTGTTTCGTTTTAAACGTATAAATCCCTTGGATAGGAAATGGTACTTGACTAAGGTATAAAGTAAATATAACGACTTTATGGGGAGTTGGTTATATTGGCTTTATGGAAAGGTAAATGACTTGATTAAATGGAAGGCAAATTCGATTTTAAGGTATCAATTGCCTAAGGTTTTATAAGAAAATGACTCGCTTGATTTAGAAACCTAACTTTATTTCTAAGGGTGTTGTGACTTACCTTGAAATGTAATTTGGACTTGATACTAGGATTAATAGTATCTTGGAAGTTTTCTACTAAAAAAAAAGAGTCATTGTTTAAAGAGTAGAAGTACGTAGTACTTGGGTTAAGTTTCCGGATATTTATAAAAGACATGTTAGTGCCTTAGGTAAACTAAAATGAGAGTGTTTATAAACAAGAATAGTAAGAAGTTAGGGGATTTCTTAACTTGCTTACATATTGTATGATAAGCCGGTAGTGCTTACGTTATGTGTGATAGCCGGATTTAGGCTAGTGATATATTATTCGTTGCGGGGTCATTCCCCGGGATTTGTGGCATTGCATATTTTCCGTGGATTTGCTACCCACGATGCGAGGAATACCTCATGCGAGTCCGTAAGGGCTTATGCGGGTGAAATAGTCCCATGCGGGCGGGTCCAACCTATGCGAGGAATACCTCATGCGAGTCCGTAAGGGCTTATGCGGGTGAAATAGTCTCATGCGAGGAATACCTCACGCGGGTCCACTGGACCTATGCGGGTGAAATAGTCCCAGGAGTAGGATTTCAATCCTATTTTTCGTTGTAAGTATACACCTATTTTTACTCTCATTGTTAGTAAGGCACAGTGTACTGTATTTTTTATTATCATACATGTCTCCGGCTTTGATTTAGACTTATGATGTAATTACAGTATTTTCCAGTTTTACATACTTGGTACATATTGTGTCTCGACCCCCACCTGAGGCTGCGTTAAATCTGCGAGCAAAGGAGTAGCAGTGGCGGATCCACATTCTTAGAATCACTTATCGGCGGCGTAAGCTCCAATTATCAGGAGGCTTGTCTCTTTTAGTCTGATCTTTTCCCAGTGTTGTAGATTTATGTACATTCGTGGTATGGCGAACCTGTCCCACAGTTGTTATTCTGAGGTTTGTATTCACATATGTGGTTGGGGTAGAAGCGATGTTATGCTGATTGTACTTTTGATTTTGTTATCTATATTGGAAGCGGCCTTATCGGCTAGCACAGGATGTTTTATAGTTACACATGTGTTTATGTTGTGTATGTCCATTGCTATTCTCGATGTATACGAGCAGGGTGCCCGGTAGGGCACGATCGCGGCCCGAGTCGGTCGTGACAAAAGTGGTATCGAGCGATTAGTCCTCGGAAAGTGTCTGAGGCGTGTACAGTAGAGTCTTGATTATCGGTGTGTTGTGCACCACATCTATAATCAGGAGACTGCAGGACATTTAGGATTAGTTTCCATTCTTCTCTCTCTGAGATCGTGCATTAGAGTTGTCTTATTAGGTTGAATCCTCTCTGACCTCTTCTTATGAAACATCTATGCCTCCACGAAAGGCTACGGGGCGAGAAGGGCAAAGCGGCGGCGAGGCGCTGGCGGTACTCGAGAGGTTACACGGGCTCGAGCACGCACTATGCACGAGGTAGTAAGCGGGTCGGCGAGTTCAGCCACGCTGCGATTTTAGAAGGCCGGCGGCGGTAGCTCGAGAGGTTCGTGCGAGCCTCGGTTCCCGGCCGGTCTTGAGTATAGAGACTACGGGAGCGGTCGGTTGTTGACGAGATAGTAGCCGGCGGCAGCAGAGCGGCGACCCAGAAGCGGTTTGCGGATTAGATTTTACAGGATGTCATCCACCGAGTTTTATGGTTCGGTGCGATGAGGATCCGCGAGAGTTCATTCGGTAGCTACAATGGACCATGCGAGTTCTTAGGGCTTCAGAGAGGCAGTGCGTTACGCTAGTCTCTTCTGGGTTCTTGCGATATTGCGTTGAAGCTGGTTTGAGTCGTGGTTGATTTCGAGAGGTGATGCTCTTCCGGTGTTTGGGAGGAGTTCTGAGAGGCCTTCATGGTTCACTTTTTGCCTCCCGAGATGAGGAGAGCCCGGGTAGACAGATTCTTGACCTTGAGGAAGAACGGGAGGACTGTCAGGGAGTATAGCTTGGAGTTTGACTCCTTGTCCAGACATGCACATACTATTGTAGCTGACATGGCGGATAGGGTTCATCGTTACGTGATGGGGCTTGGCCGTCATATGATTACCGCGTGTTTGGGTGTAGCTCTTCAGCCGGTATGGACATCGCCGGATGCGGACCTATGCGCGAGGATAGAGGATAGAGAGAGGAGGACCAGGTGTGAGCCAGCCCGAGAGGGCGGACATCGAGTCTCGAGGAAGTTTTAGAGGCGGACGGCCTCGATAGCGGACGGGTCCACATTCCGGCCAGGCAGAGTGCTCGTCACGGTTTTACGCGGGAGGTCCGATCGGCAAGGTCGTTGAGGCAGTCGGGGCTCCGGGGCCGAGGTTTGAGGCGAGAGATCGCCGATCGAGACCACCAGCATCTCGGTGTGCTCGACGCGTAGATCTCGCCTGGCGAGTGTCGTGTTCTGCGAGGTTGTTACTCTTGTGGCGGTGGGCCATTTGAAGAGAGATTGTCCGTCAGAGGAAGCATGGGTGATGCAGCGGTAAGCGGGATCGATTGTTGGGTCTTCTTCTCCTTACGTGGTTATGCGCCCGGGCGAGTACTCGTGGGCGGCGGCGCGGCGGTCGTGGTGGTGGTTCGATTCTAGCGGTCCACGAACCGCATATATTCTCAGCCACCGCCAGATCGGGAGGCTTCCACGGCGTCGTCGCGGGTAGATTATTGATTTGGTATGATGTTTATGTTTTGATAGATCGAGTTCTACCGTGTCCGATGTGTCCACTCTTAGGGCGGGTAGAATCGGGATAGAGGCGGAGTCGATAGAGACTTTTGAGGTAGCGACGCCTATGGGAGATTCGGTGTTAGGAGTGGGTGTCTGAAGGTTGTCAGGTTTATATTCTGATCGTCGGACCATGCGATCTTGATAAATTTGGAGATGGCGGATTTTGATGTCATTATGGGTATGGGTGGTTGGCTTCTTGTTATGCCAGCGTTGGTAGGGAGACGGTGGTTCGGTTCGATTTCTGGCGAACGATTATCGAGTAGAAAGCAACATCGCCGAGAAGGTAGGTTTATTTCTTACCTCGAGGCTAGGAAGATGGTGCGAAGAAGTACATCTATCATCCGTTCGTTTATTTGATCTGGCCGAGGTTCGATTCTTGATCGATGCGGATGGTTAAGTAGTTTCGGATGTGTTCCCGGATGATCTTGGGTATCCTCCCGAGAGGAGATTGAGTTTTGTATTGACACGTTGCGGACACTCGACTATTTCCATTCCGCCATACAGGATGCTTTTCTTGAGTTGAGGAGTGAAGGACCGGTGAAGATTTCTTTGGAGAAAGGCTTTATCGTGCCTAGTGTATCTCTCACGAAGCGCCGGTTTTGTTCGTGAAGAAGAAGGATGGGGCAGCTGCGTATGTGTGTTGATTACTGACGGTGAATAAGGTAACTATTCGAATAAGTACCCTCCCGAGATTGATGATTTGTTTGACCGGTTGTAAGTGCGAGGTGTTTCTCAAAGATAGACTGCGGTGCAGTTATCATCGAGTTCGAGTTCGAGGCGTACATCCCAAAGCGCATTCGGGACCGGTATGGGCACTATGAGTTTAGGGTTATGTCTTTCGGTTTGACAGCGCTCGGCGGTATTTATGGATTTGATGAACAAGGTGTTCAAGCCATTTTGGATACTTTTGTGATAGTATTCATCGATGACATCTGGTTTATTCGCGGACGAGCGGGCATGCGGAACCACAGCGGCGGTACTTGGGGTTCTCGGAACGGCATTTATTCGCCAAGTTCTCAGTGTGAGTTTTGGTTGGCCTCGGTGGCATTCACGAGGCATATTATTAGGGCTGATGGCGTTCGCGTGGATACGACAAAGATGAGGCGATCAAGTCTTGGCGAGACCTCTTACTCCGGCCAGGTGCGCGATTTCTTAGGCGGGCGAGTTATTATCGTAGGTTTGTGGAAGCGGTTGCCGATTTCGGCCCGTTGACTAGGTGACTCGTAAGCGGCCAAGTTCCGATGGGCGAGGCTTGCGAGAAGGGTTTCCGATTCTTTGAAGGAAAGGTTGACTACGGCTCGATTCTTACTCTTCCGAGGGTTAGGCGGGTATGTGATCTATTGTGATGCCTCGGGTGTCGGGCTAGGAGTGTGTTTTGATGCGGAGACGGCAAGGTTATAGCCTATGCTTCCGGCGGTCTGGAAGCATGAGAGGAATTACCCTACCCATGACTTAGAGTTGGCCGTAGTTATTCATGCCTTGAAGATATGGAGACATTATTTGTATGGGGTTCATGTGGATATTTATACAGACCACAAGAGCCTCCAGTATATCTTCGAGCGAGAGGAGTGAACACGAGGCGAGGCGGTGGTTAGAGTTCTTTGAAAGATTATGATGTTGATATTCTCTACCATCAGGGAAAGCCAACGTAGTTCTTGATGCCTTGAGTCGTAGATCTATGGGAGCCTATCGGAGTACGGCGGAGAGGCGGACATGGTCGTCGAGATCCACCGATTAGTGAGCCTTGGGGTTCGATTGATCGATCCGACGATAGCGAGTGCGGGTTCGTGAGGTTGTCGAGTCTTCCATCGTTGATGAGGTGAAGAGGCGGCGGTTAAGGACCCGATGTTGGTGCGGTATCGAGACGCGGCTTCGGGAGGAGAAGAGTCTATTCGATAGCGCTGATGGGGTCTTGATATTTGAGTCAATTGTGTGTTCCGTGTGTGAGACTTCGTCGGTCTGAGAAGCACGCGGTGCTCGTTATTCTATTCATCAAAGTCGACCAAGATGTACCATGACCTCGAATGTTTGTATTGGTGGGATGGCACGAAGGGCGTGGCGAGTTTTGTTACCTGATGTCCTAATTGCCCGGTAGTCAGTCGAGCACGAGGCCCGGTGGATTATTGTAGTCTATTGAGATTCCGACTTGAAGTGGGAGGTGATCAACATGGACTTTATTCTGAGGTTACCTCGTACTCGGAGAAATCGACCCATTTGGGTTATTGTTGTGGTGGCGAAATCAGCCCATTTCCTTCCAGTCGGGGCGGCGTTTTGGTGAGGACTATGCAGTGTACATCGAGAGATTGCGAAGCCGCGGTGTCGGTGTCGATTATATCGATAGAGCCGATTCTGGCTAACCGAGATCTTTCGAAGGTCTAGGACACAGTGAGTCTTAATCTGACATTTCACCCTCGGTGATGGCGGCGAGCGTACTATCGGACAACGAGGATATCTTTGCCACTGCGTGATTAATTTGATGGTAGGGGAGGATCATTTGCCACGTGGAGTTTGCTTATAACAACGGCTACCATTCCGATATCTGAGATGGCGCCATACGAGGCTTTATATGGCGGAAATGCAGTCGCCGTCGGTTGGTTCGGCGTGGGCGAGTGCGATTGGTTGGCCCGGACTTGGTACGGTATGGAAAAGGTGAAGCTTATCGAGAGATCATAGCGGCTCAGTCGGCGAAGTCGTATACGGATAATCGGCGTCGGCATTTGGAGTTTCGGTGAAGCGATTGGGTCTTGAAGGTGTCACCCATGAAGGGTGTGATGAGATTCGGTAAGAAGGGGAACCTGAGCCCAAGGTACATTGGGCCCTACCAGGTCGTTCGTAGAGTGGGCAAGGTTGCCTACGAGTTGGATCTGCCATCAGAGTTAGAGGCGGTATCCGGTCTTCCATGTTTCTATGTTGCGGAAGTGTATCGGAGAGATCCAGGCGAGTTTTTCCTACTAGTGAGGTCGGTGTGAGAGGGTTATCGTATGAGGAGAGTCCATAGCGATACTCGATCGCCCAGTCGGTATTGCGGACCAAAGATGTAGCTTCCGTCAAAGTCCTATGGAGGAATGATAACCGGGAGGAGATGACTTGGGAAGCGGAGGAGGACATGTTGAGGAAGTATCCTCACTTATTTCCTATACCTTTAGGTAATTCATCTTCCCTTACTTGTCAAGTTTTAATTGAAGTATTCTTTTTGCTTAAATGCTATTGTGTGGCATTTTTGGTATGTCGGGGTTGTGAAAGGAAACTATGTCGCTAATTGTAAGTTTGACTCCGAAGGAACATTCGGGACGAATGTTTCTAAGGGGGGAAGAATGTTACACCCCGTAATTACAGGATATGTTTTAAGAACGTAAGTAAGAACTCACAAATGTTAAGATTTGAGACTTGTAAAAATTTATCGGAAATTATGGAATTATCGGAAAATGTATTATTGTAACGAATGGGAGGGCGACACGTGTCACCCCCCTTATGTGATGCCTTGGTCGAAATGTGCAAGGGCAAGAAGGTCATTGGACCTTTGTTGCAAGACAAGTCTTGCAACTTGTGTAGCATGAGAATTTTGACTAAGTCAAAGGTCAATTAGTCTTGATATTTTGTAAGACTTCATCCTAGCCACCCATATGGTTGCATCTTGTCCCTCCATGACCCTTTATATTACTACTAGTAGCAAGAGAGAGCCAACACTTAGAAAGAATTTCACAAAAATTGGATGAGCATAGGCAAGCTCTCGGGTTCACCTTGGAGAAAAAAAGAAAATCTTTGTTTGTGATCCATTTAGCTCCACACTTTAAACCAAGGTTCTTAGGTGTATTGTAAACACATCTCAATAGAAAAATCTTGGAAAAAGATAGTTTACGGGTTAGTCGCAAAACGAAAACCTAATGGTCTTTCTAGGTTTTGTTTGGAGATTTGAAGGATAATTGTTGGTGTTGTTCTAAGGGTCTCAACAAGCGGATTGAAGTGTCTTGGAGAGGCTCTATACTACTAAGGAGCAACTTCGGATTGGAGTTGGATTAAGAATCGTTAAGGTATAATCTTGTCTTTTAAAGGTGTTACAAGATTACATATTTATATTGTTGTTGTTAGCTTTACTTGTTGCTAGCATGAAGTTGATAGGTCGAAGTTATAAGTATTATGGATTGAATATAGCCTTGGAAATCCGAAATGTAATGTAAGCCATGGCTAAGTGGGATTACAATTTAATCGTTGTTAGAATCGTCGCATGTTTTTGACTTGAAGATTATGGTAGTTATAACCAAATGTGACTTGATATCATATTATGCTACCAATTTGGATTGAAATGGAAATTGAATAAGAATTGGTATTGTTGAACACATTGTGGCCGAATTTGGACTTATAGTTGTATTAGTTTGTTATCGTTTGTGGGGCGGAATTTTACACGTCTAGTAGGCGTGTAATCCTCATTGATTAATTTCTTTGATTGTGCCTTAAATGTGGCGTGTTTGGTTATTGTATTCGCCTTGAAAAAGGTGGCAAAGTTAGTAAAAACAAAGGAGGTCTTTGTCAGATTTTCCGTAGAAATTGGAGACTAACACTTATAATATTCTACGTTTGAAGTGAGGCGTTAATAGCGTATTGTGAATATTATAGGTTGACATACTACGCGGGACTTTGTACTTGGCAAGTGGTTTGACCCGACGAGGTATGTAGAACTTTTCCTATCTTTGAGCATGACTAGCTTCACGTATATAGTGCGGTAGACATACAAGACTTTCACATTCTTTACTAGCTTTATGAATGCCAAGACGGGTGAGTTAGAGATTAACTCACTTCTTTGAAAATACTAAGGATGTCTTAAAGTTTTATTAAGGTTAAGGGACTTGAAGAGTTCTAAAAGTATGTGATACTTGTTTCATTTTAAACGTATAAATCCCTTGGATAGGAAATGGTACTTGACTAAGGTATAAAGTGAATATAACGACTTTATGGGGAGTTGGTTATACTGGCTTTATGGAAAGGTAAATGTCTTGATTAAATGGAAGGCAAATTCGATTTTAAGGTATCAATTGCCTAAGGTTTTATAAGAAAATGAGTCGCTTGATTTAGAAACCTAACTTTATTTCTAAGGGTGTTGTGACTTACCTTGAAATGTAATTTGGACTTGATACTAGGATTAATAGTATCTTGGAAGTTTTCTACTAAAAAAAGAGTCATTGTTTAAAGAGTAGAAGTACGTAGTACTTGGGTTAAGTTCCCGGATATTTATAAAAGACATGTTAGTGCCTTAGGTAAACTAAAATGAGAGTGTTTATAAACAAGAATAGTAAGAAGTTAGGGGATTTCTTAACTTGTTTACATATTGTATGATAAGAGTAGTGCTTACGTTATGTGTGATAAGCGGATTTGGGCTAGTGATATATTATTCGTTCTTGGTCGTTCCGGATTTGTGGCATTGAGGAATACCTGCGTGCAGTGTAAGGGCTTATGCGGGTGAAATAGTCCCGTGCGGCGGGTCCACCTATGCGAGGAATACCTCGTGCGAGTCCGTAAGGGCTTATGCGGGTGAAATAGTCTCATGCGAGAATACCTCACGCGGGTCAGCTGGACCTATGCGGGTGAAATAGTCCCGAGTAGGATTTCAATCCTATTTTTCGTTATGAAGTATACACCTATTTTTACTCATTGTTAGTAAGGCACAGCATCGTATTTTTATTATCATACGTGTCTCAGGCTTTGATTTAGACTTATGATGTAATTACAGTATTTTCGATTTACATACTTGGTACATATTGTGTCGACCCCTTCCTCGGGGCTGCGTTAAATCATGCCGCAGAAAGTGGTAGCGGTGGTGGATCCACATTCTTGTGATCACTTATCTTACGTGAAGCTCGATTATCCGGAGGCTTGTCTCTTTTAGTACGATCTTTTCCCACAGTGTTGTAGATTTATGTACATTCGGGGTATGGCGGGCCTGTCCTACGATTGTTATTCTAGACGCAGTATTCACATATGTGGTTGGGCCGTAAGAAGCGATGTTATGCGATTGTACTTTTGATTTTGTAATCTATATTGGAAGCGGCACTTATCGGCTGCCAGGATGTTTTATAGTTACACGTGTGTTTATGTTGTGTATGTTCATTCTTATTCTCGATGTATACAGGCAGGGTGCCCGGGTAGGGCACGATCGCGGCCCGGGTCGGGTCGTGACAGCGATGAGTAGGATGCCACGGCGTGTCACTGGTTATATGTTACACTCCACGGTGGTGATGGAGATTCCACGGGCGAGGTATATATATATGTATTGTATACGTGTGCGACGGTGAGGTAGGATGCCACGTGTGTCACCTGGTTATATGTTACACCTACTGCAGCAGCGGTGATGGAGATTCAGCAGGAGGTATCTATATCGTATTGTATATGTATGCGCAAGCGGTGAGGTAGGATGCCAGGCGCGTCACGAGTATGATTTATGTCATAGGCTGGCGATGAGGAAGGAATTCCATGGGCACGCTTTGATATTTGTGTGACTTGATCGCGTCCCAGTTGGGTCGGGTAGTATATCGTCCCCTCAAAGGGCGGATTATGTTATGAAAGATAAGTAAGTTATATGGTAATGAACTTGACTTTTCTAAAGTATGCGTAAGAAAGTGACTATAACTTTTATTGAAAAATGGGAAAAGATAATAAGGTACGATTAAGTTCACGATATGGTAATGACACGGTAGGATGCGGTATGTACCGCTTTTTATACTTGCCTCGTCATTCTTTTGCGATTATGATTTGTTTATGCACTTATTTTCCGTTCCATATTAAATTTTTGTTATCGACCGCCGAAGCTGCGTTAAATGTCCGAGTTTAGGTACACCGATTGTGGATCCGCGAGCTTAGGATCCTGGTTCAAGATTTTGAGATGGCTCGATGTTCCGGAGTTGTCATGGCTATGTATATTCAGGATACGACGGCTTGTCCCGTCATAGTATTTGTTCAAATCTTAGAAGTGTATTCATCATGGTAAATTCGGATAGCTGAGTTGTTTTACATTGTTAAGTGTAGCCCTTTCGAAATTTTTATGTTATGGCGATCTTATCGGCGCCTTGGTTTTAAAAAAAGTGTTATTTATCTTCCGATTTATTATGTTGTATGATTAGAAGAGGTGCCAGTAGGGCACATGTCTTGAAGCCGGGTCGTGACATAGTTAATCGCTTTCTGGGTTCGTGGACGATTCCACCGAACCAGTTGTGAGCCGAAAATGGCCTTATATTGTTTAATTTAGTAACTCTAAAGATTGGGGGCCTAATTTAGTATTGAAGTTATGTACGTATGCTAATATAAGTTTGGAAGTACGGAAATAAAATGCGACGATGTGTTATACCGTATTTCTAGAGTATGTGAGGCGTGCATTATAAAGCTTAAAGCCTTAAGTAGGCAAAGTGGCGAAATTGTGCAGTGCGAAAAGAGTCGCTTTCGTGAAACGTTTCCACGACTTTTGTAGAAAATTCGCTATGTCATTTATTATTTTTCGGATTTTTCCGAGAGGCGAACATTTTGGACCCGAGGGTGACACTTGTCACCCTCATTGGACAGTAAATGGGTTGGTTGGCTCTTGGCGATTGGTCCCTTATTTTGGGCCTTGTTTTGTGGCTTGTTTTGTGGCTTGTTTTGTGCCTTGTTTTGTGGAGTAGGGTTAGGTGCTTGGCTTGATCTTGGCACACTTGCCTTGCACATGGCTTAATCTTGGCCATTGGTTGGCCTTTGGTTTTCCTATAAATACCAGCCCAGTGATGAACTTCTTCATCCACTCTTCACTTGTTCTAAGTCTTGAAACCCTCTCCTCTCTTGCTGACTCTCGTCCAAGAGCCCTCTCCTTGTGAAGGCGCTTTGGCAAACCCTCTCCCTTGAGCCTTAGAGAACCCCCTCTCTTAGAGTGTTGTTCTCGTGTAACATACCCCTCTTTGTAGAAATACTCTCAAAAGTATTGTTACTATACCCAAATTACCTTAGCCGTATACCTTGTAGTATTCCAAAGAAACCTCTATACGTAGAGTCAGGAATACTACAGTATGTCCTTTGTCTCAAACCGAAACCACAGGAAAATCTCCATAGTTGGTTGAAGTATTAAGTAGGTCGCGTAGAACTTCTAAGGGTTGTTTGGAGCGGGTTGGAGCCGGAGTGAGCTAAGCATTCTAAGGATCGACATTTATACTTGGATGATTATGGGCTTATCGAGGTAATTATCTTGTCCTATTGTAATGGATATTACATGTTGTAGGAATATATAGTTGAAGTATACTATTTATATAACTGAACATAGCTTGTGGCAATGTCTTTGGACTTAAGTTTGAATTTAAAGAAGAACTCAATCAGATTACGTGGGACGTATGATGAACTTGTGTAGTTTGTGGTAGGAAGGGCCGCCAATTGTCCCGCAGGATCTTGTATCTAGATTTATTCTACCGAGTAGTCTAGACTTTGATAGACTTGTATAACCCGTATAGGTTGTTCATGTGATGGCGTGTGCTCTTGAGAAGGTGGACCCGAGCTAAGCGGGTTATAGCCGTGGAGCGATTGCTAATAGTCGATAATCGTCGCGAGGTATGTGAACCTCTTCCTATCTCTCCTAGCATGATATGTATAACTATGTAGTACGGTGACGCGACGTATGTTAATTGAACGTGGTTGTACGGCAATGTCTTTTGACTTAAGCCCGAATAATAATCTTGAAGTAGTTCGAAGAATTAAGAACCGTTTTAGAAGAGTAATACTTGGTTTTAAAAGCTTAAGAGTCATACTAGCTTTATGGGAAGTTAGGTATGACGGCTTAAGAAAGATAAAACGAATGATTTAATTATTTTTAGAAGTTAAGAGACTTGATCTTGTAAGATAAGAGACTTAACTTAAATGAATTATGTGAATTTTGTGTGAAACCTCATTCGTGAGTAATGAGTACTTGGTTTTTAAAAGGGTTAATGTTTTACTAATTTTGGAAATCAGAATGTGTATCGACAAACCACTGCAGCGTTAATAAAAGGAAATGTTTTGACTAATGAAGTATTATTAAAACCAGTAGAAACCTCATCCTGACAGTGGAGCTAAGATGAGACAAAATGATATTACATTTCCTAGATCACGGCTGCTTTAATAAGGTTGATTATGAACAAGAATAACCTACTCACATATAAGTGTTATACCCCGTAGTTGCAGGGTATGTATGTGAGGACGTACGTACGAGAGTACGGAAGAAATTTTGAAAAGAAAGAAAGATGTGAGTTTTCGACGGAAAAGTTTGCGGTTAATTGTGAAGAAAAAGGTTCGTTAATGGGAATTGGATTCCCAGTTTGGTATTTGGACTTCATAGATTATATTAGAATTTTGAGATTTTATTTTGAAATGGTCACGTGGGGCCACTGAGAAATTTACTGATTTGTGGGGCCCGCTTTGTTTTGTTTTAGATTTTCGTATTTTGGATATTTTCTGAGATCTAAATATTCGGCGAATCACGGGCGACCGCGTGTCACCCCACGTACAACCCTTGGCCGTAATTTACCTTTTGCGCACCGCTTTTGAATTAAGTCGTTTCGGAAACGTTTCCACTTTCGTGAGAAAATTTTTGTCGGATTTTTCCGTGATTTTAGAACATTTGGATTAACGGGAGGTGACATGTCACCCCACATCGAAGCAAATGGATTGGCAGACGATTTGGCGTCAGAGCGCTGGTCGGCTCGCCGATCGCTCCTCTTTTGTGCCTTGCTTTGTGGCTTGTTTTGTGGAGTGTTTTGTGGAGTAGGGTTAGGTGCACTTGGCTTGATCTTGGCCTTACACTTGCCTTGCACTTACAGATCTTCGCCATTGGTTGGTTTTGCTATAAATACCCCGCTGTGAAGACTTCATTCATCCACAAATGTTTCCAAGTCTTGAAATCCCTCCTCCTCTCGTGGCTCGTCCTAAGCCTCTCCCCTCCTCCTAGTGGCCTTTGGCCGCAGGTCTCCCCTCCCGCATGGTGTCTGGCAGTACCCACTAGCCTAGTTGTTTTTCGTATAATACCCTTGTTGTGGTATAGAAATACTCTAGTATTGTTATAATGCCCAAAATACCTTAGCCTTGTACCTTGTAGTATTCCAAAGATACTCTTTACGTTCCTAAATACTACCTTTTGTCCTTTTTAGTCTCAAACCAAAACCCTAAGGAAATCTTCATACTGGTCAAGATTTGAGTGAGTAGTTGGTTAGAACTTCTGGCGGTTGTTTGGAGTGGTTTGAGCGCACGAGCGGAGCTAAACCTTGCTTCAGATCGACATTATAACTTGGATAATTTTGGGCTTATCGAGGTAATTATCTTGTCCTCTATTGTAATTGGAAATTACATGTTTGTTAGAATATATAGTTGAAGTATACTATATATGGAACTATACTTAGTATTCGCAATGTCTTTTGACTTAAGCTCGGAAGAATAAAGAATCGAATCAGATTTACATAGGGTGTATTGCAAAGAGACTTGTGTAGAATTGTACACGCTTGGTTAGGCGTGTAAACCCCGGTTGGCTTGGTAGCCTCGATAGAGAGGAGTTTTACGTCATGTTGCGGGGAGGTCTGCGAATTTTCTATAGAAAGATGTAAACTTGTGTTTTGGGGTTAATAGGCGTTTGTGACCTTTATAGGTGAAAGACTAAGAGTAGCGTATTCTACTCGAGGAGTGGAAAGTGGCTAGCAGGTTGTAGTACTTGGAGCATTTTGCTTATTGTCGATAAATCGTCGCGAGGTATGTGAACCTCTTCCTATGTTTTCTAGCATGATTGTTGTGAACTATGTAGTACGGTAGACGTGCATACGTGCTAAGTGATTTGGTTGGTTTAAAACATGGGTGTTATAATAGCTTTATGAAGTTAGTTATAACGACCTTATGTAAGTGAAAATGGTTTACCGATGTTGAAGTTAAGAGACTTGATCTTATAAGATAAGAGACTTAACTTATTTGTTTTAATGTGGATGTTGTGTGAAACCTCATTCGTGAGTAATGAGTACTTGGTTTTAAAGGGATAAATGTTTCTTGATTTCGGAATCGAATGTGTATCGGCAGCACCACCGGCGTTAATAAAGGAAAATGTATTGAATAATGATGTGTTGTATTAAAACCGAGAAACCTCCATCTGCATAGAAACTAAGATGAGACAAAATGATATTACATTTTCTAGATCATGGTCTTTGTAATAAGAATGTTGTAAACAAGAATAACCTACTCACGCGAGACATATATTACTCAATTGTTCTAAAAAGGAATCAAGTGATTAAGTTTGGGAACTATGAAACCATTTGAAAATGAGAAGCTTGAGTAATTCAAACTAGGCAAACGGAACTTAGGAAAGAACGTCGTTACTTGATTTTAAAAGGAATGTGGGTTGGTCATTCTAATACTACTGTATCGGTGACTTTATGTAAGTAATGGATCTCTTTTAAAGAACTTAACGATGTAGTACTTTGGGGTTAAAAACCCGACTTTGGTATAAATGGAAGTACTGAGTTGTTGTGAAACTCGCTTATGCTTGTTGTTGTGAAACTTGCCTATGCTTGTTGTTGTGAAACTTGCCTATCTTGTGATGATAGCCTTTGTTGTACAAGTGTGGTATTTACGTGTTACGCGTCTCGATAGAGGGTAGGTTGACTTGTTGAGAA
The DNA here is from genome assembly GCA_029844215.1 of Przewalskia tangutica. Taxonomy (NCBI): domain Eukaryota; kingdom Viridiplantae; phylum Streptophyta; class Magnoliopsida; order Solanales; family Solanaceae; genus Przewalskia; species Przewalskia tangutica. The sequence goes on from CM056720.1 coordinate 94,214,184, forward strand.
CTTACCGGCGTCTTTGGCGGTGATGGAGAATTCCACGTATGTTTCCATTTTGATTACCGCTCTTGTTGTTGATATCACACGGACATGTCTACACCGCAAAGATTCGGCACGCGCCGTGCGGCGAGTTGATTACCCGATATATGGTTATTGCGCAACACGGGCGATCTACACCGGCGCAGATTCGGGACATGGCGTGCGGCGGGGTTGACCACCCAGATATTGTTATTGAGGTTACATGGGCATGTCTACCGTCTGATTCGGCGTGTGGCCACGCGGCGCTTGTTATTATTGTTGCATCATGGACATGTCTACACCGGCGCAGATTCCGGCACGCGCCATGATGCGAACATGATGGATGTTGTGGCGTGAGACCCATAGTTATATTTTAGTGGTGACTTTGAGGCGTGAGTCACGACTTGACATCGTTTTATGTTGTGAATCAGAAGTTTGGTTATCATACATGTCTCCCGCTTTATAGACTAGTATGATTTCATTTATGATATTTTTACGCTTCACATGCTTGGTACTGTTGTCTCGACCTCCTTCGGAGCTGCGTTAAATCTGCAGTGTAGAGATACATCGGTCGTGATCCCCGCTTAGGATCTCATTTCAGCGTGTTGAAAGCCCGTTCCTTGAGGCTTATCTTTGGTATGTTTCCACGAGTTGTAGGTTCTTGTACATCTGAGGTATGGCGGGCCCTGTCCGTCATAGTTGTTGTAAATCTTAGAGTGCCTGTTGTAATTGTGGGCAGGGTTTGTAAAAAGGATAACTGTTCGGGTTTTTATGTATATACTGAAGGCAACTGTTTTGGTTGGCCTGTTTATTTATTATATCTCTTGTTTCATGACTCGTGTTTTATTTTCCGCTGGTTTTCTCTGATGTTGTATCACTAGGGTGCCCGGGGTAAGGCACCAGTAACGGGCCCGGGTTCGGGGCGTTACAATAAGGCATATGTTTCTCAGGTTGTTCTAAAAGAGGATTATATTATTATATGGTTAATAATATGAACGACGAAACCTTTCTAAAATAAGAAACGTGAACATTTGAAATTAAGCAAACTTGAAAGTTTGGAAAATAATGTTGTTACTTGATTTTATAAAGGTAAGTGTTTTGGTTTACTGAAAAAGACAGTCACTCTATTTTATACTACGGGTATTGTGTGACTTATGTGAAAGCAACAGATCTTTTAAAAGATTTAATGTAGGAAGTACTTTAGGGATAGATACCCGAACTTGTTAGCATAAAGTACCTTGTGTGAATAACTTGATTGTGTTGGTTTGAGATAGCCTTGTAAATACTTTCTTGTTGACGTGATAAGTAAACATGTTAGGATGCTACGTGTGTTAGTATCTTGTATGATCATGATGTAAGTGGTCATTCTTGTTGTGCTTACGTTGTTAAACATTAAGCCCGTTGTACTATTATTATATCACATACCCTTTGACTTATTATACCGAGGGCTTGCCACCTCGACGCGGTCTATACGACCTATGCGATCCCCGTGACTACGCGAGTGCGGTAACTCGAGATTGATCATTCCGGTGTTTAGCCTGATGCGGGGATTCTGTCACGACCCGATCCGGGCGTGATCGTGCCTTACCGGGCACCCCAAAGTGATACAACATCGTAGAAAACCAGCGAAATAAAAACTTAAACATGAACATGAGACAAGATAATAAAACAGCAACCAAACGGTTACCTTCCATTAAAATATATATAAACAACTCTTTCAAAACGAAGCAGTTTAATCCTTTTTACAAAACCACCGCCACACAAAGGCTGCACTTAAGATTTACAACAACTATGACGGACAGGGCCGCCATACCCCGAATGTACAAGAACCTACAACTCGTGGAACACATACCAAAAGATAAGCCTCCGAAGGAAACGGAGCTTCCCAATACGCCGAAAGGTGATCCTAAGAGCGGGATCGACGACGATGTACTTCTACCGCGGCATGAACGCAGCCCCAAGGAGGTCAAGACAACAGTACTAAGTATGTGGCGAAAATCAGAATGAAATCATAATAGTCTATATAAAGCGGAGACATGTATGATGACCAAACTACGATGCATAACATATAACTAGTTACATCAAGTCGTGGACTCACGCTCCAAATTATCACTGCGTGCGTGGAATTACTTCCTCACTGCCTGCAGTTTATGATATGACAATAACAATGAGTAAACATGAACACGTGTCCCACTCGTGTCATAAAACCGTATAGACAAGTATAACTACCAGATCCGACCGTGCAATAATATAATGCAACCAAAACACGGCCGTCTGGGGCAAGTGCGAGCCGACTCACGATACCAAGGCCGAATCAGCCATGAGGCACGGCAATGCGGAGCGACCACTGGGGACCAAGGTCAGACACGAGACTTCGTCACTACACCGGCGAGGCAAGTGCGGTGACTCACCGTACCAAGGCCGAATCACCATGAGATCGTGGCACGAGCCGACCACTGTGACCAAGGCGAAAGAAGAAACCTCATGGAGAGCTAGTCCATAAAATAACCATTCTTGCACAACCAAGGCTATCACCACAAGCATAAGCAAGTTACGCAACAACAAGCATAGGCAAGTTACACAACACAAGCATAGGCAAGTTACACAACTCAAGTTACTTTCATTTTATGCCAAAGTCCGGGTTTTTAACCCTAAAGTACTACGTACGTTAAATTCCTTTTAAAGAGATCCATTCCTTTATAAAAGTCACCCGATGTCCGTAGTATAAAAATAGAGTGACGCATTGTTAAATAAACAAAATGCTTTCCTTTGTAAAATCAAGTAACAACCTTATTTTCCAAACGCTCAAGTTTGCCTAATTTCAAATGCTCAAGTTTCTCATTTTTAGAAAAGGTTTAGAGTTCATAGTTTTAATCCTTTAAAACATAATTCTCCTTTAATGATTTGAGAAACATATGCCTTATATGTGAGTAGTTTATTCTTGTTTATAATCGATCTTATTAAGCAGCCATGATCTAGGATATGCAATATCATTTTGTCTCATCTTAGCTTCTATGCAGATGGAGGTTTCTACTGGTTTTAACACAATACTTCATTATTCAATACATTTTCCTTTATTAACGCAGCGTGGTCCATCGATACACATTCGATTTCCAAATCAAGAAACATTATCCCTTTAAGTAAAACCAAGTACTCATTACTCACGAATGAGGTTTCACACAAACAATCCACATTAAAACAAATAAGTTAAGTCTCTTATCTTATAAGATCAAGTCTCTTAACTTCTAACATCAGTAAACCATTTTCTTTACCTCTCTTAAGACATTATACCTAACTTCCCATAAGCTAGTATAACTCTTTTTAAAACCTTTAAAACCAAGTGTTACTCTCCCTTATGAACGATTTATAAATCTTTTGAAATACATCAAGTTCTTTATTATAACAAGCCAGTTATAATTCACATCAGTTACCTTTTAAAACCACAAAGTATTTTCTTACCTACATAAAGCTGTTATAACCAACTTCCCATAAAGCCGTTATAACACTTTATGTTTTAAAGACAATCAAACACAGTTAACACATGTACGTCTACCGTACTACATAGTTCACACATATCATGCTAGAAGAGATAGGAAGAGGTTCACATACCTCGCGACGAGTGCCGACTAATAGCAAAACGCTCCAAGTACTTCAAACCGTCGGCTACTCCTTAAGCCACGTAGATCGCACCACACGTAGTACTTCAACCTATAAGGCCACAAGGCGCTTATTAACATATAGATCTCATCGCTCCATATTCTCTGAGAAAATTCGCAGCCTCCCGCAATGCAGAAATCTCCTCCTCTATCGGTGCGCCATCAAGCCAACCACGGGGTTTGCACGCCTAACCTGACGTGTACAATTCTACTCACAAGAATACTACAAGTCTCAGTAATTCCTATGTAATTACAATTCGGTTCTCTTATTTAAATTCGCTTAAGTCGCAAGACATTGCGTAAGTATTATTCGTGCTTAAGTCAAAAGACATTGCACTATTATGTTCAATTCTATATATAGTATTCCTTTCATATTTATTCAAAAAACATGTAATTTCCTATTACAATGTCGAAGGTCAAGAGTGTTTACCTCGATAAGCCCAAAATTATCCAAGTTTAATGTCGCTCCCGAGCAAGGTTTAGCTCTACTCCAGAGTGCTCAGACCGCCCAACCAACCCTTAGAAGTTCTAACTAACTTCTACTTATAACTTCAACTACGGGTGAAGATTTACTTAGGGTTTCGTTTTAGTGACCGAGGAAAGTATAACGGTATTTTAGGCTAGTATAAGTGTAACCTTGGGAATACTACAAGGTATTTGGGCCAAGGTATTTGGACATAACAACAATACTAGGAGAGTATTTCTATACCACAACAAGGGGTATTTATACGAGACAACTAGGCTAGGGGGGGGGTACCCCACGGCAAAACACCACAAAGGGGGAGGGGGAAGCTCTCGGCCAAAGGCCACTAGGAGGGGGAGGGAGAGAGGCTAAGGACGAGAGCCACAAGAGGGAGGGGAGGGATTTCAAGACTTGGAAACATTTGTGGATGAATGAAGTCTTCAAGCTTAGGGGGTATTTATAGCAAAACCAAAAGCCAACCAATGGCCAAGATCAAGCCATGTGCAAGGCAAGTGTAAGGCCAAGATCAAGCCAAGTGCACCCACAAAACACTCCACAAAACACTCCACAAAACAAGCAATAAAGCAAGGCACAAAAGAGGGAGCCAATCGGCCAAGGCCAACCAAGGCTCTTGGACGCCCAAATCGTCCAAGCCAACCTATGCATCCAATGTGAGGGTGACACATGTCACCCTCCCGTTGGTCCAAAATGTTTCGTCTCTCGGAAAAATCCGCAAAAATAATAAATGACATCGCCGTATTTTCCTACGAAAGTCGTGGAAAACGTTTCGTCGAAACGACTCTAATCGGCACTTGTGCCCAAATTTCGAATCCAATGCCTATCTTAAGGCTCAAATTTCGTACGTACGTCCATACGTACATACTCTGGAAAAACGGGGTATAACAGATTCCCTATGCGGTCTGTTGAGACTATGCGGTCTTTTGAGACTATGCGGTCATGCGGGAGCCTGGCGGATACCGGCGTTAAGTCGCTTCGATGCGGGGTGTACCTCAGGCGTTCTAGGACCATGATTCGAGGAATACCTTATGCGGGTCTGTGTGACCTATGCGGAGCTGCGAGAGTTCCAGGGATAGACACGCACATTGATACTGCGGGCAAATGGCCGCCGATCATGTGGTGCGGTCTAGAAAGACCTCGTGATACGATTTATGGCATTTGTGGTGCGAGGTCTTAGTAGTCGGCTATGCCTTCGCATTTACCCGCGGTTTCTTGTGATGACTTTGAGGGCGTGAGTCCCTAACTTGACATCACTGCTTATTTATTGTGAACTGTAGTTTGGTTATCATACATGTCTCCTGCTTTATATAGACTACTATGATTTCATTTACGATGATTTATTTTCGATTTCACATACCTGCACTTTTTGTTATCGACCTCCTTGGGGCTGCGTTCATGCCGCAGTAAAGGTACACCGATCGTTGATCCTCGCTCTTAGGGTCACGATTGGCGTTTGGAAAGCTCCGTTCTCGAGGCTTATCTTGGTATAGCCACTGTCGTTGTAGGTATTTACATTCGTGGTATGGCGGGGCCCTGTCCGCCATTGTTGTCATATCATTTCTTAGAGGTGCAGTAATCTTGTTGTGGCGGGGTTTGTAAAAAGGATTAAACTGTTCATTTGTAAGAGTTGTTATTTATATATATCAAAGGCAAGTTTTCCTCAATTCTTGTTTTGTACTTCATTTGTTTCATGTATGTGTTTTATGTTCCGCTGATTACTCTGATGTTGTATCACTAGGGTGCCCGGGGTAAGGCACCAGTCACGGGCCCAGGTTCGGGTCGTGACACTGTCTTCTTATTTTCACTGTCTTATTTCATTGGTTTTATGTATTGTCTTTATATTCCGCTGATTACTCTGATGTTGTATAACTAGGGTGCCCGGGGTAAGGCACGATCCACGCCCTGAACGGTCGTGACACAATGAAAAAGAGAGCAACCAAGTGTAAAGAAATAGAGCCTGAATCCATGAGAACCTTTCGAGGTGACTACACCCGTGAGTGTTGGGTGGTAGCTGAGCGGGTAGATAATATTTGCGTGGCGATCATCGTTGGACCTAGCGGACCTTACAGGAGCATATGACAGACGTTGAGGTCATTATGAGTATGGGCTAGTTGGCCTCTTGTTATGCCAACGTTGACTGCAGAGAGAGATTGGCTCGATTTCGGTTTCCCAGTAAGCCGGTTATCGAGTGGAAAGGAAGAGAAGTGGTGGTAACCAGTGAATTATCCTTCCTTCTTTGACATCATTGTTTTTAATAAGTCTGTGTGACTTGTTCATTTGAGGTGAATTGAGGTAGAAGGTAAGAAGTACTTGAATTTGAAGGAGTTATTTTAAGTTCCCTTAGGGGTACTTGGAGTTGGGTTGGTGTGGCGGTCAGGGCCACGACCTTCCGGATAAGTTCAGGATAGCGCGCAAGCAAGAATAAGATAAGTACGAGTGCTGCCTACGGAAAAAAAAAGACATCGTTGGTAGGTTTTGAAAATCTATACGACTATAAGGTGGCGCTTGATGATTAAGCTTTTGTAAGGGAGATAAGTTCTCTCCCCCACGTAAAGGATAGTTTTACGTATTATGGGGTTACGTGTACCCATGTTGTTAGACGAAGGATAGGAGACGGGTAAGGTCTTCAGTATCGTCATACCATAGGTTACAGTTTTAGATAACCGTGGGAAAAGTTTTGTGTTGGGGTAATTGTGAACGACGTTACGAAATGGTCGAGGAAGTGTCGTAAGGATATAAATGCATGTAGTACGCATGTATGAAGCATGCGATTATGAATCATGATAGAAATACTTTTACTAATAATAAGCGTAAGGTAAGGTGATGACGGAATGATGAAGAGAATACAACTATGGTTATGTAAGTTGCGAGATATGATTACCCCGACTAGTGTAAAGACCATTAGTAAATAATGGGCGATAAGAACACCTCGAGGAAAGGTGGTAGCATGCATCTTGACGAGAAAGATAGTAAGGAGATACGGGGGTAGGGACCCCAAGACAACTTGAAATAACTTATAAAGGAAAGGCAGTAGACACTCGAGCGATAAGAAATCTTGACAAGTCATTGGATTATGTATCTAGTGAATTGAGGTTGAGCACTGACTATAAGCTCTACGAGTTGGGAGAAAATAGTCGGGTTACTACTTGACGAGATCAAGAAATCTCCCCATAAATTGTGATTGTGAAGTCTTAGCCATGAGGCAAGCAAAGGAATCAAATCTAAGTTAGTGACCCAGTTTGGTTGCGGCGAGAGAAAGGGAAAGCAGAACCATAATGAGATTAAGGATACCGAATATTTCGCAGTATGAGAAAGGCTTCGATTATTGGAAGATAAGTTTACCACGACTACAGTTCTAACCCCTCCTGAGAGACTGGAGGGTTAGGGCAGTATTGTAACATTTTGGGTGTTGGGCTAGGTTGTGTGCCGACGCAGTACGATAAGGTTGGAGCCTATGTTTCCCGGCGGATAGGGAAGCATGAAAGAAATTACGCTACTCACGATTTAGAGTCGGCGACAGTTAATCGTATCTTGAAGATTTGGAGGCATTCATTATATAGACTTTATGTGGATATTTGTGCAGACCACAAGAGCCTCCGGTATATCTTCAGACAGAGGCATCTGAATTTGCGACAGAAACGGTGGTTAGAGTTACTCAAGGATTATGATATTGATATCCTATACCACCCGGGGAAAGCCGAGGCGGTTACAGATGCTTCTAGTCGTGGATCTATGGGTAGTCTGTCAGATGGACAACTAGATAGACAGGACGTGGTCCGTAAGATTCATCAGCTAGCGAGCCGAGGGGTTCGATTATTTGTTTCCAAGGTTAATGAAGTTTAGATCCGAGAGGTTGCCGAGTCTTCCGTCGTTGAGGAGGTAAAGAGGCGACAGTATGAGGATCCAGTTATGATACGGTATCGAGATACGACTCTCCGAGAAGAGAAGAGCCTATTTGAGTAGCACCGGATGGGGTGCTGTGATATGAGGATAGATTGTGTGTACCCGGTGTTGTAGGACTTGTCAGCAGGTTTTAGGGGAGGCATGCAGTGCTTATTGCTCTATTGTTCGGGGTCGACTAAGATGTAACATGCCCTCAGATGTATGTATTGGTAGGATGGCCTGAAAAGGGACGTGGCAGGTTTTGTTGCTCAGTGTCCTAATTGTAGCAGGTCTATGTGGAACAGGGCAGGAGCTCTTCTGGCGGTGAGATCCCAACTTAGATATGGGAGGTGATTAATATGGACCTTGTTACAGGGTGGCATCGTACTCAGAGGAAGTGTGACTCCCTGTGGGTCATAGTAAATAGGCTGACGAAACCAGTCGTGTTCTTCCGGTTAGGACTACTTACTCGGCTAAGGATTATGCTAACTTATATAGTAGGGAGATTGTGAGACTGCACGGGGTTCCTACATTTATGATGTCAGACTGATGAGCTCAGTTTACGGCTGACTTCTGGAGGTTTTCCAGGAGGTATTAGGGACACATGTGAGTCTCAGTGTGGCATTTCACCCTCAGACCGACGGGCAGGCAGAGCGTACTATCTAGGCACTTGAGGATAGGTTGCGGGCCGGTGTTATTGATTTCAGAGTTAGCTGGAAGAATTATTTGCCTCTTGTTGAGTTTGCGTATAACAAAAGCTACCATTCCAGTATCCAGATGGCCCTGTATGAGGCTCTGTATGAAGCAGTGTAGACTCGCCGATTGGTTGGTTCAGCGTAGGCGAGGTTCACTTAGTTGGCCCAGACTTGATTAAGCGGACTGTGGATAAGGCGAAGCCTATCCAGGAAGGATTATTAGCAAGCTCAGAGTCGACAGAAGCTTTAGGCAGATAACCGACGTCGACACTTGGAGTTCAGGTTGACGTTATGGTATAAGTATTGTTATGTGTCCCCGTGTGGCATTATTAGTATGTAGGGGTTGTAAAAGGAGACTATGTCGCTATCCATAAGATTGACCCCAAAAGAACATTCGGGGACGAATGTTTCTGAGGAAGAATGTTACACCGTAATTGCGAACATGTTTATAAGAAAGTACGTAAGAACTCAAAAATGTTAAGATTTGAGAATAGTAAAAATTAATCGGAATTTTGGAATTTGTCGGAAAACGAAATATTGCGACGAATGGGAGGGCGACACGTGTCACCCCCCCCCCCCCTTAGTGGTCTTGGACGAAATGGACATGGCTAAATGGCCATTTGACCAATAAAGAGATGACAAGTCTTGCTAGGGCTAAAGCGATATTGTTGACTTAGTCAAGAGCCACTTGGCTTGATCCTTGTAGAATGCATCCAAACCACCCATTTCTTCTAATTTTGACCCTTCATATGGTTATATAAGCTTACTACTAGCAAGACTAACTCCCACACTTAGAAAAAAAATTCAAGAAACTTGGATGCCTTCAATATTGCTCTCGGGTTTGAGGGTTTTGGAAAGACAAAAATTTTCGTTTGTTGTCCAATAAGCTCCACACTTTAAATCAAGGTTCCTAAGGGTATTGTAAGGGTATTGTCATGACCCGACCCCGGGGCCGCGACTGGTGCCCTACCTGGGCACCCCGTTCAGGTATACATCAGAGAATAGCAGCGGAACATACACAACATACAACATGTTTAAACAATAACATCACAGGCTAGCCGATAAGGCCGCCTTCCATAAAATATGCATAATCCAAAAGCAAAACTGTACAACTCGGTTCTTACAGCCCCAAACCACAACATGTGACTACAGACCTCTAGGAATAACAACTGTGGAGGGACAGGGCCCCGTCATACCCCTGAATGTACATAAATCTACAAAAGACTGTACCAAAAAGACAAGCCTCCGGAGAAATGGAGCTTCTGACGTCTGATAAGTGATCCTAAGAATGAGGATCCACCACCTGCTTACCCCTACCTGCGGCATGAACGCAGCCCCCGAGGAAGGGGGTCAGTACACAATATGTACTAAGTATGTAAAACTGGAAAAATACTGTAATTTCATCATAAGTTTAAAACAAAGCCGGAGACATGTATGATAATAAAATTTCAGTACACAGTGCCTTACTAACAATGAGAGTAACTAAGAGTATACGTACAACATAAAAATAGGAAGCTCACGATCAAAGAAGGACCATCCGCCCGCAGTATCATTAAGCAATCCTACTCCTGGGACTATTTCACCCGCATGAGGTATTCCTCGCATAGGCTGTACCCGCCCGCATGAGACTATTTCACCCGCATAAGCCCATAAGGACTCGCATGAGGTATTCCTCGCATCATGGGTAGAAAATCCACTAAGCGGTGGTATAACGTCTTGGGGTTCACCTCATTTATACTCTTACCACAGGCGGTGGTATAACGTCTTGGGATTTACCTCATTTATACTCTTACCACTGGAGAAGGTGGTATAACGTCTTGGGGTTTACCCTCATTTATACTCTTACCCTATCTCAACCGCCATCATACATAACATAAGCCCTACCACTTATCATACATAACATAAGCTTATTATACAATAAATAAGCAAGTTAAGAAATCCACAACTTCTTATTAGCTTTATTCATACACTCTCATTTTAGTTTACTTAAGGCACTAGCATGTCTTTTATAAAAATCCGTGAATTTAACCCAAAGTACTACATACTTCCACTCTTTTAAAAATGACTCTTTTTCATATAAAACTTCCAAGATACTATTAACCGTAGTATCAAGTCAAAATTACTTTTCAAGACAAGTCACAATACCTTTAGAAATAAAGTTAGGTTTCTAAATCAAGTGACTCATTTTCTTATAAAACCTTAGGCAATTGATGCCTTAAAATCAAATTGTCTTTCATTAAATCAAGTCATTTATCTTTCCATAAAGCTAATATAACCAACTTCCCATAAAGTCGTTATAATCACTTTATACCTTAGCCAAATACAATTTCCTATCCAAGGGACTTATACGTTTAAAACGAAACAAGTATCACATACTTTAAAACTCTTCAAGTCCCTTAACTTTAATAAAACTTAAGACATCCTTAATACTTTCAAAGAAGTGAGTTAATCTCCTAACTCCCCCGACTTGGCTATTCATAAAACTAGTAAAGGATATCAAGGTCTGTCGTCTACCGTACTATATACGTGCAACTAGTCATGCTCAAAAGATAGGAAAGTTCTACATACCTCTTCGGGTCAAACCACTTGCCAAGTACAAAATCCCTCCCGTAGTATGTCAACCTATAATATCCACAATACGTCTATTAACGCCTTACTTCAAACGTAGAATATTATAAGTGTAAAGTCGCTAAATTCTACGGAAAATCGGACAACACCTCCTTTGTTTCTACTTACTTTGCCACCTTTTTCAAGGCCGAATTCAATAACCAAACACGCCACATTTAAGGCCCAATCAATGCAATTAATCAATAAGGGATTACACGCCTACTACACGTGTAAAATTCCGCCCCACAAACGATATCAAACTAATACAAACTACTAGTCCAATTCGGCCACATTGAGATGCAACAATACCAATTCTTATCCGATTTCCTTTTCAATCCAAGTTGTTAGCATAACATGATATCAAGTCGCAATCGATTATAACTACTATAATCTTCAAGTAAGTAACATGCGACGATTCTAATAAACGACCAAATTGTAATCCAACTTCACATGGCTTAAATGACATTTCGGATTTAAGGCTACAATCAATCCATAATACTTATAAAACTTCAACACATATACTTCATGCTAGCAAACATGTAAGGCTAACAACAATATATAATCTTGTAACACTTAAGAGACAAGATTATTACCTCAACGATTCTTATTCCAACTCAAATTCCGAAGTCGCTCCTTAGAAACTTATAGCCTCTTCTAGACACTTCAATCCGCTACTTGAGACCCTTAGAACAACACCAACAAATTTCCTTCAATCTTCCAAACAAAACCTAGAAAAGCAACTAGGTTTTCACCTTGCGACTAATACGAAAACTATCTTTTTCCGGGATTTTTGTATTGAGATACACTTACAATACACTCATGAACCTTGGTTTAAAGTGTGGAGCTTAATGGACAAGAAACAAAAAAAATTATTTTCTTGGGTGAACCACCTGTTATGCCTCGTAATTCCGGAGTACGTATGCGAGGACGTACGTACGAATGTATAGGCCCTAATTAGGGTAAGAATGATAGAATTGTTTTCCGATAAAAGTTATTTCGAACTTTGTGAAGGAAATTTACGTTTTCGATATTTTTACGACTATGGAATTTTTCCGAAAGATAAAATATTTTGGACCAATAGGAGGGCGACATGTGTCACCCATGGATTGGTCCAAGTGGACGAAAATGGGTGGACAACTTGGCAAGACAAGTGGCCAACAAGTCTTGCCAAGTTGGCATGGCTTGGACGGCAAAATGGAAGGATTTGGGCAAGTCTTGCTTAGTCAAGACTTGCCTAACTTTTGTAAGACAAGTGTGGGAAGGCTCTTACACACTTCATCTCCACCCTACACTTGTGTTAATCCCCTCCCTTGGTTGTGCTATATAAACCCCCTAAGTAGATGAAATCATCCACACTTAAACATTACAAATCTTGGAAAATATTTTCCTCTCCCTTCATCCCTAGTTGATCTCGTCTAAACAGCCCCCTCCCCTACCTAAATTTGTCCAAAAACTCTTAAACTTATAAGTGTTCTTCCTTAGTATGTTAGGGAGATCACCAACCAAGAGTTAGATAAGATTTTCACACCCATAGCCTCTAAAACACCACCAAAACCGAAACTGGACAGTTTTGAAGACTAAGTGTTATTCACCTTTTGGAGTCAAATTCTTGAATAGAAGTTGGTTGGAACTTCTAAGGGTAAACTATGGTGAGTTGTAACACAAGAAATTGGAGCTAAAACACAAAGGTTTGGAGCTATGACTTGATTTGGAACGACTTTAAAATCTTGGATATTGTTGGGCTAGTATTGAGGTAATGAACCTTAAACTCTTTGTGAATTTGATTATTATGTATATAAGGACATTATACATATATTGGAAGTATATTATGGACTATAACTTATATTAAGATTGGAATATAAGTTGAAAGACTAATGAAGTAATTGGATAAGTAAAATGTAAAAGTTCGCAAAGACCCCAACTTAAGGACCGTATCTACTTTGGACTTAACTTATTGAAGGCGAGATAGTAAACCGCGTTACCGTTTGGGCGCGTAATCCCCTTCTTTTACTTATTTTTATTATGAAGGCGAGATAGTAAACCGCGTTACCGTTTGGGCGCGTAATCCCCTTCTTTTACTTATTGTTATTATGAAGGCGAGATAGTAAACCGCGTTACCGTTTGGGCATGTAATCCCCTTCTTTACTTATTATATTTATGAAGGAGAGATTGTTAATCGTGTTTCATTTGGGCATATTATCCCCTTCCTTACTTATCGGAATTATTGCGCCACGTTAGTTACTATTATCGGGCTTTGTTAAAAATGAAGAATTGAGTAAAAGCGGAAGTCTTTGATTTTCCGTAAACTACAGAAGTCTCACTTAGAAGAATTCCACGAAAACTAGAAGTTAATAGTCATGTTTTGACTATTATAGGTTGACACTTCTGCGCGACATATCCGAGCTTGGCAAGTGGATTTAGCGAGGAGGTATGTGATTCTTCCTATCCCTTTGAGCATGATATTTTCCAAATATATATATAGTACGGTAGACGTACGTGTGTTAAACTGAACTTGGTTTTACTTTGATATCTTTGGACTGGAGTTCTAAATAATAAGAATCTTGAATAGTTCAAAAGAATTATGAATCATTTTGGAAGAAAAGTAATCGAGTTTTTACAAAAAGCTTAAGGGTTATACTAGCTTTATGGGAAGTTAGTTATAACGACTTAAGAAGGATAAGAAAATGGTTTTATTATTTGTTTATCAAATGCTTGAAATATTATGCGAAGGTATGGTATGTTGGTTTGATAGACATGTTATGATGCCTCGTGTGTTAGTATCTTATGACGCCTACGTAAGGAGGTTATTCTTGTTATGATTATATTGTTCAATGGTTAGTCGTTGTGCTCGATTCTTGTGATGATTGTATAAAGAGGTTATTCTTATTGTGCTTATGTTGTTTAACGATAAGCCGTTATGTTAGTATTGTACCACCCACCTCTTGACATGTTAGACCGGGGGTTAAGCTGCCCCGTCACGAGGAATGCCTCATGCGGGTCGAGGACCTATGCGAGCTACGGAGTTCCAGGTTAGTGTGCGAGGAATACCTCATGCGGTCTATGTGGCCATGCGGACTACGAGAGTCCAGGAAGATGCCGAGGAGTAGCTACCCTCGATGCGAGAAATACCTCATGCGGGCCTAGGTGGCCTATGCGGACTGCGGGAGTCCAAGATTAGGCATGCATAATGATACTATGGGCGATTGGCCTTTCTTCGATCATTCGCGGCCTAGAAAAGACCCGTTACAGTATACCTATTATTGCTCTTGTTTGTGATGTGGCACTATGTGCAGTTAACTCGGTTGTTTTCATACATACTTGTGAATTGGTTTTAAAAATGTTATGGTTTTATATATGTGTATATATCTGTACTTTCTGATTTCACATACTTAGTACTGTTATCGACCTCCTTGAGGCTGCGTTCATGCCGCAGTAAAGGGAAGCGGTAAGCGGATCCTCGATCTTAGGATCTTTACTGCAGTGTCGTGAGCTCCATTTCTCGGAGGCTCGACTTTTGGTATGGTTTTCCACAGTGTTGTAGATATTTTGTACATTCGGGGTATGGCGGGCCTGTCACGTCGTAGTGTTTACATTTCCTTAGAGTGCTGTAGTCTATCGCATTTTGGGATTATGGCATTCACTTGGGAAATTTTATATATATGCGAAAGGCAACTTTCCTTGGATAGACTATTCTTACTTTTATTATTTCATGTCTTGGTTATGTTCCATGGTTACTCGATGTTTAGCTACTTGGGTGTCGGGTAAGGCACGATCATGGGCGAGGCAGTGCGTGACAAAAGTGGTATCAGGCGGTTAATCCTCGGAAAGTGTCTGGCCAGTGTCTAGTAGAGTCTTGATTATCGGTGTGTTGTGCACCACATCTATAATCGGGAGGCTGCGGGACATTTAGGATTAGTTTCCATTCTTCTCATTACGAGATCGTGCCTTAGGCGGTGTTATAGGTTAGACCGCCCGACAAATTTCTCTTTCTTACGATTATGCCTCGCGTAAGGCAACCGGGCGAGAAGGGCAAAATGCGAGGAGATGCTAGTAGTACACAAAAGTCACGAGGGCTCGAGCCCAACCACGAGGTGATACCTCGACGGCGAGTTCCACGGCGTCGCGGCCAGCGAGTTTAGGGTCGCGGCGAGGCGCTAAGGCCACGGCACCGAGCCTTGACCCAGCGGCTGGCCGAGGACATGGGTTACAAGGAGATGGCCCGATTATTGGCGAGTCGTGGCGAGCACGAGGATAAGGCCGGATCAGCCGATTCGATCGATGGTACCGTGGTTCACCCGGTCGAGATGGTTTGAGACTTGGGACTTTACGAGTTGCGGACCGCCCGAGTTTTATGGGTCGAGGCCCGAGGATGATCCACGCGGAGTTCATCGACGATTCTGGATCGTAGTGATCAAGAGCATCGGAGGCGAGTCGGTGGTCTTAGGTTCACGTCGGCTGCGCGATACCGCGATGGCCAGTTTGATTCTTGGGAGGCGTCGGGGCGAGAGCCTCGGCCGTTTGGGGCGAGTTCTCGAGGCATTTCTTGCTCACTTCTTGCCTCGCGGATGAGGAGGCCGCAGTGACAATTTTTGATGCTAAGGCGAGAGAGAGGCGCTCGAGTACAATGTAGAGTTCACTCGTTGGCTCAGTATGTCCCGCCGTAGCGAATATGGCGGGCCGAGTGCATCGTTACGTCACGGTCTTGGCGACTACTTGGCGAGTCTTGCTCGGGAGTAGCTCTTGGCGGGCATGGACATTTCTGCATGCGAGCTCGTACGCAGGTGTGAGGCGTAGAAGCGACGGGTTGGCGGATATCGGCAGAAGGCCGGGCGTTAGGGTCGCTTTGGTAGTCCTCGAGGTGGGCGACCTCGGCAACGAGTAGATTTGCACCTCGGCCCGGCTCGAGCACTCCCACGCATCTGCCGGGGCCCGAGGTATTCGAGGCGGTCGGGGCCCGGACTTGAACTTCTAGGGTAGCAAAGTACTAACCAATCGATACCACCTTCCTCGGTGTGTTCGATGTGGAGATCCCATTTCGGAAATGTGGTGCTGCTGCGGGAGTTTGTTTCACTTCAGGCGGCCGGTCACTGCGGCTGTCAACTAAGGCGCGCGGATAGTAAGTTCACCCTACGGGTCTTTTGCGGGTCGTCATCTCCTACGATTACTCGTCCGGAGAAGCGAGGTTCTCATGGGCGCCAGTCGCGGCGGAGTCGTGGCAAGGGTGCTAGTTCCGGTCCTCGAAGCGCATTTATGCCATGTCCGGCCGCCCGAGACCGGGGCGTCGCGGATGTCATCGAGTGCCTTATCCGTTTCTTGTTGCGACGTATATGCCTTGATAGATCCAGGTTCTACCTTGTCCTATATATCTCCCCTTATTGCTAGTAGGATAGGGATAGGCACGAGTCCATAGACCGCTTTTGAGTAGCTACGCCCGTGGGGATTCGGTAGTGGCGGCGGGTATATAGAGCTTGCCCGGTGACTATATGCGGTCGTCGGACCACTAGCCGACTTGATAGAGTTGGATATGACCGATTTTGATGTGATCATGGGTATGGATTGGCTAGCTTAGCATTACGCCAATGTATCTTGTAGGAAAGCGATTGAGTGCAGTTCGGTTAGTAGCCGGATATCGAGTGGGAGGGGAACACTTTGTCGTCGAGGGGTAAGTTTATTTCCTACCTCAAGGCCAGGAAGATGGTTCAAAAGGGGTGTATCTACCATCTCGTCCGGGTATTTGATACGGAGGAGGCGACACCAGACCTACAGTCAGTTTCGATAGTCAGAGAGTTTCCAGATGTGTTCCCAGAAGACCTCCCGGGTATCTGTTATACCCCGTATTTCCAGGGTATGTACGTGAGGGCATACGTATATAAATTTGAGCCTTAAAGATTAGGCAAGAATGAAATTTTGTGCACAAGTACCGAAAGGAGTCGTTTTTAAATGAAGCGTTTCCACAACTTTCGTAGGAAAATTGGCTATGTCATTAATAATTTTTGCGGATTTTTAGAGAGGCGAAACATTTTGGACCAACGGGAGGGTGGCATGTGTCACCTCACATTGGAAGAAGTGGATGACCAAAGGGGAAAAGTTAGTACGTTTTTGTGCAAATATTGTGGTCGAGGTTAGGTAGGATATTTTGTGTAGTTGATGAGCAAGTGGGACCACAAACACATGGCTTCATCTTGACCTTACACTTGCCTTACACTTGGATAGATCTTGGCCATTGGTTGGCCATTTCTTGACCTATAAATACCATCTAAGTTGATGAACTTATTCGTCCAAAAATTGTCTAAGTCTTGAAAAATCCTCCCTCTCCTCTTGTTGTTTCGTCCACCACACCTCGTCCTTTGAGAGCTCTGGCGAAACAACCCACTAGCCTAGTTGTGCTAGTCGAAATACTACCCCTTGGTAGAAATGTATTCTACAAGTATTGTTATAATGCCCAAAATACTTTAGCCAAATACGCGTAGTACTTTCCAAAGTACCACTTTATCTGGCAGGAAAATACTATTATACTTTCCTTTAGCCACTAAACGAAACCCTAAGGAAAACCTTCATAGTCGGTTGAAGTGTTTAGTAGAAGTTGCGTAGAACTTCTAAGGGTTGTTTGGAGCGGATTAGAGCACTCGGAGTAGGAGCTAAACGTTGCTCAGGAGCGACTTTTACTTGGATAATTTTGGGCTCATCGAGGTAAATACTACTGTCCTTCTAGTGTAATTGGAAATTACATCTGTAGTAGTATAGTAATGAATATAAGATTCATAGAAGATAATTGAAGCGTAATAGAAGGATATTCTGAGAAAAGACTTGATCGAAATCACTTGAGAAGAATATAAGTAGAAGTTCATTTGTACTTACATGGGAATTTGTATATCTGATGGTGATAACCTTTATTGGTTGAATGTTACGCAAGTAGCATGGGCTACTTAGAAGGTGGACAGCTAAGCGGGTTATAGCGAGTGGGCGTTTTGCTTATAGTCGATAAATCGTCGCGGTATGTGATTCTTCCTACTCTTGAGCATGATATTTTAAAAGGAAGATATATATAGTGCGACAATGTCTTTTGACTTAAGCACGAATAATATATAGTGCGGTAGGCGTCGTGTGCTAATTGAGCGTGGTTATGCAACAATGTCTTTTGACTTAAGCACGAATAATAAGAATTTTGAAGTATTTCAAAATTGTTAAGAAACCATTTTGAAAGAAGAGTAACACTTGGTTTTAAAGGTTTTAAAAAGAGTTATACTAGCTTTATGGGAGTTAGGTATAACGTCTTAAGAGAAGGTAAAGAAGATGGTTTCTTGATTTTAGGAGTTAAGAGACTTGATCTTATAAGATAAGAGACTTAACTTAAATGAATTAATATGGATTTTGTGTGAAACTTCATTCGTGAGTAATGAGTACTTGGTTTTAAAAGGAATAATGTTTCTTGATTTGAAATCAGAATGTGTATCGATAAACCCGCTGCGGCGTTAATAAAGGAAAATGTATTGAATAATTAAGTATTATTAAAACCGATAGAAACCTCCATCTGCATGAAGCTAAGATGAGACAAAATGATATTACATTTTCTAGATCATGTTTTAATAAGATTGATTATGAACAAGATTAACCTACTCACCTTTATGGCATATGTTACTCTATTGTTTTAAAAGAGATTAAGACATTGAACTATGAAACTTTTCTAAAGAGACTTGCGTAATTGAAATTAGGCAAGCTGGAACTTTTAGGAAAAGAAAGGCATTATGTTGTCTTAAAATGGTTTAAAACATAAAGTGTTATAACGACTTTATGGAAAGTTGGTTATAACGACTTTATGAAAACAAAGAAGGGTTTTATCATTTGTTTTAATATGGTAACTTGACTTTTAAAAGAGAAGTATTTTGGTCCAAAAGGAAGGCATGGTATTGCCTTAGTTTGGTCTTAAAAGGAAAGTATGAAAGTTGTTTTGGTTTACTTAAAAGATATAAGTCACACATTTTTATATACTACGGGTATCGGGTGACTTTTAGAAAAGGAATGAATCTCTTAAAAGGAATTTAACGTCGTAGTACTTTAGAGTTAAAATCGGACTTTGACATAAAATGAAAGTACCTTGAGTTGTGTATAACTTGCTATGCTTGTTGTTATGAAACTTGACCATGTTACGTGTGATAGCCTTGTTGTGCAAATCGTGTTCTACTCGACTACGGTTCATGGGATGAGCAGGAATTTATTTCACTCGACTCTAGGTTCATCAGGAATGTATTTCACTCGACTACCGGTTCATCAGAATGTATTTCACTCGACTACGGTTCATCAGAATGTATTCACTCGACTCTGGGTTCATCAGGAATGTATTTCACTCGACTGGGTTCATCAGGAATGTATTTCACTCGACTCTCTGGTTCATCAGAATGTATTTCACTCGACTAGGTTCATCAGAATGTATTCACTCGACCTAGGTTCATGGGATGAGCAGGGAATGTATCCCACGTTTCTATCTTTGGGTCCGTGAGATGGGCGAGACATGTTATACGTATCACATGATTTTTACCTAGGCAGGCGGTGAGGAAGAAGTTCCACGGGCGTGAGGATGACTTTGAGGCGTGAGTCACGACTTGACATCTTGCTTTTATGTTGTGAGCGTAGTTTGGTTATCATACGTGTCTCACTTTATATAGACTATTATGATTTCATTTCTGATATTTTTACGGTTTCACATACTTGGTACTTGTTGTCTTGACCTCGCCCGAAATGCGTTCATGTCGCGGTAGAAGTACCATTTGTCGATCCGCGTTTAGGATCTCATTTGAGCGTCTTGGAAGCTCAGTCCCGGAGGCTTATCTTTGGTATGTTACCACTGATGCAGCAGGTCCTTGTACATTCGAGGTATGGCGGGGCCATGTCCGTCATAGTTGTTGTATAAATCTTAAGTGCATGCTTTGTTGTGGGCGGGGTTGTAAGGATTATGCTTGTTCAAATGTTTATATATATATATGTTGAAAGGCAACCGTTTTGGTTGGCCTATTTTCTTTCATCTTAATCCATGTCTATTTACATGTTTAAGTTTTATTTCATTGGTTTTCTCGATGTTGTATCACTAGGGTGCCGGGGTAAGGCACGATCCACGGGCAGGTTGGGTCGTGACAAAAGTGGTATCGAAGCGATTAGTCCTCGGAAAGTGTCTGAGACCGTGTCTAGTAGAGTCTTGATTATCGGTGTGTTGTGCACCACATCTATAATCGAGGAGGCTATAGGACATTTAAGATTAGTTTCCATTCTTCTCATTACGAGATCGTGCCTTAGAGGCTGTGTGATAAGTTGGACCCCTGGCGTATTCCTTTCCTTTACGATTATGCCTCGCGTAAAACCGAGCCCGAATGGGCAAAGCGATCGAGAGCTGTTAGTGAATCTGAGAGTGCGAGCGCGAGCGGTCGATGCACGAGCAGTCTTCGGCGGCGGGTTTCGCGGCCGCCCGGCCAGCGAGTTTAGGCGCGGCGGTGGCTGCTGAGACTCTGATACGAGCCTCGGTCCCGGCTGGAAGCGAATGAGATAAGTACAAGAGATGGCGATTCTGGCGAGTCGTGGCGAATATGAGATAAGTGAATCACGGCGATTCAGTCGATAGCACCGTAGTTCACCCAGGCGACGGTTTGAGACTACGGGATTTTACGAGTGTAACCGCGAGTTTTATGGGTCGAGGCACGAGGATGATCGCGAGTTCATCGGCGATTCTGGTCGTGAGAGTGATCGAGCATCGGATCCGAGCGGTGGTCTAGGTTCGCGTCATTGCGTGATCTGCGATCGTGGTTTGATTCGTGGGAGGCGTCGGGAGAGAATGCACTTCCGGCTATATGGGGCCGAGTTCTCAAAGGCATTTCTTGCACACTTCTTGCCTCCACGGATGAGGAGGGCTCGGTAAACGATTTTTGGCGTTAAGCGGGGCGGGCGGGCGGTTAGAAATCTGATGTGGAGTTCGACTCGTTAGCTCGGTATGTCCCCGTAGTAGCGATATGGAGGCGAGTACACGCTACGTCAGGGCTAGATGATTACTTGGCGAGACATGCGGGTGTAGCTCTTGGTAGGGCATGGACATTGCCGCGTCTGGCTCATGCGCTAGGATGTGAGGCACGGAGAGGTCGGCGAAATGACCGAGATCGGCGAAAGGGCGGGACAGCGAGGTCGCTGGTAACTTTCGGCGGACCGCCTCGGCCGAGTTAGTTATGTACCTCGCCCGATCTGAGTGGTCCTCGCGATCTTGGGGCGTTGGGGTATTCGGGAGCTTGTCGAGCTCGGGGCTTAGTTCCAAGTATACGTGAGTGCTAGCTTGGCGGGATTCATGTCCCCCTCAGTGTGCACGATGTGGTAAACATCATCCCGGGGAATGTCGTCTTTTTACTGGTGCTTGTTTCACCTGCGGCCGTCAGGGCCATGTGACGAGAGACTGTGCTTATAGGAGAGAATGCAGCGGCTTGGCGCGACCTGCGGATCGATGGCGGGTTAATCGCCTACGGTATGCGCCTGCGGTGGCCTATGATTAGAGTGGGCGGTAGGTTCGGTATATCCCTAACCCTCAGAGTTTTGCATGCTTGATATGATGATCTTATTGTTGTGTGCTATATGCGTATAGCGTTGTGTTATATTGTGAGTTAGAAAACATGGTTAGTTGGAAGAGTAAGTATGGTGGCATGGAAGGTGTGAACCTTAGATTATTTCACGATTGAGACCTTACAGATAAGGTCGTCTTGAGTAAAAGATTCATTTTATGTTTGATTTTTATCAGAGTGCGTAGTATATGTGGGATATATTTGTGTGATAAGTCCATGGGTAGTGTGAAATGGAAGTGGTAGCTTTCATGATGTGAGTTAGTAAGAATTGTTCAGTATCGGGGACGAGGGTTTAAGCGCGATTGTGGGTCGGGTTGAGGGCGTGTTGCGGGTCAACTTTGGCCGGATTAAGGTGGGGTCAGTTAGGTGGTCACTTGGATGATAGGGTCACGAGGTGCTAGGCCCAGTTTAGATGACCATCGTATGAGTTCGTGGATATGTTCGACCAAAATCAGTTCGTGAAGGCCGAGAATGGCCCTAGAAGAAATCGAGGTTAGTAAGATGACCAAGTTTGGAGGTAGTGACTCCGAGGGTGGGAAACGAGCGTTGGCGAAGTGTGAGTGCATTATACTAGAAGAGTTCAAGTGTTCGAGAAAGTCGACGAGTAAGGGTAGAGCGGCGTGTATTGCGGCATAGATATGATCATTTCTTGTGAAAGAAGGTGCGAAGGATGTATATTTTAGACCTCGGGGATCGCGTGCGATCGGTACCATTTGTTGGGTCGCGGAGTGACACTAGAACCTCGCGGCAAAGTGACAAAAGTTTGTGATGTTAGAGGTGTTTCCTCGTGAACTTGGATGTAAGTATTTCTTTGGTGTTTACGTGGCGGTGTGGCGAGATTGTTCTCGTAAGTATAGTAGTGAAGACTATCTTGGCGCATGTTTGTTTGAGGCTTAGAAGGAACATTCGGGACGAATGTTTCTAAGGAGAGGAGAATGTTATACCCGTATTTCGGGGTATGTGCGTGAGGCGTGCGTATATAAATTTGAGCCTTAAAGATTAGGCAAGAATGAAATTTTGTGCACAAGTACCGAAAGAAGTCGTTTTTGAATGAAGCGTTTCCACGACTTTCGTAGGGAAAATTCCGGCTATGTCATTAATAATTTTGCGGATTTTTAGAGAGGCGAAATATTTTGGACCAACGGGAGGGTGACATGTGTCACCTCACATTGGAAGAAGTGGACGACCAAAGGGAAAAGTTGGCACGTTTTTGTGCAAAAATTGTGGTCAAGGGTTAGGTAGGATATTTTGTGTAGTTGATGATCAAGTGGGACCCACAAACACATGGCTTCATCTTGACCTTACACTTGCCTTACACTTGGATAGATCTTGGCCATTGTTTGGCATTTTCTTGACCTATAAATACCCATATAAGTTGATGAACTTATTCATCCAAAAATTGTCTAAGTCTTGAAAAATCCCTCCCTCTCCCTCTTGTTGTTTTCGTCCACCACACTCCTTTGAGAGCTCTGGCGAGAGCAACCCCCACAGCCTAGTTGTACTAGTCGAAATACTACCACTTGGTAGAAATGTATTCTACAAGTATTGTTATAATGCCCAAAATACTTTAGCCAAATACCTTGTAGTACTTTCCAAAGTACCCTTTATCTGGCAGGAAAATACTATTATACTTTCCTTTAGCCACTAAACGAAACCCTAAGGAAAACCTTCATAGTCGGTTGAAGTGTTTAGTAGAAGTTGCGTAGAACTTCTAAGGGTTGTTTGGAGCGGATTGGAGCACTCGGAGTAGGAGCTAAGCGTTGCTCGGGGCGACTTTTACTTGGATAATTTTGGGCTCATCGAGGTAAATACTCTTGTCCTTCTAGTGTAATTGGAAATTACATCTTGTAGTAGTATAGTAATGAATATAAGATTCATAGAAGAGAATTGAGCGTAATAGAAGGATATTACGAGAAAGACTTGGCGAAATCACTTGAGAAGAATATAAGTAGAAGTTCAATTGTACTTACATGGGATTGTATATCTGATGGTGATAACCTTTATTGGTTGAATGTTACGCAAGTAGCATGGGCTACTTAGAAGGTGAACAGCTAGCGGGTTATAGCCGTGGGCGTTTTGCTTATAGTCGATAAATCGTCGCGAGGTATGTGATTCTTCCTATACTCTTGAGCATGATATTTTAAAGGAAGATATATATAGTGCGGCAATGTCTTTTGACTTAAGCTGAATAATATATAGTGCGGTGACGTCGTGTGCTAATTGAGCGTGGTTATGCAGCAATGTCTTTTGACTTAAGCACGAATAATAAGAATTTTGAAGTATTTCAAAATTGTTAAGAAACCATTTTGAAAGAAGAGTAACACTTGGTTTTAAAGGTTTTAAAAAGAGTTATACTAGCTTTATGGGGAGTTAGGTATAACGTCTTAAGAGAGGTAAAGAAGATGGTTTACTGATTTTAGGAGTTAAGAGACTTGATCTTATAAGATAAGAGACTTAAATGAATTAATATGGATTTTGTGTGAAACCTCATTCGTGAGTAATGAGTACTTGGTTTTTAAAAGGAATAATGTTTCTTGATTTGAATCGAATGTGTATCGATAAACCACTGCAGCGTTAATAAAGGAAAATGTATTGAATAATTAAGTATTATTAAAACCAGTAGAAACCTCCATCTGCATAGAAGCTAAGATGAGACAAAATGATATTACATTTTCTAGATCATGGCTGCTTAATAAGATTGATTATGAACAAGATTAACTACTACTTTATGGCATATGTTACTCTATTGTTTTAAAAAGAGATTAAGACATTGAACTATGAAACTTTTCTAAAAGAGACTTGCGTAATTGAAATTAGGCAAAGCTGGAACTTTAGGGAAAAGAAAGGCATTGTGTTGTCTTAAAATGGTTTAAAACATAAAGTGTTATAACGACTTTATGGGAAGTTGGTTATAACGACTTTATGAAAACAAAAGAAGGGTTTTATCATTTGTTTTAATATGGTAACTTGACTTTTAAAGAGAAGTATTTTGGTCCAAAGGAAGGCATGGTATTGCCTTAATTTGGTCTTAAAAGGAAAGTATGAAAGTTGTTTTGGTTTACTTAAAAGATATAAGTCACACATTTTTATATCTACTACAGTATCGGGTGACTTTTAGAAAAGGAATGAATCTCTTAAAAGGAATTTAACGTACGTAGTACTTTGGGGTTAAAATCCGGACTTTGACATAAAATGAAAGTACCTTGAGTTGTGTATAACTTGCCTATGCTTGTTGTTATGAAACCTGACCATGTTCGTGTGATAGCCTTGTTGTGCAAGTATTGTGTCTACTCGACTCTGGTCGTTCATGGGATGAGCAGGAATGTATTTCACTCGACTCGTTCATCCAGAATGTATTTCACTCGACTCTGGGTTCATCCAGGAATGTATTTCACTCGACTCTGGTTCATCAGGAATGTATTTCACTCGACTACCGGTTCATCCAGGAATGTATTTCACTCGACTCTGGTTCATCAGGAATGTATTTCACTCGACTCGGTTCATGGGATGAGCAGGAATGTATCCCACATGCGTTTCTATCTTGGGTCCATGAGATGGGCGAGACATGTTATCGTATCACATGATTTGTACCTAGGCTGCCGGCGGTGAGGAAGAAGTTCCACGGGCGTGAGGATGACTTTGAGGCGTGAGTCACGACTTGACATAAGCGCTTTTATGTTGTGAGCGTAGTTTGGTTATCATACATGTCTCTGCTTTATATAGACTATTATGATTTCATTCTGATATTTTTACGGTTTCACATACTTGGTACTTGTTATCGACCTCCTTGAGCTGCGTTCATGTCGCGGTAAAGTACCATTGTCGATCCGCGTTTAGGATCTCATTTGTCTTGGAAGCTCAGTCCCTTCGGAGGCTTATCTTTGGTATGTTACCACACAGTGCAGAGGTCCTTGTACATTCGGGGTATGGTGGGGCCACTGTCCGTCATAGTTGTTGTATAAATCTTAGAGTGCATGCTTGTTGTGGCGGGGTTGTAAGGATTATGCTTGTTCAAATGTTTATATATATATATGTTGAAAGGCAACCGTTTTGGTTGGCCTATTTTCTTTCATCTTAATCCGTATCTATTTACATGTTTAAGTTTTATTTCATTTGGTTTTCTCGATGTTGTATCACTAGGGTGCGGGGTAGGCACGATCCACGGGCGGGTTCGGTCGTGTGATATCCTCCGGAGAGGAGATAGAGTTTTGCATTGATATTACGCACGACCTATATCCATTCCACCATACCGAATGGCACTGTAGAGTTGAGAAAGCGAAGGACCAGGTGAGCGATTTCTTTGGAGAAAGGCTTCATTAGGCCTAGTGTTTCTCCACAGGGCCCAGGTGTTCGTGAAGAAAAAGGATGGGGCAGCTGCGTATGTGCGTTGATTACGGTGAACAAGGTGACTATTAAACGAATACCCCTTCCTAGGATCGATGACTTGTTCGACCGATTGCGAGCGCGAGATGTTTCTCTAAGATAGACCTACGATCCGTTACCATCAGTGCGAGTTAGAGTCGGATATCCCTAGATTGCGTTAGGACCGTGACGCACTATGAGTTTAGGGTCGTGTCTTTCGGCTTGACCGATGCTCAAACGGTATTCATGGATTTGATGAGCGGAGTGTTCAAACCATTTTTGGATACGTTCGTCATAGTATTCATTGATGACATCTTGATTTATTTTCGCTCGGGCGGGACCATGCAGGGCATTTGAGGACGGTGCTGAGAGTCCTCCGGGACCAGCAGTTATACGCCAAGTTTTCAAAATGTGAGTTTTGGTTAGCTTCGGTGGCATTCTTAGGGCACATTGTAGGGACCTTTGGTATTCGGTAGATCTGGCAAAGATCGAGGCGATCGAGTTGGCCTAGACCTACTACCGACGGAGTGCGCCTTTTGGGCCTTGCGGGTTACTCTAGGAGGTTTGTGGAAAAGTTTGCTTCTATTTCATCACCTTTGACCAAAGCCCGGCTGAGAAAGCGGCTAAGTTTGATGGGCGGATGCTTGCGAGAAGGATTTGATTACTAAAGGAGAAGTTGACAACCGCCCGATTCTTACTCTTCGGAGGGCGGATGGCTATGCGATTTATTGTGATGCGTCGGGCGTCGGGCTCGGATGTGTGTTGATCAGCGGGGCAAGGTTATAGCTACATCTCGGCGGCTCGAAGCATGAGAAGAACTACCCACACATGACTTAGAGTTGGCGGATGATTCACGCCTTGAAGATGCGGAGACATTATTTGTATGGAGTTCGCGTGGACATTTACAGCGACCACAAGAGCCTCCGGTATATCTTCGGCGGAGGACTGAACTTGCGGCGAGATGGTGGTTAGAGCTACTCAAGGATTATGATGTCGATATTTTATACCACGGGAAAGGCGATGTAGTGGCGGATGCCTCGATCGTAGGTCGATGGGTAGTCATCGGATGTTCGGCGGAATAGGAGGGCATGGTCGCGAGTTACATCGGCTAGCGAGCCTTGTCCGATTGATTGATTACGATGATAACGGTTCGGGTTCGAGAGGTTGCGAGTCTTCCATCATCGAGGAGGTGAAGCGGCGATATGAGGATCCGGTTATGACGGTATCGTGATACGACTCTTCGCGAGGAAGGTCCTTTTGGTAGCACGATGGGGTGCTAAGGTTTGAGGCGAGTTGTGTGTTCGGATATTGCGGGACTTGGCCGAGTTCTAGGGAAGCACGGCGCGCGTTACTCTATCCATCGGGTCGACAAAGATGTACCACGACCTCAGATCTTTGTATTGGTGGGACGGCCTGAAGAGAGACGTTGCAGAATTTGTTTCTCAGTGCCCGAGTTGTCAGCAGGTCAAGGTAGAGCACCAGAGGCCTGGTGGGTTGTTGCAGGCTATAGAGATTCCGACATGTAAGTGGGAGGTGATCAACATGGACTTCATTACGGGATTACCTCGCTCGGAGGAAGCGTGATTCTATCACGGGTTATCGTCGACGGTGCGAAATCAGCCCACTTTCTTCCCGTCAGGACGACTTTTTCGGCCGAGGATTACGCCAGACTTTACATCCGAGAGATCGTGAGTGTCACGACCCGTTCCGGGGCCCGTGACTGGTGCCTTACCCCGGGCACCCTAGTGATACAACATCAGAGTAATCAGCGGAACATAAAGACAATACATGAAACCAATGTAATAAGACAGTGAAATAAGAAGGCGGTAACCAAGCGATTCTGTCGGTACATATAAATAACAATTTGAGCAGTTAATCCTTTTTACAAACCTCTTACAATTTCTGCGCCTGATTACTACGGACCTCTACGAATGATATGACAACAACGGGCGGGGCCGTCATACCTGAATGTAGCACCTGACAACACGGGGACTATACGAATAAGCCTCGGAGGCGGAGCTTCCCAGCTGACGTGATCCTAAGGCGAGGATCAACGGCGGTGTACCTTTACTGCGGCATGAGCATCCCCGAAGGAGGTCGATCTGGCAGTGCAGAGTATGTGGCCCGACAAATCACGTAAATGAAATCATAGTAGTCTATATAAAGCGGGAGACATGTATGATAAGCAAACTACGATTCACGATAAATAGCGATGCATATCAAGTCGAGGACTCGCGCGCCAAAGTCATCACTCGATATAGCAATGGGTCTCACGCCCACAACATCAATCATGCGTGGAATACCTTCTCCTGCGGCGATCTATGATATATAAAGCACCAAGGAATACACATGAACAGCGAGTCCACTTTGTGTCCAAATAAAAGCGATGCAGAGGTAAATGCGAAGGCATAGCCGACTACTAACACCAGTACTAACAAGGTCATAAAGCGTATCATGATATCTGTCTGAAGCGTCGCATGATCAAAGGCTGGTGCTCGCCGCAATATCAAATGTGCGCGTCTAGCCACAGAACTCCGCGACTCGCGTAGGCCAATCTCATAGGCCGCGTGAGGTATAACCCGCGTCGAGGTAGCTACTCCGGCATCATCACGGACTCGCGATCGCATGGCCATGCATAGGCGCGTGACCATAAAGGCGCGCTAACACGGAACTCTCGTAGCTCGCGTAGGCCCGGGACCCGCGAGGTATCCTCGAATCATGGTCCTGCAGACGCTGAGTCTACCGCGGAGGGGCAGCTTAACCCGGAAACACGGTGAGTGGTATAATACCAACATAACGGTTTATCGTTTAAACAACCTAAGCACAATCAAGAAAACCCTTTACACAAACATCACGAATACTAACATACGTAGCATCCTAATATGATTACTTATCAAATCAACACGAAGGTATTACAAGGCTATCACAAACCAACACAATCGATTATACACCTGGTACATTCTATTATATGATTAACAAGATCGGTATCTATTCCCAAAGTACTTCATACATTATCTTTTAAAAGATACGTTACGTTTACAAAGTCACACTGATACGTAGTATATGAAAACTAGAGTGATTATCTTTTGAAGTAAAGCAAAACACTTCTCTTTGTAAAATCAAGTAACAACATTATTTCTCTCAAGCGTCGAGTTTGCCTAATTTCAAATGTTCACGTTTCTTACTTTAGAAAGGTTTAAGTAGTTCATAGTCTTATTCATTTAAGAATATAATTCTCTTTTAAACTATCGAGAAACATAAGCCTTATATGTGAGTAGGATATTCTTATTTATAACAATCTTATTACAGACCATGATCTAGGAAATATCATTTTGTCTCATCTTAGCTTCTATGCGGATGGAAGTTTCTCTTGGTTTTAATAATACTTAATCTGTCAAAACATTTCCTTTTATTAACGCGGATGGTTTGTCGATACACATTCGATTTCGAAATCGATAAAACATTCTTAAGCGTTATTACCTAGCTTCCCGTAAAGCTAGTATAACTCTTAAGTTTTCAAAAACCAAGTATTACTTCTTTGAAATGATTCAAAAATCTTTTGAAATACTTCAAGTTCTTTATTAACACATAATAAGGCAGTTATAGTTCAAATCGATTATCTTTTAAAAACCACAAGTATTTTCTTACCAACGTAAAGGTTGTTATAACCAACTTCCCATAAAGCGTTATAACACTTTATGTTTTAAACAATCAAATACATTTAGCACATGTCGTCACTTTACTACATAGTTCACACATATCATGCTAGAAGAGATAGGAAGAGGTTCACATACCTCGCGACAGTATCGACTAATAGCAAAAGCGCTCAGTACTTCCAACCGTCGGCTACTCCTTAAGCCAAGTAGATCGCGCCACGCGTAGTACTCAACCTATAAGGCCATAAGCGCTTATTAATATTTAGATCCGCCGTAGAACATTCTCTGAAAATTCGGCACACTCCCATGGCGTAAATCTCCTCCTCTCTGGTAGGCTACAAGCCAACCAGGGGTTATACGTCTAAGCGGGCGTGCACAATTCTACCTCAGAAAGGCTACACAAGTTTCGCATGTCTGATCCTATGTAAATCTGATTGATTACTCTTCTTCGAAAAGGTTTCTTATTTTTGAGCTTAAGTCAAAAGACATTGCGATAACTACGTTCAGTTCTATATATAGTATACTTCAACTATATAATCATACAACATGTAATTTCCAATTACAATAGAGGACAAGATATTTACCTCGATAAGCCCATAATTATCCGAGTTTAAATGTCGATCTGAGCAAGGTTTAGCTCTACTCGTGCGCTCAACCAGCTCCAAACAACCCTTAGAAGTTCTAACCAACTTCACTTATTACTCAACTAACCATGGAGATTTTCCTTAGGGTTTCGGTTTTGTGTGGAAGGGAAGTATAATAGTATTTACGGGCTTTTAGTATAAGTATAACCTTAGGATACTACAAGGTATACGGCTAAGGTAATTTGGGCATTATAACAATACTTTTGAGTATTTCTACCAAGAGGGGTATTATACGAAACAACTAGGCTAGGGGTACCCAGCTAGCACCCTGGAGGGGAAGGGCTCTCGGCCAGGGGAGGAGGCTCTTGCGAACTCTACACTAAGGCGGGAGGAGGATTTAACACTTAGAAATATTTTTAGGAATGGATGAAGAAGTCATCAAAGAGGGGTATTTATAGGTCTAGCAAAGGCCAACGATGGCCAAGATCTTGCAGTCTGAGGCAAGTGTAGGGCAAGATCTTGCCAAGTGCACCTTATCCATCTACCACAAAATATCCTACCAATCCCTTGACCAAACAAGGCCAATTCGTCCACCCCTTTACCGTGACGTGTGCCAATGAGAGGGTGACAAGTGTCGCCTCGTTGGCCAAAAGGTTTCGACTCTCGGAAAAATCCGCAAAAATTAAAAATGACATAGCCGAATTTTCCCTACGAAAGCAGAAAACGTTTCGTAAAAACGACTCTAACCGGGTGTTGTGAACAAATAAATTTCGCCAAGCCTAATTCTCAAGTTCAAATTTTCTACGACGCCCCTTACGTGCATACTGGAAATACGGTATAACATTCTCCTCCTTAGAAATATTCGTCGAATGTTCCTTCATGTCTCAAAACAAGCGTGCGCCGATGATAGTCTTCACTACCATACTTACGAAACAATCCCGCCACAATGGCCATAAACAATGCGCAAAATACTTACATCCAAGTCCACGAGAAACACCTCTAACATTACCACAAACACCTCTCTCCTGGTCTAAAATATACTTCTCTCGCCCTTCTCCTTACAAAAGAAATGATCACATCTATTCTCGCCATACATGCTCGCTTCTTCCCGATACCACTTTTGTCACTTTGCCGCGAGGTTCTAGTGTCACTCCGGCGACCCAACAAATGATGCCGACTACGTGCGATCCACGAGGTCGTACACTCGAACTCTTACCACCCGATCATTGCTTGGTTTCCAAAACTCGGGTTACTATCTCTAACGTGGTCATCATTAATCGAACACTCGGATGGATCTCCGATACTTTCCGATCATAACAATCTGAAGACCGGACGTCTTGCCTCCTAAGTCGGACGACAAAAGCTAACATATAGGCAACCCGCCTACTCGCACTGTGATCGTAAGGCCCAAAGTAACTCGGGCTAAGTTCCTCTGTTTTCCAAAACTCGTCACACCCAAACCGGGTGGTATCTTCAAGAAGACCGACCGTCAACCTGAACTCTAAGCGTCGTCGCCGATTATCCGCACGATTTCTCTGAGCTGCCAGAACCTCCTCTAGACAAGCTTTACCCTATCCACAGTCTGCTGGAACAAGCCTGAACCAACTATCTGAATCTTGCCAACATCGAACCAATCGACCGGCAGCTTACACTTCCGCCCCTACAAGGCCTCATAAGGCGACATTCGAAAACTGAAATGGTAGCTTAAACACTCCCTCCACAGGAGACAACAATCCCCACAACTACCCCTGAATTCCACACACTGGCCCGAGGGCGAATGCGATTCTGAGACTCACCTGAGTTCTTAACCCTGCTTGGTAAAACTTCCAGAAACAAAAACAGCCGAACCCTGGCTCCATGCGCCATAAGGTGAAGGTAGGCACCCCGTGCAGCCTTACAACCTTTCTGATAAAACAACACTGCCGAGTAAAAGGTCTTTGCTAGAAAACAAGACGGCTGACCTCGCCCGACTCTTGGTCGAATCGTCCACGACCAAATCTGTTGGTTAACTAAACTTGGGCCTAACACCCTCGTAACCCAAACCCACAGCGGGACCACCACAAACCGACCACCACTAAACCCCGCGGGTTGACCCGCACCGAGGCCTCACCCCGCCCCGGCAACGCGCACCACACAAGCTCCCCGACCCGGAATAATCACACCAATCACGGTACGAAAACCAAGCGGTCTTCTTCGCTCAACTACCCTTTCATTCCACACTACTCGGGACTAATCCCACAAACATAACTCACGTGCACTATGCACTCTATAAGGGTCAAACATAAACAATACATCTTTTACTCGAGATGGCCTTACCTCTAAGGTCTCTACGTATAAAACTCTAAGGCTCACACCTTCTCTATCCCCAAAATCTTACTCGGTTAACTCCACCATGATTTCTAATCACAACTAACACATTGCTATCGTAACATAGCACTTAAGGTATACTCACCTTATCACACATACGATCTCTAGAGGTTAAGGATATATCTATATCTCTTCGCTTCACTCCTTAGTCGTCTAATCAAACTCGCCTGTAGCGCGCATAAGGAAGATGACAAACTACCCACCGATCCTGAAGGCTAAGTCCTCCCGCGAGGACACTCTTTCGACATCGACCACGGCGGTCATAGGTACAACACGTACCAACTAAAAGACGACATTCAGGATGGCGCCGCCATCGTGAACACCGAGAAAATCAATCCGGATGGCCGGAACCTACGCCAGCCGGAACCTAAGCTGCGAGCTCGACCAACTCCTCGTACCCGAACGCCCCGAACCTCGTGGAGGACCTTTTCGCATGATGGATGCGCATAATCTAATCTGCGCGAGGCGACTCGCCGCAAGTTACCAAAGGACTTGCTACTCGGCCTCTTCGCTATCCTTCGTTAACCCGTCGATCTCTACGTTTCTCGGCTGCCGCGCATAAGCCCGCATACGGGCCATGCTCGAGCCTAATCAAGAACTTACTTCGCACAACCTTCTCGTTGATATTCATCAAGACTCGCAGACATCGGTATACTCTGCGGTAGTCAAATCCATAGTTAGTAACGGTCGCCTCCTTGAAATCTATATTCTCTGTTCCCTGGCCGTGGAACGAAGGCGTTCAAATATCATGGCCGCAGAGGAATCGCGCCGCTGCTAAACTTCTGCGTGGCTAGTGACGCCGCAAACTCCCGAATGAAGCACCACCCTGGTGATGATTGGGCCTGTGCCCACGTAACCTCAGACTTTACTCGCAGCCTCCGCCGCTTTGCCTCCCGGGCGGCCGCTACGCGAGGCATAACGGTAAGGAAAGAAATACGTTAGAGGTCCAACTTACAACACCGCCTCTAAGGCACGATCTCAGAGTGAGAAGAATAGAAACCAATCCTAAATATCCTATAGCCTCTCGACATTGGTGTGGTGCACAACACACCGATAATCAAGACTCTACTCGATACGGGTCAGACACTTTCCGAGGATTAATCGCTTCGATACCACTTTTGTCACGACTGCCCGGCCCGTGGATCGTGCCTTACCGGGCACCCTAGTGATACAACATCGGAGTAATCAGCGAACATAAAGACAATACATGAAACCAATGTAATAAAGTAAGAAAGAAATAAAGCAACCAAAAACGGTTCTCACGCACATATAAATAACAATTTGAGCAGATTAATCCTTTTTACAAACCCTCTTACAATTTCGCCACAACAAGATTACATGCACCTCTACGAATGATATGACAACAACGGCGGACAGGGCCGCCATACCTGAATGTAAGCACCTACAACAACAGGACTATACCAAGATAAGCCTCCGAGGAACGAGCTTCCCAACGCCGAACTATGATCCTAAGAGCGAGGATCAACGATCGCGTACCTTTACTGCGGCATGAACGCAAATTCGGGGAGGTCGAGACAACAAAAAGTATGGAAACCGACAAATCATCAAATGAAATCATAGTTTTCTATATAAAGCAGTAGTCATGTATGATAACCAAAATAAAGTTCACAATAAATAAGCCATATCAAGTCGTGACTCACGCCTCAAAGTCATCACTCCAATATAGCAATGGGTCTCACGCCCACAACATCAATCATGCCCGTGGAATACCTTCCTCACCGCTAAATTTATGATATATAAAGCACCAAGGAATACATACATGAACAGCAGTCCCGCTTTGTTCAAATAAAACAAGACAGGTGGCACGAAGGCATAGCCGACTACTAACACCTACAGACTAACAAGGTCATAAATCGTATCATGATATCTGTCTGCAGGCCACATGATCAAAGCCGGTCACTCGCCCGCAATATCAAATGCGCGTCTAGCCTCGAACTCCCGCAGCCCGCATAGGCCAATCTCATAGGCCCGCATGAGGTATAACCCCGCATCGAGGTAGCTACTCCCAAGATCGCCCGGACTCGCATCCGCACGGCCACATGACCGCATGACCATAAAGGCCGCACACTAACCTAGAACTCTCGTAGCTCGCGATAGCCCCGGGACCCGCATGAGGTATCCTCGAATCATGGTCCTGCATCGCTGAGTCTACCCGCATCGGAGGGCGCTAACCCCTAAACACGGTGAGTGGTATAATACCAACATAACGGTTTATCGCTTAAACAACCTAAGCACAATCAAGGAAAACCCCTTTACACAAACATCACGAATACTAACATACGTAGCATCCTAATATGATTACTTATCAAATCAACACGAAGGTATTACAAGGCTATCACAAACCAACACAATCCAGTTATACACACAAGGTACATTCTATTATATGATTAACAAGATCGAGTATCTATTCCCAAAGTACTTCATACATTATCTTTTAAAAGATACGTTACGTTTACAAAAGTCACACAATACCCGTAGTCTATGAAAACTAGAGTGATTATCTTTTGAAGTAAAGCAAAACACTTCTCTTTGTAAAATCAAGTAACAACATTATTTCTCAAACGTCCAAGTTTGCCTAATTTCAAATGTTCACGTTTCTTACTTTAGAAAGGTTTCGTAGTTCATAGTCTTATTCATTTAAGAATATAATTCTCTTTTAAACTATCTGAGAAACATAAGCCTTATATGTGAGTAGGATATTCTTATTTATAACAATCTTATTACAGCAGCCATGATCTAGGAAATATCATTTTGTCTCATCTTAGCTTCTATGCAGATGGAAGTTTCTACTGGTTTTAATAATACTTAATCTGTCAAAACATTTCCTTTTATTAACGCTCGCAGTTGGTTTGTCGATACACATTCGATTTCCAAATCATAAAACATTCTTAAGCCGTTATTACCTAGCTTCCCATAAAGCTAGTATAACTCTTAAGTTTTCAAAACCAAGTATTACTTCTTCTTCGAAATGATTCAAAAATCTTTTGAAATACTTCAAGTTCTTTATTAACACATAATAAGCCGCTTATAGTTCAAATCGGTTATCTTTTAAAACCACAAGTATTTTCTTACCAACATAAGGTCATTATAACCAACTTCCCATAAAGTCGTTATAACACTTTATGTTTTAAACCAATCAAATACATTTAGCACATGACGCCTACCGCACTACATAGTTCACACATATCATGCTAGAAGAGATAGGAAGAGGTTCACATACCTCGCGACGAGTATCGACTAATAGCAAAACGCTCAAGTACTTCCAACCGCTACTCCTTAAGCCAGTAGATCGCGCCACGCCAGAGTACTCAACCTATAAGGCCACAAGGCGCTTATTAATATTTAGATCCCTTCAGAGAACATTCTACGTAAAATTCGAGACTCTCCGCAACAACAGAAATCTCCTCCTCTAACTGGGCCGCTACCAAGCCAACCAGGGGTTATACGCCTAAACCGGACGTGCACAATTCTACCTCACGAAGGCTACACAAGTCTCATCAGAATACACCCTATGTAAATACACAAGATTCGGTACTCTTTCAAAAGGTTTCTTATTATTCAGCTTAAGTCAAAAGACATCACGATAACTACGTTCAGTTCTATATATAGTATACTTCAACTATATAATCATACAACATGTAATTTCCAATTACAATAGAGGACAAGATATTTACCTCGATAAGCCCATAATTATCCGAGTTTAAATGTCGATCCCGAGCAAGGTTTAGCTCCTACTCCGCGCTCAACCCGCTCCAAACAACCCTTAGAAGTTCTAACCAACTTCTACTTATTACTCCAACTAACCATGGATATTTTCCTTGTGGTTTCGGTTTTGTGACTAAGGAAGTATAATAGTATTTCGGATTTTCAGATAAGTATAACCTTAGGATACTACAAGGTATACTACTAAGGTAATTTGGGCATTATAACAATACTTTTGTGAGTATTTCTACCAAGAGGGGTATTATACAAAACAACTAGGCTGGGGTACCCACGGCTAGCACCCTGGAGGGGGAAGGGCTCTCGGCTGGGAGGAGGCTCTTGGCCGAACTCTACACTAAGGGGCGGGAGGAGGATTTAACACTTAGAAATATTTTTAGGAATGGATGAAGAAGTCATCAAAGAGGTATTTATAGGTCAGCAAAGGCCAACCAATGGCCAAGATCTTGCCAAGTGCAAGGCAAGTGTAGGGCCAAGATCTTGCCAAGTGCACCTTATCCATCTACCACAAAAATATCCTACCAACCCTTTGACCAAACAAGGCCAATTCGTCCACCCCTTTTTACCGCTAACGTGTGCAATGAGAGGGTGACAAGTGTCGCCTCTCGCCAAAAAGGTTTCACTTCTAAAAATCCGCAAATATTAAAAATGACATAGCGGAATTTTCCCTACGAAAGTCGTGGAAAACGTTTAGTAAAACGACTTAACCGGTGTTGTGAACAAATAAATTTCGCCAGCCTAATTCTCAAGTTCAAATTTTCTACGCACGCCCCACGCATATTACTCTGAAATACGGTATAACAGGTGAGATCGCATGGGGTCCCTATATCTATCATATCCACCGAGCCCGGTTTCGCTAACTTCCGGAGGTCTTTCCGGCGGATTAGGACGCAGTGAGCCTCGATCGCATTCCATCCCGGGCCAGACGGACGAGCGCAGCGTCTTATCCGCAGACACTTGAGGATACGCAATGAGCCCGTGTTATTGACTTCGAGGTAGCCGAGGATCATTTGTCGCCGTAGAGTTTATGATAACAACGGCTACCACTCCAAGATCCGATGGCGCCACGAGGCCTTATACGGAAGTGCACCGATAGACTGGTTTGATGTAGAGATACGATTAGTCGGTCCATACTTGGTTCAAGCAGCCGATAAGAAGCTTATCCAGAGCGGTTATCGATACCGAGTCGCGTAAGTCGATGCAGATCATCGGCCGACATTTGGAGTTCGAGGTCATTGGGTTTTTTCTCAAGGTATCACCCATGAAGCGGTGTGATGAGGTTTCGCAAGAAGGGAAGCTCACCAAGGTACATCGGCCTTATCAGTTGTCCGCAGTAGGCAAGGTTGCCTATGAGTTGGATCTGTCGTCCGATCTGGAGGCAGTACATCCAGTTTTTCATGTTTCTATGTTTTTTTTTTTTTAGGTAAATGCAAATATTATTACTAATAACGGAAATAAAGATGGATACAATCAGTCATTGAGGGTTCTCAATCCTCAACGTTTAAGCAAACAAGAAATGGGGGAGGGGTGCCGTGGTCACTCATAGTAGTTTTAAGTCCTTCTGATTCTAGACAAGGACTTGTAACGATTCCTGCTTAATTTTCCTATATTGAATTGAAACTCCTTGCACGCTTAGTACGTGCATTAGATGCATTTGTTGGGGAATTCAAGAGTAGTGCACTATTGGGAAAGATTCCCAAAAATGGCTTAAGTCGTTTGGCATTGAATGCTCCCATGGCCGAGACCAATTGTGAGGTTTTAGGCGATTTGGCAAAGAGTGTCCCTTCGATTTCCACATAAGTTGATCTTCCAAGACTTGATTGAAGAGTAGTCTTTCCGAATCCCATAGTCATCAAGTTTCCAAGCCTCTTTTGACGAGTTGCCCCTTTGGTTTCCGCAACCTTAGAATTCAATAGGATGGGTGACTCCGGTTCTCACCCTTGTCAATTTTCGATGTCTCATAGAATGAGATGCTTCCTTGGTTTCTCACCATTAAATGCCCCAAATACCGTGTCTCAATAGGGTAGGCTGTTCGACTTCCACACGATTCATACTACCAAGAACCATGGGAAATGAACCAACATCGGTCTCTACAAACATTAATTGAAGACTCTTCTGCGGCCATGCCCCACTAATACCAACGTGACCAATCGAACCCATGACTACCCTCTCCGACCTCCTTCGACCGAACCAACCTCTTGATCTTCCATTAATTCATGCCCACCCATGTGACCCGACATTCCCTCGAGAAGGGGAGGGGCTTCGGAAACCGCAACATCTGCCTTCTCAATGTCCTTGGGAAAAGAAGTCCCAACGGCTTCACCGACCTTAGACAGATGCCTCGTGGACATGAACACTGATCCATGACCACCGTCCTGACCCGCCATCAACCCTGGAACAACCACAACACCCGTATCATCTCCGACCTCCAAGTAGCCAGACGGAAACTAACAAAAAGCCATACCATTATCCATCCTAACATTACCCTCCATACCGTGACCCATGGATTCCATCCACAACCCATGACCACTATCACGACCCTCTAGCATCCCGGCACCCCCCTCCATACCCACCTTTGACCCGGGATCTCTATCAAGATCCGGTGACCAACCAGTGTCAAAAATCATTTGAAGAGAAGCCCCTTCGAATCCCGTAGCCATCAAATTTCTAGACCTCTTTTGACGAGCTGCCCCTTTGGTTTCCGTGACCTTTGAATTCATTATGAGAGATGACTCTTCGGTTCTTACCCTTTTCAAGTTTCGATGTCCCATTGAATGAGATGTTTCCTTGGTTCTCTCAGCAATTAAATTTGTAGCACATAGAGAATGAGGCGTGCCATAGACATCCGCAACAAAAGAATGAATCAAATTTCTAGACCTCTTTAGGTTAAACAACCCCTGGCTCCACAACCTTAGCGTTCCAAGGCCAATTGGAAATGTAAAGTTCTCGGAGTCAACCACTAAAGGCTGGTGGTCCATGGACTTTCCCCAAGACCCAAACCCACCCCCCTGACCCGCAGTCAACCCGTGACTAACCTCGAGTCCCGTTGACCCCTTGGCATCCAGAGTGGCCGCCGGAAAACTCAGGCACTCGTAACTCCAAGGATCGGAGGTCCAAGGATTCAAACCTCAAACCCTGAACATCAAAACCACCCTCCCGCACTCGGTCCACCCTCCATACCCACTTTAGACCCGGATCACCATCAAGACCCAAATTGCAGCCTTTTCCGACTTCAAAGGAGCTCACGGAAAAGCTCCTCGGACTCTAAGACAATTGAGCGGTGAACCAGGGTTTCAACCACAACCCTTTATCACCATCACAACCTCCCGCAACCCGTGACCACCCACCTTTCCCGCAAATGACACGGGAAATCCACAAGACCAGTAAACCCCATAGTGAATCATTTCAACCGAACACTGGCGAGGTCACACCAAGGTTGGGAGAAACCAAGAGCTGCTTCTCAACCCAAGACCACCATCATGACCCTTTAGCACACCAAGATCACCCTCCCGCTGCTAGTAACCCAAAGAACACCCGTCTCCGAATATTCCGCAATATTCGAGATACAAATTGGCAACGTCTAAGTCGCCTCTAAATGCAAACTTCAAATTCATATCTTGTAACTTGTAATCTTGAACAATCAAAATAATCTCTTTCATTCTTTTAATGAAATCTTTGTATTCTTTCTCATGGCTATAAGGAAGATACCTTACTTTATAACAAATCAATTAGAGTGAGCGTGAAATGAACACACAAACTTCAACGTAGGATGGAATAGCTCAAAGAACAATCTGTGTAGTATATCTGTTGATGGAAATCATAGAAGAAGGAAGACGTAGAAGAGCAACTAGGAAAAAATGTTGAGAGCATTTTTGCCTAGTGAGAGAAACATCTCTCTAACTCTATGTTGAGAGCATTCATGTTTCTATGTTGAGGAGATGTATCGGAGATCTGTCTAGAGTGCACCCGGTTGATGATGTCCAGGTGACAGAGGAATTATCGTATGAGGAGATCCCCATAGCGATACTTGACCGACAGGTTAGACGACTGCGGACAAAGGATGTGGCTTCCGTCAAGGTCTTGCGTAACGAGAAGCAGAGAGATGACACGGGAAGCAGAGGAGGACATGAGGCAGAAGTATCCCCACCTATTCCCCACACCTCGAGGTAACTCACTTTCATACCGGTTAATTTAAATTGTCATATGTACTTAGGTATTCTGTTGTGGCCAATGGGGGACTATGTCGTTATCTGAGTTATTTTGAATCTTGGAGGAACATTCGGGACGAATGTTTCTAGGGGAGAATGTTATGCCTCAGACTGGAGTACGTATGTGAGGACGTACGTACGAATGTATAGGCCCTAATTAGGGTAATAATGATAGAATTGTTTTCCGACGAAAGTTATTTCGAACCTTGTGAAGGAAATTTACGTTTTCGATATTTTTACGACTATGGAATTTTTCCGAAAGATAAAATATTTTGGACCAATAGGAGGGCGACATGTGTCACCCATGGATTGGTCCAAGTGGACGAAAATGGGTGGACAACTTGGCAAGACAAGTGGCCAACAAGTCTTGCCAAGTTGGCATGGCTTGGACGGCAAAATGGAAGGATTTGGGCAAGTCTTGCTTAGTCAAGACTTGCCAAACTTTTGTAAGACAAGTGTGGGAAGGCTCTTACACACTTCATCTCCACCCTACACTTGTGTTAATCCCCTCCCTTGGTTGTGCTATATAAACCCCCTAAGTAGATGAAATCATCCACACTTAAACATTACAAATCTTGGAAAATATTTTCCTCTCCCTTCATCCCTAGTTGATCTCGTCTAAACAGCCCCCTCCCCTACCTAAAGTTGTCCAAAAACTCTTAAACTTATAAGTGTTCTTCCTTAGTATGTTAGGGAGATCACCAACCAAGAGTTAGATAAGATTTTCACACCCATAGCCTCTAAAACACCACCAAAACCGAAACTGGACAGTTTTGAAGACTAAGTGTTCTTCACCTTTTGGAATCAAATTCTTGAATAGAAGTTGGTTGGAACTTCTAAGGGTAAACTATGGTGAGTTGTAACACAAGAAATTGGAGCTAAAACACAAAGGTTTGGAGTTAAGACTTGCTTTGGAACGACTTTAAAATCTTGGATATTGTTGGGCTAGTATTGAGGTAATGAACCTTAAACTCTTTGTGAATTTGGTTATTATGTATATAAGGATATTATACATATATTGGAAGTATATTATGGACTATAACTTATATTAAGATTGGAATATAAGTTGAAAGACTAATGAATTAATTGGATAAGTAAAATGTAAAAGTTGGCCAAGGACCCCAACTTAAGGACCGTATCTACTTTGGACTTTTTACTTTGGACTTAACTTATTGAAGGCGAGATAGTAAACCGCGTTACCTTTTGGGCGCGTAATACCCTTCTTTTACTTATTGTTATTATGAAGGCGAGATAGTAAACCACGTTTGTCACGACCCGTTCCGGGGCCCGTGACTGGCGCCTTACCCGGGCACCCAAGTAGTCATACATCAGAGAAATCAGCGGAATATAAAACAATACAAGAAACAATATGCAATGAGAACAGCTTATTCGAGAAAATTTGTTCTTCCAGATATATATATAATATTTTTGAATAGTTACATCCCTTTTTACAAACCCCGCCCACAACAAGATTATACAGACTTAAGAATGTAACAACACCTATGACGGGACAGGGCCCCGCCATACCCCTGAATGTACAGAACCTACAATTCAGGGAAACATACCAAAAGATAAGCCTCCGGAGAAACGGAGTGTTATACCCCGTATTTTCAGAGTATGTACGTAAGGACATACGTAGAAAAATTTGAACTTTAAAGTTGGCTTGGCCGAATTTTTTTGTGCACAACACCCGGTTAGAGTCGTTTTCCGACGAAACGTTTTACACAACTCGCGTAGGGTAAATTACGGCTATGTCATTTCTAATTTTTATGATTTTTCCGAGAGACGACGTGTTGGGCAACAAGAGGCGCCACTTGGCACCTCTCATTGGCGGATTTGGCGGGTGTCCTCGACGATTTTCTTGACATTTTTGTCAAGTAGTAGGTAGGATATTTTGTGCAAGTTGGCTAGTACACTTGCCCTAATCTTGGCCTTACACTTGCCTAGCACTTGGCAAATCTCGCCATTGGTTGACCTTTACTTGACCTATAAATACCCTCCCTTTGATGAACTTCTTCATCCAAAATCACTAAGTCTTGAAAGCTTCTTCCTCCCCTTAGTAAGGTTTTGGCCGAGAGCACCCTTCCCCTTGGCCGAGTTTCCCCTAGCTGGGTTGGTCGGGTACACACCCCCTCTCAGGTGCAATGCGGGTACCCCAGCCTAGTTGTTTCGTAATATACCCTTTTTTTGTGGTATAGTGATACTCAAA
Organism: Przewalskia tangutica; assembly: GCA_029844215.1. Taxonomy (NCBI): domain Eukaryota; kingdom Viridiplantae; phylum Streptophyta; class Magnoliopsida; order Solanales; family Solanaceae; genus Przewalskia; species Przewalskia tangutica. The sequence goes on from CM056720.1 coordinate 94,257,233, forward strand.
AGTATTGTTATAATGCCCAAATTACCTTAGCCGTATACCTTGTAGTATTCTAAGGTTATACCTATACGAAAACCCGCTATACTATTATACTTCCCACCACCAAACCGAAACCCTAAGGAAAATCTCCATGGTTAGTTGGAGTAGTATGTGTAAGTTGGTTAGAACTTCGGTAGTTTGGAGCGGGTCGAGCGCACGGAGTCGAGCTAAACGCTGCCAGATCGACTTTATTACTTGGATAATTATGGGCTTATCGAGGTAAATATCTTGTCCTCTATTGTAATTGGAAATTACATGATTGTTAGACTATATAGTTGAAGTATACTATATATAGAATCAACGTTGTTATCGGCAATGTCTTTGGACTTAAGCTCGATTAATACTTACGCAATGTCTCGCGACTTAAGCTGAATATTAAGAAACCTTTTCGAAAGAAGAGTGCTGAATCAGAATTACATAGATCAGACATAGACTTGTGTAGCTTTTCGTGAGATAGAATTGTGCACGTCCGATTAGACGATAACCCCGTTGGCTTCGTAGCGCCCGATAGAGGAGTTTTACACGCCATGTGCGGGAGGCGCCGAATTTTCTCGTAGGATGTTCTACAAGAGACCTAAATGTTAATAAGCGCTTGTGGCCTTATAGGTGGAAGTACTATGCGTGGCGCGATCTACTTGGCTTAAGGAGTAGCGGTTTGAGGTACTTGAGCGCTTGCTATTAGTCGATAATCGTCGCGAGGTATGTGAACCTCTTCCTATCTCTTCTAGCATGATACGTGTGTAACTATGTAGTACGGTGACGATACGTGTTAAATGTATTTGATTGGTCTAAAACATAAAGTGTTATAACGCTTTATGGGAAGTTGGTTATAACATTTATGTATGTAAGAAGATACTTGTGGTTTTTAAAAGGTAATCGATTTGAACTATAAATTTGGTTATGGATAATAAAGAATCTGAAGTATTTCAAAAGATTTTTGAATCATTTTGAAAGAGAGTAATACTTGGTTTTTGAAAACTTAAGAGTTATACTAGCTTTATGGGAAGTTAGGTATAACGGCTTAAGAATGTTTTATCGTTTCTAAATCAAATGTATCGACAAACCACTGCAGCTAATAAAAAGGAAATGTTTTGACAGATTAATTATTATTAAAACCTAGAGAAACTTCCATCCGCATAAGCTAAGATGAGACAAAATGATATTTCCTAGATCATGGTCATTGTAATAAGATTGTTATAAACAAGAATATCCTACTCACATATAAGGCTTATGTTTCTCGGATGGTTTAAAAGAGAATTATATTCTTAAATGAATAAGACTATGAACTACTTAAACCTTTCTAAAATAAGAAACGTGAACTTTTGAAATTAGGCAAACTTGGACGCTTGGAAAATAATGTTGTTACTTGATTTTACAAAGGTAAGTGTTTTGATTTACTTCAAAAGATAATCACTCTATTTTCATATACTACGTATTGTGTGGTTTTGTGAAAGTAACGATCTTTTAAAGAGTTAATATACGAAGTACTTTGGGGATAAAACCCGATCTTGTTAATCATATATTAGAATGTACCTTGTGTGTATAACTTGATCAGGCTGGTTTGTGATAGCCTTGTAATACTTTCTTGTTGATTTGATAAGTAAACATGTTAGGATGCTACGTGAGTTAGTATCTCGCGATGTTGTGTAAAGGGGTTTTCCTTGTTGTGCTTAGGTTGTTTAACGATACGATGTCATGTTGATATTATATCACCATGATTCCGGGTTGTCGCCTCCGACGCGGGTAGACTCAAAGCGTCTAGTGACCTATGATTCGAGAATACCTTACGCAGTCCAGATGGCCTACGCGAGCTACGAGTTCCGTGTTAGTTTGCGCCTCGTGGTCACGCGGTTTGTGGCTACGCGACGGCGCAGTCCGTGACGCTGCCGAGAGTAGCTACCGATGCGGGAATACCTCACGCGGGCCATTGGAGTGGCCCACGCGAGCTATGGGAAGTTCCAGGCTAGACGCGACATTAGATATCATGGGCGAAGGCCGCCTTTGATCATGTGACGGCTGCAGACAGATCTCATGATACGCTTTACGACCTTGTCAGACCGTGGGTTTTAGTAGTCGGCTATGCCCTCGCATTTACCCCGCACGGTTTTATGATGACTTTGAGGCGTGAGTCCCCGACTTGACATGATCGCTTATTTAGTGTGAATCGTAGTTTTGTTATCATACATGTCTCCCGCTTTATATAGACTACTATGATTTCATTTACGATTTTCGCCACATACTGTACACGCCAGATCGACTTCCGGGCCGCTCATGCCGCAGTCGAGGTACACCAAGCCGATCCTAGTTCTCTGGTCACGCGTCATGGGAAGCTCCATTTCTCCGAGGCTTATCAGCCGTATACCCCGTCAGTAGGTATTTACATTCGCGGTATGGCGGGCCCCGTCCCGCCATTGTTGTCGATCATTCTAGAGGTCCGTAGTAATCTTGCCAGGCGAGTTGTAATGGGATGTAAATCGTCGGTTTTAAAATTGATTTATATATATATGCCATAAGGCAAATTTTCTCCGACATCGTTCTTACTTCATAATATTTTCATGTCTTGTTTTATGTTCACTGACTGATGTATCACCTGGGTGCCCGGTAAGGCACCATCACTGCCCGGTTCGGTCGTGACAAAAGTGGTATCAGAGCGCTTAATCCTCTGAAAGTGTCTACGCATCGTATCCAAGAGTTCGATTATCTGCTGTTGCGCACTACACCAATAATCGTGAGGCTATAGGATATTTAGGATTGGTTTCATTCTTCTCACTCGAGATCGCGCCTTAGAGTCGTGTTGTAAGTTGGACCCTCTCACGTATTTCTTTCCCTTACCGCTATGCCTCCGCGTAGGCAAACCCGCCCGTGAGGCAAGCGCACGGAGTCGCGAGCAGAGTTCGAGGGTTACGAGGCACAGCCCAACCATCACCCGAAAGTTAGGTGCTTCGTCGGGAGTTATGCTACGCCACCACCCAAAGAGTTTAGCACGGCGCAGCAGCTCCTACTACGCCATGACATTTGAACCTTCGCCCACGACCTAAACAGAGAATATAGATTGCAAGAGACAACCTCACATTAGCTATGGATTTGGCTACCGCAGTATACCATGTATCGCGAGTCTTGATTAATATCTACAGAGGGTTGTGCAAGAGAAATTCTTCAGTTAGGCCTGAGCATAGCCTTGGTACGGACTTATGCGCAGCAGGCCGAGAGACGTAGAGATCGACGGGTTAACGAAGGACAGCAGGAGAGGGCCAGAACAGCAAGGTCCTTTAGTAACTTTCGAGGCGAATCACCTCAGCAGCAGATTAGATATGCACATCCGCCAGTGCAGAGTGTTCCTCCAAAGGGTTCGTAACGCTCGGTAAGCCGAGTTGGTCGAGCTCCGTAGTTTCCGCTCACACTACACGCAGTTCCAAATGATTCGCTTTTTCCTCGTTCACAACAGCGATGCACGCCATCCCGGGAATGTCATCTTTTAGTTGGTACTTGTTTTACCTGCGGCCGTGGCTACGTGGTCGAAAGGATGTCCTAGTAGAGGACTCAACCTTCAGATCGCGGTAGTTCGTCATCTTCCTTAGCTATGCGCCCCACGGCGTGTTTGATTAGAACGACTAAGGAGTGAAGCAGAGATATAGATATATCCTTAACCATCTAGAGATCGCAGATGTATGATAAGACGGGTATATCATAAGTGCTATGTTCGATAGCGAAGTGTAATTAGTGATTAGAAATCATGGTTAGTATGAGGTAAGATTGGACATAAGGGAAAGTGTGAGCCTTAGAGCTTTATAACGTAGAGACCTTGAGGTAAGGCCATCTCGAGTAAAGAAGTATTTTATGTTTGACCTTTGCCTGAGTGCATAGTGCACGCGAGCTATGTTTGTGGGATAAGTCCTCGAGTAGTGTGGAATGAAAGAGGGTAGTTGAGCTAAGAAGACCGCCAGGTTTTCGTGAACGTGATTAGTGCAGAGTTTTCCGCTCGTGAGCTAGTGTCAAGCGCTGCCGGGTCGAGGCCACGCTGTGGGTCAACCCGCGACGTATGGTGGTGGGGTCGCTTGTGGTGGTCCCGCTTTGGGTTAGGTTATGAGGTGTTAGGCCCAAGTTTAGTTAACTAACAGACGAGTTCGTGGACGATTCGACCAAGAGTCGCCGGCGAGGTCACCGCCTTGTCTTCTAGCAAATACCGCTTACTCGCAAGTTGTTGATTTATCGAAGGTTGTAAAGGTCTGCACGGTGCCTACCTTCACCTTATGACGCATGGAGCCTGTGGTACTACTGTTTTGTTTCCGAAGTTTTACCGCAGGTTAAGAACGCAGCGAGTCTCAGACCGCATTCGCCTCTGCCGCTGGATTTCGCGGTAGTTGTGGGGATCGTTGTCTCTCGTGGAGGAGTGTTTAAGCTACCATTTCGTGTTCGATGTCGCCTTATGAAGACTTCAGGGGCGGATGTAAGTCGCCAATGATTGGTTCGATGTTGGAAAGATTCAGATAGTTGGTTCAGCTTGTTCCAGCAGATCGCGGATAGGTAAAGCTTGTCTAGAAGAGGTTCGCACTGCAGAAATCGTGCGGATAATCGGCGACGACGCTTAGAGTTCAGTTGACGGCCGGTCTTTGAAAGTACCACCCCGTCAGTGACGAGTTTTGGAAAACAGAGGAACTTAGCCCGAGTTACTTGGGCCCTTTGAGTTCATGTGAAGAATAGGCCGTTTATATGTTAGCTTTTGCCGTCCGACTTAGAGGCAAGACGTCCGTCTTTCAGATTGTTATGATCGGAAAGTATCGAGATCCATCCAGAGTGTTCCCGCTAATGATGATCACGTTAGAGATAGTAACCCCAGTTTTGGAACCAAGAAGTGTCGTAAATGTGGTAAGAGTTCGAGGTACGACAAATTTCGTGGATCGACGCAGCCCTGGCATCATTTGTCGGGTCGCCGAGTGACACTAGAACCTCGCGCAAAGTGACAAAAGTGGTATCACGACGAGTAAAGGAGAAGCATGTATTGAAAGCGCAGATGTGACCATTTCTTTTGTATGGAGAAAGCGCGGGAATTATATTTTAGCACTGACGGGAGCGCTTGCGATGTTATGTGTTTCTCGTGACTGACGTAAGTATTTTGCGCAGTGTTGTTGTGACCAGTGGTGATTGTTCGTGTAAGTATAGTAGTGAAGACTATCGCGCATGCTTGTTTTGAGATTTAGAAGGAACATTCGGACGAATGTTTCGAGAGGAGAATGTTATACCCGTATTTTCGCAGTATGACGTAAGGACGCACGTGAAAAATTTGAACTTTAAAGTTGGCTCACGAATTTTTTTGTGCACAACACCCTGCTAGAGTCGCTTCGACTAAACGCTTTACACAACTCGTAGGGTAAATTACGCTATGTCATTTCTAATTTTTATGGATTTTTCCGAGAGACGAGATGTGTTGGGCAACAAGAGGCGCCACTTGGCACCCTCTCATTGGCGGATTTGGGGGCGCCCTCGACGCTTTTTCTGACATTTTTGTCAAGTAGTAGGTAGGATATTTTGTGTGCAAGTTGGCTAGGTACACTTGCCCTAATCTCGCCTTACACTTGCCTAGCACTTGGCTAAATCTCGCCATTGGTCGCCTTTACTTGACCTATAAATACCCTCTCCCTTTGACGAACTTCTTCATCCAAAAATCACTAAGTCTTGAAAGCTTCTTCCTCCCCTTAGTGTAGTGCCTTTGGCCGAGAGCACCCTTCCCTTGGCCGAGAGTTTCCCCACTGGTCTGGCGGGTACACACCCCCTCCTCAGGTGCTAGCCTGGTACCCCTAGCCTAGTTGTTTTCGTAATATACCCTTTTTGTGGTATAGTGATACTCTCAAAAGTATTGTTATAATGCCCAAATTACCTTAGCCAGATACCTTGTAGTATTCTAAGGTTATACCTATACGAAAAACCCGCTTATACTATTATACTTCCGTCACCACCAAACCGAAACCCTAAGGAAAATCTCCATGGTTAGTTTGAGTAGTATGTAGTGTTGGTTAGAACTTCTAAGGGTAGTTTGGAGCGGTCGAGCGCACGAGTCGAGCTAAACGCGCCCAGATCGACTTTATTACTTGGATAATTACGGGCTTATCGAGGTAAATATCTTGTTCTCTATTGTAATTGGAAATTACATGATTGTTAGACTATATAGTCAAGTATACTATATATAGAACTGAACGCTGTTATCGCAATGTCTTTGGACTTAAGCCCGAATAATACTTACGCAATGTCTCGCGACTTAAGCCCAATAATAAGAAACCTTTTCAAAGAAGAGTGTTGAATCAGAATTACATAGGATCAGACATGAGACTTGTGTAGCTTTTCTCGTGAGATAGAATTGTGCACGTCCCGGATTAGACGATAACCCCCTCGGTTGGCTTCGTAGCCACCCGATAGAGAGGAGTTTTACGCTGCCATGGGGAGGCGCCGAATTTTCTCAGAGGATGTTCTACGAAGAGACCTAAATGTTAATGCGCCTTGTGGCCTTATAGGTAAGTACTATGCGTGGCGCGATCTACTTGGCTTAAGGAGTAGCCGCGTTCGAGGTACTGAGCGCTTTGCTATTAGTCGATAATCGTCGCGAGGTATGTGAACCTCTTCCTATCTCTTCTAGCATGATATGTGTGTAACTATGTAGTACTGCAGACGCATACGTGTTAAATGTATTTGATTGGTCTAAAACATAAAGTGTTATAACGCTTTTATGGGAAGTCGTTATAGCAACTTTATGTATGTGCAAGATACTTGTGGTTTTTAAAAGGTAATCGATTTGAACTATAACCGGTGGTTATGGATAATAAAGAACTTGAAGTATTTCAAAAGATTTTTGAATCATTTTGAAAGGAGAGTAATACTTGGTTTTTGAAAACTTAAGAGTTATACTAGCTTTACGGGAAGTTAGGTATAACGCTTAAGAATGTTTTATCGTTTCGAAATCGTAATGTGTATCGACAAACCATCGCAGCTACAATAAAAAGGAAATGTTTTGACAGATTAATTATTATTAAAACCTAGAGAAACTTCCATCCGCATGAAGCTAAGATGAGACAAAATGATATTTCCTAGATCATGGTCAGTAATAAGATTGTTATAAACAAGAATATCCTACTCACATATAAGGCTTATGTTTCTCGATGGTTTAAAAGAGAATTATATTCTTAAATGAATAAGACTATGAACTACGAAACCTTTCTAAAATAAGAAACGTGAACTTTGAAATTAGGCAAACTTGGACGCTTGGAAAATAATGTTGTTACTTGATTTTACAAAGGTAAGTGTTTTGATTTACTTCAAAGATAATCACTCTATTTTCATATACTACGTATTGTGTGGTTTTGTGAAAGTAACGATCTTTTAAAGAGTTAATATACGGTACTTGGGGATAAAACCCGATCTTGTTAATCATATATTAGAATGTACCTTGTGTGTATAACTTGATCGTCTGGTTTGTGATAGCCTTGTAATACTTTCTTGTTGATTTGATAAGTAAACATGTTAGATGCTACGCGAGTTAGCATCTTGTGATGTTTGTGTAAAGCGGGTTTTCCTTGTCAGGCTTAGGTTGTTTAACGATACGATGTCATGTTGATATTATATCACCATGATTCCGGTTAAGCCGCCTCCACGCGGGTAGACTCAAAGCGTCTAGTGACCTATGATTCGAGAATACCTTATGCAGTCCAGATGGCCTACGCGGAGCTACGAGTTCCGTGTTAGCTTGGCCCTTGTGGTCACGCGGTTCAGGGCTACGCGGACGGCGAGTCCGTGACGCTGCCGGGGAGTAGCTACCGACGCGGAATACCTCACGCGGGCCATCGAGTGGCCCACGCGAGCTATGGAAGTTCCAGGCTAGACGCGCACATTAGATACGCGCGAGTGGCCGCTTTGATCATGTGACGGCAGACAGATCTCATGATACGCTTACGACCTTGTTGCATCGTGGGTTTTAGTAGTCGGCCATGCCTCGCATTTACCCCGCACGGTTTTATGATGACTGAGGCGTGAGTCCCCGACTTGACATGATCGCTATTTAGCGTGAATCGTAGTTTTGGTTATCATACATGTCTCCCGCTTTATATAGACTACTATGATTTCATTTACGATTTTCGGGCCCACATACTGTACTGTTGTATCGACTTCCTTCGGGCCGCGTCATGCCGCAGTTGATGTACACCGCCGCTGATCCTAGTTCTCGGTCACGTCAGCAGATGGGAAGCCCGCTTCTCCGAGGCTTATCAGCCGTATAGTCCGCCGTTGTAGGTATTTACATTCAGTATGGCGGGCCCCGTCCCGCCATTGTTGTCGATCATTCTTAGAGGTCTGTAGTAATCGCCAGGCGAGTTGTAATGGACGTAATCGTCGTTTTAAAATTGATTTATATATATATGCCGTAGGCAAATTTTCTCCGACATCGCTTACTTCATAATATTTTCATGTCTTGTTTTATGTTCACGACACTCGATGTCAGATCACTAGGTGCCCGGTAAGGCACCACCACGCCCGGTTCGGTCGTGATATGGAGCTTCCTAATACGAACCGTGATCCTATGAGCGAGGATCAACAACCGGTGTACCTCTACCGCAGATGAACGCAAATTTCTCGGGCGAGGTCGCATAACAGTACCAAGTATGTGAAATCAAAAATATCAAAATGAAATCATAATAGTCTATATAAAATGTAAGACATATATGATAACAAAACTACGCTCATAAAAGCAATCATGTCAAGTCGTGACTCACGCCTCAAAGTCATCCTCACGCCCGTGGAACTCCTTCCTCACCGCCAGCCTAGGTATAAGTCGTGTGATACGATAACATGTCTCGCCCACCATGGACCCAAAGGTCGCATCGTATGGAATACATTCCCGCCCATCTCATGGACTCGATAGTCGTGGAAATACATTCCTGCTCATCTCATGAACGCGTAGTCGAGTGAAATACATTCTCGCTTCATCTCATGAACGCGGTAGTCGAGTGAATACATTCCCGGCCCATCCCATGGACGCGTAGTCGAGTGGAATACATTCCCGCTCATCTCGCGAACGCGTAATGAGTGAAATACATTCTGCTCATCCACTTAACGCAGTAGTCGAGTGAAATACATTCGGCTCATCCCATGAACGCTGTAGTCGAGTGGTCATAACATTTAAACGCCTCCTTAAGACAGATTAAAATAATACCATATTTTCCTTTAAAACAACTAAGGTAATATTATGCCCTTCTTGTTAAACCAAAACTCCTTCCTTCTTAAAGTCAAGTAACAACATTCTTTTTCAAAAGTTCAAGTTTGCCTAATTTCAAATATTCACGTCTTTTATTCGAAAGATTTCATAGTTCATAATCTTAATCATTCTCTTTAAAACAACTGAGTAATATATGCCTTATATGAGTAGGTTATTCTGTTCATAACAATCTTATTAAGGCAGCCATGATCTAGGAAATGTTATATCATTTTGTCTCGTCTTAGCTTCTATGCAGATGGAGGTTTCTACTGGTTTTAATAATACTTATTTGTCAATACATTTTCCTTTATTAACGCTGCAGTGGTTCGTTCGATACTTATTCTCATTTCGATTCAAGAAACATTATTCTTTAAAACCAAGTACTCATTACTCACGAACGAGGTTTCACACTTTTAACAAAATTCATATCAATTCAATTAAGTCAATTCTTTTATCTTTTGAGATCAAGTCTCTTAACTTCTAAAATCAATAAACCATTCTTTTATCTCTCTTAAGACGTTATACCTAACTTCCCATAAAGCTAGTATAACTCTTACGTTTTCAAAACCAAGTATTACTCTTCTTTCAAAAATGATTCTTAATTCTTCTGAAATACTTCAAGATTCTTATTATTCAGCTTAAGTCAAAAGACATTGCCGTGAAACTACATTCTTAACACACGCTCGCTCACCGTACTATATATATATTCTTTTAAAATATCATGCTCAAGAGGATAGGAAGAATCACATACCGCGACGATTTATCGACTATTAGCAAAACGCTCCAAAGTATCAGATCCGCTAGCTTTCCACCCTTCGAGTAATACGCTACTTGCGATTTCAACCTATAATGGTCATACAAGTCTATCAACGCCCGCACTACTCGCGAAATAATTCTAGATACGCATTCCTTATTTTACGTAAAATTGGGCAAGACTTCCTACCCGCCAAACTTACACAAGTTCATCAGAATACAAATTCCATGTAAGTAATTTTCACTTTATTCTTTAATATTCTTCCGATGTGATTTCACTTCAATTCTCTTCAGAATATCCTTCTATGTATCTTATATTTATTTCTATACCACTACAGATGTAATCTCCAATTACACTAGAAGGATAGGATTATTTACCTCGATAAGCCCAAAATTATCCAAGTTAAACGTCGATCCCGAGCAACGCTTAGCTCCTACTCCGCGCTCCAACCCGCTCCAAACAACCCTTAGAAGTTCTACGCAACTTCTTCTTAATACTTCAACCTACTATGAAGATTTTCCTTAGTGGTTTCGCTTTTGTGATCAAGGAAGTATAATAGTATTTCGGCTTTTAGTATAGTGTGTAACTGGAATACTACAAGGTATTTGGGCCAAGGTATTTTGGAATAGTAACAATACTTTGAGAGTATTTTCTACCAAGGGGGTATTTACGAAACCACTTTAGGAAGGGGTACTTTCGCCAAGGCTTCTGGGGGAGAGCTTCGACGAATACTTCTAACAAAGGGGAGGATTTCAAGACTTGGAAAATGATTTTGATGAAGATTTAGTCTTGCATAGGAGGGTATTTATAGGACAACCAAGGGCCAAGATCAAGACAAGTGGTGGGCAAGTGTAGGTGGGGATTTGGGCAAGTGTACCTTATCCATCTACCACCAAAATATCCTACCAACTCCTTGACTAAAACGGTGCAAGAAAGACGCCCAAATCGCTCCACTGGAGGTGACACTTGTCACCCTCTCGTTGGTCCAAAATATTTCATCTCTGAAAATCCGCAAAAATTATAAATGACATAGCCGTATTTTTCCTTCGCAAAGTCCGAAAACGCTTCATCGGAAAAACGACTCTTTCGCTAACAGTGCACAAATTTCGACACTTATGCCTACTTAAGGCTAAAACTTTTCAGACGCACGCCTCACGCATATACTGAAATACGGGTATAACATTCTCCTCCTTAGAAACATTCGCCTCGAATGTTCCTTCTCAAGACGTATAACGATAAAGTTCCTCTAACAAGTTGCCAACGCCACACCGCCACAAAATAACTTACGAAAAATACTTAACCCAAGTCCACGAAATCATTCCTACATCACAAAAGCTTCCACCCTGGCCTAAAGGACACTCCTTCGCATCTTCACTTCACAACAAAATGATCTCTTTATTCTCGCTAACACACGCCCTCTTCTTTCCTCACTGTCGACTCTTCTCGAACACTTGAACTCTTTCTAGTATATGTACCATACTTCCATTGCTTCGCTTCACAATCTCCGAGTCACTACTCCAAACTTGGTCATCTTACTAGCCTCAATCTCCTTTAAGGCCATTCCCGGCCTTCACGATCCGATTCTGGTCGAACATATCCACGAACTCATACGATGGTCATCTAAACTTGGGCCTGGCACCCTCGTGACCCTACCACCGTGACCACCTAATCGACCCCACCTCATTTCAGGCCGCGGGTTAACCCGCGATTTGTCCTCAACCCGACCCGCTATTGCGCTAAACATTTGTTTCCCCCGATCCGGAACAATCTCATAAATCAAGTCACGAAAACCTAGTGGTCTTCTTAGCTCAACTACCCTCTTTCATTTCATACCACTCAGAGACTTATCACACAACTATATCCCATGTATACTATGCACTCTGATAAAGGTCAACACAAACATAATTCTTTTACTCAAGATGGCCTCGCATCTAAGGTTCCTACGCATAAAACTCTAAGGCTCACACTTTCCCTGTCCCCAAACTTACCCTTAAACATGTTTTCTAACACAATTTTAACATAATGCTATCTGAACACAATACTTAGCACTTCATCATATTATCAACGCATACTAGTCTCTGAGGGTAAGAATATACTGTACTATCCGCCCACTCTAATCATAGGCTCGCCTCCAGTGGCGCATACCGTAGGCGCGATGATCCTCGCATCGACCCAGGTCAGGCGTCATTCGCCGCACTCTTCCTATAAGCACGCCTTCGTCACATGGCCTCGACGGCCGCAGTGAAACAAGCACCGCAGCAAGACAAGATTCTCGATGACGCCGCCACATCGCGCACACCGAGGACATGAATCCTTCTAGCTAGAACCCGTATATCTCAGAAACTAAGCCCTGAGCTCTAACCAGCCCCAATACCGAACGCCCCGCATCGCGGAGGACCACTCAGATCAAGTGAGGTACATAACTAGCTCGCCGTTGAGACGGTCCGCCTTGAAAGTTACCAAAGACCTCGCTGCCCGCCTCTTCTCGATCTCGGCCATTCCGCCGACCTTCTCCGCCTCACATCCCAGCAGATAAGCTCAGAGCGGCAATGTCCATGCCCTACAAGAGCTACACCTAACAAGCCTCGCTAAATAGTCATCAAGCCCGCGACGTAGCGGCACTCGCCCTCCATGTCGCTACCAATGCGGGACGCATCGAGCTAATGAGTCAAACTCACATTGTACTCCCGAACCGCACGCCGGCCTCGCTCAACGCCAAAAATCTGTCTACCGAGCCCTTCTCATCCGTGGAGGCAAGAAATGTGCAAGAAATGCCTCGAACTCGCCCATACTACCGGAAGTGCATACTCTCCCGACAGCTCCCACGACCAAACCACGATCGCAGATCACGCAGCCGACGCGAACCTAAGACCACCGACTCGGTCTCCGCCTCGATCACTCACGATCCGTCAGAATCGCCGAATGAACTCGCGGATCATCCTCGTGCCTCGACCAGAACTCGCGGCTACAACTCGAAAGTCCCGTAGCCTCAAACTATCCGATCTTGGGTGAACCACGTACCATCGAATCGAACCGCCGATCCAAATTTATCCTCATGTCTTGCCACTATCTCGCCAATAATCGGGCCATCTCTTTGTACTCCCAACTCTCGCTTCCAGGCTGGTGTCACGACCAACCCTGCCCGTGGATCGTGCCTTACCCCGCACCTTAGTGATACAACATCGAGAAAAACCACGGAAATAAAAACTTAAACATACAAATAGATATGGATCAAGATAAAGAAAATAGTCAACCAAAACGGTTGCCTTTCTCGCATATATATATATATATCGACATTTGAACAGCATAATCCTTACAACCCCGCCCACAACAAAGGCATGCACTTAAGATTTTTACAACAACTATGACTGACAGTGGCCCCGCCATACCCCGAATGTACAACCTATGCACTGTGGTAACATACCAAAAGATAAGCCTCCAAGGAACTGAGCTTCCCAATACGCTGAAATGTGATCCTATAAGTCGATCGACAATGATGTACCTCTACTCGGCATTAACGCAGCCTCAAGGAGGTCAAGATAACAGTACCAAGTATGTGAAATCAAATATCAGAATGAAATCATAATAGTCTATAAAAAGCAGGAGACATGTATGATAACCAAGCTACAGTACACAACATATAACCAAATATAATAAGTCGTGACTCACGCCTCCAAATCATCACTGTGCCCGTGGAATTCCTTCCTCACCGCCAGCCATGATATAACAACACCAAGGAGTATACATGAACACCGTGTCCCACCTGTGTCATAGAAACCGTGACGGCAAGTATAACTACCGATCCGACCGCACCAATAATATTGTACAACCATATCACGGCCGACACGTGGCAAGTGCAATAGCCTCCACCGCCTCCTCGCGCCATTTAGCCGACGGGGCAAGTGAATCGCCTACGCACTGTATCACAACCGTAAGTCACAAAGATCCATCCAAACACCGACTCGCTGGCCGACACGCGCAAGTGCACTAGCCTCCACCAGCCTCCTCCTCGCGCCACGTAGCCGGGGCAAGTGAATCGCTAAGCACCGCATCACAACCGTAAGTCACGATACTTCGTCGCGGTCGACACGTGGCAAGTGCAATAACCTATACCAGATCCACCTCGCCACGAGGCCGACGGGGCAAGTAAACAGCACGACCATCACAACCGTAAGTCACGATATTTCGCCATAAATAACCATAATGGTCACATGTCCACGTAATCCTCATCGTGTAGACATGCCCATGTAACAATAATAATGGAAGATACCCGGAATCTTCCACACCGCCAGACGCCCAAGTAAGTTCTCAACAAGTCAACCGCCTCCATCGAGACGCCAGAGTATAGAAACACAATTTTTGCACAACAAAGGCAATCACAACAAGCATAGGCAAGTTACACAACAACAAGCATAGTGAGTTATACACAACTCAAGGTACTTTCATTTTATGTCAAAGTCCGGTTTTAACCCTAAAGTACTACGTGACGTTAACTTCCTTTAAAGAGATTCATTCCTTTTATAAAGTCACCGATACCCGTAGTATAAAATCGAGTGACTCACATTTTTAAGTAAAACCGTAACACTTCCTTTTTCTAAAATCAAGTAACAACATTCTTTTCCTAAAGTTCCAAATTTTGCCTAATTTCAATTACTCAAGTCTCTTTATTTTAGAAAAGTTTCATAGTTCAATGTCTTAATCTCTTTTAAAACAATTGAGTAACATATGTCATATGTGTGAGCAATTTATTCTTGTTTATAACCATCTTAATAAAGCAGCCATGATCTAGAAAATGTAATATCATTTTGTCTCATCTTAGCTTCTACGCAGATGGAGGTTTCTAATGGTTTTAATAATACTTCATTAGTCATTACATTTCCTTTATTAACGCCGCAGGGTTTGTCGATACTCATTACGATTTCCAAATCAAGAAACATTATTCCTTTTTTTAAAACCAAGTACTCATTACTCACGAATGAGGTTTCACACAAAATTCATATTAATTCATTTAAGTCAAGTCTCTTTATTTTTTTAAGATCAATAAACCATTCATTTTATCTTCTTAAGTCGTTATACCTAACTTCCCATAAAGCTAGTATAACTCTTAAGCTTTTAAAACCAAGCATTATTCTTCTTTAACAAGGTTTCTTAATTCTTTTGAAATACTTCAAGATTCTTATCATTCGTGCTTAAGTCGAAAGACATTGCCAGAAACTATATTCGCTAACACCGCACGCCTACCGCACTATATATATATATTCTTGTAAAATACTTCCATTCTTATTATTCAGCTTAAGTCAAAAGACATTGTCGATAATTACGCTCGCTAACACACATACGCCTACCGCATTTATTTATATATATATTATTCAGCTTAAGTCAAAAGACATCGCCGCATAATTATGTTCGCTAACACACGACGCCTATCGTACTATATATATTCCTTTAAAATATCAAGCTCAAGAGTATAGGAAGAATCACATACCTCGCGACGATTATCGACTATTAGCAAACGCCTCGCCTATAACCCGCTAGCCTTGTCCACCTTCCCAGTAGTACATGCTACTCGCAGAACAGTCAACCAATAAAGGTTATAAGACTACTGTAAATACGGTCCTATGTAAGTACGCTTAATCTTCTACTTAAATATTCTTCATGTGATTTCGCCAAGTCTTATCTGTAATATCCTTCTATTACGCTTCAAATCTCTTCTATGAATCTTATATTCATTTTCAATAATACTACAAGATGTAATCTCCAATTACAATAGAAGGATAGGATTATTTACCCTGTAAGCCCCAAAATTATCCAAGTTTAAAGTCGATCCTGAGCAAGGTTTAGCTCCTACTCCGTGCGCTCCAATTCGCTCCAAGAAACCCTTAGAAGTTCTACACAACTTCTACTTAGTACTCCAACCAATTATGGAGATTTTTTCCATAGGGTTTCGTTTAGTGGCTAAAGTAAAGTATAGTAGTATTTCCGGGCTCTACGTATAGAGGTAACTTTGGAAAGTACTACAAGGTATTTGGGCCAAGGTATTTTGGTATTATAACAATACTGAGAGTATTTCTACCAAGAGTGGTGTATTATACTAAACAACAAGGCAAGTGGGTTGGTTTCGCTAAAGCTCACAAGGGAGGGTTTTGCCAAGGTCTCTCCAAGGGTTGGACGAGAACCTTTCTAAGAGGGGGGGGGGGGGAGGATTTTAACACTTGGAAACTATTTGTGGATGAAGAAAGTCTTCAAGTTAGGGGAGTATTTATAGGCCAACCAATGGCCAAGATCAAACCAAGTGTAAGGCAAGTGTAGAGGTAGGATTTAACCATGTGTACCTTATCCATCTACCACACCAACTTGCACAAAATATCCTACCTAAACAATGCTCCAAGTCGTCCCTTTGCCGTCCACAATCACGCCCAATGTGAGGGTGACACATGTCACCCTCCCGTTGGTCCAAAATGTTTCGTCTCTCGGAAAAATCCGCAAAAATTAGAAATGACATAGCCGGAATTTTCCTTCGCAAGTCTTGTAAAACGCTCCGCCGAAAACGATTCTTTTCGCACTCAGGTACAAATTTCGAGCCTTGCCAACCTTAAGGCTTAAATTTATATACGACGCCTCACATACATACTCGAAATACGGTATAACGGTGGGACCGAGGCTCGTGTATCGTGGTCTCGGCAGCCCATCGCCGCGCCCTAAACTCTGCTGGGTGGCGCCGCAAAACTCGCCGTCAAGCACTATCTCGTAAAGATCGGGCTCGCGCCCGCACTCTATGTATCCTATAAGCGCCTCGCCGCCTTGCCCATCCGCCCGGCTGCTTTGCGGAGGCATAATCGTAAAACGAAATACGCTGGAGGGTCCAACTTATAACACATTTCTAAGGCACGATCTCGGAATGAGAAGAATGGAAACTAATCCTAAATGTCTCGCAGCCTCCTCGATTATAGATGTGGTGCACAACACACCGATAATCAAGACTCTACTGTACACCTGCAGTAGACACTTTCCGAGGATTAATCGCTCGATACCACTTTTGTCACGACCTGCCCGGGCGTGGATCGCGCCACCCGCACCCAAGTAGTCATACATCAGAGAAATCAGCGGAATATAAAACAATAAAAGAAACAATATGCAATGAGAAACAGTTATCTGAGAAAACTTTGCCCTTCGGCATATATATATAACAATTTTTGAACAATTACATCCCTTTTTACAAACCCCGCCACAACAGCATTACTGCACTTCTAAGAATGTAATAACACCTATGACGGACAGGCTCGCCATACCCTGAATGTACAGAACCTACAATTCAGTGGAAACATACCAAAAGATAAGCCTCCGAGAAACGGAGCTTCCTAATACTGAACCGTGATCCTATGGCGAGGATCAATAACCGCAGATTTCTACTGGCATGATGAACGCAAATTTCAAGGAGGTCGATAACAGTACCAAGTATGGAAATCAAAATATCAAAATGAAATCATAATAGTCTATATAAAATGAAGACATATATGATAACAAAACTACGCTCATAAAAGCAATATGTCAAGTCGTGGACTCACGCCCTCAAAGTCATCCCTCATGCCCGTGGAACTCCTTCCTCACTGCCGGCAGTCTAGGTATAATTCGTGTGATACGTATAACATGTCTCGGCCCACCTCATGGACCCAGTGTCGCATCGTATGGAATACATTCCCGGCCCATCTCATGGACTCGGTAGTCGTGTGAAATACATTCCTGCTCATCTCGAACGCGGGAGTCGAGTGAAATACATTCCCGGTTCATCTCATGAACGCTGTAGTCGAGTGAAATACATTCCGGCCCATCCATGGACGCGTAGTCGAGTGGAATACATTCCTGCTCATCTCGCTTAACGCGATAGTCGAGTGAAATACATTCCCGGTTCATCCCATGAACGCGGTAGTCGAGTGAAATACATTCCCGGTTCATCCCATGAACGCGGTAGTCGAGTGGTCATAACATTTAAACGCTCCTTTAAGACAGATTAAAATAATACCATATTTTCCCTTTAAAACAACTAAGGTAATATTATGCCCTTCTTGTTAAACCAAAACTCTTTCCTTCTTAAAGTCAAGTAACAACATTCTTTTTCAAAAGTTCAAGTTTGCCTAATTTCAAATATTCACGTCTTTTATTTGAAAGATTTCATAGTTCATAATCTTAATCATTCTCTTTTAAAACAACTGAGTAATATATGTCTTATGTGTGAGTAGGTTATTCTTGTTCATAACAATCTTATTAAGGCAGCCATGATCTAGGAAATGTAATATCATTTTGTCTCATCTTAGCTTCTATGCAGATGGAGGTTTCTACTGGTTTTAATAATACTTATTTGTCAATACATTTTCCTTTATTAACACTGCAGTGGTTCGTTCGATACTTATTCTCATTTCTGATTCAGTAAAACATTATTCCTTTTAAAAAACCAAGTACTCATTACTCACGAATGAGGTTTCACACTTTTTAACAAAATTCATATCAATTCAATTAAGTCAAGTCTTTTATCTTTTGAGATCAAGTCTCTTAACTTCTAAAATCAATAAACCATTCTTTTTATCTCTCTTAAGACATTATACCTAACTTTCCATAAAGCTAGTATAACTCTTACGTTTTCAAAACCAAGTATTACTCTTCTTTCAAAAATGATTCTTAATTCTTCTGAAATACTTCAAGATTCTTATTATTCAGGCTAAAGTCAAAAGACATTGCAGAAACTACATTCGATTAACTAAACTGCGTCACATGCTGTACTATATATATATTCTTTTAAAATATCATGCTCAAGAGGATAGGAAGAATCACATATCTCGCGACGATTTATCGACTATTAGCAAAACGCTCCAAAGTACTGTAATCCGGCTAGCCCTTTCCACCCTTCGATAGAATACGCTACTTGCAGTACTTCAACCTATAATGGTCATACAAGTCTATCAACGTCCAGACTACTCTGCAGAAATAATTCTAGATACAGATTCCTTATTTTACGGAAAATTGCGCAGCACTTCCCTACCCGCCAAACTTACACAAGTCTCATCAGAATACATCATGTGTAAGACATTCACTCTTATTCTTTAATATTCTTCTGATGTGATTTCACTTCAATTCTCTTCTGTATTATCCTTCTATGTATCTTATATTTATTTCTATACCACTACAGTATGTAATCTCCAATTACACTAGAAGGATAGGATTATTTACCACGATAAGCCCAAAATTATCCAAGTTAAATGTCGATCCTGAGCAACGTTTAGCTCCTTCTCCGTGCGCTCCAACCCGCTCCAAACAACCCTTAGAAGTTCTACGCAACTTCTTCTTAATACTTCAACCAAACATGAAGATTTTCCTTAGGGTTTCGTTTTTGTGGATCAAGGGAAGTATAATAGTATTTCGGGCTTTTAGTATAGGTGTAACTCGAATACTACAAGGTATTTGGGCCAAGGTATTTTGGAATAGTAACAATACTTTGAGAGTATTTTCTACCAGGGGTATTTACGAAACCACTTTAGGAAGTGGGTACTTTCTGCCAAGGCTTCAACGTGGGAGAGCTTGGACGAATACTTCTAACAAAGGGGAGAGGATTTCAAGACTTGGAAAATGATTTGTGTATGAAGATTTAGTCTTGCATAGAGGGTATTTATAGGACAACCAAGGGCCAAGATCAAGACAAGTGGTGGGCCGGTGTAGGGTGGGGATTTGGGCAAGTGTACCTTATCCATCTACCACCAAAATATCCTACCAACTCGACTAAAAATGGTGCAAGAAAGACGCCCAAATCGTCCACTTGAGGTGACACTTGTCACCCTCTCGTTGTCCAAAATATTTCATCTCTCGTAAAATCCGCAAAAATTATAAATTACATAGCCGTATTTTTCCTTCGCAAAGTCCGAAAACGCTTCGCCTGAAAACGACTCTTTCGCTAGTCAGGCACAAATTTCGACACTTATGCCTACTTAAGGCTAAAAACTTTTCAGACGCACGCCACGCATATACTGAAATACGGTATATAAGTTACTGTCAGCGCGTAATCCCCTTCTTTTACTTATTGTTATTATGAAGGCGAGATAGTAAACCGCGTTACCGTTTGGGCGTGTAATCCCTCTTAGTTATTATATTTATGAAGGAGAGATTGTTAATCGCGCCCGCTTTGGCGTATTATCACCGTAACGCCCAACCCGCCCGCATCGTGCCTTACCTGCACCCTAGTGATACAACATCGAGAACACCAAGGAAAATAAAACATGAATCATGAAACAAGAGATATAATAAATAGACAGCCAACCAAAATGGGCTTGCCTTCAAGATATACATAAAACCCGAACAGTTTAATCCTTTTACAACCTCGCCCACAACAATTCATGGACTTAAGATTTACACCGACTATGACGGACAGGCCCCGCCATACCCCGAATGTACAAGAACCTACAACTCGGGGAACACATACTAAAAGATAAGCCTCCGAGAAACGGAGCTTCCCAAAACGCCAACCGAGATCCCGAGAGCGAGGATCCACGACCGATGTACCTCCACACGCGGCATGAACGCAGCCTCAAGGAGGTCGATAACAGTACTAAGTATGTGAATCACAACATCAGAATGAAATCATAATAGCTTAACAAGGTGAGACATGTATGATAACCAAAATACGACGCAACATAAAAATCAAGCTGAGGACTCACGCCTCAAAGTCACCACTCAAATATAACTATGGGTCTCACGCCCATAACATCCATCCTGTTCGCATCACGGCCGCATGCCCCTAATCGCTTCTGTAGACATGTCCATGATGCAACACACAATAAGCGCCGCATGGCCACATGCCCCGGAATCGTGATCGGTGTAGACATGCCCATGTAACCTCAATAAGAATATACGGTCAACCCCGCCGCATGGCCACGCCCCGAATATCAGACGGTAGACACGCCCATGTTGCAACACATAATAAGGCCGCACGCCACACGTACCGGAATCAGACGGTGTAGACATGTCCATGTTACCTCAATAACAATATATCGTGGTCAACCCCGCCGCGTAGCCACATGCCCCTCATCAGACGGTAGACATGTCCATGTGACATCAACAACAAGACAAGAATCAAAATGGAAACATACCCGTGGAATTCTCCATCACCGCCAAAGACGCCCAAGTAAGTTCAACAAGTCAACCGCCTCTATCGAGAGACACCGGAATACGTAAATACCACACCGCACAACAAAGGCTATCATCACAAGCATGTGCAAGCTTCACACAACTCAAAGTACTTTCATATTATGCCAAAGTCCGGTTTTTAACCCCAAAGTACTACATACGTTAAGTTCTTTTTAAAAGAGATCCATTACTTTTATAAAAGTCACCCGATACTGTAGTATAAGAATGACCAACCCACATCCATTTTCAAAATCAAGTAACAACATTCTTTTCCTAAGTTCCAGTTTGCCTAGTTTCAATTACTCAAGCTTCTCATTTTCAAATGGTTTCATAGTTCATAAACTTAATCACTGATTCCTCTTTAGAACAATTGAGTAATATAAGTCTCACGCGTGAGTAGGTTATTCTTGTTTACAACATTCTTATTACAAAGACCATGATCTAGAAAATGTAATATCATTTTGTCTCATCTTAGTTTCTATGCAGATGGAGGTTTCTATCGGTTTTTAATACAATTCATCATTATTCAATACATTTTCCTTTATTAACGCTGCGTTGGTCCAGCCGATACACATTCGATTTCAAATCAAGAAACATTATCCCTTTAAATAAAATCAAGTACTCATTACTCACGAATGAGGTTTCACACAAACATTCACATTAAAACAAATAAGTTAAGTCTCTTATCTTATAAGATCAAGTCTCTTAACTTTTAACATCAGTAAACCATTCTTAAGCCGTTATACCTAACTTCCCATAAAGCTAGTATAACTCTTAAGTTTTCAAAGCACAATACTACACTTCTTTCAAAACGATTCATAAATCTTTTGAAATACTTCAAGTTTTATTATAACGCCTGCCGCTTATAAATCAAATCAATTATCTTTTAAAAACCACAACCCATTTTCTTACCTACATAAAGCTGTTATAACCAACTTCCCATAAAGCCGTTATAACACTTTATGTTTCAAACCAATCGAATACATTAAACACATGTACGCTCACTGCACTACATAGTTACACACATATCATGCTAGAAGAGATAGGAGAGGTTCACATACCTCGACGATTTAACGACAATAAGCAAAATGCTCCAAGTACTACAACCGCTAGCCCTTTCCACTCTCGAGTAGAATACGCTACTCTTAGTACTTTCACCTATAAAGGCCACAAACGCTCATTATCATCTGGACTACAACGTAGAATATTCTACGTAAAAATTCGCAAAGATCTCCCCGCCACAACAGAATCTCCTTCTCTATCGAGGCTGCCACTAAGCCAACCACTGGGGTTTTACACGCCTAACCGACGTGTACAATTCTACTACACAAGAATACTACACAAGTCTCATCAGAATACACCCTATGTAATTACAGCTCAGATTCTTAATTCTTCAGCTTAAGTCAAAAGACATTGCCACAAGATTAAGTATAGTTCTATATATAGTATACCTCAACTATATATTCTTACAATATGTAATTTCCGATTACAATAGACATGAGTGTTTACCTCGATAAGCCCATAATTATCCAAGTTAAATGTCGATCCTTAAGAACGTTTAGCTCCTCCTCCGAGTGTCTAATCCGCACTAAACAACCCTTAGAAGTTCTACGCAACTTCTACTCCATACTTCAACAACGGGTGAAGATTTTCCTTAGGGTTTCGGTTTGAGACTAAAGGGACAAAAGGTAGTATTCTGACTCACGATAGAGGTAACTTTGGAATACTACAAGGTAAAAGGCTAAGGTATTTTGGGCATTATAACAATACTGGAGGAGTATTTCAATACCACAGGGGATGTATTATACTAAACAACTAGGCTAGTGAGTGGGTACCCCACGGCTAGACCTCACAAGTGGGGAGGAGACCTCTCGCCAAGCTCCACAAAGGGGAGGGCTTGGACGAATTTCAACACACAAAGGGGAGAGATTTCAAGACTTGGAAATGATTTTTGACGAAGAAAGTTCATCAACTAAGGGGGTATTTATAGCAAACCCAAAGGCCAACCAATGGCCAAGATTTAGCCAAGTGCAAGGCAAGTGTAAGGCCAAGATCAAGCCAAGTGCACCCACAAAACACTCCACAAAACACTCCACAAAACAAGCCACAAAACTAGGTACAAAAGGAGGGACCAATCGCCAAGGCCAAGCCCCCTCTTTGTCGTCCAACGAGGTGACAAGTGTCACCTCCCGCTGGTCCAAAAATGTTCCGCCGCTCGGAAAAATCCGCAAAAATACTAAATGACATAGCCGGAATTTTCCCAACGTAAGTCGGGAAACGCTTCGCCGTAAAACGACTTAATCGCACTTGTGCCCAAATCGAATCCAATGCCTAACTTAAGGCTCAAATTTCAGACGTCGCCCATACGCATATACCAAAATACGGTATAACATTCTTCCTTAGAAACATTCGTCCAATGTTCCTTCTAGGTCTCAAAACAAACAGTACCAGATAGTCTTCACCGCTATACTTATACTTAAAACGATCATGCCACACCGCCATAAAACACACGCTCACTTCTCCTTCTCGTAGTACTGCCTCGAACACTCGAACTCGCTCGCATCCGTACTCACACTTCTCACAACACTGCTTTCCAACCCTTGAGTCCCTACTTCCAAACTGGTCATCTCACTAACCTCGATTTCCTAAGGCCATTCCCGCCACGAACAGATTCTCGATCGACGATCTATGAACTCATACGATGGTCATCTAAACTTGGGCCTAGCACCTCGCGGACTCGCCACCGGCGGGACCACCCAGAGCTGACTTTCCTCGAACGGACGCTGGTTGACCTCAACATGGCCCCAACCCGACCCACTTAACGCATCACGCTCTTGTCCCCGATCCTAACAATCTTACCTCTACAGTCATGAAAGCTACCACTTCCATTTCACATTACCTGTGGACTGATCACACAAACATATCCCACGCACACTACGACTCGATAAAGGTCAAACATAAAATAGATCTTTTACTCAAGACGACCTTACCCGTAAGGTCTCAATCGTGATACGCCTAGGGTTCATACTTGCCATGACCCCATACTTAGCTTCCCAACTAACCATGTTTTCTAACTCACATTAACACAACGCTATTCGCACACATAGCACATAATAATGAGATCATCATATCATACCAAAACTCTAGAGGGTTATGATATACCGGCTACCGCCCATTCTAATCATAGGCACATACTGCAGGCGCATAATCGAGAAGGTGATGAACCAGCACGATCCTCCGGCGTCGAGTCGTCCGCTCAACCTCTCTTATAAGCACGCCTCTCTTCACATGGCCCCGACGGCCGCAGGAATAACAAGCTCCTTGGTACTACGACACTTCAAATGCGGTCTACCACATCGACCACACCGAGGCAGGTGATCGATCCGCCAACACCCCTACTCCTCAACATCTCAAACTCGAGCCCCGACCGCCCCAATATCCCAAGGGTCCCGGCGGAGGACCACTCAGAATGGCGGAGGTACAAAACTAGTATCTTTCGAGGCGGTCCGCCTCGGCGTCGCTAAAATATCCGCCGCCTTCGCCTTCTTCTCACAAAGCCGTCCACCTGCCGATCTTCGCGCCTCGCACTCCGCATGAGCTCAGATGCTGGCAATGTCCATGCCCTACCGGGCGGAAACACCAACAACTCTCGCTAGGTAATCATCGAGCCTGTGAATATATCGTGCACTCGATCCTCCATACTAGCTACTAATGCGGAACATACCGCCAATGAGTCGAACTCACATTGTACTCCCGAATCAGACGCCCGCTCGCCTCAACATCAAAAATCATTTACCGAGCCCTCTCATCCGTGGATGCAAGAAATGTGCCGAAGGCCCCAAAACTCATCCCAAACGGCCGGAAGTGCATGCTCTCCCGAAAGCTCCCACGAAGTCAAACCAATCGATCATGGTATCACGCACCGACGCGAACTAAATGTCACCGATCTCTCAAGCCTTGATCACCCGCGATGATCTCTCAGAATCGACGGATGAACTCCTCGCGATCATCCTCCGTCTCGACCAGAAACTCAAAGCGGCTACAACTAAGGAAATCCCGTAGCCTCAAACTGTCTGCCCTCGGGTGCACTACGCCGCTGAATCGGAACTGCGCCGGCCCAAATTTATCTCATATTCGCCACAACTCGCCAATAATCGCCATCTCTCAGGACCCATCTCCCGCCTCCATCGTGGGACCGAGGCTCAGTATCAGAGTCTCGCAGCCCATCGCCGCGTTTCTAAACTCGCTGGTCCGGGCGCCGCAAAACTCGCTGTCTCAAGCACTACTCAGTCTTCGACCGCTCGCGCCGCATTCTCAATCCTACCAGCACTTCCTCGCCGCTTTGCCCTTCGGGCCCCGGTTGCCTTCGCAGAGGCATAATCGTAAAAACGAAACACGCTGAGGGTCCAACTTACAACATGCCTCTAAGGTACGATCTCGTAATGAGAAGAATGGAAACCAATCCTAAATGTCCTATAGCCTCCTGATTATAGATGTGGTGCACAACACACCGATAATCAAGACTTACTAGACACGGTCAGACACTTTCCGAGATTAATCGCTTCGATACCACTTTGTAACGCCCGAACCCGGCTCACATCGTGCCTTACCCCGCACCCTAGTGATACAACATCGAGAACACCAAATGAAAATAAAACATGAATCATGAAACAAGAGATATAATAAATAGACAAAGCAACCAAAATAGCTTGCCTTCAGATATACATAAAACCCAACAGCTTTAATCCTTTTACAACTCGCCACAACAAGCTTCTATGCACTCTAAGATTTACACGACTATGACGGACAGGGCCCCGCCATACCCTCGAATGTACAAGAACCTACAACTCGTGGAACACATACCAAAAGATAAGCCTCCGAGAAACGGAGCTTCCAAACGAATCGAGATCCCGAGAGCGAGGATCCACGATCGATGTACCTCCACTCGCAGATGAACGCACTTCAAGGAGGTCAGCACAACAGTACTAAGTATGTGAAATCACAACATCAGAATGAAATCATAATAGCTTAACAAGGTGAGACATGTATGATAACCAAAATACAAGACGCAATATAAAAATAAGCCAAGCGACTCACGCCTCAAAGTCACCACTAAATATAACTATGGGTCTCACGCCATAACATCCATCCTGCTCGCATCATGGCCGCATGCCCGGAATATCGCCGGTGTAGATATGTCCCACGATGCAACACATAATAACAAGGCCGCACGGCCACATGCCCGAATCGCAGACGGCAGATATGCCCATGTAACCTCAATAAGAATATATCGTCAACCCCGCCGCATGGCCACATGCCCCGGATATCGGACGGTAGACACGCCCATGTTGCAACACACATAAGGCCGCACGCCACATGCCCCCGGAATATCAGACGTGTAGATATGTCCATGTTACTCAATAACAATATATCGTGGTCAACCGCCGCAGCCACATGCCCCTGACATCGCAGACGGTAGACATGTCCATGACATCAACAACAAGACAAGAATCAAATGGAAACATACCCGGAATTCTCCATCACCGCCAAAGACGCCCAAGTAAGTTCATAAGTCAACCGCCTCTATCGAGAGACACCAGAATACGTAAATACCACACCGCACAACAAAGGCTATCATCACAAGCATAGGCAAGCTTCACACAACTCAAAGTACTTTCATATTAGGCATAAGTCCGTGTTTTCACCCCAAAGTACTACATTCGTTAAGTTCTTTTAAAAGAGATCCATTACTTTTATAAAAGTCACCCGTTACCCGTAGTATAAGAATGACCAACCCACATCCCTTTTCAAAATCAAGTAACAACATTCTTTTCCTAAGTTCCAGTTTTCCTAGTTTCAATTACTCAAGCTTCTCATTTTCAAATGGTTTCATAGTTCATAAACTTAATCACTTGATTCCTCTTTAGAACAATTGAGTAATATAAGTCTCACGTGAGAGTAGGTTATTCTTGTTTACAACATTCTTATTACAAATGCATGATCTAGAAAATGTAATATCATTTTGTCTCATCTTAGTTTCTATGCAGATGGAGGTTTCTACCGGTTTTAATACAATTCATCATTATTCAATACATTTTCCTTTATTAACGTTGCAAAGGGTCCTGTCGATACACATTCTGATTCAAATCAAGAAACATTATCCCTTTAAATAAAATCAAGTACTCATTACTCACGAATGAGGTTTCACACAAACATTCACATTAAAACAAATAAGTTAAGTCTCTTATCTTATAAGATCAAGTCTCTTAACTTTTAACATCAGTAAACCATTCTTAAGCCGTTATACCTAACTTCCCATAAAGCTAGTATAACTCTTAAGTTTTCAAAGCACAATACTACACTTCTTTCAAAACGATTCATAAATCTTTTGAAATACTTCAAGTTTTATTATAACGCCCCAGTTATAAATCAAATCAATTATCTTTTAAAAACCACAACCCATTTTCTTACCTACATAAAGCTGTTATAACCAACTTCCCATAAAGCCGTTATAACACTTTATGTTTCAAACCAATCGAATACATTAAACACATGTACGTCTACCGTACTACATAGTTACACACATATCATGCTAGAAGAGATAGGGAGAGGTTCACATACCTCGCGACGATTTAACGACAATAAGCAAAATGCTCCAAGTACTACAACCTTGCTAGCCCTTTCCACTCCTCGAGTAGAATACGCTACTCTTAGTACTTTCACCTATAAAGGCCACAAACGTCTATTATCATCTAGACCACAACGTAGAATATTCTACGTAAAATTAAGATCTCCCGCCACAACAGAAATCTCCTTCTCTATCGAGGCCGGCTACCAAGCCAACCAGGGGGGGGGTTTTACACGCCTAACCGGACGTGTACAATTCTACTACACAGCAATACTACACAAGTCTCATCAGAATACACCCTATGTAATTACATTCATTCGATTCTTAATTCTTCAGCTTAAGTCAAAAGACATTGCCACAAAGATTAAGTATAGTTCATATATAGTATACCTCAACTATATATTCTTACAATATGTAATTTCCGATTACAATAGAAGGATGAGTGTTTACCTCGATAAGCCCATAATTATCCAAGTTAAATGTCGATCCTTAGCAACGCTTAGCTCCTCCTCCGAGTGCTCCATCCGCACCAACAACCCTTAGAAGTTCTACGCAACTTCTACTCCATACTTCAACAACGGGTGAAGATTTTCCTTAGGTTTCGGTTTGAGACTAAAGGGACAAAAGGTAGTATTTCCTGACTCTACGATAGAGGTAACTTTGGAATACTACAAGGTAAAAGGCTAAGGTATTTTGGGCATTATAACAATACTGGAGTGAGTATTTCAATACCACAAAGGGGATGTATTATACGAAACAACTAGGCTGGGGAGTGGTACCCCACGGCTAGACCTCACAAGGGGGAGGGAGACCTCTCGCCAAGCTCCACAAAGGGGGAGGGCTTGGACGAATTTCAACACACAAAGGGGAGAGATTTCAAGACTTGAAATGATTTTGATGAAGAAAGTTCATCAACTAAGGGGTATTTATAGCAAACCCAAAGGCCAACCAATGGCCAAGATTTAGCCAAGTGCAAGGCAAGTGTAAGGCCAAGATCAAGCCAAGTGCACCCACAAAACACTCCACAAACACTCCACAAAACAAGCCACAAAACTAGGCACAAAAAGGAGGGACCAATCGCCAAGGCCAAGCCCCCTCTTTGCCCAACGAGGTGACAAGTGTCACCCTCCGTTGGTCCAAAATGTTCCGCCGCCGAAAAATCCGCAAAATACTAAATGACATAGCCGAATTTTCCCAACGTAGTCGTGGAAACGCTTCGAAAACGACTCTAATCGGCACTTGTGCCCAAATCGAATCCAATGCCTAACTTAAGGCTCAAATTTCGTACGTACGTCCATACGTACATACTCTGAAAATACGGGGTATAACATATCCCCTTCCTTACTTATCGGAATTATTGCGCCACGTTAGTTACTATTATCGGGCTTTGTTAAAAATGAAGAATTGAGTAAAACGGGAAGTGTCGCCCAATTTTCCGTAAACTAAGAGAAGTCTCACTTAGAAGAATTCCACGAAAACTAGAAGTTAATAGTCATGTTTTGACTATTATAGGTTGACACTGCACGCCGACATATCCGATTTGGCAAGTGGATTTAACCGGCGAGGTATGTGATTCTTCCTATCCCTTTCGAGCATGATATTTTCCAAATATATATATAAATCGTAGACGACGTGTTAAATCAACTTGGTTTTACTTTGATATCTTTGGACCGAGTTCTAAATAATAAGAATCTTGAATATTTCAAAAGAATTATGAATCATTTTCTAAGAAAAGTAATAATCGAAGTTTTTACAAAAGCTTAAGGGTTATACTAGCTTTATGGGAAGTTAGGTATAACGACTTAAGAAGGATAAGAAAACGGTTTTTATTATTTGTTTATCAAATGCTTGAAATGTTGTCTGAAGGTATGGTAAGTTGGTTTGATAGACATGTTATGATGCCTCGTGTGTTAGTATCTTATGATGCCTACGTAAGGAGGTTATTCTTGTTATGATTATATTATTCAATGGTTAGTCGTTGTGCTCGATTCTTGTGATGATTGTATAAAGAGGTTATTCTTATTGTGCTTATGTTGTTTAACGATAAGTTATATGTTAGTATTGTACCACCCACCTCTTGACATGTTAGACAGGGGTTGTCGCCCAGATGCGAGGAATGCCTCATGCGGGTCCAGGGGACCTATGCGGAGCTACGGGAGTTCCAGGTTAGTGTGCGAGGAATACCTCATGCGGTATATGTGGCCATGCAGACTACGAAAGTCCAGGACGATGCCGAGGAGTAGCTACCCTCGATGCGAGAAATATCTCATGCGGGCCTAGGTGGCCTATGCGGACTGCGGGAGTCCAAAATTAGGCATGCATAATGATACTATGGGCGATTGGCCTTGCTTCGATCATTCGCGGCCGAGAAAAGACCCAAGCATAAAGATACCTATTATTGCTCTTGTTTGTGATGCGCACTATGTGCGATTAACTCGGTTGTTTTCATACATACTTGTGAATTGGTTTTAAAATGTTATGGTTTTATATATGTGTATATATCTGCACTTTCTGATTTCACATACTTAGTACTGTTGTCGACCTCCTTGGCCGCGTTCACGCCGCAGTAAAGAGGAAGTGCAGCGGATCCTCGCCCAGGATCTTTACTCGTGTCGAGCTCCATTTCTCCGGAGGCTCGACTTTTGGTATGGTTTTCCCTGGTGTTGTAGATGTTTTGTACATTCAGGGGTATGACGGGGCCCTGTCCCGTCGTAGTGTTTACATTTCCTTAGAGGTCTGTAATCCTATCGCATTTTGGGATTGTAACTGTTCACTACTGGGAAATTTTATATATATGCCGAAAGGAAACTTTCCTTGGATAGACTATTCTTACTTTTATTATTTCATGTCTTGGTTATGTTCCGCTGGTTACTCTGATATTTAGCTACTTGGGTGTCCGGGTAAGGCACCAGTCATGGGCCCGGGAACGGGTCGTGACAAACCCGAGAGCACCTCTAGGTGTTCTTGAAATTCTTGAAATTTTTTCTAAGTGTTGTACTTAGTCTTGCTACTAGTACTACTATATAGCACAATGGAGGGTCAAGATGTGCACAAATGTGAGGCTTGGATGAGTTTCTATTAAATATCAAGACTTGTGGTCCCATTGACCAAGTCAATTTTATCAAGCTCACTACTTGCAAGACTTGTCATCTTAAGATTATGGTCAATGACCATTTTGGCCATGTCCCATTTCGTCCAAGGCAAGATAAGGGGGTGACACGTGTCGCCCTCCCATTCGTCACAATATTCGTTTTCCGACAATTCCATAATTCCGATAAATTTTTACAAGTCTCTAATCTTAACATTTCTGAGTTCTTACGTACGTTCTTAATACATGTCCTGTAAATACGGGGTGTAACAGGTATCACAATAGAAAGATCCCGGAAAAGTGGTGTTTTCGTATTAGTCGTAAGGTGAAAACCTAGTCACTTTCCTAGGTTTGGAATTGTAATTGAAGGAAAGTTGTTTGTGATCTTCTAAGGGCTTCAAGTGGCGGATTGGAGTGTCAAGGAGAGACTTTAAGTTGCTAAGGAGCGACTTCGGATCTTGAAGTGGATTAAGGCTCACTAAGGTAACAATCTTGTTCTCTTAAGTGTATAAGATTGCATATTGTTGTAGCCTTACATTTTAACTAGCATGAAGTATATGTTTATAATATTGATAAGTGTTATGGATATTGGAATCCTAAAATCCGAAATGTCATTTTTAGCCATTTGAAATTGAAATACAATTATGCAGTAAAGTATACTCTTATTTACTCTCATTGTTAGTAAGGCACAATGTACTGTTATTTGAGTTATCATACATGTCTCCAGCTTTATTTTAGACTTATGATTTCATTACAGTACTTTCAGTTTCACATATTTGGTACATGTTGTACTGGCCTCCTTCGGGGGGCTGCGTTCATGCCGTAGGTAGAGTATACAGGTTGCTGATCCTCACTCTTAGGATCACTGTTCAGCTGTTGAGAAGCTCCATTACTCCGGAGGCTTATCCTTAGTACAGATCCCTGGTATTGTCGGTTGTTGTACATTCAGGGGTATGGCGGGGACCTGTCCTGTCATAGTTGTTATTCTTAGAGGTCTATAGTCATGTCTTGTGGATTGGGTTGTAAAAAAAATGTATTGTTATGTTTTTGGATTTTGTAAATTGTACGAAAGGTGGCCTCATCGGCTAGCCTGTTGTTGTTTATTGTCTAAGTGTTTATTTGTGTTGTGTATATTCCGCTGCTATTCTCTGATGTATACCTGAAAGGGGTGCCCGGGGTCGGGTCGTGACACATTTTTACCCATCACAATACCCTACTCCAATTTCTACAATACGTGACATAATTTACTTCAAAAGGAGAATGAATTTTTACCTTGGAATTCGCCCAAAACAGCCCGACAAATCGCCCACTTTAGCCCTCTTTCCGCAATTCTTCTTCACGTTAAAATCACCCACACGAACCTTCTACAAGCTTGCCAACATATTTCTGTCACGACCCGTTCCGGGGCCCGTGACTGGTGCCTTACCCGGGCACCCAAGTAGTCATACATCAGAGTAATCAGCGGAATATAAAAACAAGACATGAAACAGTTGTAAAATGAGACACAGTTTTATGTGAGAAAATGTCGTCTTTCGGCATATATATATAAACATAGTTTTGCAGTTACATCCCAACTGTACAATAGGACTACAGACCTCTAAGAAGATAACAACTATGGCGGGACAGGGCCCCGCCATACCCTGAATGTACAAAACTATATACAACAACAGGGAGATCATACCCAAAAGTCGAGCCTCCGGAGAAGATGGAGCTCCTGACACCAAAGCAAAGAGATCCTAAGGATGTGGATCTAGCACCTGCTTGCCCTTACCTGCGGCATGAACGCAGCCCCCCGAAGGAGGTCAGTACAACAGGTACTAAGTATGTGAAACTGTAAAGTACTTAAATGAAATCATATCATTTTAAAACCAATTTTACAAATATGCACGAAACAACCAATGTAACCGCACATAGTGCCACATCATAAACAAGAGCAACAATGGGTAAACTGTAACAGGTCTTTTCTAGGCTGCGAATGATCGAAGCAGGGCCAATCGCCCATAGTATCATTATGCAAGCCTAATCCTGGACTCCCGTAGCCCGCATAGGCCACTCACATAGGCCCGCATAGGGTATAACCCCGCATCGAGGGTAGCTACTCCTCGGCATCGTCCTGGACTCGTAGTCCGCATGGCCACATAGACCGCATGAGGTATAACCCCGCACACTAACCTGGAACTCTCGTAGCTCCGCATAGGTCCCCTGGACCCGCATGAGGTATCCTCGCATCATAGTCACACAGACTGCCTGAGGTATACCCCGCATCGGAGGGCAGCTTAACCCCCGGTATCATGTAGGTGAGTGATATAATACTAACATAACAGCTTATCGTTAAACAACATAAGCACAACAAGAATACCCTTTTACACAAACGTTACAAGACACTAACACCCATAGTATTATATCAAACCATCTTATTATGCTTTCCAGAAATCAATATAAGTCTTTTATAAACACATAAGTAAACCGTTCCTTTTATCTTTCTTAAGTTGTTATACCTAACTTCCCATGAAGTTAGTATAACTCTTAAGCTTTTTGTTTAAAAACCAATTAGTTCTCTTCTGTTAAAAATGATTCAGTATTCTTTTGAAATGCATCAAGATTCTTATTATTCAGGCTTAAGTCAAAAGACATTGCCGTAATTATTATTCAGGCTTAAGTCAAAAGACATTGCCGTAATTATTATTCAGTTAACACATGTACGTCTACCGTACTATATATATATACATATTTTAAAATATCATGCTTAGGAAGAATCACATACCTTCTCGGCGAAATCCACCTGCCAAGTCGAATATGTCGTGCACAGAGAATCAACCTATAATAGTCAGACACGTCTATCAACATCCAGACTACTCTGTAAACAATTCTAAGCAGAGGGTTCTCTATCCTACGGAAAATTGGGCAGTACTTCCCTACCCGGTAAGCTACCCAAGTCTACTGTAAAAATAGTCCTATGTAAGTACAGTTCAATTATTCTTCATTTATACCCTTCTACTGTGATAACAGTTCAATTCTATTCTTTAATATCCTTCAGTGTATCTTATACTCAAGTCTATACTATTCTTATATGTAATATCCAATTACAATAGAAGGATAAGAGTTTTTACCTCGATAAGCCCAAAATTATCCAAGTTAAATGTCGCTCCTGAGCAAGGTTTAGCTCCTAATTTGTACGCTCCGATAGCTCCAAGAAACCCTTAGAAGTTCTACACAACTTCTACTAAAATACTACAAGGATTTGGGCTAGGTATTTTGGAATAGTAACTATACTTGGAAGACAACTTTTCTACCAAGGAGGGGTGTTTCGCTAGGGCTAGAGGTTGTTTCGCTAAGCTTCACTCAAGGGAGGGGGAGAGGAGGCTTGGACGAAACACAACAAGAAGGATTTTCAAGACTTGGAGAATGGATTTGTGGATGAAGAAAACCTTGAGTTAGAGGGGTATTTATAGGTCAAGCAAAGGCCAACCAATGGCCAAGATGAAGCCAAGTGCTATGCAAGTGTAGGGTGAGGATTTAGGCAAGTGTCCTTATCCATCTACTACACAAATATCCTACCAACTCCTTGACTTGTGCAAAGGCACAAAAAACGTGCCAACT
This sequence comes from Przewalskia tangutica, assembly GCA_029844215.1. NCBI lineage: Eukaryota > Viridiplantae > Streptophyta > Magnoliopsida > Solanales > Solanaceae > Przewalskia > Przewalskia tangutica. The sequence continues at coordinate 94,291,743 of CM056720.1, forward strand.
ATGCCCATTTTTGTTGCCCAACGAGGGTGACAAGTGTCACCTCCCGTTGGTCCAAAATGTTTCGCCTCTCGGAAAAATCCGCAAAAATTATAAATGACATAGCCGAATTTACCCTACGCGAGTTTAGTAAAACGCTTCGTTTAAAAACGATTCTTTAAGCGAGTTGTGCACAAACTTTTTCGTCCATAATGCCTAACTAAGGCTAAGCTTTTATACGTACACCCTCACGTACATACTCTGGAAATACGGGGCATAACATTCTCCCCTCCTTAGAAACATTCGTCCCGAATGTTCATTCCCAAGACAGTTAACGATAAGGTTCTTCATAACTAAAACAGTTTACAAATGCCACATACGGCCACAAAACAACACTTAGGCATATATGACAATGAAAATTTACAAGTAGGAAAGTGAATTACCTGGAGGTGTGGGGAATAGGTGAGGATATTTCTGCCTCATGTCCTCCTCAGCTTCCCACGTCATCTCCTCCTCGAGCCTGCTCCGCCACAAGACTTGACGGAAGCCACGCCCTGGTCCGCAGACGCCTAACTCGACGATCGATTATCGCTATGGAATCTCTCATACGATAACCCCTCGTCACACGGACATCGTCAATCAGTGCACCCTAGATGGATCCCCGATACATCTCTCAAAGATAGAAACATGAAACACCGGATGCACCGCCTCCGGACGGACAGATTCAACTCATAGTAACCTTGCCTACCTGCGGACAACTGATAGGCCCAATATACTGGGCCGAGTTTCCTTTCTTCCCGAATCTCATCACACCTTCATGGGTGACACCTTCAGAAAACCCAATCATCAACCTCGAACTCCGGATGCCGAAGCGGCGATGATCTGCGTATGACTTTTGTCGACTCGAGCCGGTAAGAACCTCTCTGGATAAGCTTCACCTTATCCATCGCTCGCTGCACCAATCTGGTCCCACTAATCGCACTCGCCTACATCAAACCAGCCTATCGGCGATCCGCACTTCCTCCCATACAAGGCCTCATAAGGCGCCATCGAATCTGGAGTGGTAGCTATTATTATACGCAACTCAACTAGAGGCAAATGATCCTCCCAGCCACTCGAATCAATAACACGGGCTCGCAGATATCCTCGAGTGCGGATAGTGCGCCCGCCGTCCGTCGCTGCGTGGATGGAATGCGACTGTGCTCACTCTGCCTCTAAACCCTTCTGGAAAGACCTCCAGAAGTTAGCCGTAAACTGGGCTCCTCTGTCTGATATGATCGAAATAGGGACTCCATGCAGTCTGACGATCTCTCGGATGTAAAGTCTGGCATAATCCTCAGCCGAAAAAGTCGTCCTGACGGGAAGAAAGTGGGCTGATTTCGTCAGCCTGTCGACGATAACCCAAATAGAATCATGTCTCCTCTGAGTGCGAGGTAATCCTGTGATAAAATCCATGTTGATCACCTCCCACTTCCAGGTCGGGATCTCTATCGTCTGCAACAAACCACCAGGCCTCTGGTGCTCTACCTTCACCTGCTGACAACACGGGCACTGAGCTACGAACTCTGCAACGTCCCTCTTCAAGCCATCCCACCAATACACAGATCTAAGGTCGTGGTACATCTTGGTCGACCCTGGATGGATAGAGTAACGCGCGTTGTGTGCTTCCCCAAGAACCTGCTGCCGAAGTCCTGAAACATCTGGAACACACAACCTGCCCTCAAACCTTAGCACCTCAAAAGGACCCTTGCCCTCACGAAGAGCTGTATCGCGATACCGAATCAAAACCGGATCCTCAAACTGTTGCCTCTTCACCTCCTCGACGATGGAAGACTCGGCAACCTCTCGAACTCGAACCCCACTGCTACCAGAATCAATCAAACGGACACCAAGGCTCGCTAACTGATGCAAATCGCGAACCAGGCCTCTCCTCTCCGGCTGCACATCTGATAGACTCCCCATCGACCTACGACTAAGAGCATCTGCCATAATATTGGCCTTCCCCGGGTGGTATAGGATGTCAACATCATAATCCTTGAGCAGCTCTAACCACCGTCTCTGTCGTAAGTTCAGCTCCCTCTGGCTGAAGATATACTGGAGGCTCTTGTGGTCTGTATAAATATCCACATGAACCCCATACAAATAGTGCCTCCAGATCTTCAAGGCGTGAATCACCGCTGCCAACTCTAAATCATGGGTGGGGTAGTTCCTCTCGTGTTTCTTAAGCTGTCGGGATGCATACGCTATAACCTTGCCCTGCTGCATCAACACACATCCCAACCCGATGCCTGACGCATCACAATACACGACATAGCCGCCCGACCTCCGGAAGAGTAAGAACGGCGGTCGCCGATTCTTTTCAAGAATCGGAAACCACCGCCACAAGCATCACCATCAAACTTAGCCGCTTTCCGAGTCGGCTAGTCAATGGTGCAGATAAAGCAAACTTCTACGAACCGATAATAACTCGCAAGGCCCGAAATCGCGAACCTCTCGGAGTAGTAGGTCGAGGCCAACTCCTGACTGCCTCGATCTTGGCCGTATCCACCTGAATACCATCGGCCCTGACAATATGCCCAAGAAAAGCCACGGCTAACCAAAACTCACATTTGGAAAACTTGGCGATAATCGCTGGTCCTGGAGAATCACAAGACAATCTCAACGCTCGTGACGCTCGCCTCGAGCAAGAATAAACCAAGATATCCTCGATGGACACTATCACAAACGTGTTCAAAAATGGTTTGAACACTCGGTTCATCAAATCCATGAATACCGCCGGAGCATTGGTCAACCCAAAAGACATGACCCTGAACTCATAATGCCCGCATCGTCCGAATGCAACTGGGGACATCCGCCTCTCGACTGCACTGATGATAGCCCGATCGCAGATCAATCTTGAGAAACATCTCGCACTCGCACTGGTCGAACAAATCATCAATCCCGGAAGCGGGTATCATTCGTTTAATGGTCACCTTGTTGTTCACCGTAATCAACACACATGCGCAGCGTCCCGTCCTTCTTCTTCACGAACAATATCGGCGCTCCCCAGGATGATGAAGCCCTTCTCCAGAAAATCTCTCAGCTGGTCCTTCAACTCTCTCAACTCGGCAGGTGTCATTCTGTATGGCGGAATGGAAATAGGCCGAGTGTCTGGCAGCACATCAATACAAAACTCTATCTCCCTCTCAGGAGGGATACCGGGGAGGTCGTCTGGAAACACGTCTGGGAACTCTCGACTATCGAATCGATCAAATCTGGTACCGCAGCCTCAGTATCAAACACCCGAATGAGATGGTAGATATACCCCTTCTGCACCATCTTCCTAGCCTTGAGGTAGGAAATAAACCTGTTATACCCCGTATTTTCAGAGTATGTACGTGAGGACGTACGTAGAAAAGTTGAGCCTTAAAAGTAGGCTAGGGCCGAAAACTTTTGTGCACAACACCCGATTAGAGTCGTTTTTCGACAAAACGTTTTATTAAACTTGCGAAGGGAAAAATACGGCTATGTCATTTATTATTTTTGCGGATTTTTCCGAGAGACGAAACATTTTGGACCAACAAGCGGGCGACAGTTGTCACCCTCTAATTGGTGGGCGTTGGGGCGGCAATAGGGGACGAAAGTGTGGCTTTTTGTGTAGTAGTTGGTTAGGGACACATGGTTAAATCCTAGCCCTACACTTGCCTAATACTTGGATTGATCTTAGCCATTGGTTGGCCCTTGGTTGGCCTATAAATACTCCCCTAACTTGAAGACTTTCTTCATCCAAAAATCATTTTCCAAGTCTTGAAATCCCTCCCCCTTTGAGAGTTGTTCTCGTCTAAGTCCCCCCCCCTCTCTAAAGAGCTAGCCGAAACCAACCCCCCTCCCTTAGTAGAAAATACTCTTCAAGTATTGTTGTTATGGCAACCTACTTTAGCCCTTATACTTTGTAGTATTTCCAAAGTCCCCTCTATACTAAAAGCCCAAATACTATCTATACTTCTTTAGTCACAAACGAAACCCTAAGAGAAACTTCATTGTTGATTGAAGTAGTAAGTAGAAGTTGTTTAGCAACTTCTAAGGGTTCTTGGAGCGCATTGGAGCGTACGGAGTAGGAGCTAAACCTCGCCAGATCGACGTTTATACTTGGATAATATTGGGCTTATCGAGGTAAATAATCTTATCCTCCTTTTGTAATTAGAATATACATACTGTCGAAGTATAGGAATAAGTATAAAATACTTAGAAGGTATTACAGAATAGAATTGAATTGTTATCATTTGTAGAAGGGTATAAAGATGAATAATTGAATCAGATTTACATGATTGTGCTTACAGGATCGTATAGTTTAATGCAGGAAGGTCGCCCAAATTTTCATAGAATAGAGAACCCTCCGCTTAGAGCTTTATGCAAAGATGCAGACGTTGATAGACGTGTTGATCGCTATAGGACGATTCTCTGCGCGCGGCATATTCGACTTGGCAGGAGGATTTCGCCGAGAAGGTATGTGATTCTTCCTATACTCTTGAGCATGATATTTTAAATATATATATAGTACGGTAGACGTACGAGTGTTAACTGAATAATAATTACGGCAATGTCTTTCGACTTATGCCTGAATAATAACTACGACAATGTCTTCTGACTTAAGCCTGAATAATAAAGATCTTGAAGTATTTCAAAAGAATTAAGAAACCTTTTTGAAAGAAGAGTAATACTTGGTTTTGAAAACATAAGAGTTATACTAGCTTTATGAGAAGTTAGGTATAACGTCTTAAGCGAGATAAAAAGAATGGTTTACTGATTTAGAAGTTAAGAGACTTAATCTTAAAAGATAAGAGACTTGACTTAATTGTATTGATATGAACTTTAGTAAAAAAGTGTGATACCTCATTCGTGAGTAATGAATACTTGGTTTTTAAAAGGAATAATCTTTTACTGATTTCGGAAATCAGAATAAGTATCGAACAAACCACTGCAGCGCTAATAAAAGGAAATGTACTGAATAATGAAGTATTATTAAAACCAGTAGAAACCTCCATCTGCATAGAAGCTAAGATGAGACAAAATGATATTTCCTGAATCATGGTCGCTTTAATAAGATTGTTATAAATAAGAATAACCTACTCACATATAAGGCATATGTTTCTCAAATCTTTTTAAAGGAGAATTATATCATTATATGATTAAAACTATGAACTACGAAACATTTCGAAAATGAGAAACTTGAGCATCTGAAATTAGGCAAACTTGAACGTTTAGAAAAGAATGTTGTTACTTGATTTATAAAAAGGAAAGTGTTCTGGGTTACTTAGCAATATTAGTCACTCTATTGCTACGGGTATCGGGTGACCCTTATAAAAGAAATGGACCTCTTAAAGAATTAATGTAGGTAGTACTTTGGAGATAGAACTTGGTTTTGTTAACGTAAACATTAAAGTACCTTGTGTGGTTAACTTGTCTATGTTTTGCTGGTAATAGCCTTGTGATACCTTCCTGCTGGTTTGATAAGTGCCCATGTTATGATACTACGTGTGTTAGTGTCTTGTGATGTTATTCTTGTTGTGCTTACGTTGTTAAACGTTAAGCCCGTTGTACTGTTATTATATCACATACCCCCTTGACTTATTATACCGAGGGCTTGCCACCCTTGATGCGGGTCTCTACGCTGGCGCGGTCGTGTGACTATGCGAGCAGCGGTATACTCGATTGATCATTCCGTGTATTAGCCCGACGCGGGATGCCACTATCGCGATCTGGTGACTACGCGTCTATTGAGACTATACGGTGCGGGAGTCCGAGAGGTACCGGGGTTGGCTACCGTCACGAGGAATACCTCACGCGCGGTCTATGTGTGACCTATGCGGACTGCGGGAGTCCAGGGTTAGGCATGCATAATGATACTATGGGCGATTGGCCTTGCTTCGATCATTCGCGGCCTAGGAAAGACCTGTTACAGTTTACCTATTATTGCTCTTGTTTGTGATATGGCACTATGTGCAAATTGAACTAATTGTATTTACAAATGGTTTTAAATACTTTGATTTCATTTAAAGTACTTTACAGTTTCACATACTTGGTACCTGTTCAGATCGACCTCATGGGCCGCTCACGCCGCAGTAAAGGTACTCTGCTGTTGATCCCCGCTCTTAGGATCATCATTTCGTTTGGAAAGCTCCGTTTCTCGGAGGCTTTGCTTTGTATGGTCCCCGCCACAGGTATTTGTATTCAGGTATGGCGGGCCCCGTCCGCCATTGTTGTTATAAATCATTAGGTCCAGAGCCTCGTTAAAAGGTTGGGATGAATCGCTCACTTTGGGTATTTATATATATATGCCAAAAGGAAACTTTTCTTCGTATAATCGTGTCTCAATTTATACTGTTTCATATCTTGGTTGTTTTATATTCCGCTGATTACTCTGATGTATGACTACTTGGGTGCCCGGGTAAGGCACCAGTCACGGGCCCCGGAACGGGTCGTGACAAAAGTGGTATCAGAGCAGTTAATCCTCGGAAGGTGTCTACAGACCGTATCTAGTAGAGTCTTGATTATCGGTATGTTGTGCACCACACCAATAATCAGGAGGCTATAGGATATTTAGGATTGGTTTCCATTCTTCTCACTCTGAGATCGTGCTTTAGAGCTGTGTTATAAGTTGGACCCCTCTAACGTATTCCTTTCCTTTACCAGTTATGCCTCCGCGCCAGGCAACTCGGGCCCAGAAGGGCAAGGCAGCCGAGGGAGCTGCGAGTAGAGTACAGAGAGTTAGAAGGGCACAGGCCCAATCATCACCTGGGGTGATGCTTCATTCGGGGAGTTCTGAGACGTCGCCAGCCCCAGCAGAGTTTGGCACAGCGGCGTTAGCTCTGCGTCCATGACATGTGGACCTTCGCCCATGACTAGGAGCGTAAAATATGGATTGCAGCGAGACGCATTACTAGCGATGGATTTGGCAACGAGAGTATTTTATGTACCGTTATATCAAGGTATTGATGATTATCTAAAGAAGGGTTGTGAAGAAGTAGCTCTTCACCGCGAATGAGCTTGGCTTATGCTCAGCTTATGCGCAAAGCGGTGAGAGACATAGAGATCGACAGACAACCAAGATCGCCAGAAGAGGCCCGTGGCGGGATCATTTGGTAACTCTCGAGGCGAACCGCCTCGCCAAGATGGACATGCGCTCGCTTGCATGAGTGTCCTCCACGAGGTTCGCTTTTTCCTCGTTGTTCACGATGCGGCGCGTCATCCCGGAATGTCGTCTTTTTATGGTTCTTGTTTTACCGCGTCATCGAGCCATGTGACAAGGGAATGTTCTATGAGGAAGGATGCAAGTAGGAGGACTCAGCCTATCAGATCAGTTGCGGATTCAGTGGTTCGGAGAGGAAGGCGTTAGCGAGTGAGGCCACCCCATCTCGTGTGCCGTTGTGGTAGGTGTCATTCGGAGTGTCGATTACTTCGACAATTTGTTTTTTTGCGGCAGGCCATTTTATGAGGAATTGTCCACCAAGGGTGGTGCGGATGTGAGACTCACTTCGGGATCAATGGCTAGTTCATCACCTTCCCACTATGCGCCCAACAGGGGTTTGATTAGAACGACAAAGGAGAGTGAAGCAGAAGACACAGGTATATCATTAACCCTCTAGAGATTTGTATGTATAGTAAGATGCGAATATCTTAAGTATTATTTTCGGATAACATTGTGTTAATTGTGATTAGAAATCATGGTTAGTAACCGGGAAAGATTGGGGGATAGGAAAAGTGTGAGCCTTAGAGCTTTATACGTGGAGACCTTAGAGGCAAGGCAATCGTGAGTAAAAGATTACATTTGTGTTTGACCCTTAATCGGAGTGCATAGTGCACGTGAGATATATTTGTATAATAAGTCCCTGAGTAGTGTGAAGTGTAAGAGGGTAGTTGAGCTAAGAAGACCGCTAGGTTTTCGTAACGTGATTAGTGAGATTGTTCCGGATCGGGGAGCTAGTGTTTTGCGCGTTGTCGGGTCGGGTTGAGGCCATGTTGCGGGTCGACCCGCGGCCTGTATGGTGGTGGGGTCAGTTGTGGTGGTCCCGCTTTGTGTTAGGGTCACGAGGGTGTTAGGCCCAGGTTTAGTTAACCATCGTACGAGTTCGTGGATGCGTTCGACCAGTAGTCGGGCCGGTGAGGTTAGCCCGTCTTATCTTTTAGTCAAACCGTGTACTTGGTAGTAAGTTGCGAGATGATTATTTCAGGAAGGTTGTAAGGCTGCACGAGGTGCCTACCTTCACCTTATGGCAGACAGTGGAGCCCAAGTTATGACTGTTTCTTTTCGGGAAGTTTTACCAGGCAGGGTTAGGAACTCAGGTAAGTATCGAGATCGATTCGCCTCGGGCAGTTTGGATTTCGGGGTAGCCGTGGGTATTGTTGCCTCGTTGAGGAATGTTTTATAACTACCATTTCGGTATTCGAATGTCGCTTTATGACGCCTTGTAGGCGGAAATGTAAGTTGTCGTTCGATTGGTTCGATGTTGGCGTTCGATAGTTGGTTCATACTTGTTCGCCGAGATGTGGATAGGTGAAGCTTATCCGTAAAAGGTTATTGGCGGCTCGAGTCGCGAAGTTGTGCGGATAATCGGCGGCGACGCTGGGAGTTCGTGTTGACGGTGGGTCTTCAAGGTACCACCCCGGGCGGTGTGACGAGATTCGAAAGCAGAGGAAGCGTGGCAGTTACTTTGGGCCTTTTCAGATCATGTGAAGAATAGGCCGGTTGCCTATAGTTAGCATTGCCGTCCGGCGTAGGAGGCGACGTCCGATCTTTCATATTGCTATGTTCGAAAGAGTATCGGAGATCCATCCAGTATTCTCGCTAATGATGACCAAGTGGAGGTAGTAACCGAGTTTTGGAAATCAAGCGAGAATGTGAATGTGGTAAGTTATGATAAAGAGTTCGAGTGTATGAGAAGGTTACGACGAGTAATGGAAGAAGCGAGCATGTGTAAGGACATAGATGTGATCATTTCGTTTGTAAAGAGTAGTTGCGAAGTGAGTATCTTTTAGACCCGTGGGAGATTTTGTGATGTTAGAGGTGATTCCTCGGACTTGGATGTAAGTATTTGCGCGCAGTGTTTCGTGGCGGTGTGGGTGATTGTTCTCGTAAGTATAATAGTGAAGACTATACTGGCGCATGTTTGTTTTGAGACTTAGAAGGAACATTCGGGACGAATGTTTCTAAGGAGGGGAGAATGTTATACCCCGTATTTTCAGAGTATGTACGTGAGGACGTACGTAGAAAAGTTGAGCCTTAAAAGTAGGCTAGGGCCGAAAACTTTTGTGCACAACACCCGATTAGAGTCGTTTTTCGACGAAACGTTTTACTAAACTTGCGAAGGGAAAAATACGGCTATGTCATTTATTATTTTTGCGGATTTTTCCGAGAGACGAAACATTTTGGACCAACAAGAGGGCGACACTTGTCACCCTCTAATAGGTGGACGTTGGGGCGGCAATAGGGGACGAAAGTGTGGCTTTTTGTGTAGTAGTTGGTTAGGGACACATGGTTAAATCCTAGCCCTACACTTGCCTAACACTTGGATTGATCTTAGCCATTGGTTGGCCCTTGGTTGGCCTATAAATACTCCCTAACTCAAGACTTTCTTCATCCAAAATCATTTTCCAAGTCTTGAAATCCCTCCCCTTCGAGAGTTGTTCTCGCCTAAGTCCCCTCTCTAAAGAGCTAGCGAAACCAACCCCTCCCTTAGTAGAAAATACTCTTCAAGTATTGTTGTTATGGCAAAATACTTTAGCCCTTATACTTTGTAGTATTTCCAAAGTCCCCTCTATACTAAAAGCCCAAATACTATCTATACTTCCTTAGTCACAAACGAAACCCTAAGAGAAACTTCATTGTTGATCAAGTAGTAAGTAGGTTGCTACGCAACTTCTAAGGGTTCTGAGCGCATTGAGCGCAGAGAAGCTAAACCTCGCTCGGGATCGACGTTTATACTTGGATAATATTGGGCTTATCGAGGTAAATAATCTTATCCTCCTTTGTAATTAGAATATACATCTCGAAGTATAGGAATAAGTTGTTATACCCGTATTTCAGTATGTACGTAAGGAATACGCATAAGAGTTTGGCTTTAAAGTTAGCCGTGGGCGTTTTTGTACACAACTCGCTTAAAGAATCGTTTTCCGACAACGTTTCCACGCCTTTCGTAGGGAAAATTCCGCCATGCCATTTCTAATTTTTGCGGATTTTTCCGAGACGAAACATTTTGGACCAACGGGAGGGCAACACTTGGCACCTCCCATTGGTGGACTTGAATCGTCCATTTGGACGAATTGAAGAAGCCTTGGCACGTTTTTTGTGCCTTGTGCACAAGTCAAGGAGTTGGTAGGATATTTGTGTATAGTTAATCCTCACCCTACACTTGCCTTGCACTTGTCTTAATCTTGGCCATTGGTTGGCCACTGACCTATAAATACCCCTTAAGATGAAGAGTTCTTCATCCACAAATCTTCCAAGTCTTGAAAAATCCTCCCTCTCCCTTTGTGAGCTTTTAGTCCAACACCCTTCCTCCCTTGTGAGTTTGGCCGAGGCCTAACCCCTAGCCTAGCCGAAATCTACCCTCCCTTGGTAGAAAAGTTGTCTTCTAGTATCGTTATAATGCCCAAATACCCTAGCCCAAATCCCTTAGTCTTTGGTAGAGTTGTGAAGAACTTCTAAGGTTTCTGAGCTACCTGGGCGCATAACTTAGGAGCTAAACCTTGCTCAGCGCGACTTTATATAGGATATTATTGGGCTTAACGAGGTATTATTCGTAACCCTCTTTTGAATTAGTGAATACTTCATTGTTGTAGTATAAGGATAAGTATAAATACTTAGAAGAATATCACAGAAAGAATTGAACTATTACCACAAAGAGAAGGTTTTAAAGAAGAATAATCACATCAGACTCACATAGATGTTTTCTGATGAGACTTAAATAGCTCACCGGTAGGGTCTTTGCCCGACTTTCCGTAGAATTATGAACCCCTGTTTAGAATGACCTCGAGTAGTCTTTGATAGATATCCGTGACTATTATAGGTCGACTCTCGCGCGACATATTCAACTCGCGGTGGTTTTCACGGTAGGTATGTGATTCTCACTAAGCATGATATTTTACAATATATATATAGTACGGTGACGCATACGTGTTAACTGGACAATACTTACTACGGCAATGCCTCACGCTTAAGCTCGAATAATACTTACGGCAATGCCTCACGCTTACTTCGAATAATACTTACGAATGCCTCACGCTTAAGCTGAATAATAAGAATCAAAACATTTCAAAGGAATATGAATCATTTTTAACGAAGATAAATATCTGGTTTTTAAAACAAAAGCTTAAGAGTTATGCTAGCTTTATGGGAAGTTAGGTATATGACTTAAGAATGATAAAATGAACTGTTTACTTGTTTGTTTATAAAAGCCTTGTATTGATCTCTCATATGTAGTAAGATTGTTTGATAAGTAGACATATCATGATTATATCTGTGTTAGTGTCTTGTAATGCCTTTGTAAAGTGGTCATTCTTGCGGCTTACGTTGCTAACCTAAGTCCGCTATATCGCTATTCGTATCACCTACCGACTATTATACCGGAGGTCATTTCTGACGCGGTCTATACGGCCTATGCGTCTGTGAGACTATGCGCAGCAGCGGTAAGCTCCAGGATTGATCAATCCGCGCGTCTAGCCCGACGCGGATTCCTATGCGGTCTGTTGAGACTACGCGGTCTTTTGAGGCTATGCGCTGTCGCGAGCCTAGGCGGATGCCGGGTTAGCCCCGATGCGAGGGCTACCTCTACGCGGTCTATGCGCGATATGCGCTGGCCGCGAAGTCCGTGACTAGGCACGCAGAATGATACTATGGGCGATTGGCCTTGCTTCGATCATTCGCGGCCTAGAATAGACCTGTTACAGCCTTTCTATTACTGTTGTTGTTTGGCACTATGTGCAATTGAACTGATTGTATTTGTGAAAAGGTTTTAAATACTTTGATTTCATTTTAAAGTACTTTGATTTCACATACTTGGTACTGTTAGATCGACTCCTTCGAGGCTGCGTTCATGCCGCAGTAAAGGCAAGGTGCTAGATCCACATCCTTAGGATCTTTGCGTTGGTGTCGTGAGCTCCATCTTCTCCGAGGCTCTACTTTTGGGTATGATCTCCTGTATTGTAGATAGTTTTGTGCAGCTGGTATGGCGGGCCCCGTCCGCCATAGTTGCTTACTTCCTTAGAGGTCAGTAGTACTATTATGCAGTTGGGATGTAATCGCAAAACTTGAGTTATTTATATTATGCCGAAGGCAAGCTTTTCATCGATAAACTGTCTTATTATTTTAAACTGCTTCGCCTTGTTTTATATTCATGGTTACTCGATGTATGACTACTGGGTGCCCTGAAGGCACGATCCACGCCCCGAACGTCGTGACAAAAGTGGTATCGAGCGATTAATCTCTGAAAGTGTCTACGCATCAGATCTAGTAGAGTCTTGATTATCGGTGTGTTGTGCACCACACCAATAATCGTGAGGCTATAGGATATTTAGGATTGGTTTCCATTCTTCTCATTCCGAGATCGTGCTTTAGAGTCAGTTATAGGTTGGACCCTCTAACGTATTCCTTTCCTGAATGATTATGCCTCCACGTAAGGCAACCCGCCCGTGGGCAAGGCAGCCAGGAGCCGCTAGCAGACACCCAGAGTTCTGAGGGCTCGTGCCCGCCTATACCGCAGACGGCGAGTTCTATGACGCCGGCCCCAAAGAGACCACGCACCCACACCTCTGTCCCACCGCTGGCGAGGAGTTAGGTACAAGGAGATGGCCCACTATTGGCTAAAGTTGTGGCCCGACACGAGGAGAGGCTGACGCGATCAGCCTCCAGCCTCCTCGCACCCGTAGTGCACCCGAGGCGAATAGTTTGAGGCTACGAGATTTCTTGAGTTGTAGCCCGCCAGAGTTTTACGGTCGAGGCCGAGGATGATCCGCAGGAGTTCATCCGTCACCGCAGAGGATTATGCGGTGATCGGGGCTTCGAGATCGAGGTCGTGATATTCGGTTCGTGACGGCCGCGTGACACCGCATGATTGGTTTGATTCATGGAGCTTTCGGGAGAGCATGCACCTCCAGCAGATGGGATGAGTTTTGAGGCTTTTTCACACACTTCTTGCCTCCGCAGATGGAGGGCACGAAATGATGGATTCTTGCCTTGAGATAGGGGACGCACCGCCGTGGAATACAATGTCGAGTTTGATTCTTTGGCTAGATATGTCCCGAGATTGGTAGCGGAGATGGAGGATAGGTACACCGCCACGCCAGGGCTAGATGATTATATGGCCGAAGTATGCGGGTGTGTCTCTTCACCGGTATGGACATTACCCGCATGCAGCTCATGCACTAGGATCGGCGAGCGCAGAGACCACGGCAGAGCGATATCAGCAGGTTAAGGCGCCAAGACGCCGGTTCTTTGTGGTCCTCGTGGTGGGCGGCATCGCCAGGTCCGATTTGCACCACACCAGCAGAGCGCCCTACCTCATTTTCAAGACAGCAGAGCAATGGGCGTGTCGTGGCCCGGACTTCGATTTCCGGTAGCAGGTGCTAACCGCTCGAGGTCCGCCGGGCAGCCCGTTATGGCAGATACCATTCGGGAGCCAGACTCGTGAGCTTGCTATACTTGTGGCCAGCAGGTCACTTTGCGAGTTTGTCCGACCAGGCGGCGCGGTGGTAGGCTCACTACGGTGGTCATTGCCGCTTCTTCATCCTCGACAGCTTTCGCCCGAGGGCAAGGTACACATGGATCAGCGGTCGCGAGGTCGTGGCGCAGTCCGCTTCTAGCGGTCCTCGTAATCGCATATATGCTTTGTCCGGCCGACAGATCGGAGGCCTCACCGATGTCGCCACAGTACCTTATCGCTGGGTTTGATGTGTATGCTTTGATAGATCCGGTTCTACTGGCCCCATATATCTCCCTTGTTGCTAGTAGGATAGGATAGAGCCCGAGTCCATAGACCTTTCGAGGTAGCTACGCCAGGGTGATTCGGTAGCTCGGCGTATATAGAGCTTGTCCTGTGACCATTTACTCGTCGGACCTCAGCCGACTTGATAGAGTTGGAGATGATTGACTTCACGTGATCATGGGGATGGATTGGCTAGCCTCTTTACGCCAATGTGGACTGCAGAGAGAGTAGTACGGTTCCAGCTCGAGGAGCGGTTGTTGAGTGGAGGAGCACGCAGACGCCAGGGTAGGTTTATTTCCTACCTCAAGGCTGGAAGATGGTGCGAAGGGTATATCTACCATCTCGCTCGGGTGTTCGACATCAAGGCTGCGGTGCAGATTTCCACGGGCCCGATGGTCATGAGTTCCCGCACGTGTTTCCATGACCTCCCGTATCCTCCCGAGAGGAGATTGAGTTTTGTATTGACATATTGCGCACACTCGCCTATTTCCATTCCGCCATACGTAATGGCACCGCCGAGTTGAGAGAGTGAAGGACCACTTAGGGATTTGGCCGGAGAAGGGTTTTATCGTGACCTAGTGTTTCTCCCGGGGCGCCGTATTGTTCGTGAAGAAGATCGACGGCGACGCGCATGTGTGTTGATTACAGGCGGTGAACAAGGTGACCATTAAGAATGATACCCCTTCCTGTGATTGATGATTTGTTCGACCATTGCGAGGCGCGAGATGTTTCTCCAAGATTGATCTGCGTTCGCTATCATCAGTTCGTGTCGAGAGGTGGATGTCCCTAGATCGCATTCCGACCAGACGCATTATGAGTTCGTGGTCATGTCTTTTGGGTTGACCAATGCTCCGGCGGTATTCATGGATTTGATGAACCGAGTGTTCAAACCATTTTGGACACGCTTGTGATAGTGTTCATTGATGATATCTTGGTTTATTCTCGCCGCAGCGAGAGCATGCGAGCATTTGAGGATCGATCGATTCTCCAGATCGCAGATTGTACGCCAAGTTTTCCAAATGTGAGTTTTGCTGACTTGATGGCGTTTCCGGGCATATTGTCGGGCGATGGCATTCGAGTGGATACGCCAAGATCGGCGATCGTGACTTGGCCTAGACCTACCACTCCGGCAGAGGTTCGCAGCTCGGCCTCGCGGGTTATTATCGGGCGTTCGTGGAGAAGTTTGCTTATCTTCGCACCATTGACTAGGCCGACTCGTGGCGCCAAGTTTCATGGGATGATGCTTGTGGCGTGGTTTCGATTCTTTGAAGAGAGATTGACGATCGCCTCGTTCTTACTCTTCCGTAGGTCCGCGGTTATGTGGTGTATTGTGATGCGTCGTGCATCGGGTTGGGATGTGTGTTGATGCAAAGATGGCGAGTTATAGCATATGCATCCCGACAGTGAAGAAACACAGAGGAACTACCCCACCCATGATTTGGAGTTACCGTGATTCACGCTTTGAAGATCCTGAGGCACTATTTGTATGGGGTTCACGTGGATATTTATACGCACCACAAGAGCCTCCAGATATCTTCAGCCGAGGAGCCGAACTTACGGCAGACGGTGGTTAGAGTTGCTTAAGGATTACGATGTTGATATCCTGTACCACCCGGAAGGCCAATGTTGTGGCGTACGCCTTAGTCGTAGTCGATGGGAGCCTATCGGATGTGCGGCTAGAGAGGAGGGACATGGTTCGTGATTTGCATCGCTTAGCGAGCCTTGGTGTCCGCTTGATTGATTACGATAGCAGGGTTAGAGTTCGTGAGGTTGCCGAGTCTTCCATCATCGAGGAGGTGAAGAGGCAACATTCGAGATCCAACTTTGAGTCGATATCGTGATACAGCCTCTTCGTGAGGGCGAGGTCCTTTCGAGGTAGCACTTGATGGGTGCTAAGTTTTGAGGCGATCGTGTGTTCCGGATGTTTGAGGACTTCGCGAGGTTCTTGGGGAAGCACACACAAGCGTTACTATCCATCCGGTCGACTAAGATGTACCACGACCTTAGATCTGTATTGGTGGGATGGCTTGAAGAGGACGTTGCGAGTTCGTAGCTCGCGCCCGTGTTGCCGCAGTGAAGGTAGAGCACCGAGGCCCGTGGTTTGTTGCGCATTTATAGAGATCCCGACCGAAGTGGGAGGTGATCAACATGGACTTCATCACAGATTGCCTCGCACTCGAGGAGACATGATTCTATATGGGTTATCGTCGACAGTCGACGAAATCAGCCCACTTTCTTCCCGTCCGACGACTTTTTCCGAGGATTATGCCGACTTTACATCCGAGAGATCGTCGATCGCATGGAGTCCCTACTTCGATCATATCGCATGCAGGAGCCCGTTTACGGCTAACTTCCTGAGGTCCTTCGAGGGGTTTAGGGACGCAGTGAGCTCGAGTCGTGCATTTCATCCACGCAGACGGACAGCAGAGCGCACTATCCGCACTCTTGAGGATATCTCGCGAGCCTGTGTTATTGACCGGGTAGTTGGGAGGATCATTTGCCTCTAGTTGAGTTCGCGTATAATAATAGCTACCACTCCAAAGATTCGATGGCGCCTTATGAGGCCTTGTATGAGAGAAAGTGCAGATCGCCTATAGGTTGGTTCGATGTGGGCGAGGTACAGTTAGTGGGACCAGATTTGGTGCAGCAGGCAGTGGATAAGGTGAAGCTTATCCGAGCGCTATTGATTTCGTAGTCGGCAAGTCGTATGCAGATCATCGCCGTCGGCATCTTGAGTTCGAGGTTCATGATTGGGTTTTCCTAGGTGTCACCCATGAAGCGGTGTGATGAGATTCGGAAGAAGAAACTCAGCCCAAGGTACATTGGGCCGTTTCAGATTGTCCGCAGGGTAGGCAAGGTTGCCTACGAGTTGGATCTGCCGTCCGATCTGGAGGCGCTGCATCCGTGTTTCACGATCTATGCCGAGGAGATGTCGGGGATCCATCTGTGGTACACCCGATTGACGATGTCCAGTGACCAGGGGTTATCGTATGAGAGATTCCCATAGCGATAGTCGATCGTCGTTAGGCGTCTGCGGACAAAGGACGGGCTTCCACAAAGTCTTGTGGCGGAACGAGCTCGGGAGGAGATGACGTGGGAAGCCGGAAGGACATGAGGCAGAAGTATCCTCACCTATTCCCCACACCTCCGTAATTCACTTTCCTACTTGTAAATTTCCATTATCATTTATGCCTAAGTGTTGTTTGTGGCCGTGTGTGGCTTTTGCTAAATGTTTAAGCTTCTTCGATAATCGTCTTGAGAAGGAACATTCGGAACGAATGTTTCTAAGGAGAGGAGAATGTTATACCAGATTTCCAGTATGCGTAAGGGAATACGCATAAAAGAGTTTGGCTTTAAAGTTAGCCTTGACGCGTTTTTGTACACAACTCGCTTAAAGAATCGTTTCCGACGAACGTTTCCACGCTTTCGTCGGAAAATTCCGGCTATGCCATTTCTAATTTTTGCGGATTTTTCCGAGAGACGAAACATTTTGGACCAACGGGAGGGCAACACTTGGCACCCTCCCATTGGTGGACTTGAATCGTCCATTTGGACGAATTGAAGAAGCCTTGGCACGTTTTTTGTGCCTTGTGCACAAGTCAAGGAGTTGGTAGGATATTTGTGTATAGTTAATCCTCACCCTACACTTGCCTTGCACTTGTCTTAATCTTGGCCATTGGTTGGCCACTTCTTGACCTATAAATACCCCCCTTAAGATGAAGAGTTCTTCATCCACAAATCTTCCAAGTCTTGAAAAATCCTCCCCTCTCCCTTTGTGAGCTTTTCGTCCAACACCCCTTCCCTCCCCTTGTGAGTTTGGCCGAGGGCCTAACCCCCCCTAGCCTAGCCGAAATCTACCCCCCCTCCCTTGGTAGAAAAGTTGTCTTCTAGTATCGTTATAATGCCCAAAATACCCTAGCCCAAATCCCTTAGTCTTTGGTAGAAGTTGTGAAGAACTTCTAAGGTTTCTCGAGCTACCGGGCGCATAACTTAGGAGCTAAACCTTGCTCAAAGTGCGACTTTATCTAGGATATTATTGGGCTTACCGAGGTAATAATCCTAACCTCTTTGAATTAGAGAATACTTATTTGTAGTATAAGGATAAGTATAAATACTTAGAAGAATATCACGTAAAAGAATTGAACTATTACCACAATGAAGGTTTTAAAAGAAGAATAATCACATCAGACTCACATAGAATTTGCTTTCACAATGAGACTTAAATAGCTCACCGGTAGGGTTGCTGCCCGACTTTCCGTAGAATTATGAACCCCCGCTTAGAATGACCCTCGAGTAGTCTTTGATAGATATCCGTGACTATTATAGTCGACTCTGCCGACATATTCAACTTGGCGTGGTTTTCATTTGAAGGTATGTGATTCTGCCTAAGCATGATATTTTACAATATATATATAGTACGGTAGACGTGACGTGTTAATCGAATAATACTTACGGCAATGCCTCACGGCTTAAGCTGAATAATACTTACGAATGCCTCGGCTTAAGCACGAATAATACTTACGAGAATGCCTGAATAATACTTACGGCAATGCCTCACGGCTTAAGCCTGAATAATAAGAACTGAAAACATTTCAAAGGAATACTGAATCATTTTTAACAGAAGATAAATATCCGGTTTTTAAAACAAAAGCTTAAGAGTTATGCTAGCTTTATGGGAAGTTAGGTATAACAACTTAAGAATGATAAAAGGAACTGCTTACTTGTTTGTTTATAAAAGCCTTGTATTGATCTCTTAAGTGTAGTAAGATTGTTTGATAAGTAGACATATCATGATGATATACGTGTTAGTGTCTTGTAACTTTGTGTAAGTGGTCATTCTTGCTGCTTACGTTGCTAACCGTAAGTCCGTTATATCATTCGTATCACCTACCTCGACTATTATATCGGTGGCTTGCCGCTTGACGCGGGTCTATACGCCTATGCGGTCTGTGAGACTATGCGAGCAGCGGTATGCTCGTGATTGATCATTCCGGCGCCTAGCCCGACGCGGATTCCATGCGATCCGCTGAGACTATGCGGTCTTTTGAGGCTATGCGGGTGCGGGAGCCTGGCGGATGCCGGGGTTAGCTGCCCCGATGCGAGGGCTACCTCACGCGGTCTATGTGTGACCTATGCGGTGCGAAAGTCCGTGACTAGGCACGCGAATGATACTATGGGCGATTGGCCTTGCTTCGATCATTCGCGGCCTAGAATAGACCTGTTACAGTCTTTCTATTACTGTTGTTGTTTGGCACTATGTGCAATTGAACTGATTGTATTTGTGAAAAGGTTTTAAATACTTTGATTTCATTTTAAAGTACTTTACAGTTTCACATACTTGGTACCTGTTATCACCTCCTTCTGGCCGCGTTCATGCCGCAGTAAAGGCAAGGTGTGCTAGATCCACATCCCAGGATCTTTGCGTTGGTGTCGTGAGCTCCATCTCCTCCGGAGGCTCTACTATTGGCTATGATCTCGAAGGCTTGTAGATAGTTTTGTAACGTCATGGTATGGCGGGGCCCTGTCCCGCCATAGTTCTTTACTTCTCAGAGGTCAGTAGTACTATTGTGCACTGGGATGTAATCGCAAAACTTGAGTTATTTATATTATGCCAAAGGCAAGCTTTTCATCGATAAACTGTGTCTTATTATTTTAAATCGTTTCTGTCTTGTTTTATATTCCATTGTTACTCGATGTATGACTACTTGGGTGCCCGGTAAGGCACGATCACGCCCGAACAGGTCGTGACATAAGTATAAAATACTTAGAAGGTATTACGAGAATTGAATTGTTATCACCGTAGCGGTATAAAAGATGAATAATTGAAGCGTACTTACATAGATCGCTTATAGTATCGTATAGTTTCACCGTAGGGAAGTGCTGCCCAAATTTCCATAGAATAGAGAACCTCGCTAGAGCTTTATGCTGATGCAGACGTTGATAGACGATTTGGTATTATAGGACGATTCTTCGCGCGCATATTCGACTTGGCAGGAGGATTTCGCCGAGAAGGTATGTGATTCTTCCTATACTCTTGAGCATGATATTTTAAATATATATATATAGTACGGTAGACGTACGAGTGTTAACTGAATAATAATTACGGCAATGTCTTTCGACTTAAGCCTGAATAATAACTACGGCAATGTCTTATGACTTAAGCCTGAATAATAAAGATCTTGAAGTATTTCAAAAGAATTAAGAAACCTTTTTGAAAGAAGAGTAATACTTGGTTTTGAAAACATAAGAGTTATACTAGCTTTATGGGAAGTTAGGTATAACGTCTTAAGCGAGATAAAAAGAATGGTTTACTGATTTAGAAGTTAAGAGACTTAATCTTAAAAGATAAGAGACTTGACTTAATTGTATTGATATGAACTTTAGTAAAAAAGTGTGATACCTCATTCGTGAGTAATGAGTACTTGGTTTTTAAAAGGAATGATCTTTTACTGATTTCGGAAATCAGAATAAGTATTGAACAAACCACTGCAGCGCTAATAAAAGGAAATGTACTGAATAATGAAGTATTATTAAAACCAGTAGAAACCTCCATCTGCATAGAAGCTAAGATGAGACAAAATGATATTTCCTAGATCATGGCTGCTTTAATAAGATTGTTATAAATAAGAATAACCTACTCACATATAAGGCATATGTTTCTCAAATCTTTTTAAAGGAGAATTATATCATTATATGATTAAAACTATGAACTACGAAACCTTTCGAAAATGAGAAACTTGAGCATCTGAAATTAGGCAAACTTGAACGTTTAGAAAAGAATGTTGTTACTTGATTTATAAAAAGGAAAGTGTTCTGGGTTACTTCGCAATATTAGTCACTCTATTGCTACGGGTATCGGGTGACCCTTATAAAAGAAATGGACCTCTTAAAGAATTAATGTAGGTAGTACTTTGGAGATAGAACTTGGTTTTGTTAACGTAAACATTAAAGTACCTTGTGTGGTTAGCTTGTCTATGTTTTGCTGGTAATAGCCTTGTGATACCTTCCTGCTGGTTTGATAAGTGCCCATGTTATGATACTACGTGTGTTAGTGTCTTGTGATGTTATTCTTGTTGTGCTTACGTTGTTAAACGTTAAGCCGTTGTACTGTTATTATATCACATACCCCCTTGACTTATTATACCGAGGGCTTGCCACACCCGATGGGTCTCTACGGCCTATGCGGTGCAGGTGACTATGCGGAGCAGCGGTATGCTCCAGGATTGATCATTCCGGGTGTATTAGCCCGATGCGGGGATGCCCTATGCGGTCTGTGTGACTATGCGGTCTATTGAGACTATGCGGACTGCGGGAGTCCAGGAGGGTACCGGGGTTGGCTACCCCCGATGCGAGGAATACCTCATGCGGGTCTATGTGTGACCTATGCGGACTGCGGGAGTCCAGGGTTAGGCATGCATAATGATACTATGGGCGATTGGCCTTGCTTCGATCATTCGCGGCCTAGGAAAGACACTCGCGATTTACCTATTATTGCTCTTGTTTGTGATATGGCACTATGTGCAAATTGAACTAATTGTATTTACAAATGGTTTTAAATACTTTGATTTCATTTAAAGTACTTTACAGTTTCACATACTTGGTACCTGTTGTACTGACCTCCTTCGGGGGGCTGCGTTCATGCCGCAGGTAAAGGTACTCCTGTTGTTGATCCCCGCTCTTAGGATCATCGTTTCATTTGGGAAAGCTCCGTTTCTCGAGGCTTTGCTTTTGGTATGGTCCCCGCCGTTGTAGGTATTTGTATTCGGGGTATGGCGGGGCCTGTTCGCCATTGTTGTTATAAATCATTGAGGTCCGTAGCCTGTTAAAAGGTTGGGATGTAATCGTCACTTTGGGTATTTATATATATATGCCAAAAGGCAACTTTTCTTCGTATAATCGTGTCTCAATTTTCTTGTTTCATATCTTGGTTGTTTTATATTCCGATTACTGATGTATGACTACTTGGGTGCGGGTAAGGCACGATCACGCCCCGAACGGTCGTGACAAAACCTACCCTACGTACGGTGTTCTCCCACTAATAACCGGCCTCAGAAATCGAACTGCACCACTCTCTCCCTGCAGTCTACATTGGCATAGCAAGAAGCTAGCCAATCCATGCCCATGATCACGTCGAAATCAGTCATGTCCAGCTCTATCAAGTCTGCTAGGGTCTGACGACTGCATAAAGTCACTGGACAAGCTCTAAATACCCGCCGAGCTACCACCGAATCACCCACTGGCGTAGCTACCTCGAAAGGGTCTATGGACTCAGGCTCTATCCCTATCCTACTAGCAACAAGGGGAGATATATAGGACAGAGTAGAACCCGGATCTATCAAGGCATACACATCATAATCGGAGACTGATAAGGTACCTGTGACGACATCAGGTGAGGCCTCCTGGTCCTGCCGGCTGGACAAGGCATAAATGCGGTTCTGAGGACCGCTAGAACTGGGACCCGCGCCACGACCTCTGCCGTGACCTGCTGGCCCATGAGTACCCTGCCCTCCGGGGCGAGTAACTGTAGGAGATGATGAACCGCAATGCACTCGTAGGTGAGCCCTACCACCCACGCCGCTTCGGACAGCCCTCGCAAATGACCCGATCGGCCGCAATCAGAACAAACTCTGAGGAGTACCACAATTCGAAATGGGATCTACCGACGGCCACCGAGGGGTGGTCCCGACCGCCAGCACCTCTCGCCACCAAAGTCGATGTCACAGGCCCCGACCGCCTCGAATACTCTGCGGCTGAGGACGGTGCAGGAGTACTCTGAGCTGGCTGTGGTGCGAATCTAGACTGCTGCTGAGGCCGTCCACCCTGATAACTACCAAAGGACCCTGCCGTCCTGGTCCTCTTCTGCTGCTGTCTGTCAACCCGTCGGCCTCGACGCTCCTCGCATCCCAGTGCATGAGCCTGCATACGGGTAATATCCATGCTCGGTGAAGAGCTACACCCGCACAAGACTCGCCATATAATTATCTAGCCGGTGACGTGGCGATGCACCTGTCCTCCATATCCGCTACCAACGCAGGACATATCGAGCCAACGAATCAAACTCAACGTTGCACTCCCTAACTGGCGCCTCTCTCGCCAAGAACAAAAATTTGTCGCCCGTGCCTCCTCATCCGCGAGGCAAGAAGTGAGTGAGAAAGGCCTCAGAGAACTCGTCCCAAGTAGTGGGACGATTCTCTCCCGATAACTCCACGAATCAAACCAATCGATCGCGGTATCATGCGCGATGCGAACCGGATCACGGACTCGGTCTATGAGGCTTTGACCACTCGCATGATCCTCTGCAACTGACGGATGAACTCCTGCGGATCATCCTCAGGTCTCGACCTGTAGAACTCTGGCGGGCTACAGCTCAGAAAATCCCGTAGCCGCAAATCGCTCGATCTCGGTGAACTACGGTGTTGCTGAATCGAATCGCAGCATCCAGCCTATCCTCGTGTCGCCACGATCACGGCGAATCGGGCCATCTCTGGTAACCCATCCCATCCGCTCGGTGTGGGACGAGGTATGCAGTGCGTGGCCTCGCTGGGCCGGGCGGCGTCATGGAACTCTCCGCTCGGTATAGGCGGGCACGAGCCCTCATAACTCTCGGTATCTCATTAGCGCCTCTCTCGCCTTGCCCTTCGGGCCCGGTTGCCTTACGTGGAGGTATAATCATTAAAAAGGAATACGTTAGAGGTCCAACTTATAACACGGCTCTAAGGCACGATCTCGAGTGAGAAGAATGGAAACCAATCCTAAATATCCTATAGCCTCCCCGATTATTGGTGTGCACAACACACCGATAATCAAGACTCTACTAGATACGGTCGTAGACATTTTCCGAGGATTAATCGCTCGATACCACTTTGTCACGACCCGCCCGGCCCGTGGATCGTGCCTTACCCGCACCCAAGTAGTCATACATCGTGTAATCGGAATATAAAAACAAGACATGAAGCTTGTAAAATGAGACACGCTTTATGTGAGAAAATGTCGCTTTTCGCATATATATATAAACATAGTTTTGCGCTACATCCCAACTGCATAATAGACTACTGCACTCTAAGAAGATAATAACTATGGCGGGACAGGCCCCGCCATACCCTGAATGTACAAAACTATATACAACAACAGGAGATCATACCCAAAAGTCGAGCATCCTATAAGATGGAGCTCCTGACACCAAAGCAAAAAGATCCTAAGGATGTGGATCTAGCACCTGCTTGCCCTTACCTGCGGCATGAACGCAGCCCCCCGAAGGAGGTCAGTACAACAGGTACTAAGTATGCGAAACTGTAAAGTACTTAAATGAAATCATATCATTTTAAAACCAATTTTACAAATATGCACGAAACAACCAATGTAACCGCATATAGTGCAACATCATAAACAAGAGCAATAACGGGTAAATCAGAATGTGTCTTTTATAGCCGCGAATGATCAAGCAGGCCAATCGCCCATAGTATCATTATGCAAGCCTAATCTCGACTCCGTAGCCCGCATAGGCCACTCGCATAGGCCCGCATAGGGTATAACCTCGCATCGAGGGTAGCTACTCATCGGCATCGCCCCGACTCGTAGTCCGCACGCCACATAGACCGCGAGGTATAACCCCGCACACTAACACGAACTCTCGTAGCTCCGCATAGGTCCTGGACCCGCGTGAGGTATCCTCGCATCATAGTCACAATCGCTCGAGGTATACCCCGATCGGAGGCGCTTAACCCCCGGGATCATGTAGGTGAGTGATATAATACTAACATAACAACTTATCGTTAAACAACAGAAGCACAACAAGAAGACCCTTTTACACAAACGTTACAAACCACTAACACCCATAGTATTATATCAAACCATCTTATTATGCTTTCCAGAAATCAATATAAGTCTTTTATAAACACATAAGTAAACTTCCTTTTATCTTTCTTAAGTTGTTATACCTAACTTCCCATAAAGCTAGTATAACTCTTAAGCTTTTTGTTTAAAACCAATTAGTTCTATTCTCATAAAAATGATTCAAGATTCTTTTGAAATGCATCAAGATTCTTATTATTCAGCTTAAGTCAAAAGACATTGCCGTAATTATTATTCGAGCTTAAGTCAAAGACATTGCCGTAATTATTATTCGATTAACACATGACGTCACCGCATTCATATATATATACATATTTTAAAATATCATGCTTAGGAAGAATCACATACCTTCTCGGCGAAATCCACCTGCCAAGTCGAATATGTCGTGCACAGAGAATCAACCTATAATAGTCAGACACGTCTATCAACGTCCGCACTACTGTAATGCTTCTAAGAAGAGGGTTCTCTATCCTACGGAAAATTGGGCGTCTTCCTACCCGTAAGCTACCCAAGTTCATCTGTAAACAAATTCCTATGTAAGTACAATTCAATTATTCTTCATTTATACCCTTCTACTGTGATAACAGTTCAATTCTATTCTTTAATATCCTTCAGTGTATCTTATACTCAAGTCTATACTATTCTTATATGTAATATCCAATTACAATAGAAGGATAAGAGTTTTTACCTCGATAAGCCCAAAATTATCCAAGTTAAATGTCGCTCCTGAGCAAGGTTTAGCTCCTAATTTGTACGCTCCGATAGCTCCAAGAAACCCTTAGAAGTTCTACACAACTTCTACTAAAATACTACAAGGGATTTGGGCTAGGGTATTTTGGAATAATAACTATACTTGGAAGACAACTTTTCTACCAAGGGAGGGGGGGTGTTTCGGCTAGGGCTAGAGGGTTGTTTCGGCTAAGCTTCACTCAAGGGGGGGGGGGGGAGAGGAGGCTTGGACGAAACACAACAAGAGAGGGGGAAGGATTTTCAAGACTTGGAGAATGGATTTGTGGATGAAGAAAACCTTCAAGTTAGAGGGGTATTTATAGGTCAAGCAAAGGCCAACCAATGGCCAAGATGAAGCCAAGTGCTATGCAAGTGTAGGGTGAGGATTTAGGCAAGTGTCCTTATCCATCTACTACACAAATATCCTACCAACTCCTTGACTTGTGCAAAGGCACAAAAAACGTGCCAACTATGCCCATTTTTGCCGTCCAATGAGGGTGACAAGTGTCACCCTCCCGTTGGTCCAAAATGTTTCGTCTCTCGGAAAAATCCGCAAAAATTATAAATGACATAGCCGGAATTTACCCTACGCGAGTTTAGTAAAATGTTTCGTCGAAAAACGATTCTTTAAGCGAGTTGTGCACAAACTTTTTTGTCCATAATGCCTAACTAAGGCTAAGCTTTTGTCACGCACCCTCACGTA
The DNA here is from genome assembly GCA_029844215.1 of Przewalskia tangutica. Taxonomy (NCBI): domain Eukaryota; kingdom Viridiplantae; phylum Streptophyta; class Magnoliopsida; order Solanales; family Solanaceae; genus Przewalskia; species Przewalskia tangutica. The sequence continues at coordinate 94,317,960 of CM056720.1, forward strand.
CATACTCTGGAAATACGGGGCATAACAATTTCCTTCTTGTTGCCTTTCCAAAAATCTCATTTAGGCTTAGGGTTTTTCAATTTTTGAGAGAGAAGGGAAGAGCAATTTCTTGGAATGAAATCTTGCAAATGGTCAAGTCTTGCAAGACTTTTGCCATAATATAAGGTCTATCTTCCCATAAAGCCGTTATAACACTTTATGTTTTAAACCAACCAATTACAACTATAAGCCCTTATGAGACCAAGAGGGCTTATTCTTTAACAACCAAGTACCCATTACTAACGAATGGGAGTTTACTACTTTTTCACATAATCAAGACCTTTACACTTCATATCAAGTCAAGGCACAAAAGGGAAATTTAATTCCTTTAACACACGTGCATCTACCGCACTATATATTTCACAAATAGTCATGCTGAAGAGGATAGGAAGAATCACATACCTCGCGACGATTGCCGACAATTAGCAAAAGGCTCCACAGTACTATACCCTCCAAGTAGGATACGTTACTCGTAGTACTTCAATCCTAATAAGGTCATAAAACGTCTATCAAACTCTAGCTTCGAACGTAGAATAAACTAAGTGCAAAGCCCCTAAATTCTACGGAAATTTGGACAGAACTTCCTTTGTTTCTACTAACTTTGCCACCTTTTTCAAGGTCGAATTTCAATAACCAACGCCACATTTAAGGCACACAATTCAGCTAACCACAAAGAGGATTACACGCCTTTACAGGACGCGTAAAATTCCGCCCCAAAATGATACAAAATAAACCAATAATTCCATGCCATTCTTGGCCAACAATATAACCAATACTAACCCCTTTCAACTCTTTTCCAATCCAAGTTCTTAGGTCTAACATGATATCTAGCCCTAGACATCTTCAACAACTACAATCCCCCTTTACAACATGCGACGACCAAATTAGTAACCAAATTGAAGTTAAAATCTTAAGGCTAACATGCCCATTTTCGGTTTCAACAAGACAACAAGATCCAAATCTATTCAAATATAACAGCCTCAGGCTCAATTCTAAACTACTAAAATATAACAGCCTCAGGCTCATTTCTAAACTACTATAACAAGTATAACTCATATCCAAGAGAAGGGGAAACTTTTACCTTTGGAGAAACCCACAAAAGCCCCTTTCTTCCACTTCTTTCCGCCAAACTCGTCTACCAGCGCTTCCCACAAGTCTACCCACACTTTTCCTTCTTGCCGCCGCTCCAACAATATCCTCTTAAGCTAGGTTTTCTTCAAAAATCTAGAGGGAAGGGAGAGGATTTCCTTGGGAGGGTTTGAGATGAAATGGCCAAGTTGTTATACCCCGTAGTTCCAGGGTATATAGGTGAGGATGTACGTGCGAGATTACGACAGAAATTTTGGAAAGAAAGAAAGATGTGATTTTTCGACGGAAAAGTTTCCGGTTTTTGTGAAGAAAAAGGTTCGTTAATGGGAATTGGATTCCCAGATTTGGTATTCGGACTTCTTAGAATATTTGAGAATTATGGAATTTTATTTCCGGAAATGGTCACGTGGGGCCCACGGGTGAAATTTACGGTTTTGTGGGGCCCGCTTAGTTTTTGAGATTTTGGCCATTATGGATATTTTCGGGAGATGAAATATTTTGGACGAGTAGGAGGGCGACACGTGTCACCCCCCTAGGTGGCCCTTGGCCGAAATTAGCTAGACAAGTGGCAAGACAAGTGGCCAAGTCTTGCTAGATATTTTGTGTGGACAAGTGGCTTGTGGGTCCCACCCACACTTGTCCCCAATCTCAACCACACACTTGCCTTCATCCTATCCCTTGGTTGTCCTATATATGCACCCTTAGTTGATGAAATCTTCCACACTTAGACATTTGAAGACTTGAAAAACCCTACCTTCTCCCTTGACCTAGAGCTCTCGGTTTTGCCCCCATTTCTTGAGCAAAATTTGTCCAACAATTCTTAAACTCTCAAGTGTTCTTCCCTAAGGTGTTAGGAAGATTGTGTACCAAGAGTTGGAAAAGATTTCACACCCCTAGCCTTGAAGGGATGCCTTGGCCGAAAGTTGTCATCTTGAAACCCTAAGTGTTCTTCACTTTTGGAGTTGAATCTTGAAGAGAAGTTGGTTAGGAGCTTCTATGGGTTGCTTGTAGCGGATTGGAACGTAAAGATTTGGAGCTAAGACTTGCTTGGAGCGACTTTAAGAACTTGGATATTTTTGGGCTATTTGAGGTAGTGGAACTTAAACCTCTTTGTGAATTGGTTGTTATACATATATTATAAGTATATTATGGATTATATAATATATGGAGTAAGTTTGGAAGAGTTGGATCTTGTTAACTTGTTAAAAGAAAGGATTGGCCGTTTGCCATTAAAATGGTAAAAACGTATCTTACTTGCTAAGAAGCTAATAACAAAGTAACTATAACTTATATTAAGAATGGAAATATAAGTTGGATGACTAATGAGTAAATTGGATAAGTAAAATGGACAAAGTTGGCCAAGGACCCCAACTTAAGGACTGTATTTACTTTGGACTGTATTTACTTTGGACCGTATTTACTTTGGACTGTATTTACATTGGACTGTATTTACATTTCTGTTAAGGGGAAGATTTTTCAATCGCGTTCCGTTTGGGCGTGTGATCCCCTTTTTAATTATTGTATTGTTATGAAGGCGTGATAGTAAACCGCGTTACCGGTTGGCCGCGTAATCCCCTTCTTTTACTTATTGTTGTTATGGAGGCGTGATAGTAAACCGCGTTACCGTTTGGGCGTGTAATCCCCTTCTTTATGTTGTTTAATTATTACGCCTTATATATATATATGGTATATATATTACGGTTATTCGGGCCTTGGTAAAAGATGGAAAAGTGAGTATAAGCGGGAAGTCTCGTAGAAATTTCCGTAGATTTTGAGGGCTTTTTATTGGTATAAGTCTTCAATGATAAGAAAGGTTTGATAGGAGTACCATGACCATTTTAGGAGTGGAGTACTACGTGTGGCGTGATCTACTTGGCTTAAGGAGTAGCCGACGGGTTGAAGTACTTTGAGCGTTTTGCTTATTGTCGATAAATCGTCTCGAGGTATGTGAACCTCTTCCTATCTTTTCTAGCATGATTGTTGTGAACTGTGTAGTACGGTGACGATACGTGCTAAGTGATTTGGTTGGTTTAAAACATAGGGTGTTATAATAGCTTTATGGGAAGTTAGTTATAACGACCTTATGTAGTGAAAATGGTTTCTTGATGTTAGAAGTTAAGAGACTTGATCTTATAAGATAAGAGACTTAACTTATTTGTTTTAATGTGGATGTTTGTGTGAAACCTCATTCGTGAGTAATGAGTACTTGGTTTTAAAGGGATAATGTTTTACTTGATTTCGAATCGAGAATGTGTATCGACAGCACCATTGCGGCGTTAATAAAGGAAAATGTATTGAATAATGATGTGTTGTATTAAAACCAAGAGAAACCTCCATCCGCATAGAAGCTAAGATGAGACAAAATGATATTACATTTTCTAGATCATGGTCTTTGTAATAAGATCGTTATAAACAAAGAATAAACTACTCACATATATGACATATGTTACTCAATTGTTTTAAAAGAGATTAAGACTATGAGTTATGAAACCTTTCTAAAATAAGTGACTTGAGCATTTGAAAATGAGAAGCTTGAGTAATTGAAACTAGGCAAACTGGAACTTAGGAAAAGAATGTTGTTACTTGATTTTGAAAAGGAATGTGGGTTGGTCATTCTAATACTATGGGTATAGGGTGACTTTTATAAAAGTAATGGATCTCTTTTAAAGAACTTAACGTATGTAGTACTTTGGGGTTAAAAACCCGGACTTTGGCATAAAATGAAAGTACTTTGAGTTGTGTGAAACTTGCCTATGCTTGTTGTTGTGAAACTTGCCTATGCTTGTTGTTGTGAAACTTGCCTATGCTTGTGATGATAGCCTTTGTTGTGCAAGTGTGGTATTTCTGTGTTACCGCGTCTCTCGATAAAGGGCCGGTCGACTTGTTGAGAACTTACTTGGACGTGCTGGCAGTGATGGAGAATTCCACGGGTATGTTTCCATTTTGATTACTGTCTTGTTGTTGATGTCACATGGACATGTCTAGACCGATGCAGATTCCGGTACGCCACGCGCCGAGTTGATTACCAGATATATAGTTATTGAGGTTACATGGACATGTCTACACCGAGGTAGAATTCGGGGCATGTGGTACGCGCAGGGTTGATCACCCAGTATATTATTGTTGATGTCACATGGACGTGTCTACACCGAGGTAGAAGTCCGGGGGCATGTGGCCATGGGGCATTGGTATTATTGTTGCATCATGGACATGTCTACACCGATGCAGAATTCCGGGGGCATGCGGCCATGATGCGAACATGATTGATGTTGTGGGCGTAAGACCCATAGTTATATTTGAGTGATGACTTGAGGGCGTGAGTCCTCGATCGACATGATCGCTTTTATGTTGTGAATTGTAGTTTGGTTATCATACATGTCTCCTGCTTTATATAGACTAGTATGATTTCATTACAGTATTTTTACAGTTTCACATACTTGGTACCTGTTGTACTGACCTCCTTCGGGGGGCTGCGTTCATGCCGCAGGTAGAGGTACATCGGTCGTGGATCCTCGCTCTTAGGATCTCAGTTCAGCGTTTTGGGAAGCTCCGTTTCTCCGGAGGCTTATCTTTTGCATGTGTTCCACGAGTTGTAGGTTCTTGTACATTCGGGGTATGGCGGGCCCGTCCGTCATAGTTGTTGTAAATCTTAGAGGTCTGTAGTACTGTTGTGGGCAGGGTTTGTAAAAAGGGATTAAACTGTTCGTTTTGAAAGAGTTGTATTTATTATGTTATTGGAAGGTAACCGTTGGGTTGGCCTGTTTTATGTTCATATATCTGTTTCTTGTTTAAGTTTTATTTTCCGCTGGTTTTCTCTGATGATTGTATCACTAGGGTGCCCGGGATAAGGCACCAGTAACGGGCCCCGGAACGGGTCGTTACACAAGTCTTCCAAGACTTGGCCCTAAAATAGGCCCTTAAACTGGTCAAAAGCATGGGAGGGACACTTGTCACCCTCCCATAGGCTTTTAACAAAATATCCCCTGATTTTCGCCTGTTACCGCAGAAAAATCCCGCCTCGGCGCCGCGGCGCTTCCACTTCCGAAAAGTTCCAGCATTCCGGCGCCGCGGCCCTGCATTCCGGCGCCGCGGCGCTGCAACCCCCGCGGACTCCCAGTACAACCGGCGCGTTCAGATTCGCGCCGCTGCACTGCGTGAACCAAAATCGCCGCTTGCGATTGCGCACCAAACTTGAAACTTCCATAACTTTTGACTCCGATGTCCTATCGACGAACGGTTTGTTGCGTTGGGAACTAGATTCAACGGACTACACACTAGGATCTTTAAACACCTAGCAATTCTTAACAACTAGGGTACAACACTCCAAGATAGACTCAAAATCCGTCCAACACATGTTGTCCACTTATCTTTCCACTTTCAAATCTTATATTCCTTGGTATGTTCTTATCTTAACTCCTTGAATTTCGGGGTGTAACATTCTCCCCCCCTTAGAAACATTCGTCCCGAATGTTCCTTCTAAGTCTCCAAAACGCAGACGCCGGTATAGTCTTCACTACTCCACTCACAAAAGAATCAGTTATGTCACTCATGGACTTATCACCCGAAAAATACTCCCCGCATACTATGTACTTCCGACAAGGATCACTGTAAAATCTTTTACTCTAGCCGGCCTTACCTCTAAGGTCTCGATTGTTATAAATTTTAAGGTTCAAAATTTTCTCATCCTCAGACTTACCCTTTTCACTAATCAGGCTTCTAAATCACATTTTTAACACAAAGTTATCCGAACATAACACTTAACACATCACCATAACATCAATGCATACTATTCTCTAGAGGGTTAAGAATATACCTGTAACTATTACTTCACTTCCCTTTTTGTCGTTCTACTCATGTTCCTTCCATGCACGGCGCACAAAAGGAGGAGATGAATCAGCCACTGATCCCGAAGGCTGAGTCTCTACATCTGCGCTACCTCTGGTTGGACAATTTCTCGCAAAATGGCCTGCGTGCAAAACAAACTCCCATTCCAAAGACGACACTCCCCATCATGGAGCCTACCACAACGGCCACAACGAGGTAGGGGTGGTCCCATCTGACTAACGCCCTCGCTCCCCAAAACTCAAACATTCGAGCCCCGACTGCTCCCGAATCTCCGAATGTCTGAAGGCGTGGTGGAGCACTCCAGTCGGGCGGAGGCGCATAACTAGTTCGGCCGAGGCTGCCTGCCTCGAAGGTCACCAGAGGACCATGTTGTCCTGGCCCTCTTCTGATCTTCGTTATTCACGACCCTACGCCTCACACCCAAGTGCATAAGCTCAGATGGGCAATATCCATGCCCTGAAGAGCTACTCCCTGCAACTCTCTGCTAAGTAGTCATCGAGTCTGTGACATAACCGTGCACTCTATCTTCCATATCCGCCACCGAGCGGGACATACCGAGCCAATGAGTCAAACTCTACATTGTACTCCCGATCAGGCGCCTCCTTGTCTCAAAGATCAAAATCTGTCGGCGTGTCCTCTCATCCGCGAGGCAAGAAATGGCCAAGGAAAGCCTCTGAGAACTCGCCCCAACCAGCTGGAGGTGCATGCTCCCCCCGGGACAGCTCCCACGAATCAAACCAGTCGACTGCAGTATCACGCAGCCGATGCGAACCTAAGACCACTGACTCGGTCTCCGAAGCCTTGATCACTCTCATGATCCGGTCAGAATCGCTTGATGAACTCGCGGATCATCCTCGTGCCTCGACCGTAGAACTCGGTGGCGCAACTCATAAAATCCGTAGTCTCAAACTATCGACCTCGGGTGAACCCCGTACTACCGAACTGCTGCGTCGGCAAATTTATCCTCGTGCCTGGCCACGATCCTGGCCAATAACTGGGCCATCTCCTTGTAACCCATCTCCTCCGCCTCAGCTGTGGACCTGAGGCTCGTGTCGTGGTCTCGAGAGACCGCCGCTCTACTCGCAGCCTCCATCTTGCCCTTTTGGGCTCTGGTTGCCTTGCGTGGAGGCATCACTAGTATACAAAGAATACGTCAGAGGGAGTCCAACTTATAACACAGCTCTAAGGCACGATCTCAGAGTGAGAAGAATGGAAACCAACCCTAAATATCCTATAGCCTCCTGATTATAGATGTGGTGCACAACACCGATAATCAAGCCTCTGCTCGATACGGTGCAGTAGACACTTTTCGGATTAATCGCTCGATACCACTTTTGTCACGACGAACCGGGCGTGGATCGTGCCTTACCCCGCACCTAGCGATACAACATCGGAGAAAATCAGCGGAAATAAAACTAAAACATGAGACAAGACATAAAGTATGAAACAAAGCAACCCAAACGGTTACCTTTCAAACATAAATGAAAATCGAATTCATCCCTTACAAACTCGCCACAAGCACTCTGGACCTCTAAGAATTTTGAAACCATAATGACGGGACAGGGCCCCGCCATGCCCCTGAATATATAAAAGTCTACTACTTGAGGAACCGTACCACGTGACAAGCTTAGGGATATGGAGCTTTCAGAACCGAACAGCGATCCTAAAAGTGCGGATCAACAAGCTATGTACCTCAGGCGTGACGAACGCAGCAAGGAGGTCGATAACAGTACCAAGTATGTGAAACTGAAAAATACTGTAAATGAAATCATAATAGTCTATAAAAAGCAGGAGACATGTATGATAACCAAACTACAGCACCACATAAAAGTAGTCATGCCAAGTCAGGGACTCATGCCCGTAAAATCATCACTCAAATACAACCCGGGAATTTAACCCGCACAGTGGTCGCATGCCCCGACATCTCACCTCGGTATAAGCATGGCCCTGGAACCGTCCTAGTGGGCCCATACCCGTGGACCATCCAACGTGTCGGTATGCCCAAAGGAAGTAACAAGATAACAGTCCTTGTGGAAGCATACCCGTGGGCTACCCAACGTGTCAGTATGTCCAACAACTAACAAAACAATACTCACTGTGGAAGCATACCCGTGGGATACCCAACGTGTCAGTATGTCCTATCAAATAACAAGATACTACTCACTGTGGAAGCATACCCGTGGGCTACCCAACGTGTCAGTATGTCCAATCAAATAACAAGATACTACTTCATGGAAGCATACGTGGGCTACCCAACGTGTCGCATGTCCAATCAAATAACAATAATAACACCCTAATGGAAGCATACCCGGGCCTCCCAACGGTCGGATGTCCATCAAGAATCGATATAGTGGAAGCATACCCGGGCTACCCAACGTGTCAAGATGTCCATCAATCAACTGATATCCGCTCCAACGGCGAGAGCGCCAGAGTACGTAAATACAACACTTGCACAACAAAAGCTATCACAACAAGCATAGGCCTTCAACGCACTTTCATTTTATGTCAACAATTCCGTTTCAACCCCAAAATACTACATACTTTCATTCCTTCAAAACAAATACTCCTTTCTACGCAAAAAGCCACGATACTAACACCCGTAGTATCGAACACATTCAGGTTTAAATCAAGCACTTTAAACACTTTTTAGCACAACGTCAAGTATACCATTTAAAAATCCAATAATGAATCCATTCCTTTACTCCTATAAAGTCATTATAACTAACTTTCCACAAAGCTGTTATAACACTTCATGTTTTAAAACAAGTCAAGACAAAACCATGCCTTTCTTTTAAAACAAAACACTTCAAATTCTTAAGTCTCTTTTCTTTTAGAAATCGAGTTCCTTACCTTGGGATTTTTAAGAAGATCAAAACTTGATTACAACAATTCTTATTAGAGCAGCCATGATCTAGGAAATGTAATACAATTTTGTCTTATCTTAGCTTCTATGCAGATGGAGGTTTCTACTGGTTTTAATATGATTAATTGTCATTACTTCTTTCCTTTATCAACGCTGCATTGGCTTGTTCGATCCTTATTCCCATTTCCGAAATTTATGTAACATTATTCTTTTAAAAACCAAGTACTCATTTCTCACGAATGAGGTTTCACACTTTTCAACACCATTTAGGTCAATTACAAGTCAAGTCTCTTATCTTTTGAAATCAATAACCCATTCTTTTACCAACATAAAGTGGTTATAACAAACTTCTCATAAAGCCGTTATAACACTTTATGTTTTAAACCAACCAATTACAACTATAAGCCCTTATGAGACCAAGAGGGCTTATTCTTTAACAACCAAGTACCCATTACTAACGAATGGGAGTTTACTACTTTTTCACATAATCAAGACCTTTACACTTCATATCAAGTCAAGGCACAAAAGGGAAATTTAATTCCTTTAACACACGTGTGTCTACCGCACTATATATTTCACAAATAGTCATGCTGAATAGGATAGGAAGAATCACATACCTCGCGACGATTGCCGACAATTAGCAAAAGGCTCCACAGTACTATACCCTCCAAGTAGGATACGCTACTCGTAGTACTTCAATCCTAATTGTTATACCCCGTAGTTGCAGGGTATGTATGTGAGGACGTACGTACGAGAGTACGGCAGAATTTTGAAAAGAAAGAAAGATGTGAGTTTCGACGGAAAAGTTTCCGTTTTTTTTGTGAAGAAAAAGGTTCGTTAATGAGAATTGGATTCCCAGATTTGGTATATGGGCTTCTTAAATTATATTAGAATTTTGAGATTTTATTTTCGGAAATGGTCACGTGGGGCCCACGGGAGAAATTTACTGATTTTGTGGGCCCGCTTTGTTTTTGAGATTTCCGGTATTTTGGATATTTTCGGAAGACGAAATATTCTGGGCGAATCGGGGGGCGACACGTGTCACCCCCATGTGGCACCCTTGGCCGAAATATTTATTGTGCACAACACCCGATTAGAGTCGTTTTTCGACGAAACGTTTTACTAAGCTTACGAAGGGAAAAATACGGCTATGTCATTTAGTATTTTTTCGGATTTTTCCGAGAGACGAAATGTTTTGGACCAACGAGAGGGCAACACTTGGCACCCTCTCATTGGTGGACTTGAGGGCGGAATTAGGGCCGAATGGATGGGCAAGTTGTGGTAGATATTTGTGTAGATATTTGTGAGGGTTTTGTGGAGTAGGGTTAGGGTGCACTTGGCTTGATCTTGGCCTTACACTTGCCTTGCACATGGCTTAATCTTGGCCATTGGTTGGCTTTTGGTTTTCCTATAAATACCCCCCCTTAGTGATGAACTTATTCATCCACTCCTCACTTTGTCTAAGCCTTGAAAACTCTCCCTCCCCTCTTGAGTGTTCTCGTCCAAAGCCTCCCCCCCTCCCCCTTTGAGTGGCCTTGTGGCCGAGAGCCTCCCCCCCCCTTTGAGGTGCTAGCCGTGGGGTACCCCCCCTAGCCTAGTTGTTTTCGTATAATACCCCTCCCTTGTGGTATTGAAATACTTCTCCAAGTATTGTTATAATGCCCAAAATACCTTAGCCTTTACCTTATAGTTTTCCAAAAGTTACCTCTATACGTAGAGCCCGGAAATACTACCTTTTGTCCTTTTAAGTCTCAAACCGAAACCCTAAGGAAATCTTCATAGTTGGTTGAAGTATGTAGGTAGAAGTTGGTTAGAACTTCTAAGGGTTGTTTGGAGCGGATTGGAGCGCACGGAGTAGGAGCTAAACCTTGCTCAGGATCGACTTTTATCTCGGATAATTTTGGGCTTGTCGAGGTAAATATTCTTGTCCCCTTATTGTAATTGGAGATTACATGTTGTAGGATTATATAGTTGAAGTATACTATATATAGAACTGAACATAGCTTGCGGCAATGTCTTTTGACTTAAGCCTGAATTTAAAGAAGAGAACTGAACTGTAATTACATAGGACTGTATTACAGTAGACTTGTGTAGCATTGCTGTGTTGTAGAATTGTACACGTCCGGTTAGACGTGCAAACCCCCCCCCCTGGTTGGCTTGGTAGCCGGCCTCGATAGAGGAGGAGATTTACGCTGTTGCGGGGGGGGAGGTGCTGCCGAATTTTCTGTAGAATATGGAACCGTGCGGTTAGAAGTTAATAGACGTTTGTGGCCTTATAGGTGGAAGTACTGCGAGTAGCGTATTCTACTTAAAGAGTGGAACGGCTAGCCAGGTTACAGTACTGTGGAGCGTTTTGCTTATTGTCGATAATCGTCGCGAGGTATGTGAACCTCTTCCTATCCTTCTAGCATGATGCTTTGTAAACTATGTAGTACGGTAGACGTACATGTGTTAAATGGGTTGGTTGGTTTAAAAAATAGGGTGTTATAATAGCTTTATGGGAAGTTAGTTATAACGACTCTATGTAGGTAAAAGATTGGTTTATTGATTGTAGAAGTTAAGAGACTTGATCTTGAAAGATAAGAGACTTAACTTGTTTTACTTGGTTATTAACATTTTGTTAAATGTGTTGTGAAACCTCATTCGCGAGTAATGAGTACTTGGTTTTAAAAAGGATAATGTTTTATTGATTTCGGAAATGAGAATAAGTGTTTAACAAACCACAAGCGCTAATAAAGGAAAGTGTTTTGACAAATAACTAATTGTTATTAAAACCAAGAGAAACCTCCATCCGCATAGAAGCTAAGATAAGACAAAATTTTATTACATTTCCTAGATCATGGTTGTCAGAACAAGATTGTTGTAAACAAGAATAAACGGCTCACGTACAAGACTTATGTTACTCAATTGTTTTAAAAGAGATTAAAACTATGAGTTATGAAACCTTTTTAAAATAAGAAACTGGAGCATTTGAAATTAGGCAAACTTGAACGTTTGGAAAATAATGTTGTTACTTGATTTTACAAAAGGGGAGTATTTTGGTTTACCTAAAAACGCGAGTCACTCTATTTTTATACTACGGTATCGTGACCTTTATGAAAGGAATGGATCTCTTAAAAGGAATTTAACGACGTAGTACTTTTAGGTTAAAACCCGCACTTTGATACAAAATGGAAGTACCTTGAGTTGTGTGTAACTCGCCTATGCTTGTTATTGTGTAACTCGCCTATGCTTGTTGTGATAGCCTTTGTTGTGCAAGTGTTCATATCAGTGACTTGGGAAGGAGTGGATCTTTTATGAAAGTCTGAAGTATGGTAATTTGCTTGAGCTTGTTTGTGATAGCCTGTTGTGCGGTATATTGTTATTGAGGTCACAGGACATGTCTACACCGGCGCACTCCGGCACGTGGTCATGTGGCGGGCTTGATCACCCAAAGATATCGTTGTTGAGGTTGCACGGGCATGTCTACACCGAGGTAGAATTCGGGCATGTGGCCACGCGCATTGTTATTATCGCTGCATCATGGACATGTCTACACCGGCGCAGACTCCGGCACGCGCCATGACGCGAACATGATTGATGTGTGGGCGTGAGACCCATAGTTATATTTGAGTGATGGCTTGAGGCGTGAGTCCCCGACTTGACTTGATCGCTTTATGTTGCATCGTATATTGTGTATCATACATGTCTCTCGCTTTATATGATCATAGGATTTAATCGCAGATTTTCGTTCACATACTTGGTACCGTTGTATCGACTCCTTCGGCCGCGCTCATGCCGCAGTAGAGGTACACCGCGTTGATTCTCGCTCTAGGGTCAGTCAGCGTTGGAAAGCTCCGCTTCTCCGAGGCTTATCTTTGGTATGTACTCGAGTTGTAGGTTCTCTGATCGAGGGTATGGCGGGGCCCCGCCCGTCATGTTGTATAAAAACTCTTAGAGGTCTGTAATCACAAGCGTGGTTTGTAAAAGGATTAAACTGCTCGCTTTGAAAGAGTTGTTTATATATATTTTATTTGAAGGTAACCGCTTGTTGACTCGCTTTATGATCATATATCTTGCTTTGTTTAAATTTTATATTCCGCCGGTTTTCTCGATGTTGTATCACTAGGGTGCCCGGTAGGCACTACCACGCCCGGATCGGTCGTGACAAAAGTGGTATCGAGCGCTAATCCTTCTGAAAGTGTCTGCATCGTGTCTAGTAGAGTCTTGATTATCGATGTGTTGTGCACCACATCTATAATCGTGAGGTCGCAGGACATTTAGGATTGGTTTCCATTCTTCTCATTCCGAGATCGTGCCTTAGAGTCGTGTTGTAAGTTCGACCTTCCGACGTATCTCGCTTTACCGCTATGCCTCCGCAAGGCAATCGAGCCTGTAAGGGCAAGGCAGCCGAGGAGCTGCTAGTGAGATACAGAGGAATACGAGGCGCAGCCCGATCAAGACTGAGGTTGTGCTTGACGGCGAGTTTTGCGACGCCGCCAAATTTCAAAGAGAGTTTAGAACCGCAGCAGTTGGGCCGAGACCACAAGACTGAGCCTCCACCCCACACTGGAGCAGATGAGATGGGCATGCGAGATGGCTCCGGCTTGGCCGTGGTCGTGGGGCCGATATGGCGATAGGCCGACGCTAGCCTGGGCCCAGAGCACCGATGGTTCACCCCGAGCGATAGCTCGAGGCTACGGACTTTCCGAGTTGTAGCCCGCCGTTGTTCTATGGATCGAGCCGAGGATGACCTCGTGAGTTTATCCGACAGCTACAAATGGATCATGAGAGTGATCGAGTCTCGCAGGCGTAATCGCGGTATTGTTCGCATCACCGCGTGGATACCGCAGCTGATCGTTTGATTCACGGAGCTGTCCCGGAAGAGCATGCGCTCACCGCTTGGGACGAAGTTCTCGGGCTTTTCTTGCACATTTCTTGCCCTACGATGAGAGGGCTCGGGCCGACAGATTTTTGACGCTGAGGCGACTCGGGCGGTTAGAGAGTACAATGCGGAGTTCGACTCATTAGCTCGGTATGTTCCTCACAGAGTAGCCGATATGGAGGATGAGTGCACCGCCATGTCACCGGCTAGATGATTACTTGACAGAGGCTTGTTCGTGTAGCTCTTCACCGCATGGACATTGCCCGCACGCAGCTCATGCACCGATGTGAGGCACGGAGAGGTCGACGGATTGACCAGATCGCAGAGGCCGAACAGCGAGGTCCTTTGGTGACTTTCGAGGCGGACAACCTCAAAGAAGATGCTAGTTTTGTACCTCCGCAGCAGAGTGGTCCTCCACAACCTTCGTGAGCATCCAGAGTATTCGGAGCAGTCGTGGCTCCAAGGGTTCAGTTTCGAAGTAAGGGTGTTGGTCGACGCGGTCACCCCTACCTCGGTGTAGTCGATGGGTAGACCGCATTTCGGGAGTGTCGTGGTGCCAAGGAGCTTGTTACTTTGCGGACAGCAGGCCATTTTGCAGGAATCGTCCGACCAAGGGTAGCACGGATGTTACGACTCACCTTCGTGATCGCGGGTCGTTCATCACCTTCACTACCGCAGACCGCAGGCGTGACTGTGATTAGAAAGCGGTAGAGACAGGTATATCCTTAACCCTCTAGAGTTTTGGTATGCTTGTTATTATGATCTTGTTATTGTGAGCTATGTACGGATAGCGTTGTGTTAATTGTAAGTTAGAAAACATGGTTGTTGGAAGGATAAGTATGGGGGCATGGTAGTGTGAACCTTAGACTATTTCACGATTGAGACCTTAGAGGTAAGGTCGTCTCGAGTAAAAGATTTATTTCATGTTTGATCTTTATCAAAGTCCGTAGTATGCGTGGGAATTATTTGTGTGATAAGTCCATGGGTAGTGTGAGATAGAAGTGGTAGCTTTCATGACTTGATTAGGTAAGATTGTTCCGTTTCGAGGAGCAAGTATTGGCGCGATTGTGGGTCGGGTTTATTGCCGCCGCCATGGTCGACCCGCAACCCAGTTTTGGGTGGGGTCAGTTCTGGGTGGTCCCGCCAGGTGGTAGGGTCACGAGGGTGCTAGGCCCCAGTTTAGTTCACCATCGTATGAGTTCGTGAATATGTTCGACCAGAAGCGGTTCGTGAAGGCCGGGAATGGCCTTAGAGAAGATCGAGGTTAGTAAGATGACCAAGTTTCGAGGTAGTGACTCCACGCTTTGAGAATCAAGCAATGATCAAGTATGGCACGCCCCGAGTGACACTAGAACCTCGCGGCAATGTGACAAAAGTGGTATCGCACGACGTGTAAGGACGGCAGGGAACGGGTGTTATTTTCGTGGCCAAGCTGTGGCATTGGCAACTTGTTAGAGGAACTTCATCGATATCCGCTTGAGAAGGAACATTCGACGAATGTTTCTGGCGAGGGGAGAATGTTATACCCCGTAGTTGCAGGTATGTATGTGAGGACGCACGCACGAGTACGGCAGACTTTGAAAAGAAAGAAAGATGTGAGTTTCACTTAAAAGTTTCCGCTTTTTTGTGAAGAAAAATGTTCGTTAATGAGAATTGATTCCTGATTTGGTATATGGGCTTTTAAATTATATTAGAATTTTGAGATTTTATTTTCGGAAATGGTCACTGGGGCCCACGGAGAAATTTACTGCCATGGGCCCGCTTTGTTTTTGAGATTTTCGGTATTTTGGATATTTTCTAAGACTAAATATTCTAGGCGACCGGGGCGACACGTGTCACCCCATGTGGCACCCTTGGCTAAATATTTATTGTGCACAACACCCGACAGAGTCGTTGACTAAACGCTTTACTAAGTTTACGGGCGGAAAATTCGCCATGTCATTTAGTATTATTGCGGATTTTTCCGAGAGACGAAATGTTTTGGACCAACGAGAGGGCAACACTTGGCACCTCTCATCGGTGGACTTGAGGCGGAATTAGGGCCGAATGGACGGGCAAGTCGTGGTAGATATTTGTGTAGATATTTGTGAGGGTTTTGTGGAGTAGGGTTGGGTGCACTTGGCTTGATCTTGGCCTTACACTTGCCTTGCACATGGCTTAATCTCGCCATTGGTTGGCTTTTGGTTTTCCTATAAATACCCCCTTAGCGATGAACTTATTCATCCACTCCTCACTTTGTCTAAGCCTTGAAAACTCTCCTCCCCTCTGAGTGTTCTCGCCCAAAGCCTCCCCTCCCCTTTGAGTGGCCTTGTGGCCGAGAGCCTCCTCCCCTTTGAGGTGCTAGCCGTGGGTACCCCTAGCCTAGTTGTTTTCAGATAATACCCTCCTCAGGTATTGAAATACTTCCAAGTATTGTTATAATGCCCAAAATACCTTAGCCTTTACCTTATAGTTTTCCAAAAGTTACCTCTATACGTAGAGTCTTAAATACTACCTTTGTCCTTTAAGTCTCAAACCGAAACCCTAAGGAAATCTTCATAGTTGGTTGAAGATGTAGGTAGAAGTTGGTTAGAACTTCTAAGGGTTGTTTGGAGCGGATTGGAGCGCACGAGTAGGAGCTAAACCTTGCTCAGATCGACTTTTATCTCGTATAATTTTGGGCTTGTCGAGGTAAATATTCTTGTCCCCATATTGTAATTGGAGATTACATGTTGTAGGATTATATAGTTGAAGATACTATATATAGAATCAACATAGCTTGCAATGTCTTTTGACTTAAGCCCAATTTAAAGAAGAGAATCGAATCAGAATTACATGGATCAGACATGAGACTCGTGTAGCATTCTGTTGTAGAATTGTACACGTCCCTGTTAGACGTAAACCCCCGGTTGACTTGGTAGCCTCGATAGAGGAGAGATTTACGCCATTGCGGGGAGGTGTGCCGAATTTTCAGAGAATATGGAACCGTGCGGTTAGAAGTTAATAGACGCCGTGGCCTTATAGGTGGAAGTATCGCGAGTAGCGTATTCTACTTAAAGAGTGGAACCGCCAGCCGTGTTACGATCGTGGAGCGCTTGCTTATTATCGATAATCGCCGCGAGGTATGTGAACCTCTTCCTATCCTTCTAGCATGATGCTTTGTAAACTATGTAGTACGTAGACGCATACGTGTTAAACGGGTTGGTTGGTTTGAAACATAGGTGTTATAATCGCTTTATGGGAAGTTAGTTATAACGACTCTATGTAGGTAAAAGATTGGTTTATTGATTGTAGAAGTTAAGAGACTTGATCTTGAAAGATAAGAGACTTAACTTGTTTTACTTGGTTATTAACATTTTGTTAAATGTGTTGTGAAACCTTATTCGCGAGTAATGAGTACTTGGTTTTAAAAAGGATAATGTTTTATTGATTTCGAAATGAGAATAAGTGTCGAACAAACCACAGAAATGCTAATAAAGGAAAGTGTTTTGACAAATAACTAATTGTTATTAAAACCAAGAGAAACCTCCATCCGCATGAAGCTAAGATAAGACAAAATTTTATTACATTTCCTAGATCATGGTCATTGTAACAAGATTGTTGTAAACAAGAATAAACGGCCACGACAAGACTTATGTTACTCAATTGTTTTAAAAGAGATTAAAACTATGAGTTATGAAACCTTTTAAAATAAGAAACTGGAGCATTTGAAATTAGGCAAACTCAACGCTTGGAAAATAATGTTGTTACTTGATTTTACAAAAGGGAGTATTTTGGTTTACCTAAAAACGCGAGTCACTCTATTTTTATACTACGCATCGGGTGACCTTTATGAAAGGAATGGATCTCTTAAAAGGAATTTAACGACGTAGTACTTTAGGTTAAAACCCGCACTTTGATACAAAATGGAAGTACTTGAGTCAGGTGTAACTCGCCTATGCTTGTTATTGTGTAACTCGCCTACGCTTGTTGTGATAGCCTTTGTTGTGCGTTGTTGATATCGTGACTTCTCGAAGGAGTGGATCTTTTAATGAAAGTCTAGAAGTATGGTAATTTGCTTGAGCTTGTTTGTGATAGCCTGGTTGTGTGGTATATTGTTATTGAGGTCACAGGGACATGTCTACACCGATGCAATTCCGGCACGTGGTCATGGCGGGCTTGATCACCCAAAGATTGTTGTTGAGGTTGCATGGGCATGTCTACACCGGTAGAATTCGGCATTTGGCCACGCGCATTGTTATATTGTTGCATCATGGACATGTCTACACCGATGCAATTCCGGCATGCGCCATGATGCGAACATGATTGATGTGGTGGGCGTGAGACCCATAGTTATATTTGAGCGATGGCGAGGCGCGAGTCCTCGACTTGACTTCGATCGCTTATGTTGAGTCGTATATCGTTATCATACATGTCTCCTGCTTTATATGATCAGTAGGATTTAATCGCAGATTTTCAGCCACATACTTGGTACTGTTGTAATCGACTCTTCGGCCGCGCTCATGCCGCAGTAGGTACACCAAAGTTGATTCTCGCCTTAGGTCACAAGCGTTGGGAAGCTCCGCTTTCTCCGAGGCTTATCTTTCGCATGCACTCGAGTTGTAGGTTCTTGTACCGTGGTAAGCGGCCGCCCCGCCATGTTGTATAAAAACTCTTAGAGGTCCTGTAGTAATCACAAGTGTGGTTTGTAAAAAGGATTAAACTGCTTTTGAAAGAGTTGTTTATATATATTTTATTCAAGGTAACCGTTTGGTTGACCTGTTTTATGATCATATATCTTGCTTCTTGTTTAAATTTTATATTCCGCTGGTTTTCTCTGATGTTGTATCACTAGGGTGCCCGGGGTAAGGCACCATTCACGGGCCCGGGATCGGGTCGTGACACTAATAAGGTCATAAAACGTCTATCAAACTCTAGCTTCGAATGTAGAATAAACTAAGTGCAAAGCCCCTAAATTCTACGGCAATTTAGACAGAACTTCCTTTGTTTCTACTAACTTTGCCACATTTTTCAAGGTCGAATTTCAATAACCAACGCCACATTTAAGGCACACAATTCAGCTAACCACAAAGGGGATTACACGCCTTTACAGGACGCGTAAAATTCCGCCCCACAATGATACAAAATAAACCAATAATTCCATGCCATTCTTGGCCAACAATATAACCAATACTAACCCCTTTCAACTCTTTTCCAATCCAAGTTCTTAGGTCTAACATGATATCTAGCCCTAGACATCTTCAACAACTACAATCCCCCTTTACAACATGCGACAACCAAATTAGTAACCAAATTGAAGTTATAATCTTAAGGCTAACATGCCCATTTTCGGTTTCAACAAGACAACAAGATCCAAATCTATTCAAATATAACAGCCTCAGGCTCAATTCTAAACTACTAAAATATAACAAATTTCGTGCTCATTTCTAAACTACTATAACAAGTATAACTCATATCCAAGAGAAGGGGAAACTTTTACCTTTGGAGAAACCCACAAAAGCCCCTTTCTTCCACTTCTTTCCGCCAAACTCGTCTACCAGCGCTTCCCACAAGTCTACCCACACTTTTCCTTCTTGCCGCCGCTCCAACAATATCCTCTTAAGCTAGGTTTTCTTCAAAAATCTAGAGGGAAGGGAGAGGATTTCCTTGGGAGGGTTTGAGATGAAATGGCCAAGTCTTCCAAGACTTGGCCCTAAAATAGGCCCTTAAACTGGTCAAAAGGATGGGAGGGACACTTGTCACCCTCCCATAGGCTTTTAACAAAATATCCCCTCGTTATCATCAAAAATCGCCGCGTCACAGTCGCCCCGCTGCCACGCCGGCGCCCACTTCCGAAAAGTTCCATCATTCCGGTGCCACGGCCCTGCCTTCCGGCGCCACGGCGCTGCAACCCCGCGACTCCACAACCAGCGCCGCGCCTCAGATTCCGTGCCGCGCGCTGCACTTCGAACCGAAATCGCTGGCGCATCGCGCACACCAAACTTGAAACTTCCATAACTTTTGACTCCGATGTCCTATCGACGAACGGTTTGTTGCGTTGGAAATTTGATTCAACGGACTACACACTAGGCTCTTTAAACACCTAGCAATTCTTAACAACTGGGGTACAACACTCCAAGATAGACTCAAAATTCGTCCAACACATGTTGTCCACTTATCTTTCCACTTTCAAATATTATATTCCTTGGTATGTTCTTATCTTAACTCCTTGAATTTACAGGGTGTAACACCCCCGATGCGAGGAATACCTCATGCGGGTCCATGTGACCTATGCGAGTCAGCGGAGTTCCAGATGATCACCCGGCGTGTTACGATGCGAGGAATACCTCATGCAGTCCATGTGAGGTCATGCGGGCTGCGGGAGTCCAGGAAGATGCCGCGGGTTAGCTACCCCCGATGCGAGGAGTACCTCATGCGGGCTTATGTGGCCTATGCAGAGCTACGGTGAGTTCCAGGGTTAGGCGCGCACAATGATACTGAGGGCGAGTGGCCCTGCTTCGATCATGTGGCTGTCTAGAAAGACCTCGCGATACAGTTTTATAGCATTATTGGTACGGTAGGTCCTAGTAGTTGGCTATGCCTTCGCATTACCTCCCGTGCGGTTTTATGACGTGGGACCCGTGTTCATGTACTCCAGGTGTTGTTATATCATGATCACGGCGCGTGAGGAAGGAATTCCACGCATGATTGATATGGCGGGCGTGAGACCCACTGCTATATTTCGAGTGATGACTTTGAGGGCGTGAGTCCTCGACTTGACATGCTTACATATCGTGTATCGTAGTTTGCTATCATATATGTCTCCTGCTTTATATAGACTATTATGATTTCATTTATCGTATTTTCGGGCCACATACTTGGTACTGCATCGACCTCCTTCTGGGGTTGCGTTCATGCCGCAGGTAGGTACACCGCTTATTGATCCTCGCTCATAGGATCACAAATATTGGGAAGCTCCGCTTCTCCGAGGCTTATCTTTTGGTATGATTTCTGAGATTGTAGGTACTTGTACATTCAGGTATGGCGGGGCCCCGTCCCATAGTTGTTATAAAAATTCTTAGAGGTCTCAGAGTACTGTGTGGACAGGTTTGTAAAGGATGTAACTGCTCAAGTTTTATATATCTATACGTAAGGTAATCGCTTTGGTTAGCCTGCTTTCTTATTTCACCGCTTATCTTTTTAAGTTTTTATTTCCCGATTTTCTCTCGATGTCAGATCACCAGGTGTGCCCGGTAAGGCACCAGAAGTGGCCCGAGGTCGGTCGTGACAAAAGTGGTATCGAGCGCTTAATCCTCGGAAAGTGTCTACAGACCGTATCTAGTAGAGTCTTGATTATCGGCGTGTTGTGCACCACACCTATAATCAGGAGGCTGCAGGATATTTAGGATTGGTTTCCATTCTTCTAACTCTGAGATCGTGCCTTAGAGCTGTGTTATAAGTTGGACTCCCTCTGGCGTATTCATATGTGCTAGTTATGCTTCTACGCAAGGCAACCAGAGCCCAGAAGGGCAAGGCAGCAGAGGGAGTTGCGAGTAGAATACAGTGGGTTACGAGGGAACAAGCCCGGTCATTACTCGAGACAGTGCTTCATTCGGGGAGTTCTGTGACGCTGCTAGCCCCATGAGAGTTTAGAGCAGCAGCAGTAGCTACAGAGACCACGATACCTGAGCCTCTAGTCCCACGGCCAGGAACAGAGGATATGGTTACGAGAAGATGGCCCAGTTACTAGCTCGACTTATAGCGTGGCACGAATAGAATGGGGCCATGCACCGTAATACACCCTGCAGCCGACTCGCTTGAAACTTCTGACTTTTTGAGTCATCCACCGTAGTTCTATGGGTCGAGGACTGAGGATGATCCTCAGGAGTTTATATGACAGTTATAGCGGATCATGAGAGTGATCGAGGCCTCAGAGACAGAGTCGGTGGTATTAGGTTCACATCGGCTGCGTGATACTGCAGCCGATCGTTTGACGTGGAACCGCCCCGGGGAGCATGCGCCTCCGGTTGGGACGAGTTCTCGAGGCATTTCTTACACACTTCTTGCCCTCGCATGAGGAGAGCTCGCGTATAGATTTATGATGTCGGCGCGCAACGGCGATTGTTCGGGAATACTGACGAGTTTGACTCATTGGCTCGTTATGTCCCGCTTTAACGGCGCATACGGAGGATAGAGTGCACCGATATGTCACAGGACTTGACGATTATCTAGTAAAGGGTTGTACAAGAGTAGCTCTTCAGTCAGGCATGGACATTGCCCACGTACAGGCTTATGCGCAGCAGACTGAGGAACGTAGAGATCGACGGATTAACCAAGATCAGCAGAAGAGAGCTGTAACAAAGAGGTCCTTTGGTAACTTTGAGGCGGACCTTCTCGCAGCAGATCGTTATGCGCCTCCGCCAAGATCTGAGTGGTCCTCCACGCTTCGTGACATTCGGTATTTAGGAGTTGGTCGAACCTGTGGTTTAGTTCACA
Source organism: Przewalskia tangutica (assembly GCA_029844215.1). Taxonomy (NCBI): domain Eukaryota; kingdom Viridiplantae; phylum Streptophyta; class Magnoliopsida; order Solanales; family Solanaceae; genus Przewalskia; species Przewalskia tangutica. The sequence goes on from CM056720.1 coordinate 94,340,114, forward strand.
GATTTGCATAGTTCTAGCCACCAGATTCGCCTCGGTGTTCACTATGTGGTAGACGTCATCCCGAAATGTCGTCTTTTACTAATGCTTGTTTTACCAGCGCCGTCGGCCATGTGAGGAGAGAATGTCCTAGCAGGAGGATACAGTGGGATGACTTAGCCTACCAGTCACCATGGATTCAGTGGTTCGGAGAGGAAGGGTGTTAGCTGCAGGAGGCCACCCCCATCCTGTATGGCCAGGGTGGTAGGTGTTCTTATGTGAGTGTCGCACTACTGATAGCTTGTTACTCCATGACGCAGGCCATTTGCGAAATTGTCCGACCAGAGGTGGCGCGGATGTTACGACTCAGCCTTCGGGATCAGTGGCTGGTTCATCACCTTCTGTAGTTATGTGCCCATCAGAGCAGGATTTGAATAGAGCGACAAAGGGAGTGAGGCAGTAGTTACAGAGATATCTTCAGCCCTTAAGAGACTTGTTTAGGTCGTTATGGTAGATACAGGTGGAGTGCTATGTACGGATAGCATTGTGTTAGGTGTGGATTAGAAAACATGGGTAGTTGAAAAGGGTAAGTCTGGAGACGAGAAAATGGTGAGCCTTAGAATTTATAACAGTTGGGACCTTGAATGCAAGGCCGTCCTGAGTGGATGATTTTACGGTTGGTCTTTGTCGAAGTACTTGGTATGCGTGAAATTTATTGTGGGATAATTCCATGGGTAGTGTTAGATGGAAGTGGTAGCTTTCATGACGTAAATTGGTAAGATTGTTCCGGATCGGGAAACGAGAGGTTGGCGCTGGGTCGGGTTGAGGCCATATCGCGGGTCAACCCGCACTTGTGGTGGGGTCAGTTGAGGTGGCCCTCCAGTGGTAGGTCACGAGGGTGTTAGGCCCAAGTTTAGGTAACCATCGACGAAGTTCGTGGATGCGTTCGACCAATGGTCGGGCCGATGAGGTCAACCTATCTTGTCTTTCATCGGGGATCACATTTACTGGCGAGGTTATGCGAGATGTTATATATCGAAGGTTGTGAGGTCGCCTGGTTCCTATTTTTATTTTATGACAGGTGGAGCCCACTTATGGCTATTTCTTTTTCGAGGTTTTACCAAAGCGGGTTAGGGAATTCAGTGAGTCTCAGATTGCATCCACCGGCCGACGCAAACAGCCAGATATTATCCGCATTTGAGTATAGGTTACGCCTGTTTTAATTTCGTGGTAGTGAGGATTATTTGCCTCTTGTTGAGCGTAGTATTATAATAGCTACCATTTCAGTATTCGGATGGTGCCTCACGAAGCCTTGTATGGCGGAATTGTAGGCCTTGCCGATTGTCTGATGTTGGCAAGGTTCAGATAGTTGGTCCATACTTGATTCAGCAGACGTGGATAGGTGAAGCTTATCCGTAAGAGGTTATTAGCACTCGTAGTCAACCGTAAGTCGTGCGGATAATCGGCCGACACTTGGAGTTCGTGTTGACGCTGGTCTTCAAGGTACCACCTGGCGGTGTGACGAGATTTGGAAAGCAGGGGAAACTTAGCCCGAGGTACTTTGGGCCTTTTCAGATCGGTTGTAGAATAGGCCAGGTTGCCTATAAGTTAGCACTGCCGTCCGACTTAGGAGGCAGTACGTCCGGTCTTCCATGTTGCTATGTTTCGGAAGAGTATCGGAGATCCATCCAGAGTGTTCCCAGTTAATGATGACCAAGTTAGAGATAGTAACCCCGAGATTTGGAAACTGAAGCAATGACAGAAATGTGGTAAGTATATTAGGAAGAGTTCGAGTGTACGAGGAGGGTACGACGAGTAAGAAAAGAGGCGTAGATGTGTTAAGAAGATGGAAGTGTCTCGACCCGAACCCGGGCCCGTGACTGGTGCCTTACCCCGGGCACCCTAGTGATACAACATCAGAGAAAATCAGCGGAAATAAAAGCATGAACATGAATCAAGAGACATGATAAATAAACAGGGCAACCAAAACAGTTGCCTTCAAGATATATACATAAATACCCAATAGCTTATCCTTTTTACAAACTCGCCACAACAAGATTACTGCACTTAAGAGTGATAATAACTATGACGGACAGGCCCCGCCATACCTCGAATGTACAAGAACCTGCATCAGTGGTAACATACCAAAAGATAAGCCTCAAGAAACGGGGCTTCCTAACACGCCGAATCATGATCCATGAGCGAGATCCACAACCGATGTACCTTACTGCAGATGAACGCAGCCCCAAGGAGGTCGATAACAGTACCAAGTATGTGAAACTAAAAATATCAGAAATGAAATCATAATACTATATAAAAACAGAGACATGTATGATAACAAAACTACGCTTACAACATAAAGCGCAACATGTCAGGGCTCACGCCTCAAGTCATCACTCAAATATAACCCGAATTTAACTCCGACAACGGCCGCACGCCCAAGATCTCACTCGGTATAAGCATGGCCATGGAACTATCCTAATGGAAACATACCTGGGCCACCCATCGTGTCGGATGTCCAAAGGAAATATCCAGATAGCAATAGAAATGGAAGATACTCGCCACCCATCGTGTCGATGTCCAAAGCAAATAACAAGATAACACTCCTAACGGAAGATACCCGCCACCCATCGTGTCAAGATGTCCAAAGCAAATAACAAGATCACACTCCTAATGGAAGCATACCCGGCCACCCATCGTCGCAGATGTCCGTATGATCGATATAGTGGAAGATACCCGCAGCCACCCATCGTGTCAAGATGTCCATCAATCAACTGGATAGCCGCCTCCAACGAGACGCCAGAGTACGTAAATACAACACTTGCACAACAAAGGCTATCACCACAAGCATAGGCAAGTTCAACATACTTTTAGACATTCTTCTTATTATAACACAACCGGATTTTAACCCCAAGGTACTACGTATTTTAACTCTTTAAAAGATCCATTTCCTTCACAACAAGTCACATGATACCCGTAGTATCAAAACGAGTAACTATCTTTTAAGTAAACTAAAATACTTTCCCTTTGTAAAATCAAGTAACAACATTATTTTCCAAACGCTCAAGTTTGCCTAATTTAAAATGCTCAAGTTTCATTTTAGAAAGGTTTCATAACTCATAGTCTTAATCTCTTTTAAAACCATTGAGTAATATATGTCTTGTGTGAGTCGTTTATTCTTGTTTATAACAATCTTGTTACAGCAGCCATGATCTAGAAAATGTAATACAATTTTGTCTTATCTTAGCTTCTATGCAGATGGAGGTTTCTACTGGTTTTAATAACAATTAGTCATTCGTCAATACATTTTCCTTTATTAGTGTCGTGGTTTGTTCGACACTTATTCTCATTTCCAAATCAAGAAACATTATTCTTTTAAAACCAAGTACTCATTACTCGCTAATGAGGTTTCACAACATTTTTAACAAAATGTTATATAACAAGTCAAATAAGTTAAGTCTCTTATCTTACAAGATCAAGTCTCTTAACTTCTACAATCAATAAACCATTCTTTACTCACATGTAGTCGTTATAACTAACTTCCCATAAAGCTATTATAACACCCTATGTTTTGAACCAACCAACTCATTTAGCACATGCACGCTACCGCATTTACATAGTTTACAAAACATCATGCTAGCAAGGATAGGAAGAGGTTCACATACCTCGCGACGATTATCGATAATAAGCAAACGCCCAAGTACTTTCAACCCGCTCGGCTACTCCTTGCCAAGTAGATCACGCCACACGAGTACTCCACTCCTAAAATGGTCATAGTACTTCTATCAAACCTTACTCACCATTGAAGACTTATACCAATAAAAAGCCCTCTAATTCTACGGAAAATTCTAAAAGACTTCCGCTTTTACTCACTTTTCCATCTTTCTCCAAGGTCCGAATAACCGTAATATATATACCATATATATATATAAGGCGTAATAATTAAACAACATGAAGGGGATTACACGCCCAAACGGTAACGCGTTTACTATCACGCCTTCATAACAACAATAAGTAAAAGAAGGGATTACGCTACCAACCAGAACGCGTTTACTATCACGCCTTCATAACAATACAATAATTAAAAAGGGATCACACGCCCAAACTAACGCGATTGAAAATCTTCCCTTAATGTAAATGTAAATACACCAATGTAAATACAACAAAGTAAATACGGTCCAAAGTAAATACAAATTCTTAAGTTGGGGTCCTTGGCCAACTTTGTCCATTTTACTTATCCAAATTACTCATTAGTCATCCAACTTATATTTCCATTCTTAATATAAGTTATAGTTACTTTGTTAATTACTTCTTCACAAGTAAGATACGCTTTTACCATTTTAATGGCAAACGGCCAACTTTTCTTTTAACAAGTTAACAAGATCCAACTCTTCCAAACTTTACTCCATATATTATATATTCATAATATACTTATAATATATGTATATTGACTAAATCACAAAGAGGTTTAAGCTTCACTACCTCAAATAGCCCAAAAATATCCAAGTTCTTAAAGTCCTCCAAGCAAGTCTTAGCTCCAAATCTTTACGCCCAATCCGCTACAAGCAACCCATGTAAGCTCCTAACCAACTTCTCTTCAAGATTCAACTCCAAAAAGTGAAGAACACTTAGGGTTTCAAGATGACAACTTTCGGCCAAGTCATCTCTTCAAGGCTAGTGGTGTGAAATCTTTTACAACTCTTGGTACACAATCTTCATAACACCTTAGGGAAGAACACTTGAGAGTTTAATAATTATTGGACAAATTTTGCTCAAGAAATGGGGCAAAACCGAGCTCTAGGTCAATGGAGAATGAGGGTTTTTCAAGTCTTCAAATTTCTAAGTGTGCAAGATTTCATCAACTAAGGGTGCATATATAGGACAACCAAGGGCTAGGATGAAGGCAAGTGTGTGGTTGAGATTGGGGACAAGTGTGTGTGGGTCCCACAAGCCACTTGTCCACACTAAAATATCTAGCAAGACTTGGCCACTGTCTCGCCACTTGTCAAGCGGATTTCACAAGAGCCACCTGTGGGGTGACACGTGTCGCCTCCTATTCGCCCAAAATATTTCATCTTCCAAAATATCCATAAAGGCCAAAATCTCAAAACAAAGCTGGCTCTACAAAATCAGAATTTCTCCCGTGGGCCCCACGTGACCAATTCCTAAATAAAATCTCATAATTCTAATATAATTCAAGAAGCCCAAATACCAAACTGGGAATCCAATTCTATCAACGAACCTTTTCCTTCACAAAACCCTAAACTTTTCCGTTTAAAAATCACATCTTTCATTCTTTCCAAAATTTCTGTCAGATTCTCGCACGCACGCCCTCACATACATACTCGAACTACGGGTATAACATTCTTCCTTAGAAACATTCGCCCCGAATGTTCCTTCTAAGTCTCCTAACGATTTCGGCGCTTCCAGATAGTCTTCACTACTATACTTACAAAACCGATCATGCCACCAATGGCCAGAATATAACATGTGCGTAAAACTCAAATCCATGCCAACGAGGAATCATTTCTAACATCACAAAAGCTTCCACCCTGGTTTAAAGGATACTCCCTTCACATCTTCACTTCACAACAAAAAGATCTCTTATTCTGCTAACACACGTTCACTTCTTTCCTTACTCGTCGTAGTCACTTGAACTCTCCCAGTATACGTACCATACTTCAGTTATTACTTCAGTTCCCAAAATTTCTGGAGCCACTACCTCCAACCTTGGTCATCTTACTAGACTCGATCTTCTTTAAGGCTATTCCCGGCCTTCACGAACCGCTTCTGGTCGAACATATCCACAAACTCATACGATGGTCACCTAAACTGGGGCCTAGCACCCTCGTGACTTCTACCATCCAAGGGACCACCCAGAATCGACTTCACCTAAAATCGCACGGTTGACCCGCAATACGCCCTCAACCCGACCCTCCATCGCGCCAACTCTTGCTCCTCGATACGGAACAATCTTACTAATTCACATCATGAAAGCCAGCACTTTCATTTTACACAACCCATGGACTTATTACACAAATATCTCTCACGTATACTACGCACTCTGATAAAGGTCAAACATAAAATAAATCTTTTGCTCAAGACGACCTTACCTCTAAGGTCTCAATCGTGAAATATTCTAAGGTTCACACCTACCATGCCCCCATACTTACCCTTCCAACTAACCATGTTTTCTAACTCACAATTAACACGACGCTATCCGTACATAGCACACAATAATAAGATCATCATATCAAGCATACCAAAACTCTGAGGGTTAAGGATATACCAGTATCTACCGCTTTACTCTAATCATAGCCCCTCGCAGGCGCATAATCAGTAGGGTGATGAACCACCATAGATCCCGGCCGAGTCTCTACATCCGCGCTACCACCGGCCTGACAATTTCTCGCAAAATGGCCCCGCTGGCCGCATGTAAAACAAATTCCCAAATTAGCACGACACTCCCAAAACGGCCTACCACAACGGTCACAACGAGGTAGGTGGCTTCACCGCTAACACCGCTTCTCCCGAAAATCAACCTCGAGCCCCGACCGCCTCAAGACGCGAGGATCACTCAGATCAAGCGGGGTACATAACTAGCTCGCCGAGGCGGTCCGCCTCGAAGTCGCCAAAAGACCTCGCTGTCCCGCCCTCTTCGCTGATCCTGCCATTCCGTCGACCTCTCCGTGCCTCACATCCTAGCGCACGAGCTCGCATGCGGGCAATGTCCATGCCTACAAGAGCTACACCCGAACAAGCCTCGCTGGTAATCATCTAGCCCTGACGTAGCGGTGCACTCTATCCTCCATGGTTGCCACCAAAGCGGGACATACCGAGCCAACGAAGTCAAACTCCACGCTGTACTCCCGAACCGCACGCCTCTCGCCTCAAAGATCATAAACTGCCTGCGTTCTCCTCATCCGCGGAGGCAAAAGTGAGTGAGGAATGTCTCGAGAACTCGCCCCATATCGCTGGAAGCCGCATGCTCTCCCGACAGCTCCCACGAATCAAACCGCCGATCATGCGTATCACGCACCGATGCGAACCTAAGACCACCGACTCGGTCTCCGGCTCGATCACTCACGACTCGTCAGAATCGCTTGATGAACTCCTCGCGATCATCCTCGTGCCTCGACCCATAAAACTCGGGCGGCTACAACTCGTAAAGTCCCGTAGCCTCAAACTATCCGATCTCGTGAACCACGGTGTTATCGAATCGGCCAAGGCCCACTTATCTCATGTTCGCCACGATCCCGCCAAGAATCGGGCCATCTCTTTGTAACCTATTCATCCGCTTCCACGCGGATCGAGGATTAGGTATCAGGTCTCAGCAGCCACGGCCGCGCTCTAAACTCGCTGGCCGGGCGGCGCCGCAAAACTCGCCGTCAAGCACAATTCATCGACGCATGCGCTCGCACTTCTCTCAGATCTCACTAATGCCTCGGCCGCCTTGCCCTTCTGGCTCGTTGCTTGCGCGAGGCATAATCGTAAAATGAAATACGCCGAGGAGTCCAACTTATAACACACTCTAAGGCACGATCTCAGAGTGAGAAGAATGGAAACCAATCCTAGATATCTCAGCCTCCCGACATAGACGTGGTGCACAACACATCGATAATCAAAACTCTACTAGATACGGTCAGACACTTTCCGAGGACTAATCGCCTGATACCACTTTGTCACGACCAACCTGCCCGTGGATCGTGCCTTACCCTGCACCCTAGTGATACAACATCGAGAAAATCAGGAAATAAAAGCATGAACATGAATCAAGAGACATGATAAATAAACAAAGCAACCAAAACAATTGCCTTCAATATATATACATAAATACCCGAACAGCTTATCCTTTTACAAACTCGCCACAATAGTACTATGCACTTAAGAGTGACAATAACTATGACGGACAGGCCCCGCCATACCCCAATGTACAAGAACTCTGCTGCACTGTGGTAACATACCAAAAGATAAGCCTCCAAGAAACGGCTTCCTAACACGCCGAATCGTGATCCTATGAGCGAGGATCCACAACCGACGTACTTACCGCGGTGATGAACGCACCTCAAGGAGGTCAAGATAACAGTACCAAGTATGTGAAACTAAAAATATCAGAAATGAAATCATAATACCATATAAAAACAGAGACATGTATGATAACAAAACTACGCTTACAACATAAAGGCGCCATATGTCAAGTCGTGGCTCACGCTCAAGTCATCACTCATATAAATTTAACTCCGCACAACGCCGCACGCCCCAAGATCTCACCTCAGATAAGCATGGCCATGGAACCATCCTAATGGAAACATACCCGGCCACCCATCGTGTCGTGATGTCCAAAGGAAATATCCAGATAGCAATAGAAATGGAAGATACTCGGCCACCCATCGTGTCGATGTCCAAAGCAAATAACAAGATAACACTCCTAATGGAAGCATACCCGCGGGCCACCCATCGTGTCAAGATGTCCAAAGCAAATAACAAGATCACACTCCTAATGGAAGCATACCCGCGGCCACCCATCGTGGTCGATGTCCGTATGATCGATATAGTGGAAGATACCCGTAGGCCACCCATCGTGGTCGATGTCCATCAATCAACCAGATAGCCGCTCCAACGAGACGCCAGAGTACGTAAATACAACACTTGCACAACAAAGGCTATCACCACAAGCATAGGCAAGTTCAACATACTTTTAGACATTCTTCTTATTATAACACAACCGGATTTTAACCCCAAGGTACTACGATTTTAACTCTTTAAAAGATCCATTTCCTTCACAACAAGTCACATGATACCCGTAGTATCAAAACGAGTAACTATCTTTTAAGTAAACTAAAATACTTCCCTTTGTAAAATCAAGTAACAACATTATTTTCCAAACGCTCAAGTTTGCCTAATTTAAAATGCTCAAGTTTCTCATTTTAGAAAGGTTTCATAACTCATAGTCTTAATCTCTTTAAAACCATCGAGTAATATATGTCTTGTACAGTGAGTCGCTTATTCTTGTTTATAATAATCTTGTTACAGAGCCTATGATCTAGAAAATGTAATACAATTTTGTCTTATCTTAGCTTCTATGCAGATGGAGGTTTCTACCGGTTTTAATAACAATTAGTCATTCACAATACATTTTCCTTTATTAGTGTCGTGGTTTGTTCGACACTTATTCTCATTTCCAAATCAAGAAACATTATTCTTTTAAAACCAAGTACTCATTACTCACGAATGAGGTTTCACAACATTTTTAACAAAATGTTATATAACAAGTCAAATAAGTTAAGTCTCTTATCTTACAAGATCAAGTCTCTTAACTTCTACAATCAATAAACCATTCTTTACCCACATGTAGTCGTTATAACTAACTTCCCATAAAGCCATTATAACACCCTATGTTTTGAACCAACCAACTCATTTAGCACATGTGACGCTTCACCGCATTACATAGTTTACAAAACATCATGCTAGCAAGGATAGGAAGAGGTTCACATACCGCGACGATTATCGACATAAGCAAAACGCCCAAGTACTTCAACCCGTCACTACTCCTTAAGCCAAGTAGATCACGCCACACGTAGTACTCCACTCCTAAAATGGTCATAGTACTTCTATCAAACCTTACTCACCATTGAAGACTTATACCAATAAAAGCCCTCTAATTCTACGGAAAATTCTACAAAGACTTCCCCGCTTTTACTCACTTTTCCATCTTTCTCCAAGGTCCGAATAACCGTAATATATATACCATATATATATATAAGGCGTAATAATTAAACAACATAAAGAAGGGATTACACGCCAAACGGTAACGCGTTTACTATCACGCTTCATAACAACAATAAGTAAAAGAAGGGATTACGCTACAACCGTAACGCGTTTACTATCACGCCTTCATAACAATACAATAATTAAAAGGGATCACACGCCCAAACGGAACGCTGATTGAAAAATATTCCCTTAACAGAAATGTAACATACCAATGTAAATACCCAAAGTAAATACGGTCCAAAGTAAATACAAATTCTTAAGTTGGGGTCCTTGGCCAACTTTGTCCATTTTACTTATCCAAATTACTCATTAGTCATCCAACTTATATTTCCATTCTTAATATAAGTTATAGTTACTTTGTTAATTACTTCTTCACAAGTAAGATACGCTTACCATTTTAATGGCAAACGGCCAATCCTTTCTTTTAACAAGTTAACAAGATCCAACTCTTCCAAACTTTACTCCATATATTATATATTCATAATATACTTATAATATATGTATATTGACCAAATCACAAAGAGGTTTAAGCTTCACTACCTCAAATAGCCCAAAATATCCAAGTTCTTAAAGTCTCCAAGCAAGTCTTAGCTCCAAATCTTTACGCCCAATCCGCTACAAGCAACCCATAAGCTCCTAACCAACTTCTCTTCAAGATTCAACTCCAAAAAGTGAAGAACACTTAGGGTTTCAAGATGACAACTTTCGCCAAGGCATCTCTTCAAGGCTGTGGTGTGAAATCTTTTCCAACTCTTGGTACACAATCTTCCTAACACCTTAGGGAAGAACACTTGAGAGTTTAAGAATTGTTGGACAAATTTTGCTCAAGAAATGGGGCAAACCGAGAGCTCTAGGTCAAGGGAGAAGGGAGGGTTTTTCAAGTCTTCAAATGTCTAAGTGTGCAAGATTTCATCAACTAAAGGTGCATATATAGGACAACCAAGGGCTAGGATGAAGGCAAGTGTGTGGTTGAGATTGGGGACAAGTGTGTGTGGGTCCCACAAGCCACTTGTCCACACTAAAATATCTAGCAAGACTTGGCCACTTGTCTGCCACTTGTCAAGGATTTCGCCAAGAGCCACCTGGGGTGACACGTGTCGCCTCCTATTCGTCCAAAATATTTCATCTTCCAAAATATCCATAAAGGCCAAAATCTCAAAACAAAGCTGTCCCACAAAATCAGAATTTCTCCCGTGGCCCCACGTGACCAATTCCTAAATAAAATCTCATAATTCTAATATAATTCAAGCCCAAATACCAAACTGGGAATCCAATTCCTATCAACGAACCTTTTTCCTTCACAAAACCCGAAACTTTTCCGTTTAAAAATCACATCTTTCATTCTTTCCAAAATTTCTGTCGTATTCTCGTACGTACGTCCTCACATACATACCCTGGAACTACGGGGTATAACAGGAAGTGTCCTTTTTATAAGTAAAGATGTGAAGAAAATATCCTTTGGACCATGGGTGGAGCTAATGGTATTGTTATACGCTTTAGAGATGATTCTTCACGCTTGGATGTGAATTTCATACAGATGTCAGACATGGCCATGTGTGGCATAATTGGTTTCATAAGTATAGTAGGGAAGACTATACCCAGTACGTTGGAGATTTAGAAGGAACATTCGACGAATGTTTCTAAGGGAAGAATGTTACACCGTAGTTCAGAGTATGTATACGAGGACGCACGCAAAAATACGACATTAAAATTGGAAAGGAATAAAGATGTGATTTTTCATGGAAAAGTTTCCGATTTTTGTGAAGGAAAAGGTTCGTTAATCGGAATTGATTCCCGATTTGTATTCGACTTCGATTATTTTAGAATTATAGAATTTTATTTCCGAATTTGGTCACGTGGCCCACGGAGAAATTTACTGCTTTGTGGGCCCACTTTATTTTCGGATTTTTGGCATTACGGATATTTTCGGAGATGAAATATTTTGATGAGTGGGGCGACACGTGTCACCCCCACGTGGCCATGATCGTCGATCAGTGACAAGTCGCGATACGCTGACGCGTTAGCGGACATGTCGCAAGTCACTTGTCCCATTTTTGCGCGACATGTCTCAATGTTGTGGTGGACATTTAGTTGGAAGAACCCACACACACTTGTCCTTAATCCTCACCTTACACTTGCTTTGATCCTAGCCATTGGTTGGCCTATAAATACCCCTTGATTTCAAGACTTTATTCATCCACACTTAGAGAAATTCCAAGGCAAAATTCTCCCTCCCTCCTTAGGTGTTCTCGTCCAAACACACCCCCCCCCCACCTTGTGTAGAAATTCTTCAAGTGTTGGTATAATTCCAAATACCTTAGCCTAAATCCCTTGTTGTATTCCAAAGTTATCGTTATACTAAGAGCCCGAAAACACTACTTTATTCCAATAGTCGCAAAAATGATACCCTAGGGAAATCTTCATAGTTGGATGAAGTGTTAGGAGAAGTTGTTTAGAAACGTCTAAGGGTTGCTTGGAGCGGGTTGGAGAGTAAGGATTAGGATCTAAACGTTGCTCAGGATCGACTTATAAAACTTGGATAATTTTGGGCTTATCGAGGTAATGATCTTTATCCCCTATCAGAATTGGAAATTACATGTCAGAGTAATGTATAGTCGAGTATACTATATATAGAATGAATATTGATAAGAATTGAATCAGATTTACATTGACCAGATTTACGTAGACTTGTAGTATTATCGCTGGTAATTGTACACGCCCGTTAGACGGTAATCCCCTGAGTTGTCGCCGTAGCGCCTTGATAGCCGAGGTTATTTACGTGGTTACGGGGAGGTGTGCCGAATTTTCCGTAGAATATGGAACCTTATACTTAGAAATATTCTACGGGCGGATCTAGAAGTTAATAAACGCTATGGCCATTATAGTCAAGACTACGAGTAGCGATTCTATTTGACGGTGGAAAAGGCTAGCAGGTTATAGTACTTTGGAGCATTTTGCTAATTGTCGATAATCGTCGCGAGGTATGTGAACCTCTTCCTATCCTTTCTAGCATGATTGTTGTGAAATATATGTAGTGTGGTAGACGCACGTGTGTTTAAAGGAATTTGATTTTCCTTTTGTGTCCTTGACTTGATTCCAAAGTTAAGTGACTTGTTATGAAATATTAAGGACTTGAATTATGTTAAAAGTTGTAAAACCTCATTCATGAGTAATGGGTGTGTGGTCTTTAAAGAATAAAGTTATCTTGATTTCAAAATGAGAATAGGTGTCCTTGGTTGGTTTAAAACATAAAGTGTTATAATAACTTTATGGGAAGTTATTTATAACGATTTTATGAAAACAAAAGAATGGTTTTATCATTGGATTTAAAATGATAACTTGATTTAAAGGTATAGGTTACTTGTTGTTAAAAGAGTAAGACACTTGGTTTAAAAATAATATTGCTACTTGACTTTAAAAGGAAAAGTGTCTTTGTTTTAAATAAGGCATGTTTTTGTCTTAAGATTGGTTTAAAAATAGGTATGGAAATTGTTTTGGTTTACTTAAAAAGATAGTTACTCTATTTTTGATACTACTGATATCGTGTGACTTTTGTGAAAGAAATGAATTTTTTTAAAGAATTAAAGTTTGTAGTACTTTGGGTTAAAACCCGATTTGTTGACATCAAATAAAAGTACCTCGCGTGAGTAACTTGCATATGTTTTGCTTGTGATAGCCTTGTAATACTTTCTTTTGGTTTGATAAGTAAACATGTTATGATGCTACGTGTGTTAGCGCTTGTGACGCTTGTGTAAAGGGGTTTTTCTTGTTGTGCTTATGTTGTTTAACGATAAGCCCGTTGTCGTATTATATCACTTACCCCGACTTGTTATGAGTCGCGTTAGCTACCCCGATGCGAGAATACCTCACGCGGTCCACGTGACCTACGCGAGCTGCGGAGTTCCGTGGACGATCACCGGGTGTGTTACGCCGATGCGGCGAATACCTCACGCGTCCACGCGAGGCCACGCGGCCGCGAGTCCGTGAAGATTGCGCGGTTAGCTACCCCGACGCGGTGAGTACCTCACGCGCCTACGTGGCCTACGCGAGTCGCGCGAAGTTCTGTGGTTAGACGCGCACAATGATACCGAGGCGAGCGGCCCGCTTCGATCATGTGGCGGTCTAGAAAGACCTCGCGATACGCTTTTATAGCATTATCGTACGGTAGGTCCTAGTAGTTGGCTATGCTCGCATTTACCCCAGACGGTTTTATGACACGTGGGACCGTGTTCATGGTACTCTTGGTGTTGTTATATCATAGATCGCCAGCGAGGAAGGAATTCCACGCATGATTGATATGGTGGGCGTGAGACCCACTGCTATATTTGAGTGATGACTTTGAGGCGCGAGTCCCCGACTTGACATGATCGCCATATCAGGTATCGTAGTTTGGTTATCATATATGTCTCTGCTTTATATAGACTATTATGATTTCATTTACTATATTTTCGCCACATACTGTACTGCCAGATCGACTCTTCTGGGCCGTCACGCCGCAGTAGAGGTACACCGCTTGTTGATCCTCGCTCATGGATCACGCTCAGCTGCTGGAAGCTCTGTTTCTCCGGAGGCTTATCTTTTGGTATGATTCCCTGAGATTGTAGGTACTTGTACATTCAGGGGTATGGCGGGGCCCTGTCCCGTCATAGTTGTTATAAAAATTCTTAGAGGTATGTAGTACTGTTGTGGGCAGGGTTTGTAAAGGATGTAACTGTTCAAGTTTTTATATAACTATACAGAAAGGTAACCGTTTTGGTTAGCCTGTTTTCTTATTTCACTGTTTATCTTTTTTAAGTTTTTATTTCCGCTGATTTTCTCTGATGTTGTATCACTAGGGTGTCCGGGGTAAGGCACCAGTCGCGGGCCCGAGGTCGGGTCGTGACATACGGAGAAATCTTGTCTTAAAGACAGAGAGTCATCTCTCGACTCAGCCGGTGGTGTTGTGATTCTTTAGTTGGTTGCTAAGTGTTTCAGGTTTGGACCTTGCTATCAAAGAACTTTAACCATGTCAGATTCTCAGCTGATATAAGCCACAATTGCATCAGTTCATGCTCTTGTATTTTTTAATACAAAATTCAGAATTGGAGTTCTAGTTCAAGATCGTAAACGATTAAAAACTAAGTGTTGTAATCTTTGAAGTTTATTTTTTCAATCACTATAATAGTTATTTACTATTCCCGTATCATTTACCCAACAATCAGACCAAGAGTTTAGAATTTAGATTCATGTCTTTCACTTAGTATAATATGGTAAGTGTTGGAAATTTACTAATGTGGAATTAAGTTTAACCCATTATTTATGACTCGAACAATTGAGGTCTCGCACGTCGGAAACGTCGTTTCCACACACGTCAGAAACATTGTTTTCACACACGTGCACACGTAGTGCCAAGTATCGTAAATTTCATCAAGTGAAAGAGATATTGGTACATAAGTGAAACATTTGAGACATAGAATGATGGACGGTTATTGGTCAAATAACATGTGTTCCACGTTGTAAATGAAGGAAGAAATGTATGATGTGTAAAAGATGAAACGAGTCGGAAATCGCTGCGGGGCCGTGAAGGGCCGCAGCGCAGCACCGTCATAGTCGCGGCGCCGGAGCGCCGCGGCGCTTGGTGGGCAGTAACTTACTGGAGTTGCGGCACCTCAGGCTTCGGAGGCAGTGTGACTGTTGCAGACGAAAAATAACTGACTTTTGGGCTGATTTTGGAGCATTAATTCTCCATTATTTGGTTCATGAATTTTGCCATTATTTGACTGAATTATAACCCCAAATTAAGTGTCATTACATGGCATTGAAGGTCATTACTTGGCTAGTTGGGAAGCCATCTTACACACACTATAAATTGAGGTCATTGGCTCAATTGTAGAAGACACTCCATACTTGTATGATTTCAGATTTTCTGAAAACTCTTCCTCTCTTGCAATCTTCCACACACTCAAAGATCCTTCTTTTCTAGTAAACATTTGAGTTCTCATTTACTCAATTGTTTGTTCGTTGTTTTATATTGGGAGACAAGTTGCCAATATACCATTAAAGGAGCAATACGGGGCAATATTGTCTTAAGGACAGAGTGCTAACACCCGACTCAACAAGTTCTTTGTAGAAGAAGTATTTTGTGCTTTATTTCAAGATTTAGTTTCTCTTAATTTTAGGTTATAAATATCAAGGGGCTTGCTGCAGTTCCAACGAAGATCTCAAGACTCCAAGGCGCATTCAACACAGAAGATCAAGATCATCAACACTTATTATTGTTGTAACAACTCTTAGGTTTCGAGTCTGTTGTATTGTAATTGTTTATCCTTTCTAAGCACTAGTGGTAGTTGTATACTATTCTCGTACATCCATTGTGTAACTCACAATAATGTCATAGTCATAGAAAATATTTTCTCTTTCTTTGAGGATTATAAGTCTGAAGAATATTGTCTAGAGAAAACTGTGTCTTATAATAATACATCAATTTAAGAATTAAATACGGAATTCTCTAAGAGTTCAAATTAAAGAACACAATGTCGGAAGCCTCTTGCCACTTTCCCCGGAATGCATCTTAACTTGGAAACTATTTTGCTTTTACTTTAAATGGTGGTACCAATTTAATCTGGTGGAGTGAATGGCCATGTAAGATTTGGAAGCGTGCCAATGAGACAAGGGCTCACCTCTTCTTTTCATGCCCCTTCACCCACAAGATTTGGAAGCACACAAAAGAATGGTTGGGAATTAGAAGAGAAATGACAACAATTGAAAGCGCAATCAAGTGGATCAAGAAAGACCATCGCGGGACTGGCATCCGATCCAAAGCATCCTACTTGCCTTTTGCATAGTGGTATATGAGATTTAGAGAACAAGAAATGAATTGCTATTTGCGGGCACTAGATCAACAGCAGATGAGGTTGTGGCAAAAGTTAAAACAACAACCAATAGAGTTCTTTATGATTTAATCCCCTCTTGTAACATCACCTCTGAGTGAACGCCCCTTCCCTCCTTCATTTCTTGCTTTGTGTTACGTTGAGGATTGAGAACCCTCAATGATTGATTGTAGTTCCCAATTTCTTTTTTAGTAATAATATTTTCATTTACCCGAAAAAAATGTAAGATTTTGGATCTTTTTTTTTTTACAATTGAAGAAATAAGAAATTATGAAATGCTCACGAGACCACACTACTTTCACAGACTCACTATGAAGATGGCAAGATACAACATCAGAGCTGTGAATTTAAATAGAAAACGATAATAAAATCGGGTTCTACCTTCTTAACTTCACTTATTCCTAATTTATACGTAGTATATACTTATATAATTTTTTTAAAATATATATATTTTCATAATTGTTAGGGAAAATGTTCATCCGGAGATGATTTGTGAAGAGAAAGCGACAACAAAATCGAGTTCTACCCTCTTAACTGTGATCTACAATGGTTGTACGGAAATAGTATACAACTACTACTAGTACTTTGAAAGGGTAAACAATATGATTACAATAGCAATTAACTTGAAGCCAACAAGTGTTGTGGCAACAATAAACTTTTGAGGTCTTAATCTTCGTTCTTGAGTCTTTCTTGGGATCTTGGATCTTTTGGATCTTTGTTCAACTGCAGCAAGCCCTTGATCTTTATAACCTGAAATCAAAAGACACTAAATATGATAGCGCTATAGTGGTGCTGCTGAGTCAAGTGATATTCACTCTGTCCTTAAGACATTATTGCCCCGTATATATCCTTTTGCGATATGGGCAACTGTCACCCAAGATAAAACAACAACTAAACAAATGAGCAAAGGAAACTCAAGTGTTTCTAAAAAAGAACATTTGAGTGTAGGAAAGAGTGCTTAGAGAGGAAAAATTCAGAAAATCTGAATTATACAAGTGTGAAGTCTAGTCTACAACTGAGCCAAAGCCTTAATTTATAGTAGTGCAAGAATGCATTTTCAAGTGCCCATGTAATGGTCATTTAAGTGTCATGAAATGACTACTTAATTCACCAAGTAATGCAGCCAATTAATGGTTGATTTATGGAGGAGAAACTGCCTTTTGAAGGCTCCAAACCGTCCCCACAATCAGCCAAACTTTTGGACTTCCGATCGCACAGACACTGCCTCGTTAGCGTCGCGGCGCCGCAGCTCCAGTGGCCAGAAGACCAACCAGCGTCGCGGCTCATGCCTTGCGCGCCGCAGCCCTTGAGGTGGTGGCGTCGCGGCGTCGTGGCTCTGCGGTGATGTCGCGGCCCTTTTCCGACTCGTTTCGATCTTACACTTCGTACACGTCTTCCATCATTTACCAACGTGGAACACGTGTCATTTAACCAACGACCGTCCATCATTTCATGTCTCAAACGTTTACTCACGTACCAATATCTCTTTCACTAATGAAATTTACGATACTTGGAACTACGTGTGCACGTATGTGAAAACGACATTTCCGACGTGCAAAATCTCAATTGTTCGAGTCATAAATAATGGGATCTTAATTCCACATATCAATAAATTTCCAACATTAACTTCACTTATTCATAATTTATAGTATATACTTATATAATTTCTGTTTTTTTAAACATATTTTCATAGTTGTTAGTGTAAATGAACATCTTGAGATGATTTTGAAATGCCTACTAGCTGTGTTAGATATGAATCAGTTATGTTATAGGAGTAATTAATTTTATTATCAATTGCTAAACTGAAATTCATTATAGCTGGTACTACATATTATGGTTATATATATATATATATATATATTCAGCTTGCTGACTAGGATTGACAGCTAAATTCAGATTCAGTCTTCGAGACCCCATAACATAAGAAAGTCGTGGAGTGCATAAGCCACTTTAGAGATAGGGCGACTTTCTTGTGGTAGTAATTGCGAATGAGCAAGTAGGGGGCGACAACTAAAAAGGTTGCGAGACTGACCTCAATTTCAGGAATAGGTTGACTTTCTTTCATTTTGGTTATGAAAAGTGAAAGTCGTTTCATTTAGTACGAGACCGCTTCACACCTCACGGTGCTTACACCTATATATATATATATATATATATTTAATGCCCTATACTTGAAAGATACTTCAGGATTTTAAAATTATGAGAATATGTCATATTAACATTTATATAGTGCGTTTTAAGGGTTGATAACCTTTATGAACATGCAATCTCTTGAGAAGTACAATTTACTAAGTGAGGAAAATCAAAGTAAACTAAAGCAGAAGAATAACCATAGCAATCTCGCGAAGGAGGAGCAGAATCACTTTTTGAAAAGTTTTTTCATTTATGTTTCAAGTCTTCATCTTAATTTGTGTTCTTCTTCATATATATTTTTCTGACGATAAAGTATGAGGCGATATAGGATTTATTACATGTTTGACCCTTATAAAATTAAAAAAAATCACATGTATCTAATTAAATAAACTTCGAATATTCATCTTTTGCAGATTCAGATGATATATATTCAATAATTTTGACCTTGACAAACAAGTCAGCACAGGACACTCCATATTGTTTATTTTATAAAAAATTATATTTTATTCTTTCATATATCATTATTTTATAAAAAAAAATATTTTATTCTTTCATATATCATTATTTAATAAAAAATTCTATTTTAATTATATTAATATTATTTTATAATATCATGCACTACATAAATTGACATACAAGAAACTAAGGTAGTCCAGTGGGTCGGGTCGGCCCGTCCCGATCTCGACCCGTCCCAACCCGATCTTGACCTTTCCCGATCCCGTCATGATCCCGTCCCGTCCCATCCCCTTTGCAAAAATAACCGTTGCAACAACGGTCAAATTTTAATTTTGGTCATTGTGCAACGACTATAACGACCATTTCGCCCCCCTCCATAAACCCCTTTAATATTTATTTTTAACCCCTAAATTAATATATTTATACTTTAACGCTATTTTTCAACTATAAATACCTCATTTTCCTCTTCATTTTTCTCAGAAATCTTCCTACCATCTCTCAATTTTCTCTCTACAATTCTACATTGCTTACTAAATATTATATTTTTTTTTGCTCATCTATATCAAAGTTCAAAAATTGGCAGTGAAGTTGACAACTAGCTCTAGGATCATCCATCGAGAAAAGTTTTAATTTTCAACCTCGATAACACGTCGACGTTACGTGGCGTTTGGTACCTTCGTCCCTTCTTTAAATTATTATTGTTACTTAATTTTAATTATCACACTTAATTTCATTTATTTTAATTATTTATTTGTATAATTAAAATGAAAGGATTGAAACGTATAATTACGGGTAAGGGTGCTTCTTCTAGTAGGGGTAACAAGGGTAAGGACACTTTTTCTAGTAATCATATTCCTAGTCCGGATGATTTGATTGATTACACTCATATTGATGAAACTGTTTTTTTAATGATATACTATTAGATGATGAGGTAGATGAACCGGACTTTAATTTAGACGATAATATAGACGACACACCCACTAGTGCACCTCAACATCAGGCTCAGACTGAGTCTCAGCCTCAAACTGAAACTGCAATGCCTCTCATTCCCCCTAGTATGAGTCGAGGCACCACACAACGAAAATTAAAATCACATGCATGACATTTTTTTGATAGGGACCAAGAGAATCAACTACCTAGATGTAAAATTTATAAAAATGTTTATAGATTTAAAGCCGGAAAATGTCAATATGGGACAGGAGATTTATTGAGACATGTACAAGACGAGCACACAACTAGGTGGAATCAATACCAGGCTAAAAATCGGGTGTGTCAATGTCATCTGAGTCGGGACAAGGTTCACATAGTGTCCCCGATCAAGTACAAGGTCAAATTAACCCGACAACGGGAGAATATTTGGTCCTAAATATGATAAAAACAAAGATAGGGAAAATATGGTTAAATTAATTGCGGTGGAGGGTTTGTCTTTTTCATTTCCTTCCTCTCCTGGTTTTATTCATTACATTCGAGAAACATTTAATCTTGCTTTTAATGTTTTTCCTAGATCAACTATTAGAAGGGATGTTTTTAAATTTACAAGTGAATATCAATAATATTTACGTTATGCACTGTATCATTTTAATGGAAAAGTGACTATCACTTCTGACATAGGTCGTAGTACTAACGGTAACATGACATTGGATAGATCAAAATTGATTTATACAAAAACGTATTTTAGCATATAGATATATAGATGATAGGCATACTGGAAGTTCTATTGCAAAAAATATTAATGAATTTGTGAATATTATGGGATAAAATCATGACTATTACATTAGATAATGCTAGTTCTAATGATTATGCTATAAGACTTTTAAAACTTAGATTAACTTCATCTTTTCCTTATCATTTTCATATAAGATGTGTGTGCCATATTTATAACTTACTTGTAAAGGATGATCTAAAACTTTTTGAAAACATTCTTGATAAAATACAATTTGCTATAAATTTTATTTTTAAAGGTAAAAAAATACAAAGACGCAAAGAATATAAAAAACATGTCATGATTGTGGATTACCTTATAGAAAATTCCAAAAGAAGTTACGACTAGGTGAAATTCTATGTATGATCAACTACTTGTTGCTTACGATTATAGACAACCTATACCTTTATTATTTAACGTCCATAATAAAAATACAAAGGATATGCTTGTAGATAATGATTGGGAATTTTTAAAAAAACTTAATGGATTTTTAGAGAAATTTTATCAAGCTACTAAAGAATTTTCTATTATCCTACTATTTCAAATATATTATTTTATATAACTCTAATATCTTTGTTACTTAATGAATATATGCAAAAACCAACTTATAAGGCATCTATTGAAAAAAAAAATTATAATTTTTTTTTTCTATTCCTACTATTTATATTGTTGCTGTTGTATTAAATTCAACTATTAAAGTAGACGGTTGTAAAACACGTGTACAAACGATTTATGATTGTATAGAAGTATTTCCAACAGACTCAACTGAAGAACCAACTCACACACCAACTAAAGAAAAAGTTACGTCTAGCATACACACGGAATGCAAAAAAGTATATACATATTACCAAGAGAAAATGACAAATAATCAACCGGCTTCTGTACCATCTTCTACAACTTCGCTACAACCATATAAAAAACATGCGGTTTCTGCTGCTAGTATTCAAGGCCTTAAAATAAAATGTATAGTGGTTCAAGTTCTTCACAAGTTAGTGAATTAGATGTTTATGTTTTGCAGGGTGTTGTATCGTATGAATTAATTGTCAATGATGAAGGACAGGAAGACTTGCTGAAAAACTGGAGGGAGAATGAGAAGACATTTCCAACACTATCAAGATGACCCGAGATGTGTTGAACATTCAAGTGTCATCAACAATGTCTGAAAGCACCTTTTCTACGGGAAGATTTCAAATAGGAGAGCACATACATTCATTGGCTGGAGACACATTGTAGATTACAGGAAATTCAGAGACTGAATTCAAGCGGAGCGTGAAGGTGCGATCAACCGGAGTCAACAAAGAAGAAGACTACAACTATCAAAGATGACCCGAGATGTGTTGAACATTCAAGCATCATCAACAGTGTCTGAAAGCACCTTTTTTGCGGGAAGATTTCAAATAGGAGAGCACATACATTCATTGGCTGGAGACACATTGGAGATTACAGTTCTATTCAGAGACTGGATTCGAGCGGAGCGTAGAATGTGCTATCAATCGGAGTCAACGAAGAAGAAGACTACCACTACAACTAAATCTTGTCTGAGGGAACATGAAGCGACATTGAAGAATTTGACAAACAAATTTCAATTCCAACAGAAGATCTTCAGACATTGTGAGGAAATTTGAAAAAGTATGGTTGTATATGTAATTTTGCAATTTTGAAATTGTATTACAAAAAATCATATTTCTATTAAATAATATAAGAGACACAAATAGGGTTGTTATCGATCCGGTCCGGGTATCGACATACCGGAACCGGATCGATAAGGTTACCGGTCCAGATCGAACCGATAAGAATTCGGTCCTGAAAAGAGATCTGGGACCGGACCGATAAGGTTACCGGTCCGGTCCGATAAGGTTACCGGTCCGGTTCTGTATACTGTTTCCGCTTCGAAATATTAAAATCTCTGCTTTACTTAAATATCTCTTATTTGCTTATAATTATTTTTATAAAAATCCCTGCTTTACTGCTTACATATTAACCAACTTAAAGCAATATATAATAGCAATATTCAAGGATTGATAAGATAGTTACCGGGTATCAGACCAAAACATATAACATATAAGTTGTCGGGTAATTAGACCAGGTTGCCGGATACTTATCGGTCTGAATCCTTATGTCTGGTACTCGTATCCGGACCGTTAACTTTTCGATTCGATTCTCGGGTGTATTCGGACCGATAACAGCCCTAGGCACAAAAACAGTCTTGAGATGTTTTTATTACACTATCTTGTTCAATTATTGATGTATTTATATATATTATTTTTTAAATTAAGTGGCAAAAAAGTAAAATTAAATCCCCATCCCGATCCGTCTCAGCCCCTCTTCCGGCGGATGTGGGACGGGACGGACCTCTTCCGGTTCCGCCTATCTCGGCCCGCCGAAACCCGAGTCCCGACCCTCTCCGTCACGCCGAGACCCGCCCGCCCCGTTGGACAACCCTAGAAGAAACTAGTACTATTTGAAAAGAGCATCTAGAAAACATACTTATAGAATATAAAAGAATTAATAATGTTTATATTACTAAGTACCTGTTTGGCCAAGCTTCTAGAAGTGTTTCTGTTTCTCAAAACACTTCTCAAAGCCAACAGTATTTTCTGTAGAAACACTTTTAAAAGCCAAAAGTGTTTCTAACGAGTCCCGACCCTCTCCACACGCGAGACCCGCCTGGTGGACAACCTAGAAGAAACTAGTACTATTTGAAAAGAGCATCTAGAAAACATACTTATAGAATATAAAAGAATTAATAATGTTTATATTACTAAGTACCTGTTTGGCCAAGCTTCTAGAAGTGTTTCTGTTTCTCAAAACATTTCTCAGGCCAAACAGGTACTTTCCAGAAGTAGAAACACTTTTTAAAAAAGCCAAAAAGTGTTTCTAGATAGGAAGAGAAGCAGAAATACCAATTTGATGCTTCTCGAGAAGCCCTTTTTGCCCATTAAATGAATTTTTTTTGGGACCCATTTACTCTTTTCGTTTCACAAAATTTCTTTTAATATCATATAATATCTTCATATAGAATAGAAATTTGGGAATGTGATAGGGTGGAGAGGGGGTATGTCACGACCCGACCTCGGGCCCGCAACTGGTGTCTTACCCGGGCACCCTAGTAGGTATACATCATAGACATGGAACAATGTAGAATAGGAAAAAAGCTACCCGATAAGGTCGCCTTTCAACATATATATAAATATCAGAAGCCTAAACAGTTATATCCTTTACAAACCCAACTAACAATAGGACTACAGACCTCTAAGAGTTTTTGACATAACAACTATGAAGGGACAGGGCCCCGCCATACCCCTGAATGTACATGTACCTACAATGACAGGGAACCATACCAAAAGATAAGCCTCCGGAGAAACGGAGCTTCCCAAAATGCAGAACTGTGATCCTATGAGCGAGGATCAAGAACCGGTGTACCACTACCTGCGGCATGAACGCAGCCCCCCGAAGGAGGTCAAGATCAGTACCAAGTATGTGGCAGAAAGTATCAGTAATGAAACCATAACAGTTTATATATAAAGCCGAAGACATGTATGATAACCAAACTAACAGTACTACCGTGCCTTGTCAACGTAAAAGTAATGAAAGTCAATTTTTATCTTTTAACCTTTTTAAAGACCCATTCAACACATATAAATAGTCACCTAAGGTCAGGGACACAAGCCCTCATAAATATTGCGTAATTTTAAACAAGGGTCTCAAGCCCGCAATACAAAGCGTTCCCGTGGAATCCTTCGTCATTGTCGGCAGGCGCCAATGTAATCTATATATATATATAGATATATATATATATATATTTATATATATCATTCCCGTGGTATCCTGCATCTCGGGTACATGA
This sequence comes from Przewalskia tangutica, assembly GCA_029844215.1. Classification (NCBI taxonomy): domain Eukaryota; kingdom Viridiplantae; phylum Streptophyta; class Magnoliopsida; order Solanales; family Solanaceae; genus Przewalskia; species Przewalskia tangutica. The sequence goes on from CM056720.1 coordinate 94,364,868, forward strand.
CTTCATGGGGAGCTAGTCCATGGAATAATAATAATATACTACATGTCTGTGGTAACCTGCATCTCGGGCACATGTCTTCATGGAGAGCTAGTCCATTGAATAATAATAACATCATCCGGGAATTGAACCCGCATCATGGCCGCATGCCCCCGGAATCCTTCATCGGTGCAGACGTGGTCCATGGAACAATATACTGGAAGCATACCCGTGGAATCCTTCATCACTGTCGGTATGTCCAAGTAAATTATACAACAAGATGGTCGGCCCTCCAATTGAGAGACGTGGTAGCATAGAAATACAACGCTTGCACAACAAAGTGTCACGACCCGACTCCGGGCCCGCGACTGGTGCCCTACCTGGGAACCCCTTTCAGGTATACATCATAGAATAGCAGCGGCACATACACAAACTCATAAAAATAATTAGACAGCAAATATCAACATGCTAACCGATGAGGCCACCTTTCGTGAAATATACATAATCCAAAAATAAAACAGCACATCTCTGTTCTTACAACACAATCCACAAATATGACTACGCACTTAAGAATAACAATCGTGACGGACAGTGGCCGCCATACCCCTGAATGTACATAAATCTACAACATCAGGGAAACCGTACCAAAAGACAAGCCTCTAGAGAAATGGAGCTTCTGACACCTGATCAGTGATCCTAAGAATGAGGATCCACCACCTGCTTACCCCTACCTGCGGCATGAACGCATCCCCCCGAGGAAAGGGGGTCAGTACACAATATGTACCAAGTATGTAAAACTGGAAAATACTGCAATTTACATCATAAGTCTAAAATAAAGCTGGAGACATGTATGATAATCAAATTAACAGTATACTGTGCCTTACTAACAATGAGAATAAAATATACATTTCCGGTTCTTAAAATAGGAAGCCGGTGATTAACCTAGGACCATCCGCCCGTAGTATTATCACGTAATCCTACTCCTGGGACTATTTCACCCTCATAGGTCGTATGGACCCGCATGAGGTAACTTCTTTGCATAGGACTAGTCCCCCCCGCATAGGACTATTTCACCTGCATGAGCCCTACGGACTCGCATGAGGTATTTCTCGCATCATGGGTAGCAAATCCATGGAATATGCAAATGCCACAAGCCCGTGGAATGACCCCGTAATGAACAATATATCACAAGCACAACCGACTACTATAAATAACATAAACAAGTTAAGAAACCCCTTAACTTCTCATTTGACTTAATTAGCATACACTCTCATTTCTTTTAACTTAAGGCACTATCGTATCATAAAAGATCCGGGAATTTAACCCAAAGTGCTACGTACTTCTATTCTTTTAAAAATGACTCTTTTCATATAAAATTCCAAGATACTAATAACCGTAGTATCAAGCCATAATTACTTTTCAAGACAAGTCACAATACCTTTTAGAACTACATTTTTAGGCTTCTAATTCAAGTGATTTTTTTACCTTAAAACGTTAAGTAATTGATGCCTTCAAATCAATTTGTCTTTCTTCCTTTCAAGTCATTTTATCATTATTTACATTACTAGAGCAACCATTCTTTTAACTTCCCATAAAGTTATTATAACCAACTTCCCATAAAGTCGTTATACTAACTTTATGCTTTAGACACAAAGGCATTCTTATCCTTTTAAAACAAGTGAGTAAATTCTCTAACTCAACCAACTTGGACATTCTTAAAACAAGTCAAGGGTACCAAATGAAACTAAATTCATTTAAAGCTCGTACGTCTACCGTACTATACATTTATAACTACTCATGCTCAAGAGATAAGAAAGTTCCACATACCTCTTTGGTTCAATCCACTTGTTAAGTCCAATATGCCGTACGTAGTATGTCAACCTATAATGACCATAATACGTCTATTAACTTCTAATTTCAAACGTAGAATATTCTAAGTGTAAAGTCACCAAATTCTACGGAAAATCGGATAGCACTTCCTTTGTTTCTACGTACTTTTCCACCTTTTTCAAGGCCCAAATTCAATAACCAAACATGCCACATTTAAGGCTCAACAATGTAGCTAACAAAAGGGGATTACACGCCTAGTAGGACGTGTAAAATTCTGCCACACAATTGATATCAAACTAATCCAAAAGGCAATGCCATTCATGACCAAATGGTGAAACAACATATCATCCTTTCCAATTCCTTTTCAATTCAAGTTGTTTAGTATAACATGTTATAAAGCCGCTATCGATTATAACAACTACAATCTTCAAGTAGATAACATGCGACGATTCTAATTATCGACCAAATTGTATTTCAATTTCAAATGGCTAACAAGGTCATTTCGGATTTTAGGCTTCCAATATCCATAACACTTATCAATCCATAATACATATATCTCATGCTTGTTAAAATGTAGAGCTACAACAATATGTAATCTTATAACACTTAAGAGAACAAGATTGTTACCTTGACAAGCCTTAATTCAACTCCAAGATACGAAGTCGCTCCTTAGCAACTTAGCGCCTTTCCTTGACACTTCAATCCACCACTTGAAGCCCTTAGAAGTTCACAAACAACTTTCCTACAATTTCAAATCCAAACCTATGAAAGTGACTTAGGTTTTCACCTTGCGACTAACGCAAAAACGACACTTTTCCGGGATCTTTCTATTGAGATACCCTTACAATACCCTTAGGAACCTTGGTTTAAAGTATGGAGATTATTGAACAACAAACAAAAAATTTTCTTGTTCCTTAGAACCCTAACCCGAGAGCACAATAGTCAAGAACAAGTTTTTCTTGAAAATTTTACTAAGTGTGGGAACTTGTCTTGCTAGTAGTATGCTTAAATAACACTATGGAGGGTCAAGATTAGAACATATGGGTGTCTTGGATGTATTTCACTAAAAGATCAAGCCAAGTGGCCCTTTGACTTAGTTAATATTATCAAGCTCTAGCCTAGCAAAACTTGGTCATCTTAACATTGGTCAAATGACCCTTCTAACCTTGGTCCATTCGACCATGACCATCCAAGGGGGGGTGACATGTGTCACCCTCCCGTTCGTCGCAGTATTTCATTTCCCGACATTTCCATAATTCCGATAAATTTTTACTAGTCTCAAATCTTAACATTTTGGAGTTCTTACGTACGTTCTTATAAACATGTCCTGGAATTACGGGGTGTAACACAAAGGCTATCACAACTAGCATAGGCAATTTTAACATACTTTTAGACTTTCATTAACATGTAAAATGGATTATCATTTTATAAACTCAAGGCACTTTCATTTTAAGTAAACTCCGGGGATTTAACCCAAAGTACTACGTACTTCTATTCTTTGGCAATGTCTCTTTTCAAATCAAGCTACCCTTCTATAAAACAATTCATTTATACTCTTTTAACTTCCCATAGAGTCGTTATAATCAACTTTCCATAAAGCCATTATAACACTTTATGTCTTTAGAACTACGACACTTACATACTTCAAATCAAGTGAGTATACCTTCCAATTTAACCAAACTTGCACATTTTTAAATCAATTCAAGGGTACCAAAATAAAACCCAATTTCATTTAAGACATGTACGTCAACCGTACTATATATTTGTAAAACATCATGCTCAAGAGATAAGGAAAGTTCCACATACCTCTTTGGCTTAATCCACTCGCTAAGTCGAATATGCCGCACGTAGAATATCAACCTATAATAATCAAAACACGTTTATCGACTTCTAGTTTTCTTCGTAGAATATTTCTAAGCATAAAGTCTCTTATTCTACGAAAAATTGGGCAGCACTTCCCCTGTTTCTACGTACTTTTACACCTTTTTCAAGGCCCGAAATCAATAACCAAAGGCCACATTTAAGGCGCAACAATTCAGCAAGTCAAAGGGGATTACACGAAAAAAGATAAATTTAGCCAAGAGTTAGAGAGATGTTTCTCTCACTAGGCGAAAATGCTCTCAACATTTTTTCCTAGTTTCTCTTCTACGTCTTCCTTCTTCTATGATTTTCATCAATTGATATACTACACAGATTGTTCTTTGATCTAATCCATCCTACGTTGAAGTTTGTGTGTTCATTTCACGTTCACTTTAATCGAATTGTTATAGAGTGAGTTATCTTCCTTCTAGCCATGAGAAAGAATATAAAGATTTCAGCCAAAAGAAAGAAAGAGATTAGTTTGATTTTTCAAGATTTGAATTTGAAGAGTGCATTTCCGGGGGGGCAGCTTCCGGCGGTGGCCAGTGTGCTTCTCTGAACTTTATGGAGTATTCGGGTCAGGCGGGTATTGCAGGGTTGTTAGTAGGTCAGGAGGGTGATCTTGGTGTGCATGAGGGTCATGTTGGTGGTCCTGGGCCGAGGATGCAGCTCTCTGTTTCTCCCAACTTTCCGGTGGCATCCTCAACTGGTGTTCCGGTTGGAAAACTTTACACTGGAAGGCATACGGGTCTTGACGGATATCCCGGGTCTTTTGTGGGTATGTTGGGTGGTCCCGGGTTGCAGGAGGGTAGTGATGGTGTTAAGGGGTTGTGGTTGAAACCCATGGGTCACAGTTCTATAATGTTTAAGTCCAAAGTGGCTTTTCCGGCAGGCTCCTTGGAAGTCGGAAAGGCAGTTGCGGTTCCGGTAGGCTCTCTTGACTCTGGGGGGATCGCGGATCTTGATAGGGATCCCGGGTCGAAAGTGGGTATGGAGGGTGGTCCCGGGTTGCAGGAGGGTGGTGTTGATGTTCATGATTTGTGGTTTGAACCCTTGGATCGCCGATCCTTGGTTTCTGAGTACAAAGAGGTTTTTCCGGCGGGCACTTTGGATGCCAAGGTGAAAGCGGGTCTCAAGGTTAGTCTCGGGTTGATTGTGGGTCAGGTGGGTGGGCATGGGTCTTGGGTGAAGTCCATGGGCCACCAGTCTTTGGTTGTTGAGTCCGAGATAACTTCTTTTCCAATTGGCCTTGGAAATGCTAAGGTTTCGGAAGCCAAGGAGTTTTTTATCCAAAAGAGGTCTAGTAATTTGATGCATTCAATTGTTGCGGATGTCAATGGCACGCCTCATTCATTAGGTGCTACAACCGAAGATGCTCATAATCCCATGGTTCTTGGGATTGTCAAGCCATCTCATTTAAGGCGACTTCGAAATTCAATTTCGGTGGGAACCGGTTTTGACAATAGCACGCCTCATTCAATGGGTGCTACAATCGAAATTGCTCCTATTCCAACGAATCTTGGTAAGGCAAAGTCATGAAGCCGAGGGTTTTCTCTCCAAAAGATGCCTATTAACTCAACACTTTTAATTGGCATGGGAATGTAGAGTCATCTCGCTTAAATGAACTTCATAACTCGATTTGGGGGCAACCGGTTGCCAAGCAAAACCGAGCTAGAACTCTAATGCATTAATTAATAATGCATTAATACAACTAAAGACTTCTGGGACACCAAATCCCAATGATACACGTTTTTTGACTTCATTTGCGGGAACCAACAATTTTCATGGTGACCCCTATACGATTAGAAGTGTTATGGGCATCGTGAATACGCCGAGTGTGTACATGCAAACACCACTTTGTGCGGGTAATGATGGATGGCCAGAAGTTACTTCAAGGAAGAATTGTATCAAGTACAAAGCCAAGCAGCTATTTTGAGAAGTGAAAAGAGTATTTCAACCTTCCAAGATTGAGTTTATGATTTAATCCCCTCATGTAACGTCACCTTTGTGTGAACGCCCCATCCCCCCACTCTTTCATTTCGTGTTTATGCTTACGTTGAGGATTGAGAACCCTCAACGACTGATTGTAGCTTCCTGTTCTTTTCGTTTTTCTTTTATAATATTTGCATTTACCTGGAAAAAAAAAGAGGATTACACGACTAACTGGACGTGTAAAATTCAGCCCCTTAATCTACCAATACTGTCCATTAAAACTAGTCCATAGTCCAAGGTAAAAACAGTCCATTAGTCCACTAATACAATCCATTAGTCCAGTCTTTTAGTTGGAGTTCTTGGCCAACTACTGCAATCAAAACTGTCCAGTTTTCGGCTATCATGCCAAAATTTGTTTCATTACTTCTTTATAATTCCCACTTATATTCCAATCTTTATATAAGTTATATTAACAAGATTCCTTCATGTCAACAAGTAATAGGTAATGTTTTAACAACTTAAATGGCTAGCATGCCAATTTTCGATTTTAACAACTTTAATGGCTAGCATGCCAATTTTCGGTTTTAACAACTTATTAAGGTCCAAATCTTTTCAATCTTCCTTCCACATATCACATACTCATTTATATACTACTAACATATGTAATTTCCAACTTCATTAAAAGGACAAGATTATTACCTCAATAAGCCCAAAATTTTCCAAGATTATTAGTCGATCCTAAGGAATCTTAGCTCCCATTCCTTACGTTCCAATCCACTCCAAGCAACCCTTAGAAGTTCATATCCAACTTCTCTTAAAACTTCATCCAAAAATATGAAGATTACTTTAGGGTTTCACTTTGCGACTATCGGATTAACGTAGTATTTCCGGGTTTTTTGTGTTGGGATATCCTTAGAACACTACTAGGGACACTTGATTTAAGTATTGTGATTAAGCAACAACAATTAAAGAATTGTTCTTCAATTACGGGGGGGTGCCGAGAGCACTCAAGGGAGGGAGTATAATTGTCTTGGAAATTTCTAAGTGTTGAAGTCTTCAACCACAAGGTGTGTATATATAAGGCAACCAAGGGCTAGGATTAAAGCAAGTGTGTGGTTGAGATTGGGGACAAGTGTGTGTGGCTCCCACAAGTCACTTGTCCAACAAATATATTGAGCCACTTGTCCTCACTTTCTCGCCCAACATGGGCCACATGGGGGTGACACGTGTCGCCCTCCTATTGGTCCAAAATATTTCATCTCCCCAAAATCTCAATAATTTGTCAAATATCGAAAACCTTGTGGGCCCCACAAAAATCGTAAATTTTTTCCCGGGTGGGCCCTACATGACCAAATCTGAAAATAAAATTCCATAATTCTTATAAATCCTATAAGTCTTAAATACCAAAATTGAGAATCCAATTCCCAATAACAAACATTTTTCCTTCACGTGGTTCGGAATATTTTTCGTAGGAAAAAGAAATCTTTCTTTGTTTTCAAACTTAAGGTCGCATTCTCTTACGTACGTCGTCATATACATACCCTGAAACTACGAGGTGTAACATTCTCTCCCCCTTAGAAACATTCGTCCCGAATGTTCATTTTAAGTTCAATCAAATCAGATATCAACATAGTCCCTCTTAACTATACCCACACAATCACGAATGCCACACATGGCCACAATATAATACCTAAGCATATATGTCAATTAAAATCGACAAGTAGGAAAGTGAGTTACTTGGAGGTGTAGGGAATAAGTGAGGATACTTTTTCATCATGTCCTCATCTGTTTCCCAAGTCATCTCCTCTATATTCTCGTTCCGCCACAAGACTTTTACGGAAGCCACGTCCTTTGTCCGCAATGCCGACTGGGATCAAGTATCGCTATGGACTCTCTCATACGATAACCCTCCACACCGACATCAATAACCGAAAACACTGACGGATCTCCGATACACTTCCGCAACATGGAAATACGGAAGATCGATGATCGTGTCACGACCCGACTCGCCCGCGATCGTGCCTTACCCCGCACCCTAGTGATAATACATCGAGAAAAACCAATAAATAAAAACTCAAAGACATGAAACAATGAAATATAAGAAAACAAAGCAACCAAAACGGTCACCTTTCTCAGATATAAACATAAAACCCAACAGCTTATATCCTTTTACAAACCTTGCCTACAACAAGCATTACTGCACTTAAGAATGTAATTACAACTATGACGACAGTGGCTCCGCCATACCCCGAATGTACAAGTACCTACAATGACAGGACTATACTAAAGATAAACTCCGAGAAACGGAGCTTCCCAAAACGTGAACCGTGATCCTACGAGCGAGGATCAACGATCGGCACTTCTACCGCAGATGAACGCACTTCGGGCGAGGTCGATAACAGTACCAAGTATGTGAAATCAAAATATCAGAAATGAAATCATAATAGTCTATATAAAGTAGGAGACATGTATGATAATCAAACTTCAGTACAACATATAAGTAGTCATGTCAAGTCAGGGACTCACGCCCTCAAAGTCATCACTCATGCCCGTGGAATTCCTTCCTCACTGCCGGCAGTCCATGACATAAATCATATTCATGTGATGCACCCGTGGCATCCTACCTCACTGTCGGCGTACACATATACAATACATATATATACCTCCTGCCCGTGGAATCCTCACATCGCAAATGTAGTGTAGCATATAACCACGTGACTCGCCACTGGCATCCTACCTCACCGCTGACACATATACAATATATATATATATATATATATATAATACGCACGCATGTCCCTAATCCTCATCTGTAACATGGCCATAACGTGCCCTCGCATCCTCATCGCAGTGCAGTCTTCGCCGAGCTAGCCCATGGAATAATGATCATATATACCATGCCCTAATCCTCATCTGTAGATGTGTCTTCATGGGATATAGCCCATGGAATAATAGTAATGGTCACATGCCCCTAATCCCTCATCTGTAGACATGCCCATGTGACAACAATAGTAATATAACGAGTTTAACTCACGCACGGTCGCACGCCCTAATCCCACATCGGTGTAGACATGTCCACGTGATAATAACAATGGAAGCATACCCGTGGAATCCTCCACATCGCCAGACATCCAATGAAACGTACGGGCATCTAACCCGCATTCTGGTCGCATGCCCCGGCATCCCTCATCGGTATAAGCATGGCCAATATCAAACAAAATGGAAGCATACCCGTGGAATCCTCCGTCACTGCCGGTACGTCCAACAAATTCACAACAAGTCAGTCGGCCCTCCAACCGAGAGACGCGGTAACATAGTAATACCACCAAGGCTATCACAACTAGCATAGGCAAGTTTAACATACTCTTAGACTTCCATTTTATGACAACAAATTCGGGTTTTAACCCTAAAGTACTACGTACATTAATCTTTTCAAAAAGATCTATTTTTACGTAAAAACAACTCGCTACTATTATCCGTAGTACCAAACACGTTCATGTTTAAATCAAGTACTTTATACTTTTTAAACCAAGTGACTTACACACTTAAAACAACGTCAAGTATACTTTTAAAACCCAAGTAACTAACTCTTTTAAGATCAAGGTACTCCTACCTTTTAAAACCAAGCCACTTATATTTTTCTCATCAAGAAAAGTTCGATATTTGAAAATAAGTTACTTATACTTTTAAACTCAAGTTACTTCTCTTTTCCCAAAATCAAGTTACCATTTTAAATCCAATAATAAAACCATTCTTTTGTTTCCATAAAGTCGTTATAACTAACTTCCCATAAAGGTATTATAACACTTTATGTTTTAAACCAATTTAAGACAAAACCATGCCTTTCTTTTAAACCAAAACACTTCAAATTCTTAAGTCTCTTTTCTTTTAGAAATCAAGTTCCTTACTTTGGAATTTTAAGAAAATCAAGACTTGATTATAATGATCTTATTAAAGCAGCCATGATCTAGGAAATGTAATACAATTTTGTCTTATCTTAGCTTCTATGCAGATGGAGGTTTCTACTGGTTTTAATATAATTATTAGTCATTACATTTTCCTTTATTAACGTTGCAATGGCTTGTTCGATACTTATTCCCATTTCCGAAATTAATATAACTTATTCCTTTTTCTAGACCAAGTACTCATTACTCACGAATGAGGTTTCACCACTTTAACACAATTCAAGTTCTTCACATTTCATATCAAGTCAAAATATAAGTCAAGTCTCTTATCTTTTAAAATCAACAAACCATTCTTTTACCTACATAAAGTCGTTATAATTAACTTCCCATAAAGCTACTATAACACTTTATGTTTTAAACCAACCAAAATTCGTTTAGCACACGTACGTCTACCGTACTACATAGTTCACAACATCATGCTAGAAAAGATAGGAAGAGGTTCACATACCTCGCTACGATTATCGACAATTAGCAAAATGCTCCAAGTACTATAACCTTGCTAGCCTTTTCCACTCTTCAAGTAGAATACGCTACTCGTAGTACTTCCACCTATAATGGCCATAAACATTTATCAACTTCTAGATCTCTTCGTAGAATATTCTAAGTACAATATTCCTTATTCTACGGAAAATTCGGCAGCACCTCCCCCCCTCCCCCCCCCCCCCCGTAACCACATAAATCTCCTCTTCTATCAAGGCCCGCTACCAAGCCAACAACCTGCGGGGTTACATCGCCTAACCGGACGTGTACAACACTGCCCCATAATAATACTACAAGTCTACTGTAAATACAGTTCAATTCTTTATAATCATCCTTCCAATATATCTTATACTCAATTCTAAACTACTACAATATGTAATATCCAATTATAATAGGGGGGACAAAGATCATTACCTCGATAAGCCCAAAATTATCCAAGATTTATAAGTCGATCCTGAGCAACGTTTAGCTCCAATTCCTCACGCTCCAACCCGCTCCAAGCAACCCTTAGAAGTTTCTAAATAACTTATCTTAACACTTCAACCAACTATGAAGATTTTTCTAGGGTTTCATTTTGCGACTATTGGAATAAAGTAGTATTTCCGGGCTCTTATGTTGGAATAACTTTGGACTACTACAAGGGATTTAGGCTAAGGTATTTGGGATTATACCACAACTATTGAAGAATTTCTACACAAGGTGGGGTTTGGACGAGCTTCACTGGAGGAGGGAGAATTTGCCTTGGAAAATATTTCAAGTGTGGATGAAATTAAGTCTTGCAACATAAGGGGTATTTATAGAGAAATCAATGGCTAGGATTAAAGCAAGTGTAAGTGAGGATTGGGGACATGTGCGTGGGTAATTTGCCAACCAGATGTCCACCACAAAACGGGACAGTGGCTCGCCACTGTCCCCACAAAAACGCCCGTTGCCCATTGATTTCGCCATAGGCTACATGGGGTGACACGTGTCGCCTACTGGCCCAAAATATTTCATCTTCCAAAATATCCGTAATGCCAAAAATCGCGAAAATAAAGTGGGCCCCACAAACCGTAAATTTCTCTCGTGGGCCCCACGTGACCAATTCCGGAAATAAAATTCTATAATTCTCAAATATTCCAAAAAGTCCGAATACCGAATCCGGGAATCCAATTCCCTTTAACGAACCTTTTTCCTTCACAAAATCCGGAAACTTTTCCGTCGAAAATCACATATTTTTTCCTTTTTAATTTAAATGTCGTATTCTCGTACGTACGTCCTCGCATACATACCCTGGAACTACGGGGTGTAACATTCTTCCCCCCTTAGAAACATTCGTCTCGAATGTTCCTTCTAAGTCTCAAAACATACATGCGCTGGTATAGTCTTTACTACTATACTTACAAAACCACTTATGCCACACCTGGCCATAATATAACACATGCGCAAAACTCCAATCCAAGCCAACGAGGAATCACCTCTAACATCACAAAAGCCCCCACCCAAGGTCTAAAGGATACTCCCTTCGCATCTTCACTTCACAACAAAATAATCTCTTATATTCTGTTAACACACATTCACTTCTTTCCTTACTCGTCGTACCCTTCTCGTACACCCGAACTCTCTCTAGCACACGTACCATACTCCAGTCATCGCCTGCTTCAAAACCTGGAGTCACTACCTCCAAACTTGGTCATTTTACTAGCCTCACATTCCTTTAAGGCCATTCCCGCCTTCACGATCCGATTCTGGTCGAACGATCCACGAACTCATACGATGGTTACCTAAACTTGGCCTAGCACCCTCGTGACCTACCACCGCGGACCACCTCGAACTGACCCCACCTCATTCCGGCTGCGGTTGACCCGCGATCCGCCTCAACCCGACCGCTTATCGCGCCAAACTCTCTCGTTCCCCGATCCGGAACAATCTTACTAATTCACGTCATGGAAGCTACCACTTCCATCTCAAACTACCCATGGAATTATCACACAAAACTCCACGTATACTATGCATTCCGACAAAGATTAACCGTAAAGTCTTTTACTCAAGACGGCCTTACATCTAAGGTCTCAACTGTTACAAATTCTAAGGCTCAAAATTCTCTCATCCCCAGACTTACCCTTTTCACTAACCAGGCTTCTAAATCATATTTTATCACAATGCCATCCGAACATAACACTTAACACATCATCATAACATCAATACAAACTAGTCTCTAGAGGGTTAAGGATATACCTGAAAATCAAATAGGCGGTTCAAAGGACCGCTAAAACTGGGAACTTCCACCGCGACCTCTGCCGTGGCCTGCCGGTGTATGAACATCCTGCCTAGCTATGGAAGGTGAAGAACCCGCAACTGATCCAGAGCTGTGCTATCCCACCGCCACCGCCTGATGCCTTCGCCAAATGGCCCCGCTGGCCGCAGCATAACAAGTCGCCGAAATAGTACGACACTCCCAAGATGGGGTCTACCACATCGACCACACCGAGGTAGGTGGCTCCATCCGCTAACACCCTCCTCCCCGAAACTCAAGCCCGAGCCCGACCGCTCTCGAACATCCCGAACGCTCAAGATCGTGGAGGACCACTCAGATCGGGCGGAGGCGCATAATCGCTCGGCCACGAGGCGGTCCGCCTCGAAAGTTACCAAAGGTCCTCGCTGCCCCGGCCTCTTATGCTGATCCTAGTCTCACGCTGGCCTCTACGTTCTCAATCTCGTGCATAAGCTCAGATACGGCAATGTCCATGCCCGGCCAAGAGCTACTCTGCATAACTCTCTCGCTAGATAATCGTCAAGTCCCGTGACATATCTGCACTTTATCCTCCATGTCCGCCACTAAAGCGGGGACATAACGAGCCAACGAGTCAAACTTCTATATCGTATTCCCAACCGCCCGCCTGCTCGCCTCAACATCATAAATCTATCTCGCCCGAGCTCTCTCATCTGCGAGGGCAAGGTGTAAGAAATGCCTCGAGAACTCGTCCCATCCACCGAGGCGCATGCTCCCGATAGTTCCCATGAATCAAACCAATGACGACAAGATCACGCACCGATGTGAACCTAATACCACCGACTGCCTCTCGAGGCCCCGATCACTTTCATGATCCGCCGCACTGTCGAATAAACTCCCGAGGATCTTCCTCGCCTCGATCCATAAAACTCGTGGATCGCAACTCAAGAAGTCCCAAGTCTCAAACTATCGGATCTAGGGTGAACCATCGGTACTACCGAACCTCCCACTCGCTCGCCTCATTCCTAGCCACAAGCCTAGCTAGTAATCGCCATCTCCTTGTAACCCATATCATCCGCCCTCGCCGTGGAACCGAGACTCAGTATCGTGGTCTCGCAGCCATCGCCGCCGCTTCTAAACTCCTCTGGGCTAGCGGCGCCGCAGTAACTCCCATCCGCAAGTACCTTAGGTAAAGATCGCCTCGCTCGTAACCTCCTCCGTGCTCTACTCGCATCTCCCTCTCACGCCTTGCCTCTTCTGGCTCGTTGCCTTGCGTAGGCATAATCGTACAAAAGAATACGCTGAGAGAGTCCAACTTACAACATTTCTAAGGCACGATCTCAGAGTAAGAATGGAAACCAATCCTAAATATCTCGTAGCCTCCTCGATTATAGATGTGGTGCACAACACACCGATAATCAAGACTTACTAGACACGGTTCAGACACTTTCCGAGGATTAATCGCTCGATACCACTTTTGTCACGACTCCGACTCTGCCCGCGACTAGTGCCTTACCCCGGGCACCCTAGTGATAATACATCAGAGAAAAACCAGCGGAAATAAAAACTCAAAGACATGAAACAATGAAATATAAGAAAACATGCTAACCAAAACGGTCACCTTTCTGTATATAAACATAAAACCCGAACAGTTATATCCTTTTACAAACCTTGCCCACAATAAAGATTTCATGCACTTCTAAGAATGTAACCACAACTATGACGGGACAGGGCCCCGCCATACCCCTGAATGTACAAGTACCTACAATGACAGGGGACTATACCAAAGATAAACCTCCGGAGAAACGGAGCTTCCCAAAACGCTGAACTGTGATCCTATGAGCGAGGATCAACGACCGGTACTCTACTGCGCATGAACGCAAACTCGGGCGAGGTCGCATAACAGTACCAAGTATGTGAAATCAAAATATCAGAATAAAATCATAATAGTCTATATAAAGTAGAGACATGTATGATAATCAAACTTCGACAACATATAAGTAGTCATGTCAAGTCGTGACTCACGCCTCAAAGTCATCACTCATGCCCGTGGAATTCCTTCCTCATCGCCTATCCATGACATAAATCATACTCATGTGATGCACCCATGGCATCCTACCTCACCGCTTGCATACATATACAATACATATATATACCTCCCGCCGTGGAATCCTCTCACACACGGCACTAGGTGTAACATATAATCATGTAACCGCCAAATGGCATCCTACCTCACTATCTACAGACACATATACAATATATATATATATAATACGCGCCGCATGTCCCTAATCCTCATCTGTAACATGGCCATAACGTGCCCTCGCATCCTCATCGCAGTGCAGTCTTCATGGGGAGCTAGCCCATGGAATAATGATCGTATATACCATGGCCCTAATCCTCATCTGGTGTAGACAGTATTCACGGGAGCTAGCCCATGGAATAATAGTAATGGTCACATGCCCCTAATCCTCATCTGTAGACATGCCCACGTGACAACAATAGTAATATACCGAGTTTAACTCACGCACGGCCGCACGCCTAATCCTCATCTGCAGACATGTCCATGTGATAATAACAATGTAAGCATACCCGTGGAATCCTCCGTCACTGACGGTACATCCAATGAAACGTACGGGCATCAAACACGCATCCTGGTCGCATGCCACGACATACCTCATCGGTATAAGCCTGGCCAAGATCAAACAAAATGGAAGCATACCCGGAATCCTCCACACCGTCAGACGCCCAACAAATTCACAACAAGTCAGTCGGCCCTCCAACCGAGAGACGCGGTAACATAGTAATACCACCAAGGCTATCACAACTAGCATAGGCAAGTTTAACATACTCTTAGACTTCCATTTTATGACAACAAATCCGGGTTTTAACCCTAAAGTACTACGTACATTAATCTTTTCAAAAAGATCTCTTTTTACATAAAAACAACTCGCTACTATTATCCGTAGTACCAAACACGTTCATGTTTAAATCAAGTACTTTATACTTTTTAAACCAAGTGGCTTACACTCTTAAAACAACGTCAAGTATACTTTTAAAACCCAAGTAACTAACTCTTTTAAGATCAAGGTACTCCTACCTTTTAAAACCAAGCCACTTATATTTTTCTCATCAAGAAAAGTTCGATATTTGAAAATAAGTTACTTATACTTTTAAACTCAAGTTACTTCTCTTTTCCCAAAATCAAGTTACCATTTTAAATCCAATAATAAAACCATTCTTTTGTTTCCATAAAGTCGTTATAACTAACTTCCCATAAAGGTATTATAACACTTTATGTTTTAAACCAATTTAAGACAAAACCATGCCTTTCTTTTAAACCAAAACACTTCAAATTCTTAAGTCTCTTTTCTTTTAGAAATCAAGTTCCTTACTTTGGAATTTTAAGAAAATCAAAACTTGATTATAATGATCTTATTAAAGCAGCCATGATCTAGGAAATGTAATACAATTTTGTCTTATCTTAGCTTCTATGCAGATGGAGGTTTCTACTGGTTTTAATATAATTATTAGTCATTACATTTTCCTTTATTAACGCTGCAATGGCTTGTTCGATACTTATTCCCATTTCCGAAATTAATATAACTTATTCCTTTTTCTAGACCAAGTACTCATTACTCACGAATGAGGTTTCACCACTTTAACACAATTCAAGTTCTTCACATTTCATATCAAGTCAAAATATAAGTCAAGTCTCTTATCTTTTAAAATCAACAAACCATTCTTTTACCTACATAAAGTCGTTATAATTAACTTTCCATAAAGCTACTATATGTCACGCCCCGAACCCCGGGCCCGCGACTGGTGCCCTACCTGGGCACCCTTCTACCTTAACAACTAAGCAAACTGCGGAATTTAAATAACACCCCTTTTTTAAAAAAAAAAAACCAACTTACGTACAAGGGCAAAGCCGACAAGGCTGCCATATAATATACATGAAAAAGACACTACACTGTACATGAGTCCAAACCCACATATGAATACAGAACTCTAAGAGTTATACTGAACTATGACGGGACAAGGCCCCGCCGTACCCATAACCGCATAAAGCCTCAGATCAAGGAACTATACCAAAAAGATAAACTCCCGAACAGAGGAGCTATCCAAAACTCGAAAGGCGGTCCTACACTGCCGATCACCAAACAACAGACCTAAACTCGCAGATGAACGCACTTCGGGCGAGGTCAAGACGAAGAATGTACAAGTATGTGAAATGCAGTAATCAGAATGAAATCATAAAAGTCTAAACAAAGCAGAGACATGTATGATAGCCAACCTACAAGATATAATACATAAGCCATATCAAGTCGTGACGCATGCCTCAAGTCATTTCTAAAATATAACCATGGGTCTACGCCCATAATATCGATCATGCCCGTGGAATCCTTTCTCACTGCCGGCAGTCCATGATATAATATAACACCAATAGGCATACATGAATACCAAGTCCCATGTCACGACCCGTTTCGGGCCCGTGACTGGTGCCTTACCCCGGGCACCCTAGTGATACAACATCAGAGAAAAACCAGCGGAAATAAAACATAAACATGAAACAAGAGATATGATAAATAAACAAAGCAACTAAAATAGCTTGTCTTCAGATATATATACATAAAAACCGAACAGCTTATCCTTTTACAAATTCCGCCACAACAAGCATTCATGCACTTCTAAGAAAGTGATAACAACTATGACGGACAGTGGCCCCGCCATACCCCCGAATGTACAAGAACCTGCTGCACTGTGGTAACATACCAAAAGATAAGCCTCCAAGAAACGGCTTCCTAACACGCCGAATCGTGATCCTATGAGCGAGGATCCACAACCGATGTACTTACACGCGCATGAACGCAGCCTCCAAGGTCGCGATAACAGTACCAAGTATGTGAATCAAAAATACCGTAAATGAAATCATAATACTATATAAAACAAGAGGCATGTATGATAACAAAGCTACGCTCACAATATAAAAGTAGTCATGTCAAGTCGTGACTCACGCCTCAAAGTCATCCTCACGCCCGTGGAACTCCTTCCTCACCGCGGCAGCCTAGGTATAAGTCATGTGACGCGTGTAACATGTCTCGCCCATCTCATGGACTCGAGGTGAAATCGTATGGAATACATTCCTGGTCCATCTCATGGACTCCAGATCAAATCGTGGTATACATTCCTGCTCATCCCACGAACGCGAGTCGAGTGAAATACATTCCCGATTCATCCCACGAACGCCAGTCGAGTGAAATACATTCCGGCCATCTCATGAACGCGGTAGTCGAGTGAAATACATTCCTGTTCATCCCACGATCGCGTAGTCGGATGGAATACATTCCTGCTCATCTCACGAACGCGTAGTCGAGTGAAATACATTCCGGTTCATCCCATAAACGCCAGAATCGAGTGAAATACATTCCCGCTCATCCTATGAACGCGTAGTCGGATGGAATACATTCCCGCTCATCTCATGAACGCCAGAGTCGAGTGAAATACATTTCCGGTTCATCCCATGAACGCGATAGTCGGATGGTCATAACATTTAAACGCTCTTTTAAGACAGATTAAGGTAATATCATATGTTCCTTTTAAAACAACTAAGGTAACATTATGCCCTTCTTTTTAAACCAAAACACTTTCCTTCTTAAAGTCAAGTAACAACATTTTTTCCAAAAGTCCAAGTTTGCCTAATTTCAAATATTCACATTTCTTACTTTCGAAAGGTTTCATAGTTCATAGTCTTAATCTTTTAATAACATAATTCTCCTTTTAAAACAATGAGTAATGTATGCCTTATGTGAGCAAATTTATTCTTATTTATAACAATCTTATCACAACAAACATGATCTAGGAAATGTAATACAATTTTGTCTTATCTTAGCTTCTATGCAGATGGAGGTTTCTACCGTTTTAATATAATTACGTATTTGTCAATACATTTCCTTTGTTAACGCCGCAGCGGTTCGCTCGATACTTATTCTCATTTCCAAATCAAGAAACATTATTCTTTAAAACCAAGTACTCATTACTCACGAATGAGGTTTCAGACTTCTTAACAACTTTCATATCGATTCAATTAAGTTAAGTCTCTTATCTTTTAAGATCAAGTCTCTTAACTTCTAAAATCAATAAACCATTCTTTTTATCTATCTTAAGTCGTTATACCTAACTTCCCATAAAGATAGTATAACTCTTAATCTTTTAAAACCAAGTATTACTCTTCTTTCAAAAACGATTCTTAACTCTTTTGAAATACTTCAAGATTCTTATTATTTAGGCTTAAGTCAAAAGACATTGCCGTAAAACTACATTCGCTAACACACGACGCTCACCGTACTATACATATATTCTTTTAAAATATCATGCTCAAGAGGATAGGAAGAATCACATACCTCGCGACGATTATCGACTATCAGCAAATAGCTCCAAGTACTGTAATCCTGCTAGCCTTTTTCACTTCTTCGAGTAGAATACGCTACTCGCAGTACTCCAACCT
Source organism: Przewalskia tangutica (assembly GCA_029844215.1). Taxonomy (NCBI): domain Eukaryota; kingdom Viridiplantae; phylum Streptophyta; class Magnoliopsida; order Solanales; family Solanaceae; genus Przewalskia; species Przewalskia tangutica. The sequence continues at coordinate 94,383,631 of CM056720.1, forward strand.
ATAATGGTCATACAAGTCTATCAACGTCTAGACTACTCAGAAATAATTTTAGATACGCATTCTTTTATTCTACGTAAAATTGGGCAAGACTTCCCTACCGCCAAACTACACAAGTCTCATCAGAATACAGTCCTATGTAAGTACAGTTCAGTCTTCTTCTTTAATATTCTTCTGATGTGATATCAATTCAATTCTCTTCTTTTATACCATCCTTCTATTACAGTTCAATTCTCTTCTGTAATATCCTCCTATGCATCTTATATTCATTTCTATACTACTACAGTATGTAATTTCTAATTACAATAGGGGGGAAAGATTATGTACCTCGATAAGCCCAAAATTATCCAAGTTTAAAGTCGATCCTGAGCAAGGTTTAGCTCCTACTCCGTGCGCTCCAACCCGCTCCAAACAACCCTTAGAAGTTCTAACCAACTTCTACTCAAATATCTATGAAGATTTCCTTAGGGTTTCGTTTTGTGGCTAAAGGAGGTATAATAGTATTTCTGGGCTTTTAGTATAGGTATAACCTTGGAATACTACAAGGTATTTGGGCCAAGGTATTTTGGTATAGTAACAATATTTGGAGAATACTTTTCTACCAAGGGGGTATTTTACTAAAACAACTAGGCAGGGGGTATCCTCTCGCCAAGGGCCTCTCAAAGGGGAGGGACCTGACGAAAACTTCTAACAAGGGAGGGATTTTAAGACTAGGAAATGTCTAAGTGTGGATGAAGAAGTTCATCAACTAAGGGGGGTATTTATAGGCCAACCAATGGCCAAGATCAAGACAAGTGGGGGGGCAAGTGGATGGTATGGATTAGGACATGTGTTAAGTGGGTCCCACTTGCTCATCTACCACACAAATATCTCACAAATATCCTACCTAACCTTGACCAATGTTTTAGGTAACAAAAATGGAAAAAACGTGTGCCCAAATCGTCCATCAAATCCGCCACTTGAGGGTGACACATGTCGCCCTCTCGTTGGTCCAAAATATTTCATCTATCAGAAAAATCCGCAAAAAATTATAAATGACATAGCCGTAATTTCCCTTCGCAAAGTTTGGAAAACGCTTCATTCGAAACGATTCTTTTGGTAGTCAGGCACAAAATTTCGTCCCTTAGTCTACTTTAAGGCTTAAACTTTTGTACGTACGCCCTCACGTACATACTCTGGAAATACGGGGTATAACATTCTCCCCTCCTTAGAAACATTCGTCCCGAATGTTCCTTCTCACGACGGATAACGATAAAGTTCCTCTTAACTTAAATAAGTTTCCAATGCCACACATGGCCACAAAATAACACACGCTCCAATACTTAATCCAAGTCTACGAGGAATCACCTCTAACATCACAAAAGCTTCCACCAAAAGTCTAAACGATACTCCCTTAAGAAACGATCACTTCTATTCTCTTAACACATGTTCACTTCTTCCCTTACTCGTCGTACCCTTCTCGAACACTGGAACTCTTTCTAGTATACGTACCATACTTCATTCATCGCTTCAGTTTCCAAAATCTCTGGAGTCACTACTTCCAACTTGGTCATCTTACTAGCCTCAAATTCCCTTAAGGCCATTCCCGGCCTTTACGATCCGATTCTTGGTCGAACATATCCACGAACTCATACGATGGTTACCTAAACTCGCCTAGCACCCTCGTGACCCTACCACCGCGACCACCTAACCGACCCCACCTAATCCGCCTATGGGTTGACCCGCATACGCCCTCAACCCGACCTCCGCGTCGAACTCTCTTGTTTCTCGATCCGAACAATCTCACGAATCAAGTCAGAAAACCTAGTGGTCTTCTTAACTCAACTACCCTCTTTCATTTCATACCACTCGGGGACTTATCACACAAATATATCCCACGATACTATGCACTCGATAAAGGTCAACACAAACATAAATCTTTACTTAAGATGGCCTCGCATCTAAGGGTTCTAATGATAAAACTCTAAGGCTCACACTTTTCCCTGTCCCCAAACTTACCCTTCTAATTAACCATGTTTCTAATCACAATTTTTAACATACTGTTCTCTGAACATAATACTTAACACTTCACCCTAACATCAACGCATACTAGTATCTATAGGGGGAAGAATATACCGTAACATCTCGCTTCACTCTAATCATAGCTCACTCGCAGGCGCATACCGTAGAAGGCGATGATCCCGCCATCGACCGGTAGTCGCGCCATTCTCGCTTGTACCTCTCCTATAAGCACGCCTTCACATGGCCCCGACGGCCGCAGTGAAACAAGCACCGCAAGAAGACGACATTCCCGACGACGCTTGCCACATCGCGCACACCGGCGGGACATGAATCTGCGCTAGAACCCGTATATCTCAGAACCTGAAGCCCCGGAGCTCACCAGCCCCGAAAACCCCGAACGCCCCAAGATCGCGGAGGACCACTGCATCTTGGCGGAGGTACATAACTAGCTCGACGCCGAGGCGGTCCGCCTCGAAAGTTACCAGGACCTGTGCCCCGCCTTCTTCTCGCGATCTCGGCCATTCCGCCGACCTCTCCGCCTCACATCCAAGTGCATAAGCTCGCATGCGGCAATGTCCATGCCCGGCCAAGAGCTACTCCAACAAGCCTCGCCAAGTAGTCATCAAGCCCGGTGACGTAGCGGTGCACTCGCCCTCCATGTGCTACCAATGCGGACGCATCGAGCTAGTGAGTCAAACTCACATTGTACTTCCCGAACCGCACGCCCGGCCCGCCTCAACGTCAAAAATCATTACCGAGCCCTTCTCATCCGCGAGGCAAGAAGTGTGCAAGAAATGCCCCTGAGAACTCGTCCCATACGGCTGGAAGTGCATACTCTCCCCGAGACAGCTCCCACGAATCAAACTAGTCGACTGCAGTATCACGCAGCCGATGTGAACCTAAGACCACCGACTCGGTCTCTGAAGCCTTGATCACTCTCATGATCCGCTGTAAATGTCGAATGAACTCCTGCGGATCATCCTCAGGCTTCGACCCGTAGAACTCTGGCGGGCTACAACTCAGAAAGTCCCGTAACCTCAAACTATCCGATCTCGGGTGAACCATGGGTACTACTGGGACTGCTGCGTCCAGCCTATCCTCGTGCCTTGCCACTATCCTGGCCAATAATTGGTCCATCTCTTTGTACCCCAACTCCTCCGATCCGGGTTGTGGACCGAGGCTCGTGCATCGTGGTCTCAGCAGCCCATCGCCGCGCTCTAAACTCGCTGGGCCGCGGCGCCGCAAAACTCGGGCCGTCAAGCACTATCTCGTGTAATGTCCGGCTCGCGCTCGCATCCTCAGATCATACTAGCAGCTCCCTCGGCTGCCTTGCCTATCTGAGCTCGGGTTGCCTTGCGCGGAGGCATAACTGGTAAAAACGAAATACGTCAGAGGGGTCCAACTTATAACACAGCTCTAAGGCACGATCTCAGAATGAGAAGAATGGAAACTAATCCTAAATGTCTCAGCTCTCGATTATAGATGTGGTGCACAACACATCGATAATCAAGACTCTACTAGACACGGTCAGACACTTTCCGAGGATTAATCGCTCGATACCACTTTTGTCACGACTGCTCGCCCGTGATCGTGCCTTACCCCGCACCCTGGTGATACAACATCGAGAAAACCAATAAATAAAACATAAACTTGAAACAAGAGATATGATAAATAAACAGGCCAACCAAAACAGTTGTCTTCTGTATATATATACATAAAAACCCGAACAATTATCCTTTTACAAATTCTCGCCACAACAAGATTACATGCACTTCTAAGAAAGTGACAACAACTATGATGGGACAGGCCCGCCATACCCTCGAATGTACAAGAACCTCTGCACTGTGGTAACATACCAAAAGATAAGCCTCAAGAAACGGGCTTCCTAACACGCGAATCGTGATCCTATGAGCGAGGATCCACAACCGATGTATTCTACTCATGCATGAACGCACTTCAAGGAGGTCGCATAACAGTACCAAGTATGTGAAACTGAAAAATACTGTAAATGAAATCATAACAGTCTATATAAAACAAGAGGCATGTATGATAACAAAGCTACAGTTCACAATATAAAAGTAGTCATGTCAAGTCAGGGACTCACGCCCTCAAAGTCATCCCTCATGCCCGTGGAACTCCTTCCTCACTGCCGGCAGTCTAGGTATAAGTCATGTGACGTGTAACATGTCTCGCCCATCTCATGGACTCGAGGTGAAATCGTATGGAATACATTCCTGGTCCATCTCATGGACTCGAGATCAAATCGTGGTATACATTCTGCTCATCCTACGAACGCGGTAGTCGAGTGAAATACATTCCGATTCATCCCATGAACGCGTAGTCGAGTGAAATACATTCCGGTTCATCTCTACGACGCGTAGTCGAGTGAAATACATTCCCGGTTCATCCTACGAACGCTGTATGGATGTAATACATTCCTGCTCATCTCAAACGCGGTAGTGAGTGAAATACATTCCCGGTTCATCCCATGAACGCGGTAGTCGAGTGAAATACATTCCCGGTTCATCCCATGAACGCGGTAGTCGGATGGAATACATTCCCGGTTCATCTCATGAACGCGGTAGTCGAGTGAAATACATTTCCGGTTCATCCCATGAACGCGGTAGTCGGATGGTCATAACATTTAAACGCTTTTTAAGACAGATTAAGGTAATATCATATGTTCCTTTTAAAACAACTAAGGTAACATTATGCCCTTCTTTTTAAACCAAAACACTTTCCTTCTTAAAGTCAAGTAACAACATTCTTTTCCAAAAGTTCAAGTTTGCCTAATTTCAAATATTCACATTTCTTATTTTCGAAAGGTTTCATAGTCATAGTCTTAATCTTTTTATAACAATAATTCTCCTTTTAAAACAGTTGAGTAATGTATGCCTTATGTGTGAGCAGTTTATTCTTGTTTATAACAATCTTATCACAGCAGCCATGATCTAGGAAATGTAATACAATTTTGTCTTATCTTAGCTTCTATGCAGATGGAGGTTTCATCGGTTTTAATATAATTACGTATTTGTCAATACATTTCCCTTGTTAACGCTGCAGTGGTTCGCTCGATACTTATTCTCATTTCCAAATCAAGAAACATTATTCTTTAAAAACCAAGTACTCATTACTCACGAATGAGGTTTCAGACTTCTTAGCAACTTTCATATCGATTCAATTAAGTTAAGTCTCTTATCTTTTAAGATCAAGTCTCTTAACTTCTAAAATCAATAAACCATTCTTTTATCTATCTTAAGTCGTTATACCTAACTTCCCATAAAGCTAGTATAACTCTTAATCTTTTAAAACCAAGTATTACTCTTCTTTCAAAAACGATTCTTAACTCTTTTGAAATACTTCAAGATTCTTATTATTCAGGCTTAAGTCAAAAGACATTGCCGTAAAACTACATTCAGTTAACACACGTACGTCTACCGTACTATATATATATATTCTTTTAAAATATCATGCTCAAGAGGATAGGAAGAATCACATACCTCGCGACGATTATCGATCATCGAGAAATAGCTCCAAGTAATCGTAATCCTGCTAGCCTTTTTCACTTCTTCGAGTAGAATACGCTACTCGCAGTACTCCAACCTATAATGGTCATACAAGTCTATCAACGTCTAGACTACTCTGTAAAATAATTCTAGATACAAATTCCTTTATTCTACGGAAAATTGGGCAGCACTTCCCTACCTGCCAAACTACACAAGTCTCATCAGAATACAAATTCATGTAAGTACGACTTTCTTCTTTAATATTTTTCCATGTGATATCAATTCAATTCTCTTCTTTTATACCATCCTTCTATTACGCTTAATTCTCTTCTCAGAATATCCTCTTATGCATCTTATATTCATTTATATACTACTACAGTATGTAATTTCCAATTACAATAGGGGGGCAAGATTATTTACCTCGATAAGCCCAAAATTATCCAAGTTTAAAGTCGATCCTGAGCAAGGTTTAGCTCCTACTCCGTGCGCTCCAACCCGCTCCAAACAACCCTTAGAAGTTCTAACCAACTTCTACTCAAATACTTCAACTATCTATGAAGATTTCCTTAGGGTTTCGTTTTGTGGCTAAAGGAGGTATAATAGTATTTCTGGGCTTTTAGTATAGGTATAACCTTGGAATACTACTAGGTATTTGGGCCAAGGTATTTTGGAATAGTAACAATATTTGGAGAATACTTTTCTACCATGGGGGGGGGGGGGGGGTATTTTACGAAAACAACTAGGCAATGGGGAGATCCTCTCGCCAGGGCCTCACAACGGGGGAGGGCGACCTTGGACGAAAACTTCTAACAAAGGGGGAGGGATTTTTAAGACTAGGAAATGTCTAAGTGTGGATGAAGAAGTTCATCAACTAAGGGGGGTATTTATAGGCCAACCAAGGGCCAAGAGCAAGACACGTGGGGGGCAAGTGGATGGTGTGGATTAGGACATGTGTTAAGTGGGTCCCACTTGCTCATCTACCACACAAATATCTCACAAATATCCTACCTAACCTTGACCAATGTTTTAGGCAACAAAAATGGAAAAAATGTGTGCCCAAATCGTCCATCAAATCCGCCACTTGAGGGTGACACATGTCTCCCTCTCGTTGGTCCAAAATATTTCATCTCTCGGAAAAATCCGCAAAAAATTATAAATGACTTAGCCGTAATTTCCCTTCGCAAAGTTTGGAAAACGTTTTGTCGGAAAACGATTCTTTTTGGTAGCTGTGCACAAAATTTCGTCCCTTAGTCAACTTTAAGGCTTAAACTTTTGTATGTACGCCCTCACGTACATACTCTGGAAATATGGGGTACAACATCCCACCTGTGTCCCAAAAACTGTACGGGCCAAGTAGGAAGACGAGCAGGTGGTAAAGCAGGGGGTATAATGTCTTGGGGGTTTACCCCTCATTTATACTCTTACCCTGGAGAAGGTGGTATAGCGTCTTGGGGGTTTACCCCTCACTTATACTCTTACCCTATCTCGACCGACCATCAAACAAAACAAGTGTGGTATAATGTCTGGGGTTTACCCTCATTTATACTCTTACCTGGAGAAGGTGGTATAGGCCTGGGGTTTACCCTCACTTATACTCTTACCCTATCTCTACCGACCATCAAACAAAACAAGCGGGGTATAATGTCTGGGGTTTACCCTCATTTATACTCTTACCCCGAGAAGGTGGTATAGCGCCTGGGGTTTACTGGCCACTTATACTCTTACCCTATCTCGACTGTCACAAACAACACATAAGCACTACTGTGTCTTTTATAACAATCCGAGAATTTAACCCAAGTACTACAAATAATCTAAGCATACCCGTGGAATCCCACATCACCGCTTCAGACGCCCAAGTAACTTACAACAAGACCACTTCTCCAACCGAGAGGCGTGACAACGTAATAAAACATAATACTTGCACTCAAAGGCTATCACCAGCACATATAGGCAATTCTTAATTAAACAAGCCAAAGTACTTATCAAGGCACACTTAGAATAATTCTCAATTAATCAAGTCAAAGTACTTATCAAGGCACACTTAGAATAATTCTCAATTAATCAAGCCAAAGTACTTATCAAGGCACACTTAGAATAATTCTCAATTAATCAAGCCAAAGTACTTATCAAGGCACACTTAGAATAATTCTCAATTAATCAAGCCAAAGTACTTATCAAGGCACACTTAGAATAATTCTCAATTAATCAAGCCAAAGTACTTATCAAGGCACACTTAGAATAATTCTCAATTAATCAAGCCAAAGTACTACGTACGTACATTCTTTTCAAAAGACTCTTTTTTATGTAATACCCCAAGATACTAACACCCGTAGTATCAAGGTGTGTCTATTTTTTTCAAAGTAAGTTACTACACTCTTAGAAAACTCATTTCAAGCTTGAAATCAAGTAACTTAAAATTTTCACAATCAAGGCAACTTATGCCCATTAATCAAAATAGATAACTTTCTAAACCTTCCATAAAGTCGTTATAACCAACTTCTCATAAAGCCGTTATAACCCTTTATGGTTTTTAGACAATTTCATTCCTTTTATAACCAAGAGACTTATATTTTTAAAACCAAGTATCACATACTTACAAATCAAGTTCTTAACTTTCAAAATACTTCAAGTCTCTTAATATTTAGAAAACAAGTTTCTTCTACTTTTAAACCTCAAGTAACTCACACCTTTAAAACAAGTTACTTCTCTTAAATCATGTCATTTCTCCTCTCTTAAAACAATTAAGTAAATCACTCCTTTAACTCCCCTAAAGTCATTACAACAACCCTTAGGTTTTGGAACTAAGGCACTAGCCAAAAGGTTTGGAAACCACTTCCTTTTCAAGACTCCATGTACTTTAAGTAAAATACTTCCACTTTTAAGAATCCAAACTTCACTAAGGAAATGGATTATACAACTTACAATTTAAACATCAAAGTACAATCAAGGGAGTACATAGAACGAATTCTATTTTAGGCAATCCAAATACAACCAAGGAATGGATCATTTAAGGAGTAGGACATACTTTCTTTATCTTAATGAATCATGCTAGAAGAGGAGATAGTTCACATACCTTTCGCTAATATCCACAAGCTGCCGAATACGCCGCATTTAGAAGTGTCAACCTATAATGGTCACAACAAGACTATCAACTTCTAGTCTCTAACGTAGAATAATACTAAGTATACTTCTCTAATTCTACGGAAAATCGGGCAAGACTTCCTTTGTTTCTACTCACTTTGCCACTTTTTCAAGGCCGAATACAATAACCAACACGCCTACATTTCAGGCTCAAATAACAACCAAACAAAGGATTACACGCCTTACAATACGTGTAAAATTCCGCCCACAATTCATAATGAAATAGCTCCATAATCTAGCCATTCTCGGCCAACATAAATAATAACACTAAGTCCTTTCCAATCCTTTTCCAATTCCAAGTTCTAAGGTCTAACATGTTATATAGTCATAAACAACTTCAACAACTACAAGTTCCTTCTTTTACAACATGCGACGACTTTACTAATAATCGACTGAATTGAAATCTTAGGGCTAACATGCTAGTTTTCGGATTAGGGTTCCAATAGCCCAAAACACTTATCAAACCTCATAATATATAACTCATGCTTGCTAATAACCATAGCTACAACAACAAGTTAGTCTTAACTACTAAAACGACAAAATTTATACCTTTCCAAGCCCTTAAAATTTCCAAGATTCAAAGTCGCGCCTTAGCAATTCTTAGCTCCTTTCCTTAGGTTCCAATCCGCTCCAAGCACTCCTTAGAGGCCTATGAAGAACCCATCTTCAAGTTCCAACTTCAAAGTTGAAGAACTCCTTAAGTTTCCGCCTTGCGACTAACGTAAAAATGCGTTTTTTCCGAAATCTTTCTATTGAGATATCCTTACAATACCCTTAGGGACATTGGGTTTAAGTCTTGTGGCTAATGGATCAAAACTACAAATTTTTCTTGTGGAAAGTGGACCAACCCCAAGAGCACCATCACATGAACAAGGCCTCTCTAATTTTTCTAAGTGTTCAAGACTAGTCCTGCACTAGTAGCATGCTTAAATAACACATTGGATGGCTTAGACTTAAACAAATGGGTGGTTAAGATGAAGATCACATGGATCAAGCCCAAGTGGCAAGTTGACTTGGTCAATTATATCAAGCTTGCAAGACTTATCTTCCAAGATGGTCAATTACCATTTTACCCCTTTACTAATTCGACCAAGACCTTATGGGGGTGCCACGTGTCGCCCTCTCATTCGTTCATAAAATTTCGTAACCCTCGTGGGCCCCACAAAAATGTAAAATTCTTCGGGTGGGCCCCACATGACCAAATCCGTAAAAATAAATTTCCAAAAAGTTAAGAGTTCCATACTCTTCAAATAATGCATTTTGAGAATCCAATTCTCAACAACGAACATTTTTCCTTTCCGGCGTTCGGAAGATTTTCCGTCGGAAAAATAATTCCTCCTTTCGTACTAATTTCCAAGTCTTGTTTCCTTAAGTACATTCTCTTTTACATGTCCTGGACTTACGGGGTGTAACATTCTTCCCCCCTTAGAAAAATTCATCCCCGAATGTTCTTAGTCGGTTTTCAATCTATACAAACTCCGGCATAAACTCTACACCATGCCTATCGATCAAACTGCACCAGACCAACGATGCCACACATGGCCACCACAAAGCATATGTAAACATATCAATGGACCTTCCGTCCGCGACCCCTTCTCACAAAACGCGAAGGTTACAGCCTTATCACAAACAAGATCTTTAGAGGTTACTTTCTTTCCTCACTTGTCATACTTTCTCGTACTTTCAAACTTATCTAGTACACGTACAAAATCTCACATATTATTTCTGTTCTCTAATCCTTGGAGTTACTAAGCAAACTTGGCCATATTGTTACTTACTTTCCCGATAAGGCTCTTCTCGGTCCTTACGACCTAGTTCCGGTGGAACGCATCCACGAACTCGTACAACGATCAACTAGACTTGGGCCTTGCATCCCCGGGATCCTACCACATAGCGGGACCACTACCAACTGACATCACCCCATTCCATACTATCGGCTGACCAAATGAGTCCATAACCCACTCATCGTCACACTTAACTTCTCATCCTTAGTCCAAATAAATCTCTCTTATCTCAAGGTACTTCTCACCCTATCCCCTATACACTAGAGGTTTGTCACATAAGCCAAAGTATTCCCATCGCACATTCTTCCCTATCTGGCCTTACATCACATGGGCAATTTCTACGTGTGAACTCTACACAACTCTAGTCTCAGCTCACTTATCATTCATGTCAATATTCTTAACTTATCACTTTACTAATCAAGGTATCCCTACCTCTGGGGTACTATCACTTTACTACTCTAGCAATAAAGGGAAAACATATACGCTAGGGTAAATTCTGAATCTATCAATGCACGTATGATTCAAAAGAATCAACATATACCTGTAACCCCGTGCGATGTCGCCTCCTGATCCTGCCCAGTAGTTACGTCACCTCTGCGGTTCGAAGGACCGCCAGAACTATAAACTCCACCCTGACCTCTACCACTACCGCTAACATCCAACACCCTTCCCGGGAACGCATACCGCGAGGAAAGGGAACCAACTATCGGCCTCATAGGCTGAGCCACCTCACCAGTGCTCTTTCTAAAAGGACATACCCTCAGAATATGGCCCGGACGGACACAATAAAAACAAGAACTCGTGCCATAACGGCATTCCCCCAAATGACGCTTACTACATCGGAAACACTGAGGAAAAAGTGGCCTCGACTGAGAACCTCGACCCCTGGAGCTTGGACCGGCTCCTAAATACCTTGTGGGATCAAATCTCCCACCTGTGAGCTGCGGGGGTATGTACTGGGTAGGTCGACGAATATCTCACTCACGCCGAGGCAGCTCGCCCAAAAACTCACCGGATAACCAACCGGTCTAGCCTCTCTTACGCCGATCTCCGCTGCCTCTACCCTCTGTACACCTGTCTGCATCGGGCCAATAACCTCCGCCGATGAAACCGTAGCACCGCTTATCTTGGTCAATAACATAATCGCTTCCTCATGACTCCTATAGTCTTCTCCTAATCGAGAAACCGGAGGCTCGTGCCGGGCCTCAAAACTCGCAGGTAAGAACTCACCGATCGCGACACTATTCTGTATACCCCGGGCATAAGCCCTATCAACTCTCTGAGTCCGACTAATAGCTCGCTACTCCTTTGCCCTTCTCGGCCGCGTTCTCCTCGAGGCATAATCAGAACACAAAATCACGCCGAGAGGAATTATCTTACTAACACACTTCTATGGCACGATCTTAGAGTGAGAAGAATAGAAACAAACTCCTAAATGCCTCGTAGCCTCGCTTATGGGCGTGGCGCGCAACACACCGATAATCAAGACTCTACTAGACACGCCTCAGACATTCCGAGGACCGATCGCTCGATACCACTGTCACTCCCCGAACCTCTGTCACATCGGTGCCCTACCTGGGCACCCTTCTACCTTAACAACTAAGCAAACTGCGGAACTTAAATAACACCCTTTTTTTTTTTTTAAAACCAACTTACGTACAAGGGCAAAGCCGAAAAGGCTGCCATATAATATACATGAAAAAGACACTACACTGTACATGAGTCCAAACCCACATATGAATACAGACCTCTAAGAATTATACTGAACTATGACGGGACAAGGCCCCGCCATACCCATAACCGTACAAAAGCCTGTACTGAAGGAACTATACCAAAAAGATAAACTCCTGAACAGAGGGAGCTATCCAAAACTCGAGGTGGTCCTACACTGCCGATCACCAAACAACAGACCTAAACTCGGCGGATGAACGCAGCCCAAGGAGGTCAAGACGAAGAATGTACCAAGTATGTGAAATGATGAAATCAGAATGAAATCATAATATCTAAACAAAGCAGAGACATGTATGATAGCCAACCTACAAACATAATACATAAGCGATCATATCAAGTCGTGGACGCATGCCCTCAAGTCATTTCTAAAATATAACCATGGGTCTACGCCCATAATATCGATCATGCCCGTGGAATCCTTCCTCACTGCCGGCAGTCCATAGTATAATATAACACCAATAGGCATACATGAATACCAAGTCCCACCTGTGTCCCAAAAACTGTACGGGCCAAGTAGGAAGACGAGCAGGTGGTAAAGCGTGGGTATAATGTCTTGGGGTTTACCCTCATTTATACTCTTACTCGGAGAAGGTGGTATAGCGTCTTGGGGTTTACCCTCACTTATACTCTTACCCTATCTCGACCGACCATCAAACAAAACAAGCGTGGTATAATGTCTGGGGTTTACCCCTCATTTATACTCTTACCCTGGAGAAGGTGGTATAGCGTCTTGGGGGTTTACCCCTCACTTATACTCTTACCCTATCTCGACCGTCCGTCAAACAAAACAAGTGGGTATAATGTCTCGGGTTTACCCCTCATTTATACTCTTACCCTGGAGAAGGTGGTATAGCGTCTTGGGGGTTTACCCCTCACTTATACTCATACCCTATCTCGACCGGCCGTCAAACAACACATAAGCACTACCAGGTCTTTTATAACAATACGGGAATTTAACCCAAGTACTACAAATAACGGAAGCATACCCGATGAATCCCACATCACTGTCGGTACGTCCAAGTAACTTACAACAAGACCGTCGGCCCTCCAACCGAGAGTCGCGACAACGTAATAAAACATAATACTTGCACTCAAAGGCTATCACCAGCACATATAGGCAATTCTTAATTAAACAAGCCAAAGTACTTATCAAGGCACACTTAGAATAATTCTCAATTAATCAAGCCAAAGTACTTATCAAGGCACACTTAGAATAATTCTCAATTAATCAAGCCAAAGTACTTATCAAGGCACACTTAGAATAATTCTCAATTAATCAAGCCAAAGTACTTATCAAGGCACACTTAGAATTTGTCACGACCCGAACCCGGGCCCGTGACTGGTGCCTTACCCCGGGCACCCAAGTAGCCATACATCAGAGTAATCAGCGGAATATAAAACAAGACATGAATAAAGTGAAGTGAAAAACAATTATCTGAGAAAAACTCGCCTTGCGGCATATATATATATATCAACTAAAACAGTTACATCCCTTTTAAAATTCTGCCCACAACAAGATTTCATGCACTTCTAAGAATGATACGATAACAACAATGGATGTGCCCGCCATACCCCTGAGTGTAAATACCTACTACGACAGGGGACTATACCACCGATAAGCCTCCGGAGAAACGGAGCTTCCCAAACGCTGAACTGTGACCCTAAGAGCGAGGATCAACGGCTGGTGTACCTCACCGCAGATGAACGCACTTCGGAGGTCAGTACAACAGGTACCAAGTATGTGAAACTGAAAATACTGTAAATGAAATCATAGTAGTCTATATAAAGCAGGAGACATGTATTATAACCAAACTACAGTTCACAATAAATAAGCAGTCATGTCAAGTCAGGGACTCACGCCCTCAAAGTCATCACCCAATTATAACTATGGGTCTTACGCCCACAACATAAACAAGAGTGAAATAGATATATCAGAATCGGTCTTTTCTAGGCCGCTAATGATCGGGCAAGGCCGACGCCCATAGATCATTATGCGTGCCTAATCTCGACTTCCGCACTCGCATAGTCACACGTAGACCCGCATAGTCGATAGACCAGACGGTAGATAACCCTGCATTCTCCTCGACTCCCGCAACTGCATAGTCTCAATAGACCGCATAGTCACATTGCATCGCATAGGCATCCCCGCGACGGATAAAACACCGGAATGATCAATCCCGAGCATACCGCTGCTCCGCATGGTCACATAGACCGCATAGCCGATAGACCAAGATCGGGTGGCAAGCCATCGATATAACAAGTCGGGGTATGTGATATAATAACATAACAGCTTATCGTTAAACAACATAAGCACAACAAGGGAAACCCCTTTACACAAATATCACCAGATACTAACACACATAACATCCTAACATGTTTACTTATCAAATCACCAAGAAAGTATTACAAGGCTATCACAAACCAACACAATCAAGTTATTTACGCAAGGTACTTTCTACGTTATGTTAACACTTTCGGGTTTTTATCCCCAAAGTACTTCATACATTAACTCTTTAAAAGATCCGTTTCAAAAGTCACACAATACCCGTAGTATTAAAATAGAGTGACTATCTTTTTAAGTAAACCAAAACACTTCCTTTTGTAAAATCAATTAACAACATTATTTTCCAAACGTTCAAGTTTGCCTAATTTCAAATGCTCAATTTTCTCATTTTCGAAAGGTTTCGTAGTTCATAGTTTTAATCACTTAATGATATAATTCTCCTTTAAAACGATTTGAGAAACATATGCCTTATATGTGAGTAGGTTATTCTTGTTTATAACAATCTTATTAAAGCAGTCATGATCTAGGAAATGTAATATCATTTTGTCCCATCTTAGCTTCTATGCAGATGGAGGTTTCTACTGGTTTTATTAATACTTAATTATTCAGTACATTTCCTTTTATTAGCGCTGCAATGGTTTGTTCGATACTTATTCTGATTTCCGAAATCAGTAAAACATTATCCCATTTTAAAAACCAAGTACTCATTACTCACGAATGAGGTTTCACACTTATTACCAAAATTTATATTAATTTCTTTAAGTCAAGTCTCTTATCTTTTAAGATCAAGTCTCTTAACTTCTAAAATTAATAAACCATTCTTTTTATCTTTCTTAAGCCGTTATACCTAACTTCCCATAAAGCTAGTATAACTCTTAAGTTTTAAAACCAAGTATTACTCTTCTGTTAAAAATGATTCAGTATTCTTTTGAAATACTTCAAGATTCTTATTATTCAGGCTTAAGTCAAAAGACATTGCCGCAATTATTATTCAGGCTTAAGTCAAAATACATTGTCGCAATTATTATTCAGTTAACACACGTACGTCTACCGTACTATATATATATTTTTAAAATATCATGCTCAAGAGGATAGGAAGAATCACATACCTCGCGACGATTATCGACTATTAGCAAAACGCTCCACGGCTATAACCCGGCTAGCCTTGTCCACCTTTCAAGTAGTACATTCTACTCGCAGAACATTCAACCTATAAAGGTTATACAAGTCTATCAATGACTAGACTACTCTGTAGATTATTCTTCTGATGTGATTTCAGTTCAAGTCTTTTCTGTAATATCCTTCTATTACAGTTCAAATCTCTTCTATGAATCTTATATTCATTTCTATGCTACAACAGATGTAATTTAAAATTACAATTTAATGAAAAGAGTATTTACCTCGATAAGCCCAAAATTATCCAAGTTTAATGTCGATCCCGAGCAACGTTTAGCTCCTACTCCGGGTGCTCCAACCCGCTCCAAACAACCCTTTAGAAGTTCTACGCAACTTCTTCTTAATACTCCAACCAACTATGGAGATTTTCCTTAGGGTTTCGTTTTTGTGACTTAAGGGAAGTATAATAGTATTTCTGGGATTTTCGTATAAGTGTAACCTTGGAATACTACAAGGTATTTGGGCCAAGGTATTTTGGGAATAGTAACAATACTTGGAGAGTATTTCTACCAAGAGGGTAGTATTTTACGAGAACAACTAGGAAGGGGGTACTCGCCAAGGCTACTAGGAGGGGTGTACCACCGGCCAAAGGCCTACTCAAGGGGAGGAGGTTTGGACGAACCACGACAAGACAGGGGGAAAGGTTTTCAAGACTTAGGGATTTTGTGGATGAAGAAGTCTTCAAAGGGGTATTTATAGGTCAAGCAATGGCCAACCAATGGCCAAGATCATGCCAAGTGCAAGGCAAGTGTAGGGTCAAGATTCATCTATGTGTACCTTATCCATCTACCACACAAATATCACAAAATATCCTACCTACTCCCACTCTCCCTTTCATCCAACTTGCCCATAAGCCCACCAATTAGAGGTGCCAAGTGTCGCCTCTTGTTGGTCCAAAATATTCGCCTCTCGGAAAAATCCGCAAAAATACTAAATGACATAGCCGAATTTTCCGCGCAGAAGTGGTAAAACGCTTCGTCAAAAAACGATTCTAATCGGGGTTGTGAACAAAATTCGAACCTTGCCTAACTTTAAGGCTTAAATTTTCCTCGTGCGCCCTCACGTACATACTGGAAATACGGTATAACATTCTCCCTCTTAGAAACATTCGTCCGAATGTTCCTTCTCAAGACGGATAACGATGAAGTTCCTCATAGCTTAACAAGCTTGCAAATGCCACACATGGCCACGAAAACACCCGCGCAAATCGACATCCAAGTCCACGAGGAATCACCTCTAACATCACAAAACTCCCACCCGGGCTAAAGGTACTCGCACCTTCACTTTACAAAAGAAAAGATCACATTTATGTTCTTAACACATGCTCGCTTCTTCCCTTACTACTCGTATCTCTTCTCGCATACACGAACTCCTTCTCATAACTTACCACATTTACATCGCATCAATTTCAAAAATCTGCGGGTTACTACCTCCAACTTGATCATCATAACCGAATACTCAATGGATCTCCGATACTTTTCCAACCTAACAACATGAAGGATCGACATCGCCCCTAAGCTCGGACGGCAAAGCTAACATATAGGCAACCCGCCTACTCTTCACATGACACGAAAAGGCCCAAAGTAACTCGCAAAGTTTCCTCTGTCAATCTCGCCACACCGCCCGGTGGTATCTTCAAGACTCACCGCCAACTCAACTCCAAGCGTCGCCGCCAATCATCCGCACGACTTCGCTGATTCTCGAGCCGCCGATAACCTCTCCTGGATAGGCTTCACCCTATCCCCATCCTGCCGAAACAAGTATGAACCCACTATCTGAACTTTGCCAATCATCGAACCAATCGACCGGCAACTTACACTTCCGCCCCTACGAGGCTTCGTAAGGCGATATCCGAATACTGAAATGGTAGTTATAAAAGCACTCCCTCAACAGGAGTTAACAATCCTCATAGCTACCTCTGAAATCCAAACACAGGCCCGAGGGTGAATGCGATACTGAGACTCACCTGAGTTCCTCAACCCTGCCTGGTAAAACTTCCGGAAAATGAAATAGCCACAACCTGGGCTTCATTGTCTGTCATAAGGTGAAAGTAGGCGCCTCGTGCAGCCTTTCAACCTTCCTGATAAATAACATCTCGCATAACCTGAAGGACAAGATGGGCTGACCTCATCGGCTCGACTACTGGTCGAACGCATCCACGAACTCGTACGCTGGTTTACTAAACTTGGGCCTAACACCCTCGTGACCCTACCACCTGGAGGGACCACCCCGAACTGACCCCACCACAAAACAGGTCGCGGGTTGACCCGCGATTGGTCCTCAACCCGACCCGCTATCGCGCAAAAACTCTTGTTCCCCGATCCGGAACGATCTCACTAATCAAGTCACGAAAACCTAGTGGTCTTCTTAGTTCAACTACCCTCTTTCATTCCACACTACTCAGGGACTTATTATACAACTATATCTCACGTGCACTATGCACTCCGATAAGGGTCAAAACACATAATAAAAAAAAATACATCTTTTACTCGAGATGGCCTTACCTCTAAGGTCTCTACGTATAAAACTCTAAGGCTCACACTTTCTCTGCCCCCCAATCTTACCCGGTTAACTAACCATGATTTCTAATCACAATTAACACTTATGTTATCTGAACATAACACTTAAGATACGCTTATCTTATCACACCTACAATATCTAGAGGGTTCAAGGATATACATGTATCTACCGCTTCACTTCCCCTTTGTCGTTCTAATCAATCCTGCCCCGTAGGGCGCATATCTAGGGAAGGTGATTAACTAGCCACTGATCCTGAAGGCTGAGTCTCTACATCCGCGCCACCTTTAGTCGGACAATTCCTCGCAAAATGGCCCTATTTACAAGTGACATTCCCGATGACGCCACACCGCGAACACCGGGAAAACTGAATCCGGGCTAGAACCTATGTAAATCGCAGAACTAAAACCCGGAGTTCGACCAACTCCTAAATACCCCGAACGCCCCGAACCCCGCGGAGGACCACTGCTCCGCGGAGGCGCATATCCGTCTGGAGGCGATTCGCCGAAAGTTACCAAAGGACCTGCCGATCGACCTCTTCGCTGATTTTGGTTAACCCGCTGATCCCTACGTTTCGGCTGCGTGTGAGCCCGTCGCAGCCATGCTCAAGCTCCGATCAAGAGCTACTCTTGCACATCCTTTCTTTAGATAGTCATCAAGACCCGTGATATATCGGTGCACTTTATATTCTCGTTGCTAAAATCCTAGCTAATGTGTCCATTCCTTTAATCCATATTCTTTGTTCCTGGTCGTGGGCGAAGGCTCATACATCATGCGCGGTGGGAATTGCGCCGTGCTAAACTCGCATTGGGTGGCGTCGCGAACTCCCGAATGAAGCACCACCTCAGTGATGATTGGGCCTCGCCCTCGTAACCTCTCTCAGACTAACTCGCACTCGGCTACCTTGCCGCCTCACGGGCGGGTTGCCTTACGGAGGCATAACGGTAAGGAAAGAAATACGTTAGAGGTCCAACTTATAACACGGCTCTAAGGCACGATCTCGAGTGAGAAGAATGGTAACCAATCCTAAATATCCTATAGCCTCCCGATTATTGGTATGGTGCACAACATACCGATAATCAAGACTTCTACTAGATACGATGCGTAGACACTTTTCGAGGATTAATCGCTCGATACCACTTTGTCACGACCGAACGGGCGTGACTAGTGCCTTACCCCGGGCACCCAAGTAGCCATACATCAGAGTAATCAGCGGAATATAAAACAAGACATGAATAAAGTGAAGTGAAAAACAGTTATCTGAGAAAAACTTGCCTTGCGGCATATATATATATATCAACTAGAACAGTTACATCCCTTTTACAATTCTGCCCACAACAGTACTACAGACCTCTAAGAATGATACGACAACAATGGCGGGACAGGGCCCCGCCATACCCCTGAATGTAAATACCTACTACGACAGGGGACTATACCACCGATAAGCCTCCGGAGAAACGGAGCTTCCCAAACGCTGAACTGTGACCCTAAGAGCGAGGATCAACGACTGGTGTACCTCTACCTGCGGCATGAACGCAGCCCCCCGAAGGAGGTCAGTACAACAGGTACCAAGTATGTGAAACTGAAAATACTGTAAATGAAATCATAGTAGTCTATATAAAGCAGGAGACATGTATGATAACCAAACTACAGTTCACAATAAATAAGCAGTCATGTCAAGTCAGGGACTCACGCCCTCAAAGTCATCACCCAATTATAACTATGGGTCTTACGCCCACAACATAAACAAGAGTGAAATAGATATATCAGAATCGTCTTTTCTAGGCCGCTAATGATCGGCAAGGCCGATCGCTTCATAGTATCATTATGCGTGCCTAATCTCGACTTCCGCACCCGCATAGTCACACATAGACCCGCATAGTCGTATAGACCGCGACGGGGTAGATAACCCCGGTACCCTCATGGACTCCTGCAATCCGCATAGTCTCAATAGACCGCATAGTCACACAGACCGCATAGGGCATCCCCCGCATCGGGATAAAACACCCGGAATGATCAATCCTGGAGCATACCGCTGCTCCGCATGGTCACATAGACCGCATAGGCCGTATAGACCCGCATCAAGGGTGGCAAGCCATCGGTATAACAAGTCAAGGGGGTATGTGATATAATAACATAACAGTTTATCGTTAAACAACATAAGCACAACAAGGGAAACCCCTTTACACAAACATCACCAGATACTAACACACATAGCATCCTAACATGTTTACTTATCAAATCACCAAGAAAGTATTACAAGGCTATCACAAACCAACACAATCAAGTTATTTACGCAAGGTACTTTCTACGTTATGTTAACACTTTCGGGTTTTTATCCCCAAAGTACTTCATACATTAACTCTTTAAAAGATCCGTTTCAAAAGTCACACAATACCCGTAGTATTAAAATAGAGTGACTATCTTTTTAAGTAAACCAAAACACTTCCTTTTGTAAAATCAATTAACAACATTATTTTCCAAACGTTCAAGTTTGCCTAATTTCAAATGCTCAATTTTCTCATTTTCGAAAGGTTTCGTAGTTCATAGTTTTAATCACTTAATGATATAATTCTCCTTTAAAACGATTTGAGAAACATATGCCTTATATGTGAGTAGGTTATTCTTGTTTATAACAATCTTATTAAAGCAGCCATGATCTAGGAAATGTAATATCATTTTGTCTCATCTTAGCTTCTATGCAGATGGAGGTTTCTACTGGTTTTATTAATACTTAATTATTCAGTACATTTCCTTTTATTAGCGCTGCAATGGTTTGTTCGATACTTATTCTGATTTCCGAAATCAGTAAAACATTATCCCATTTTAAAAACCAAGTACTCATTACTCACGAATAAGGTTTCACACTTATTACCAAAATTTATATTAATTCCTTTAAGTCAAGTCTCTTATCTTTTAAGATCAAGTCTCTTAACTTCTAAAATTAATAAACCATTCTTTTTATCTTTCTTAAGCCGTTATACCTAACTTCCCATAAAGCTAGTATAACTCTTAAGTTTTAAAACCAAGTATTACTCTTCTGTTAAAAATGATTCAGTATTCTTTTGAAATACTTCAAGATTCTTATTATTCAGGCTTAAGTCAAAAGACATTGCCGCAATTATTATTCGTGCTTAAGTAAAAGACATTGCAATTATTATTCACTTAACACACGACGCCTACCGTACTATATATATATTTTTAAAATATCATGCTCAAGAGGATAGGAAGAATCACATACCTGCGACGATTATCGAATATTAGCAAAACGCTCACTACTATAACTTGGCCTAGCCTTGTCCACCTTTCAAGTAGTACATGCTACTCGCAGAACATTCAACCTATAAAGGTTATACAAGTCTATCAATGACTAGACTACTCAGATTATTCTTCCGATGTGATTTCATTCAAGTCTTTTCTGTAATATCCTTCTATTACAGTTCAAATCTCTTCTATGAATCTTATATTCATTTCTATGCTACAACAGTATGTAATTTCCAATTACAATATAAGGACAAGAGTATTTACCTCGATAAGCCCAAAATTATCCAAGTTTAATGTCGATCCCGAGCAACGTTTAGCTCCTACTCGGTGTTCCAACCGCTCCAAACAACCCTTAGAAGTTCTACGCAACTTCTTCTTAATACTCCAACCAACTATGGAGATTTTCCTTAGGGTTTCGCTTTTGTGACTGAAGGGAAGTATAATAGTATTTCTGGGCTTTTCGTATAAGTGTAACCTTGGAATACTACAAGGTATTTGGGCCAAGGTATTTTGGGAATAGTAACAATACTTGGAGAGTATTTCTACCAAGAGGGGGGTAGTATTTACGAGAACAACTAGGCAAGGGGGGGGTACTCTCGGCCAAGGCTACTAGGAGGGGGGGTGTACCCCTCGGCCAAAGGCCTACTCAAAGGGGGAGGGGCGAGGTTTGGACGAACCACTACAAGAGAGGAATGGTTTTCAAGACTTAGGATTTTTGTGGATGAAGAAGTCTTCAGGGGGTTATTTATAGGTCAAGCAATGGACAACCAATGGCCAAGATCATGCCAAGTGCAAGGCAAGTGTAGGGTCAAGATTCATCCATGTGTACCGTATCCATCTACCACACAAATATAACAAAATATCCTACCTACTCCCACTCTCCCTTTCGTCCAACTTGCCGCCCATAAGCCCACCAATTAGAGGGTGCCAAGTGTCGCCCTCTTGTTGGTCCAAAATATTTCGTCTCTCAGAAAAATCCGCAAAAATACTAAATGACATAGCCGGAATTTTCCCTTCGCAAGTTGTGTAAAACGTTTCGTCAAAAAACGATTCTAATCGGGGGTTGTGAACAAAATTCGAACCTTGCCTAACTTTAAGGCTTAAATTTTCCTACGTACGTCCTCACGTACATACTCTGGAAATACGGGGTATAACAGAATAATTCTCAATTAATCAAGCCAAAGTACTTATCAAGGCACACTTAGAATAATTCTCAATTAATCAAGCCAAAGTACTTATCAAGGCACACTTAGAATAATTCTCAATTAATCAAGCCAAAGTACTACGTACGTACATTCTTTTCAAAAGACTCATTTTTATGTAATACCCCAAGATACTAACACCCGTAGTATCAAGGTGTGTCTATTTTTTTCAAAGTAAGTTACTACACTCTTAGAAAACTCATTTCAAGCTTGAAATCAAGTAACTTCAAATTTTCACAATCAAGGTAACTTATGCCCATTAATCAAAATAGACAACTTTCTAAACCTTCCATAAAGCCGTTATAACCAACTTCCCATAAAGTCGTTGTAACCCTTTATGGTTTTTAGACAATTTCATTCCTTTTATAACCAAGAGACTTATACTTTTAAAACCAAGTGTTATACCCCGTATTTCCAGAGTATGTACGTAAGGACGTACGTAGAAAATTTGAACTTGAGAATTAGGCTTGGCCGAAATTTATTTGTTCACAACACCCGATTAGAGTCGTTTTTCGACGAAACGTTTTCACAGCATTCGTAGGGGAATTTACGGCGATGTCATTTTTATTTTTTTCGGATTTTTCCGAGAGACGAAACATTTTGGACCAACAAGAGGGCGCCACGTGGCACTCTCTCATTGGTGGCGGTAGATTGGACGAAATGGGCTAGTAAGGCACGTTTTTTGTGCCTTGGCTAAAGTCAAGGGTTGGTAGGATATTTGTGTGTAATAAATCCTAGCCCTACACTTGCCTAACACTTGGTTTAATCTTGGCCTTTGGTTGGCCATCCCTTGACCTATAAATACCCCTCTCCCTTTGATGAATTCTTCATCCTTTCCACAAATCTCTAAGTGTAAAAATCCCCCCCTCTCTTGTTGTGGTTCTCGTCCCTCCCCCCTTGGCCGAGAGCCCCTCCCCCTTGTGTGGCCTTGTGGCCGAGACTTCACCCCCCCTCCTAGTGGTGTTGTTCTCGTATAATATACCCCCCCTCTTGGTAGAAATACTCTCAAAAGTATTGTTATAATGCCCAAATTACCTTAGCCATATACCTTGTTGTATTCTAAGGTTATACCTTACTGAAATGCCCGAAATACTATTATACTTCCCGTCACCACAAAACCGAAACCCTAGGAAAATCTCCATAGTCCGTTGGAGTATTGTGTGTTGGTTAGAACTTCTAAGGGTTGTTTGGAGCGGGTTCGAGCGCCGGAGTAGAGCTAAACGATTACCCAGATCGACTTTAACTAGGATAATTATGGGCTTATCGAGGTAATTATCTTGTCCTCTATTGTAATTGGAAATTACATATTGTTAGAATATATAGTTGAAGTATACTATATATAGAATCGAACGTAGTTATCGGCAATGTCTTTTGACTTAAGCTGAATAATACTTACGCGATGTCTTGCGACTTAAGCACGAATTTAAAAGAAGAATACCGAATCGTAATTACATAGGCTGTATTACATGAGACTTGTGTAGTACCGTGGAGTAGAATTGTACCCGTTAGGGTTAGACATATAACCCCCCCCCCCTGGTTGGCTTGGTAGCCGGCCTCGATAGAGGAGGAGATTTACGCTGTTTAGGATTGGTTTCTATTCTTCTCACTCTGAGATCGTGCCTTAGAGCTGTGTTGTAAGTTGGACCCTCTGACGAAATTATTTCCCTTATCGTTATGCCTCCGCGTAGGGCAACCCGGGCCCAGGAGGTCAAGGCAGCCGAGGGAGCTGCGAGTAGAGTTCAGAGGGTGGCGAGGGCACAGGCCCAATCATTACCTAGGGTAGTGCTTCATTCGGGGAGTTTTGCGACGTCACTAGCCCCAGCAGAGTTTGGCACGGCAGCGGCAGTTCCCACTGCGGCCATGATATTTGAACCTTCAGTTCCACGACCGGGAATAGTGAATATAGATTGCAAGGAGGCGACCCTGTTACTAGCTATGGATTTGGCTACCAGAGAATATACCGATGTACCGCGAGTCTTGATGACTATCTAAAAGAGGGTTGTGCAAGAGTAATTCTTCAGTTGGGCTTGAGCATGGCCTGTGTACGGGCTTATGCGCAGCAGGCCGAGAAGCGTAAAGATCGACGGGTTAACGGGCGACGCAGGAGGGCCAGAGCAGCAAGGTCCTTTGGTAACTTTCGAGGCAAGTCGCCTCACCAGCAGATTTGATATGCACCTCCGCCAGTGCAGAGTGGTCTTCCACGGATATCAGGACGTTCGGAGTATGCAGGAGTTGGTCAGAACTCCAGGGCTTCCGGTTCACAGTGTGACAGACGTCATCCCGGGGAATGTCGTCTTTTAGTTGGTACTTGTTGTACCTGCGGCCGTCAGGGCCATGTGTCGAGAGAGTGTCCTTGTAGGAGGACTTAGCCTTCAGGATTGGTAGGTAGTTCGTCATCTTCCTTAGCTATACGCCTGCAGGCGTGTTTGATTAGAACGACTAAGGGGAGTGAAAGAGATATAGATATATCTTTAACCTCTGAGATCGTATGTGTGATAAGGTGAGTATACCTTAAGTGCTATGTTCGATAGCGTGTGTTAGTCGTGATTAGATCATGGTTGTTTAACCGAGTAAGATTTTGGGGATAGAGAAGGTGTGAACCTTAGAGCTTTTACGTAGAGACAGAGGCGCGCCATCTCGAGTAAAGGTGTAGTGTTATGTTTGACCTTATCGGAAGTGCATAGTGCGTGAGTTATGTTTGGGATATGTCCCTAGTAGTGTGGAATGAAAGGGGTAGTTGAGCTAAGAAGACCGCTAGGTTTTCAAACGTGATTTGTGAGATTGTTCCAATCGGGAGCTAGTATTGTGCGCGTTGCGGGTCGGGTTGAGGCCACGCCGGGTCAACCCGCGGTAGGTTTGGTGGTGGGGTCGTTATGGTGGTCCCTTGTGTTAGGGTTGTGAGGGTGTTAGGCCCAAGTTTAGTTAACCAAACAGACGAGTTCGTGGATGATTCGACCGCAAGGTTGGGCCGAGGAGGTCACCGTGTTGTCTTCTAGCTAAGACCGCTTACTCGCGAGAGGTTATGCGAGATGATATATCGAGAAAAGTGTAAGACGCGAGGTTCCTACCTTCACCTTATGATGACAGTGGAGCCTGTTGCGGCCGTTTCTTTTTCCGAGGTTTTACCAGGCAAGGTTAGGAACTCGAGTAAGTCCCAGACCACATTCGCCTCGGGCGTTGTTTGGATTTCGAGGATAGTCGCGAAAATTGTTGTCTCTGTTGAAGGAGTGTTTAAGCTACCATTTCGGTGTTAGGATGTCGCCTTTGAAGCCTCAGGGGCGGATGTGAGTCGCCGCCGATTGGTTCGATGTTGGCGTGATTCAGATAATTGGTTCGTGCTTGTTCCACAGATCGTGGATAGAGTAAAGCTTGTCTAGAAGAGGTTCGCACTCGGAGAAATCGTGCGGATAATCGGCGACGACGCCAGAGTTCGTGTTGACGGTCGGTCTTCAAAGTACCACCGGGGTGGGTGTGAGTTTTGGAAGACAGAGGAACTTAGCCCGAGTTACTTTGGGCCTTTGAGTCCATGAGAAGAATAGGCCAGTTGCCTATATGTTAGCTTGCCGTCCGACTTAGGAGGCGATGACCGGTCTTCGTATTGTTATGATCGGAAGGTATCGGAGATCCATCAGTGTTCCCGATTAATGATGACCACGTTAGAGTTAGTAACCACGAGTTTTGGAAATCAAGCGATTTAAATGTGGTAAGAGTTCGAGTGAGCAGCGACCTCGTGGATCGCATGTAGTCCGGCACCATTTGTTGGGTCGCCGAGTGGCACTAGAACCTCGCGCAAAGTGACAAAAGTGGTATCGGGAAGAAGCGAGCATGTATGGCGAGCATTGATGTGATCATTTCTTTTGTAAAGAGAAGGCGCGGGAAGTATATTTTAGACCCCGAGAGAGGTGTTTGTGGTGATGTTAGAGGTGATTCTCGTGGACTTGGATGTAAGTATTTTGCGCAGCTTGTTTCGTGGCTATTGTGGCGTGATTGTTTCGTAAGTATGGTAGTAAAGACTATACCGCGCACGCTTGTTTGAGGCTTGAAGGAACATTCGACGAATGTTTCTAAGGAGGAGAATGTTATACCGTATTTCCGCAGTATATGCGTAAGGACGCACGTAGAAAATTTGAACTTGAGAATTAGGCTTGGCGAAATTTATTTGTTCACAACACCGATTAGAGTCGCTTTTCGTAAACGCTTTCCACTTTCGTAGGGGAATTTCCGCTATGTCATTTTTATTTTTGCGGATTTTCCGGAGAGACGAAACATTTTGGACCAACAAGAGGGCGCCACTTGGCACCCTCTCATTGGTGTGATAGATTGGACGAAATGGGCTAGTAAGGCACGTTTTTTGTGCCTTGGCTAAAGTCAAGGGTTGGTAGGATATTTGTGTGTAATAAATCCTAGCCCTACACTTGCCTAACACTTGGTTTAATCTTGGCCTTTGGTTGGCCATCCCTTGACCTATAAATACCCCTCTCCCTTTGATGAATTCTTCATCCTTTCCACAAATCTCTAAGTGTTAAAATCCCTCTCTTGTTGTGGTTCTCGCCCCTCCCCCTCGGCGAGAGCCCTCCCTTGTGGCCTTGTGGCCGAGACTTCACCCCCCCTCCTAGTGGTGTTGTTCTCGTATAATATACCCCCCCCCCCCTCTTGGTAGAAATACTCTCAAAAGTATTGTTATAATGCCCAAATTACCTTAGCCGTATACCTTGTTGTATTCTAAGGTTATACCTATACGAAATGCCGTAAATACTATTATACTTCCCGTCACCACAAAACCGAAACCCTAGGAAAATCTCCAGTCCGTTGGAGTATTGTGTAAGTTGGTTAGAACTTCTAGGGTTGTTTGGAGCGGGTTGGAGCGCCGGAGTAGGAGCTAAACGATTACCCAGGATCGACTTTAACTAGGATAATTATGGGCTTATCGAGGTAATTATCTTGTCCCTCTATTGTAATTGGAAATTACATATTGTTAGAATATATAGTTGAAGTATACTATATATAGAATCGAACGTAGTTATCGCAATGTCTTTTGACTTAAGCTGAATAATACTTACGGCAATGTCTTGCGACTTAAGCTGAATTTAAAAGAAGAATCGAATCAGAATTACATAGGTTGTATTACAAAGAGACTCAGGTAGTAGTACCGTGGAGTAGAATTGTGCCCGTTAGGGTTAGACATATAACCCCCGGTTGGCTTGGGTAGCCTCGATAGAGAGGAGATTTACGCTGTCATGTGGGAGAGTCTTCGAATTTTCGGTAGAATGTTCTACGATGTGATCTAAATGTTAATAAGCGCCTTGTGGCCTTATAGGTTGAAGTACTACGTGTGGCGCGATCTACTTGGCTTAAGGAGTAGCCGACGGTTGGAAGTACTTGGAGCATTTTGCTATTAGTCGATACTGTCGCGAGGTACGCGAACCTCTTCCTATCTCTTCTAGCATGATATGTGTGAACTATGTAGTACGGTAGACGTACATGTGCTAAATGTATTTGATTGGTTTAAAACATAAAGTGTTATAACAGCTTTATGTTGGTAAGAAAATACTTGTGGTTTTTAAAAGGTAACTGATTTGAACTATAACTGGCTTGTTATGTGTTAGTAAAGAACTTGAAGTATTTCAAAAGATTTTTGAATCATTTTGAAAGAAGAAGTAATACTTGGTTTTTGCAAAACTTAAGAGTTATACTAGCTTTATGGGAAGTTAGGTATAACGGCTTAAGAATGTTTCTCGATTTCGAAATCGAACGTGTATCGACAAACCATCGCAGCGTTAATAAAAGGAAATGTTTTGACTAATTAAGTATTATTAAAACCAGTAGAAACTTCCATCTGCATAGAAGCTAAGATGAGACAAAATGATATTTCCTAGATCATGGCTGCTGTAATAAGATTGTTATAAACAAGAATAACCTACTCACATATATGGCATAGGTTACTCAAATGTTTTAAAAGAGATTAAGACTATGAGTTATGAAACCTTTCTAAAATAAGTGACTTAGGCATTTGAAATTAGGCAAACTTGAACGTTTGGAAAATAATGTTGTTACTTGATTTTACAAAGGGAAGTATTTTGTTTACTTAATAAGATAGTCACTATTTTAATACTACTGTATCAGGTGACTTATGTGAAAGAAACGATCTTTTAAAGCGGTTTAACGTAAGTAGTACTTTAGGGTTAAAACCCGACTTTGGCATAAAATGAAAGTACCTTGAGTTGTGTATAACTTGCCTATGTTTGTTGTTGTGTAACTTGCTTGTGCATGTTGTTGTGAAACTTGCCTATGCTTATGGTGATAGCCTTTGTTGTGCAAGGAATGTATCTCACTCGACTACGGCTCATCCGAACGATCTCACTTGACACGGCTCATCCGGAATGTATTTCACTCGACTACCGGTTCATCCGAATGTATCTCACTGATTACCGGCTCATCCGAATGTATCTCACTTGATTACCGTCATCCGAATGTATTTCACTCGACTCACGGCTCATCCGAATGTATCTCACTTGATTCGGTTCATCCGAATGTATCTCACTTGATTACCGTTCATCCGGAATGTATTTCATCGACTACCGGCTCATCCGAATGTATCTCACTCGACTCAAGGCTCATTCCGAATGTATTTCACTCGACTCTGGCCATCCGAATGTATTCCACTCGACTTGACATGATCGCTTTATGTTGTGAATCAGAGTTTGGTTATCATACATGTCCCTGCTTTATATAGACTATTATGATTTCGATTCTGATTTTCTGATTTCACATACTTGGTACTGTTATCGACCTCCGTGCGTTCATGCCGCAGTAGAAGTACATCGTCGTCGATCCCCGCTTAGGATCACCTTTCGTATTGGGAAGCTCCGTTCCTTCGAGGCTTATCTTTTGGTATGTGTTCCCCGAGTTGTAGGTTCTTGTACATTCAGGTATGGCGGGCCCCGTCCGTCATAGTTGTATATCGTAGAGGTCTGTAGTACTGTTGTGGGCAGGGTTTGTAAAAAGGATTAAACTGTTCATGTTGAAAAAGTTGTTATTTATATATATGCCGAAAGGCAAGTTTTCCTCAGATTACTGTTTGTACTTCATTTGTTTCATGTACGTGTTTTATGTTCCGCTGATTACTCTGATGTTGCATCACTAGGGTGCCCGGGGTAAGGCACCAGTCACGGGCCCCGGAACGGGTCGTGACACCAAGTATCACATACTTACAAATCAAGTTCTTAACTTTCAAAATACTTCAAGTCTCTTAATATTTAGAAAACAAGTTTCTTCTACTTTTAAACCTCAAGTAACTCACACCTTTAAAACAAGTTACTTCTCTTAAATCATGTCATTTCTCCTCTCTTAAAACAATTAAGTAAATCACTCTTTTAACTCCCCTAAAGTCATTACAACAACCCTTAGGTTTTGGAACTAAGGCACTAGCCAAAAGGTTTGGAAACCACTTCCTTTTCAAGACTCCATGTACTTTAAGTAAAATACTTCCACTTTTAAGAATCCAAACTTCACTAAAGAAATGGATTATACAACTTACAATTTAAACATCAAAGTACAATCAAGGGAGTACATAGAACGAATTCTATTTTAGGCAATCCAAATACAACCAAGGAATGGATCATTTAAGGAGTAGGACATACTTTCTTTATCTTAATGAATCATGCTAGAAGAGGAGATAGTTCACATACCTTTTCGGCTAATATCCACAAGCTGCCCGAATCGCATGCGTAGAAGTGTCAACCTATAATGGTCACAACAAGACTATCAACTTCTAGTCTCTAACGTAGAATAATACTAAGTATACGGTCTCTAATTCTACGGAAAATCGGGCAGCACTTCCTTTGTTTCTACTCACTTTGCCACCTTTTTCAAGGCCGAATACAATAACCAACATGCCACATTTCAGGCTCAAATAACAACCAAACAAAGGGGATTACACGCCTTACAATACGTGTAAAATTCCGCCCCACAATTCATACGAAATAACTCCATAATCTAGCCATTCTCGGCCAACATAAATAATAACACTAAGTCCTTTCCAATCCTTTTCCAATTCCAAGTTCTAAGGTCTAACATGTTATATAGTCATAAACAACTTCAACAACTACAATTTCCTTCTTTTTACAACATGCGACGACTTTACTAATAATCGACTTGAATTGAAATCTTAGGGCTAACATGCTAGTTTTCGGATTAGGGTTCCAATAGCCCAAAACACTTATCAAACCTCATAATATATAACTCATGCTTGCTAATAACCATAGCTACAACAACAAGTAAGTCTTAACTACTAAAACGACAAAATTTATACCTTTCCAAGCCCTTAAAATTTCCAAGATTCAAAGTCGCGCCTTAGCAATTCTTAGCTCCTTTCCTTAGGTTCCAATCCGCTCCAAGCACTCCTTAGAGGCCTATGAAGAACCCATCTTCAAGTTCCAACTTCAAAGTTGAAGAACTCCTTAAGTTTCCGCCTTGCGACTAACGTAAAAATGCGTTTTTTCCGAAATCTTTCTATTGAGATATCCTTACAATACCCTTAGGGACATTGGGTTTAAGTCTTGTGGCTAATGGATCAAAACTACAAATTTTTCTTGTGGAAAGTGGACCAAACCCGAGAGCACCATCACATGAACAAGGCCTCTCTAATTTTTCTAAGTGTTCAAGACTAGTCTTGCACTAGTAGCATGCTTAAATAACACATTGGATGGCTTAGACTTAAACAAATGGGTGGTTAAGATGAAGATCACATGGATCAAGCCCAAGTGGCAAGTTGACTTGGTCAATTATATCAAGCTTGCAAGACTTATCTTCCAAGATGGTCAATGACCATTTTACCCCTTTACTAATTCGACCAAGACCTTGTGGGGGTGCCACATGTCGCCCTCTCATTCGTCCATAAAATTTCGTAACCCTCGTGGGCCCCACAAAAATGTAAAATTCCTCGGGTGGGCCCCACATGACCAAATCCGTAAAAATAAATTTCCAAAAAGTTAAGAGTTCCATACTCTTCAAATAATGCATTTTGAGAATCCAATTCTCAACAACGAACATTTTTCCTTTCCGGCGTTCGGAAGATTTTCCGTCGGAAAAACAATTCCTCCTTTCGTACTAATTTCCAAGTCTTGTTTCCTTAAGTACATTCTCTTTTACATGTCCTGGACTTACGGGGTGTAACACTATAATACTTTATGTTTTAAACCAACCAAAATTCGTTTAGCACACGTACGTCTACCGTACTACATAGTTCACAACATCATGCTAGAAAAGATAGGAAGAGGTTCACATACCTCGCGACGATTATCGACAATTAGCAAAATGCTCCAAGTACTATAACCTTGCTAGCCTTTTCCACCCTTCAAGTAGAATACGCTACTCGTAGTACTTCCACCTACAATGGCCATAAACGTTTATCAACTTCTAGATCTCTTCGTAGAATATTCTAAGTACAAGATTCCTTATTCTACGGAAAAATTCAAAGACCTCCCCGTAACCACATAAATCTCCTCCTCTATCATGGCCCGCTACCAAGCCAACAACTCCGAGGGTTACACGCCTAACCTGACGTGTACAACATGCCCCACAATAATACTACAAGTCTATCAGAATACACCCAATGTAAATACAGTTCAATTCTTTATAATCATCCTTACAATATATCTTATACTCAATTCTATACTACTACAATATGTAATATCCAATTACAATAGGGGGGACAAAGATCATTACCTCGATAAGCCCAAAATTATCCAAGATTTATAAGTCGATCCTGAGCAACGTTTAGCTCCAATTCCTCACGCTCCAACCCGCTCCAAGCAACCCTTAGAAGTTTCTAAACAACTTCTCTTAACACTTCAACCAACTATGAAGATTTTCCTAGGGTTTCATTTTGCGACTATTGGAATAAAGTAGTATTTCCGGGCTCTTATGTTGGAATAACTTTGGAATACTACAAGGGATTTAGGCTAAGGTATTTGGGATTATACCACAACTATTGAATAATTTCTACACAAGGTGGGGGGGTTTGGACGAGAGCTTCACTAAGGGAGGGAGGGAGAATTTGCCTTGGAAAAATATTTCAAGTATGGATGAAATTAAGTCTTACAACATAAGGGGTATTTATAGAGAAATCGATGGCTAGGATTAAAGCAAGTGTAAGGTGAGGATTGGGGACATGTGTGTGGGTAATTTTCCAACCATATGTCCACCACAAAAATGGGACAAGTGGCTTGCCACTTGTCCCCCACAAAAAAACGTCCAAGTGCCCATTGATTTCGGCCATAGGGCCACATGGGGGTGACACGTGTTGCCCCCCTACTCGTCCAAAATATTTCATCTTCCGAAAATATCCGTAATGCCAAAAATCTCGAAAATAAAGTGGGCCCCACAAACCGTAAATTTCTCCCGTGGGCCCCACGTGACCAATTCGAAATAAAATTCCATAATTCTCAAATATTCCAAAAGTCCGAATCGAATCCGAATCCAATTCCCTTTAACGAACCTTTTTCCTTCACAAAATCCGGAAACTTTTCCGTCGAAAAATCACATCTTTCTTCCTTTTTAATTTAAATGTCGTATTCTCGTACGTACGTCCTCGCATACATACCCTGGAACTACGGGGTGTAACATACTGCCTCCAAATCGGACGGCAGATCAAACTCATAGGCAACCTTGCCTACTCTACGGATAATCTGATAAGGCCCAAGTACCTTGGTCTAAGTTTCCCCTTCTTTCCAAACCTCATCACACCCTTCATGGGTGACACCTTCAGAAAGACCCAATCGTTAATCTCAAACTCCAAGTGTCGACGCCGATTATCTGCATACGACTTCTGTCGACTCTGAGCTGCTAATAACCTCTCCTGGATAAGCTTCACCTTATCCACAGCCTGTTGAATCAAGTCCGGCCCGACTAATTGAACCTCGCCCACATCGAACCAGCCTATCGGCGACCTGCACTTTCTTCCATATAAGGCCTCATAAGGAGCCATCTGGATACTGGAATGGTAGTTGTTATTAAACGAAAACTCAACAAGAGGAAAATGATCCTACCAGCTATCCCTGAAATCAATAACAAGCTCGCAGATATCCTCGTTGTCCGGATAATGCGCTCGCTGTCCGCTCGGTCGAGAATGGAATGCGATCGAGGCTCACCTGCGTCCCTAATCCCTTCTGAAAAGACCTCCATAAATTAGTTGTAAACTGGGCTCCTCTGTCCGATATAATAGATGTAGGGACCCCATGCAGTCTCACAATCTCCCGGATATAAAGTCTAGCATAATCCTCGGCCGAATAAGTCGTCCTGACTGAAAGAAAGTGGGTTGATTTCGTTAGCCTGTCTACTATAACCCAGATGGAATCACACTTCCTCTGAGTACGAGGTAACCCTATAACAAAATCCATGTTGATCACCTCTCATTTCCAGGTCGGAATCTCAATCGTCTGCAACAACCCACCAGGCTTTTGGTGCTCTACCTTGACCTGCGGACAATTCGGACATTGAGCAACGAACTCTGCAACGTCCCTCTTCAGGCCATCCCACCAATACATACATCTGAGGTCGTGGTACATCTTTGTCGACCCCGGATGAATAGAGTAACGAGCGTTGTGTGCTTCCTCTAGAACCTGCTGACGAAGTCCTGCAACATCGGATACATACAATCTACCCTCGTATCTTAGCACCCCATCAGATGCTACCTCAAATGAACCCTTCTCATCTCGAAGAGCTGTATCTCGATAACGTATCATAATCGGATCCTCATACTGTCGCCTCTTCACCACTTCAACGATGGAAGACTCGGCAACCTCTCGAACCCGAACCACACTACTATTGGAACCAACCAATCGAACCCCAAGGCTCGCTAGCTGATGAATCTCGCGGACCATGCCCTTTCTATCTGGCTGCACATCTGACAGACTACCCATAGATCTACGACTAAGAGCATCTGCAACTACATTGGCCTTCCCTGGGTGGTATAGGATATCGACATCATAATCCTTAAGTAACTCTAACCACCGCTCGCCGCAAGTTCGGCTCATACGGTGAAGATATACTGGAGGCTCTTGTGGTCTGTAAAAATATCCACATGAACTCCATATAAATAATGCCTCCAGATCTTCAAGGCATGAATCACTGCTGCTAACTCCAGATCATGTGTGGGGTAATTCTTCTCATGCTTCCTGAGCTATCGAGATGCGTAAGCTATAACCTTACTATGCTGCATCAGCACACATCCAAGCCCGACACCCGACGCATCACAATAAACCACATACCCGTCTAAACCCTCTGGAAGAGTAAGAACTGGGGTCGTCGTCAATTTCTCCTTCAGTAACTGAAAGCCCTTTTCACAAGCATCCGTCCACTGAAACTTCGCCGCTTTCTGAGTCAACCTAGTCAAAGGCACTGAAATCGAAGCAAACTTCTCTACAAACCTCCGATATTTACCCACAAGGCCCAAAAAGTTGCGCACCTCAGTTGGTGTAGTAGATCTAGTCCAAGTCTTGACTGCCTCAATCTTTGTTATATCAACCCGAATACCATCGGCCCCGATAACGTGCCCTAAGACTGTCATTGAAGCCAACCAAAACTCACATTTAGAGAACTTGGCATACAATTGTCGGCTCTGGAGGACTCTCAATAACGTCCTCAAATGATCCGCATGCTCTTGCTCCGTGCGAGAATAAACCAGGATGTCATCAATGAATACTATAACAAACGTATCCAGAAATGGCTTGAACACCCGGTTCATTAAATCCATAAATACTGCTGGAGCATTAGTCAAACCGAAAGACATCACCCTGAACTCATAATGCCCATACCGGGTCCTGAATGCATTCCTTGGGACATCTGCCTCCCTAACTCGCACCTGATGATAACCAGACCGCATGTCTATCTTGGAAAAACATTTCGCACCCTGCAACTGATAAAAAAAATCATCAATCCTGGGGAAGGGGTATCTATTTCTGATGGTTACCTTGTTCAGCTTCCTGTAATCGACACACATACGCAGCGTCCCATCCTTCATCCTTACAAACAATATCGGCGCTCCCCAAGGAGAAGTACTAGGCCTAATAAAGCCTTTCTCCAGCAAATCCTTCAGCTAGTCCTTCAACTTCCTCAACTCAGCAGGTGTCATTCTGTACGGTGGAATAGATATAGTAAGTATCGTGTAATATCAATACAGAACTCTATCTCCCTCTCAGGAGGAATACCTGGAGATCGTCTGGGAATACATCCGGAAATTCTCTAACAACCGGGACTGACTGAAGATCTGGAAACTCAGTCTCTGTATCGAATACCCGAATAAGATGGTATATATATCCCTTCTGAACCATCTTCCTAGCCTTGAGGTACGAAATAAACCTACCCCTCGGCGACGCAGTATTCCCTTTCCACTCGATAAACGGCTCACCGGAAAACTGGAACCGTACCAATCTCTCCCTACAGTCCACATTGGCGTAGAAAGAAGCCAACCAATCCATACCCATAATAGCGTCAAAATCTGTCATATCCAACTCTATCAAGTCGGCTAGGGTCTGACGACTGTATATCATCACCGGGCAAGCCTTATATACGCCCGCACACCGAATCACTCTCGCGTAGCTACCTCAAAAGGTTCTATGGACTCAGGCTCTATCCCTATCTACCAGCAATATGAGGAGATATATAGGACAAAGTAGAACCCGGATCTATCAAAGCATACACGTCACAGCATGAAACCAATAATGTACTTGTGACGACATTCGGCGACGCCTCCTGGTCCTGACAGCTGGATAAGGCATATATGCGGTTCTGAGGACCGCCGGAACTAGGACCCCTGCCATGACCTCTGCCGCGACCTGCTGGCCTGTGAACACCGTGCCCTCCGGGGCTCATAACCACAGAAGATGAAGACCCGGCAACTGACCCTGTAGGCTGCGCTATACCACCCGTGCCGCCTCTGGTCGAACAGTCCCTCACCAAATGGCCCTGACGGCCTCAAGTATAACAGGCTCTCATAGTAGCACGACACTCCCCAAAATGGGATCTACCACATCGAACACACCGAGGTAGGGGTGGCTTCATCTGGCTAACACCCATGTTCCCCTGGAAACCTGAAGCCCTGGAGCCCTGACCCGCCCCTGAATACCCCGGACGTCCTGAAGACTGTGAAGGAGTACTCTGTACTGGCTGAGGTGTATATCTAGCCTGCTGCTGAGGCTGTCCGCCTCGAAAGTTACCAAAGGACCTCTTTGTTGGCCTCTTATGTTGATCTCGGCCATTTCGTCGACTCACGCTCTCGGTCCCGATCATAAGCATGCATGGGGGCAATGTTCATGCCTGAAGAGCTCCGTTATACCCGTATTTCAGTATATGCGTGAGGACGACGTAGGAAAATTTAAGCCTTAAAGTTAGGCAAGGTTCGAATTTTGTTCACAACCCCGATTAGAATCGTTTTTGACTAAACGCTTTACCTGACTTGCGAAGGAAAATTCGCTATGTCATTTAGTATTTTTGGATTTTTCCGAGAGACTAAATATTTTGGACCAACAAGAGGGCGACACTTGGCACCCTAATCGTGGACTTTGGGGCGCATTTGGACGAAATGGAGAGTGGGAGTAGGTAGGATATTTTGTGATATTTGTGTGGTAGATGGATAAGGTGCACATGGATGAATCTTGACCCTACACTTGCCTTGCACTTGGCATGATCTTGGTCATTGGTTGGCCATTGCTTGTCCTATAAATACCCCCTTAGTTGAAGACATTTCTTCATCCACAAACCATTTTCTAAGTCTTGAAAATCCTTCCCTCTTGGTAGTGTTTCGTCCAAACACCCTCTCCCCCTTTGAGAAGGCCCCTGGCGAGAGCCCTCCCTTTGGCCGAAAGTATCCCCCCTAGTGGTGCTAGCCAGGTACCCCTTTGCCTAGTTGTTCTCATAAAATACACCCTCACCTTGGTAGAAATACTCTCCAAGTATTGTTACTATTCCCAAAATACCTTGGCCCAAATACCTTGTAGTATTCCAAGGTTAAACTTATACGAAAAGCCCAGAAATACTATTATACGTCCCTTCAGTCACTAAACGAAACCCTAAGGAAAATCTCCATAGTTTGTTGGAGTATTAGGAAGAAGATGCGTAGAACGTCTAAGGGTTGTTTGGAGCGGGTTGGAGCACCCGGAGTAGGAGCTAAACGTTGCTCAGGATCGACATTAAACTTAGATAATTTTGGGCTTATCGAGGTAAATACTCTTGTCCTTATATTGTAATTGGAAATTACATACTGTTGTAGCATAGAAATGAATATAAGATTCATAGAAGAGAATTGAACTGTAATAGAAGGATATTACAGAATAGACTTGAACTGGAATCACATCAGAAGAATATTCTACAAGAGTAGTCTAGGCTTTGATAGACTTGTTTAACCTTTATAGGTTGAATGTTCTGCGAGTAGCATGTACTACTTGAAAGGTGGACAAGGCTAGTCGTTATAAGCCATGAGCGTTTTGCTAATAGTCGATAATCGTCGCGAGGTATGTGATTCTTCCTATCCTCTTGAGCATGATATTTTAAAGAATATATATATAGTACGGTAGACGTACGTGTGTTAACTGAATAATAATTGCGGCAATGTCTTTTGACTTAAGCCTGAATAATAAATTGCGGCAATGTCTTTTGACTTAAGCCTGAATAATAATTGCGGCAATGTCTTTTTGACTTAAGCCTGAATAATAAGAATCTTGAAGCATTTCAAAAGAATACTGAATCATTTTTTTTACAGAAGAGTAATACTTGGTTTTAAAACTTAAGAGTTATACTAGCTTTATGGGAAGTTAGGTATAACGGCTTAAGAAAGATAAAAAGAATGGTTTATTAATTTAGAAGTTAAGAGACTTGACTTAAAGGAATTAATATGAATTTTGTTAATAAGTGTGAAACCTCATTCGTGAGTAATGAGTACGTGGTTTTAAAATGGGATAATGTTTCTCGATTTCTGAAATCGTAATAAGTATCGAACAAACCATTGCAACGCTAATAAAAGGAAATGTCGAATAATTAAGTATTATTAAAACCAAGAGAAACCTCCATCCGCATGAAGCTAAGATGAGACAAAATGATATTACATTTCCTAGATCATGGCTGCTTTAATAAGATTGTTATAAACAAGAATAACCTACTCACATATAAGGCATATGTTTCTCAAATCGTTTTAAAGGAGAATTATATCATTAAGTGATTAAAACTATGAACTACGAAACCTTTCGAAAATGAGAAACTTGAGCATTTGAAATTAGGCAAACTTGAACGTTTGGAAAATAATGTTGTTAATTGATTTTACGAAAGGAAGTGTTTTGGTTTACTTAATAAGATAGTCACTCTATTTTAATACTACGGGTATGGTGTGACTTTTGAAACATATCTTTTAAAGAGTTAATGTATGAAGTACTTTGGGGATAAAAACCCGAAAGTGTTAACATAAAGTAGAAAGTACCTTGCGTGAATAACTTGATTGTGTTGGTTTGTGATAGCCTTGTAATACTTTCTTGTTGATTTGATAAGTAAACATGTTAGGATGCTACGTGTGTTAGTATCCGTGATGTTTGTGTAAAGGGTTTCCTTGTTGTGCTTATGTTGTTTAACGATAAATCATTATGTTATTATATCACATACCCTCGACTTATTATACCGGTGGCTTGCCACCCTTGACGCGGTATACGGCTACGCGGTCTA
Source organism: Przewalskia tangutica (assembly GCA_029844215.1). Taxonomy (NCBI): domain Eukaryota; kingdom Viridiplantae; phylum Streptophyta; class Magnoliopsida; order Solanales; family Solanaceae; genus Przewalskia; species Przewalskia tangutica. The sequence continues at coordinate 94,422,941 of CM056720.1, forward strand.
TGTGACTACGCGGTGCAGCGGTATGCTCCGTGATTGATCATTCCGGTGTTTTATCCGTCGCGGGGATGCCTACGCGATCGCAATGTGACTATGCGTCAATCGAGACTATGCGGATCGGGAGTCCGGGAGGGTACCGTTAGCTACCCCGACGGTCTATACGACCTATGCGCGTCTATGTGACCTACGCGGCCGCGGAAGTCCAGATTAGGCGCATAATGATACTATGGGCGATCGGCCTTGCGCTCGATCATTAGCGGCCTAGAAAAGACCCGATTCTGATATATCTATTTCACTCTTGATTGATGTTGTGGGCGTGAGACCCATAGTTATATTTGAGTGATGACTTTGAGGCGTGAGTCCCGACTTGACATACCGCTATTTATCGTGAATCGTAGTTTGGTTATCATACATGTCTTCTTTTATATAGACTACTATGATTTCATTTACGCATTTTTCATTTCACATACTTGGTACATTGTCGACCTCCTTCGGGCTGCGTTCATGCCGCAGTGAGAGGTACACGATCATTGATCCTAGCTCTCGAGTCACGATTCGTTTGGGAAGCTCCGTTTCTCCGAGGCTTATCATCGTATAGTCCTGCTGTTGTAGTGCTTACATTCGTGGTATGGCGAACCCTGTCCGCCCATTGTTGTCATGTCACTCTTAGAAGTCCGTGAAATCTAGTGGCGAGTTGTAAAGGGATATGAATTCGATTTAAGTTTTATATATATATGCCTAAAGGCACGATTTCTCAGATAACTGTTTTACACTTCTTGATATTTCATGTCTTGTTTTATGTTCCGATGATTACTCTGATGTATGTCTACTTGGGTGCCCGGGGTAAGGCACCAGTCACGGGCCCGGGTTCGGGTCGTGACAAAAGTGGTATCAGAGCAGTTAATCCTCGGAAAGTGTCTGAACCGTATCTAGTAGAGTCTTGATTATCGGTATGTTGCGCACCATACCAATAATCGTGAGGCTATAGGATATTTAGATTGGTTTCCATTCTTCTCACTCGCAGATCGTGCCTTAGAGCCGTGTTATAAGTTGGACCCTCTAACGTATTTCTTTCCCTTTACCGCTATGCCTGCGTAAGGCAACCCGCCCGCAGGGGTTATACCCGTATTTCAGTATGTACGCGAGGGCGTCGTAGGAAATTCGAAGTTCAAGTAAGGCTTGCCGAATTAATGTTTGTTCACAACACCCGCTTGGAGTCGTTTTTCGACGAAACGTTTTCCTGACTTCGTAGGGAATTTCCTATGTCATTTTTAATTTTTGCGGATTTTTCCGAGAGACTAAACATTTTGGACCAACAGAGCGCCACTGCACCTCTCATCGTGGACTTGAAACGTCCTTGGGGACGAAATGGACAAGGGTGGAGCACGTTTTTGTGCCTTTGAAAAGTCAAGGGTTGGTAGGATATTTGTGTTTGGTAAATCCTAGCCCTAAACTTGCCTAACACATGGATTGATCTTGGCCTATGGTTGGCCATCCCTTGCCCTATAAATACCCCTTTAGGTTGAAGACTTCATCCAAAATGCCTAAGTCTTGAGAGCCTTCTCCTCCCTTTGTGTGAGTTCTACGAGAGCACCCCTCTGTGGGTGCTAGCGAGTGTACCCTCCCCTTGGCCGAGTACCCACAGTGGGGTAGGCCGAGGGCATACACCCTAGCCTAGTTGTTTCGTATAATACCCTTTGTGGTATAGAAATACTCTCAAAGTATTGTTATAATGCCCTAATACCTTAGCCTTATACCTTGTAGTATTCTAAGGTTATACCTATCTAAAAGCCGTAAATACTATTATACCTTCCTTCACTACTAAACGAAACCTAAGGAAAATCTCCATTGTTGGTTGGAGTATTATTAAGAAGTTGAGTAGAACTTCTAAGGGTTATTTGGAGCGGGTTGGAGCACCTGAGTAGAGCGAAACATTGCTAAGGATCGACTTTTAACTCGGATAATTATGGGCTTATCGAGGTAATTATCTTGTCCTATTGTAATTGGATATTACATGTTGTTAGAATATATAGTTGAAGTATACTATATATAGAACTGAACGTAGTTAGTTGGCAATGTCTTTTGACTTAAGCCTGAAGAATAAAGAACTGAACTGAACTGTAATTACATAGGACTGTATTACAGTAGACTTGTGTAGTGGTACTGTGGAGTAGAATTGTACACGTCCGGTTAGACGTGAAGAACCCCGGTTGGCTTGATGGCGGCCTCGATAGAGAGAGATTTACGCCGTGGCGGGGAGAGTCGAATTTTTCGTAGAATGATCTACGATAAGATCTAGATGTTAATGCGCCTTGTGGCCTTATAGGTTGAAGTACTACGTGTGGCACGATCTACTTGGCTTAAGGAGTAGCCGACGCTTGGAAGTACTTGAGCGTTTTGCTATTAGTCGATACTGGTCGCGAGGTATGTGGACCTCTTCCTATCTCTTCTAGCATGATATGTGTGAACTATGTGTACGGTGACGCGTACGCAAGCTAAATGTATTTGATTGATTTAAAACATAAAGTGTTGTAACGGCTTTATGGAAGTTGGTTATAATAGCTTTACGTGGATAAGCACATACTTTGTGGGTTTTAAAAAGTGTAATCGATTTGAATAATAACCGCTTGATATGTGTTAATAAAGAACTTGAAGCATTTCAAAAGATCTATGAATCGCTTTGAAAGAATGAGTATTACTTGGGTTTTGAAAGCTTAAGAGTTATACTAGCTTTACGGGAAGTTAGGTATAACGGCTTAAGAATGTTTCTTGATTTCGAAATCGTAATGTGTATCGACAAACCACCGCAGCGTTAATAAAAGGAAAATGTATTGACTAAAGAAGTATTATTAAAACCGGTAGAAACCTCCATCCGCATGAAGCTAAGATGAGACAAAATGATATTACATTTCCTAGATCATGGCCGCTTAATAAGATTGATTATAAACAAGAATACCTACTCACTTATAAGACATAGGTTTCTCAAAACGCTTAAAGGAGAATTATGCTTTAAAGGATTTAAAACTATGAACTCTGAAACCTTTTTCTAAAATGAGAAACTTGAGCATTCAAATTAGGCAACTGAACGCTTGGAAAATAAGGTTGTCACTTGATTTTACAAAGGAAAGCATTTTGGTTTACTTAACAATGTTAGTCACCAAATCTTATACTACGGTATCGGGTGACCTTTGTAAAGGAATGTATTTCACTGGACCGTTCATCCGAATGTATTTCACTGGAGACCGCTCATCCGGAATGTATTTCACTTGAGGACCGGTCATCCGGAATGTATTTCACTTGAGGACCTCATCCGGAATGTATTTCACTTCGAGGACCGGTTCATCCGAATGTATTTCACTTGACCGGTTCATCCGAATGTATTTCACTTGAGGACCGGCTCATCCGAATGTATTTCACTTGAGGCCGGTTCATCCGGGAATGTATTTCACTTGAGGACCGTTCATCCGAATGTATTTCACTTGACTACCGGCTCATCGGAATGTATTTCACTCGACTACCGTTCATGGATCAACCGAATGTATTCCACCATTTTCTATATTGGGTCCATAAGACGGGCGAACACATTATCGTATCACATGATTTGTACCTAGATCCGGCAGGTGAGGAAGGAGTTCCACTGCATGAGGATGACTTTTAGGGCGTGAGTCCCTGACTTGACATGACTGCTTCTATGTTGTGAACTGTAGTTTGGTTATCATACATGTCTCCTGCTTTATATAGACTACTATGATTTCATTTACAATATTTATTTTCAGTTTCACATACTGCAAGATCGACCTCTTCGGGCTGCGTTCATCGCAGTAAAGGTACACCGATCATTGATCCTCGCTCTTAGGGTCACGTCAAAGATTTGGGAAAGCCCGTTTCTCCGAGGCTTATCAGGTATAGTCCCTGTTGTTGTAGGTGTTTACATTCAGGGTATGGCGGGGCCTGTCCGCCATTGTTGTCGATCATTTCTTAGAGGTGCAGTAATCATCGTGGCGGGGTTTGTGAAAAGGATTAAACCGCTCATTTGTAAAGTTGTTATTCATATATGCCAAAAGGCAAGTTTCCTCGATTCAAGTTTTGTACTTCACTTGTTTCATGTATATGTTTTATGTTCGATTACTGGATGTTGTGTCACTAGGGTGCCCGGTAAGGCACCATCACGCCCGCTGGTCGTGACAAAAGTGGTATCGAGCGATTAATCCTCGGAAAGTGTCTACGGCCGTATCGATAGAAGTCTTGATTATCGGTGTGTTGTGCACCACGCCAATAATCAGGAGGCTATAGGATATTTAGGATTGGTTTCTATTCTTCTCACTCTGAGATCGTGCCTTAGAGCTGAGTTGTAAGTTGGACCCTCTGATGAAATTCTTTCCCTTATCATTATGCCTCCGCGTAGGGCAACCCGGGCCCAGAGGCAAAGCTGGCGGAGGCCGCGAGTAGAGTTCGTAGGGTTACGTGGGCATGTGCCAATCATTACCTAGGGTAATGCTTCATTCGGGATTTCTGCGACGTCACTAGCCCAAAGAAGTTTAAGCACGGCGGCGGCTCCTACTGCGCCATGATATTTGAACCTTCGCCCACGACTGTGAACAGAGTATGGATCGCAAAGAGGCAACCGCATTTACTAGCTATGGATTTGGCTACAGAGAGTATACCGTTGTCCGCAAGTCTTGATGACTACCAAGAGAAGATTGTGCAAGAGTAATCCTTCATTAGGCGAGCATGGCTCGTGCGGGCTTACGCGCGGCGAGCGAACGTAGAGATTGTGGGTTAACGGGCGACAAATGTACAGGCCAGAGCGGCGTCCTTTGGTAACTTTCGGCGATCGCCTCGCAGAGATTAGGTTATGCACATCCACCGGTCAGAGTGGTCTTCCACGGGTTCGGGGCGCTCGGGTTATGAAGGAGTTGGTCGAACTCGTGGCTTCCGTTCACTATGTGATGCACGCCATCCCGGGAATGTCGCCTTTAGTTGGTACTTGTTGTACCTATGGCCGCGAGTGCCGTGTCGAAGAGTGTCTTGTAGAGGACTTAGCCTTCTCGGACCGGTGGGTAGTTTGTCATCTTCCTAGCTATCGCCTACTGGCGAGTTTGTTTAGAACGACTAAGGAGTGAAGCGATGATATAGATATATCTTTAACCCTCAGAGTTTTGTTTATGTGATAAGGTGAGTATACCTTAAGTGCTATGTTCTGATAGCAGTGTGTTGGATAGTTAACCAAGTAAGATTCGGGGGAATAGAGAAGGTGTGAACCTTAGAGTATTGTTACGCAGAGACCTTGCAGGTAAGGTCATCTGCAGTAAAAGACGACGGGTATGTTGATCCTTATCGGGGTGCCTAGTGCACGTGAACGATGGTTGTGAGATAAGTCCCGAGTAGCGTGGGATGAAAGAGGGTAGTTGAGCTAAGAGACCGCCAGGTTTTCGTAACGTGTTTAGTAAGATTGTTCCTCGGGGAGCTAGTATCGTGCGCGTTGCGGTCGGGTTGAGGCCGTTGCCGCGTCAACCCGCGGTAGGTTTGGTGGTGGGTCAGGTTGTGGTGGTCCCGCCTTGTGTTAGTTGTGAGGGTGTTAGGCCCAAGTTTAGTTAACCAACAGACGAGTTCGTGGATGCGCTCGACCGTTGGTCGCCGATGGGGCAGCCCATCGTTCTTCGGTCGACCATTCACTCGGCGATGTTGATTTATCGAAAGGTTGTAAGGCTGCACGGTGCCTACCTTCACCTTATGACGCACAGTGGAGCCCAGTTACGCTGTTTTTGTTTCGAAGTTTTACCAGCAAGATTAAGAACTCAGCGTAGTCTCAGACCGCATTCGCCTCGGGCGATGTTGGATTTCGCGGTAGTTGTAGGATTGTTGTCTCCTGTGGAGGAGTGTTTAAGCTACCGCTGTTCGGATGTCGCCTTTTGAAACCTTGTAGGGGCGTAGTGTAAGTTGTCGGTCGATTGGTTCGATGTTGGCGTTCAGATAATTGGTTCAAAGCTTGTTCCGGCAAATTGTAGGTAGTGAAGCTTGTCTAGAAGGGGTTCCGCACTCGAGATATCGCTCGGATAATCGGCGGCGACGCTTAGAGTTCGTGTTGACGGTCGGTCCTCTTCAAGGTACCACCGGTTAGGGTGTGACGAGTTGTGGAAAAATCGAGAACTTAGCCCGAGTTACTTGGGCCTTTGTGAGTTCATGTGAAGAATAGGCGGGTTGCCTATATGTTAGCATTTGCCGTCCGACTTAGGAGGAAGGACGTCCGTCTTCGTATTGTTATGTTCGAAAGTATCAAGATCCATCCGTAATGTTCCCGGGCTAATGATGACCACGTTAGAGATAGTAACCCGAGTTTTGGATACTAAAGCGATGCTCGAAATGTGGTAATAATTCGAGTGTCACGGCGTTGATCGCAGTGGCGGTACCATTTGTTGGGTCGTCGAGCAAGGCTCGCGACAAAGTGACAAAGTGGTATCTCGCAAAGTGACAAAGTAGTATTATTTGTGGTGATGTTAGAGGTGTTTCCTCGTGGACTTAGATGTAAGTATTGTCGCGATTGTTTCGTGGCCATGTGTGGCGTGTTTGTTCTCGTAAGTATAGTAGTGAAGACTATCTCGCGGCGCTTGTTGTGAGACTTAGAAGGAACATTCGACGAATGTTTCTAAGGAGGAGAATGTTATACCGTATTTCCAGTATGTACGCGAGGACGCACGTAGGAAATTCGAACTTCAAGTAAGGCTTGGCGAATTAATGTTTGTTCACAACACCCGCTTGGAGTCGTTTTTCGACTAAACGTTCCAAACTTTCGTAGGGAATTTCGCTATGTCATTTTAATTTTTGCGGATTTTTCCGAGAGACGAACATTTTGGATCAACAAGCAGGCGCCACTGGCACCCTCTCATTGAGTGGACTTCAAACGTCCTTAGGACGAAATGGACAAGCGTGGAGCACGTTTTTGTGCCTTTGAAAAGTCAAGGGTTGGTAGGATATTTGTGTTTGGCAAATCCTAGCCCTACACTTGCCTAACACATGGATTGATCTTCGCCTTTGGTTGGCCATCCCTTGACCTATAAATACCTCTGGGTTGAAGACTTCTTCATCCAAAATGCCTAAGTCTTGAGAGCCTTCTCCCTCTTTGTGTGAGTTCGGCCGAGAGCACCCCCTCTAGGGTGCTAGCCGAGTGTACCCTCCCTCGGCGAGTACCCCACAGTGGTAGGCCAGGGTATACACCCCCTAGCCTAGTTGTTTTCGTATAATACCCCTTTGTGGTATAGAAATACTCTCAAAGTATTGTTATAATGCCCTAATACCTTAGCCTTATACCTTGTAGTATTCTAAGGTTATACCTATCTGAAGCCAGAAATACTATTATACCTTCCTTCAGTCACTAAACGAAACCCTAAGGAAAATCTCCATTGTTGGTTGGAGTATTATTAAGAAGTTGAGTAGAACTTCTAAGGGTTATTTGGAGCGGGTTGGAGCACCCGGAGTAGGAGCGAAACATTGCTAAGGATCGACTTTTAACTCGGATAATTATGGGCTTATCGAGGTAATTATCTTGTCCCCCTATTGTAATTGGATATTACATGTTGTTAGAATATATAGTTGAAGTATACTATATATAGAACTGAACGTAGTTAGTTGGCAATGTCTTTTGACTTAAGCCTGAAGAATAAAGAACTGAACTGAACTGTAATTACATAGGACTGTATTACAGTAGACTTGTGTAGTGGTACTGTGGAGTAGAATTGTACACGCCCTTAGGCGGTAACCCCCTGGTTGGCTTGATAGCCGGCCTCGATAGAGGAGGAGATTTACGCTGTGGCGGGGGGGGGGAGGTGCTGCCGAATTTTCTGTAGAATGATCTACGATAAGATCTAGATGTTAATAAGCGCCTTGTGGCCTTATAGGTTGAAGTACTACGTGTGGCGCGATCTACTTGGCTTAAGGAGTAGCCGACGTTTGGAAGTACTTGAGCGCTTTGCTATTAGTCGATACTGTCGCGAGGTACGTGGACCTCTTCCTATCTCTTCTAGCATGATATGTGTGAACTATGTAGTACGGTGACGCATATGTGCTAAATGTATTTGATTGATTTAAAACATAAAGTGTTGTACGCTTTACGGGAAGTTGGTTATAATAGCTTTATGTGGATAAGCACATACTTTGTGGGTTTTAAAAAGGTAACTGATTTGAATAATAACCGCTTGATATGTGTTAATAAAGAACTTGAAGCATTTCAAAAGATCTATGAATCGCTTTGAAAGAATGAGTATTACTTGGGTTTTGAAAGCTAAGAGTTATACTAGCTTTATGGGAAGTTAGGTATAACGGCTTAAGAATGTTTTACCGATTTCTAAATCGAATGTGTATCGACAAACCACCGTAGCGTTAATAAAAGGAAAATGTATTGACTAAAGAAGTATTATTAAAACCAGAAACCTCCATCCATGAAGCTAAGATGAGACAAAATGATATTACATTTCCTAGATCATGGCTGCTTAATAAGATTGATTATAAACAAGAATACCTACTCACTTATAAGACATAGGTTTCTCAAAACGTTTAAAGGAGAATTATGCTTTAAAGGATTTAAAACTATGAACTACGAAACCTTTTTCTAAAATGAGAAACTTGAGCATTCGAAATTAGGCAACTTGAACGTTTGGAAAATAAGGTTGTCACTTGATTTTACAAAGGAAAGCATTTTGGTTTACTTAACAATGTTAGTCACTCAAATCTTATACTACGGGTATCGGGTGACCTTTGTAAAAGGAATGTATTTCACTTGAGGACCGGTTCATCCGGGAATGTATTTCACTTGAGGACCGGTTCATCCGGGAATGTATTTCACTTGAGGACCGGTTCATCCGGGAATGTATTTCACTTGAGGACCGGTTCATCCGGGAATGTATTTCACTTGAGGACCGGTTCATCCGGGAATGTATTTCACTTGAGGACCGGTTCATCCGGGAATGTATTTCACTTGAGGATCGGTTCATCCGGGAATGTATTTCACTTGAGGACCGGTTCATCCGGGAATGTATTTCACTGAGGACCGTTCATCCGAATGTATTTCACTTGACTACCGTTCATCCGAATGTATTCCATCGACCACGGTTCGCCGGGATCAACCGAATGTATTCCACCATTTTCTATATTGGGTCCATAAGACGCCGAGACTGTTATACGTATTACATGATTTGTACCTAGATCGCCGGCGGTGAGGAACGAGTTCCACGTGCATGAGGGATGACTTTTAGGGCGTGAGTCCCTGACTTGACATGACTGCTTCTATGTTGTGAACTTTAGTTTGGTTATCATACATGTCTCCTGCTTTATATAGACTACTATGATTTCATTTACAGTATTTATTTTTAGTTTCACATACTCCATTTGTTATGCGACCTCCTTGGGCTGCGTTCATGCCGCAGTAAAGGTACACCATCATTGATCCTCGCCTTAGGGTCACATTGAGATTGGAAAGCTCCGCTTCTCTGAGGCTTATCGATGGTATAGTCCCTGTTGTTGTAGGTGTTTACATTCAGGGGTATGGCGGGGCCCTGTCCCGCCATTGTTGTCGTATCATTTCTGAGAGGTCTGTAGTACTGTCGTGGGCAGGGTTTGTGAAAAGGATTAAACTGTTCATTTGTAAAAGTTGTTAGTCATAGATGCCAAAAGGCAAGTTTCCCTCAGAGTACTGTTTGGTACTTCACTTGTTTCAGGTATATGTTTGATGTTCCGCTGAGTACTCTGATGTTGTGTCACTAGGGTGCCCGGGGTAAGGCACTATCACGGGCCGATTTGGTCGTGACAAAAAGGGCAAGCCGAGCCAGAGTTGAGCATACAGAGGTTACGAGGCACAGCCCATCACCTGACATGGTGCTTCATTCGGGAGTTCGCGACATCGCCAAATTTCACAGAGTTTAGCGCGCACGGCGGCCTGCGGCCATGATAGTTGAACCTTCCGTTCGGCCACGAGGAACAGAATATAGATTTCAAAGAGACGACCACTACTAGCTATGGATTTAGCAACCGAGTATATTATCTACCGATATATCACGGGTCTTGATGACTATCTAAGGAAGGATGTGCAAGAGTAGCTCTTGATCGGGCTCGAGCATGGCACGTGTATGGGCTTATCTTGTGGCCGAGAAACGTAGGGATCAACGGGTTAACCAAAATCAGCAGAGGAGGGCCAGAACAGCAGGGTCCTTTGGTAACTTTCGAGGCGAATCGCCTCAGAAAGACCGATATGCGCTCCGCGAGCAGTGGTCCTCCACGAGTGCGGGACGCTCGCAGTATTTAGGAGTGGTCGAACTCCGTGGTTTAGTTCCACAGATTTACATAGGTTCTAGCCCGAGTTGATTTTCCCGGTGTTCATGGCGATGACGTCATCCGGGAATGTCGTCTTTTGTTGGAGCTTGTTATACTTACACAGCAGGCCATTTTGCGAGGAATTGTCCGACTAAAGCCGTAGCGGATGTAGAGACTCACCTTGGATCGTTGGCTAGTTAATCACCTTCCGCAGCTATGCCCACGGGCGAGTTGATTAGACGACAAAGGGAAGTGAGCGGTAGATACACGTATATCCTTGAACCCTCAGAGATCAGGTGTGATAAGATAAGTGTATCTTAAGTGTTATGTTCGATAACATAAGTGTTAATTGTGATTATAAATCATGGTTAGTTAACCAGGGTAAGATTGGGAAAGTGTGAGCCTTAGAGTTTTATACGTAGAGACCTTAGAGGTAAGGCCGTCGAGTAAAAGATGTATTTTTGTATTTATGTTTTGACCATCTGAGTGCAGAGTGCACGTGAGATATAGTTGTATAATAAGTCCCTGAGTAGTGTGGAATGAAAGAGGGTAGTTGAACTAAGAAGAACACTAGGTTTTCGTGACTTGATTAGTGAGATCGTTCCGGATCGGGGAACAAGAGTTTTTGCGCGATAGCGGGTCGGGTTGAGGACCGATCGCAGGTCAACCCGCGACCTGTTTTGTGGTGGGGTCAGTTCGGGGTGGTCCCTCCAGGTCACGAGGGTGTTAGGCCCAAGTTTAGTAAACCAGCGTACGAGTTCGTGGATGCGTTCGACCAGATGGTCGGGCGATGAGTCGACCATCTTGTCCTTCAGGTTATGCGAGATGTTATTTATCAGGAAGGTTGTAAGGCTGCACGAGGCGCCTAATTTCACCTTATGACAGGCAGTGAAGCCCAGGTTGTGGCTATTTCGTTTTTTCCGGAAGTTTTACCAGGCAGGGTTAGGAACTCAGGTAAGTCTCAGTATCGCATTCGCCCCGGGCCAGTGTGTGGATTTCAGGGGTAGCTGTGAGGATTGTTGTCTCCTGTTGAGGGAGTGTTTTAATAACTACCATTTTAGTATTCGAATGTCGCTTTATGACGCCTTGTTGGGGCGGAAATGTAAGTTGTCGTTCAATTGGTTCGATGTTGGCAAGGTTCAGATAGTTGGTTCATACTTGTTCAACAGGATGTGGATAGGGTGAAGCTTATCCAGAAGAGGTTATTGGCAGCTCAGAGTCAACAGAAGTCGTGCGGATAATCAGCGACGACGCTTGGCGTTCAGGTGGACGGTGGGTCTTCTTAAAGATACCACCCCGGAAGGGGTGTGACGAGTTTCGGAAAACAGAGGAAACTTAGCCCGAGTTACTTTGGGCCTTTCTGATCATGTGAAGAATAGGCCAGGTTGCCTATATGTTAGCTTTTGTCGTCCGACTTAGGAGGCGGTATGTCCGGTCCTTCATGTTGTTAGGTTCGGAAAAGTATCGGAGATCCATCCAGTATTCTTATGATGATCAAGTTCGAGGTAGTAACCCTTAGATTTTTGAAGTTGATCGCGAAATGTGGTAAGTTATGAGAAGAGTTCGAGTGTATGAGAAGAAATGACAGAGTAAGGGAGAAGCGAGCATGTGTTAAGAACATAGAGGTGATCTTTTCTTTTGTAAAGTAAAGGTGCGAGGAGTACCTTTTAGCCCTCAGGTGGGAGTTTTTGTGATGTTAGAGGTGATTCCTCGTGGACTTGGATGCCGATTTGCTTGGCGCGTGTTTTCTGGCCATGTGTGGCATTTGCAAGCTAAGCTATGAGGAAATTCATCGTTATCCGTCTTGAGAAGGAACATTCGACAAATGTTTCTAAGGAGGAGAATGTTATACCGTATTTTTCAGTATGCGTGAGGACGTACGTAGGAAAATTTAAGCCTTAAAGTTAGGCAAGGTTCGAATAATGTTCACAACCCCCGATTAGAATCGTTTTTCGACGAAACGTTTTACACAACTAGCGAAGGGAAAATTCCGTCTATGTCATTTAGGATTTTTGCGGATTTTTCCGAGACGAAATATTTTGGACCAACAAGAGGCGACACTTGGCACCTCTAATCGTGGACTTTGGGCGGCATTTGGACGAAATGGAGAGGGAGTAGGTAGGATATTTTGTGATATTTGTGTGGTAGATGGATAAGGTGCACATGGATGAATCTTGACCTACACTTGCCTTGCACTGGCATGATCTTGGCCATTGGTTGGCCATTGCTTGACCTATAAATACCCAGTTGAAGACATTTCTTCATCCACAAACCATTTTCTAAGTCTTGAAAATCCTTCCCCTCTTGGTAGTGGTTCATCCAAACACCCCCTCCCTTCGAGAAGGCCCTCGAGTCGCAGCCCTCCCTGGCCGAAAGTATCCCCTCCTAGTGGTGCTAGCCGAGGTACCCCTTGCCTAGTTGTTCTCATAAAATACACCCCACCTTGGTAGAAATACTCTCCAAGTATTACTATTCCCAAAATACTTTGGCCCAAATACCTTGTAGTATTCCAAGGTTACACTTATACTGAAAAGCCCGAAATACTATTATACGTCCCTTCACTACTAAATGAAACCTATACCCGTATTTTTGAGTATGTACGTATGACGCGTCGTGAAAAATTTGAACTCGAGAATAGGCGGTCAGCCGATTTATTCTTCTTGTGCACAACAACCCTGCTAGAGTCGTTTTTGACGAAAACGTTTCCACGACTTTCGTGAGGAAAATTCCGGCTATGTCATTTTAATTTTTGCGGATTTTTCCGAGAGACGAAACATTTGGATCAACGAGGGCGACTTGTCACCCTCTCATCACTGCGTTACAGAATGGTGGACGAATTGCTTGGCTATTTTGTCAAAGAGTGGTAGGATATTTTGGTGGTAGATGGATAAGGTGCAATATCATGGCCCTACACTTGCCTTGCACTGCATGATTCGCCATTGTCGCCTGCTGAGACCTATAAATACTCTTTGATGACTTCTTCATCCATTCCACAAAGTTTCTAAGTCTTGAAAGCTTTCCTCTCCTTGTTGTGTTTCATTCAAACACCCCCTCCCTTGTGAGGCCCTCTTGGAAGCCTCTCCCCTCGTCGAGTACCCCTAGGGGGTAGGTAGGGTATACACCCCCTAGCCTAGTTGTTTTCGGTATAAATACCCTCCTCTTGGTAGAAATACTCAAAAGTATGTTACTATACCCAAATTACCTTAGTCAGATACCTTGTAGTATTCTAAGGTTATACCTATACGAAAGCCCCGTTATACTATTATACTTCCCTTCATTACAAAACCCACTGAGGAAAATCTCCATAATGTCTTTTGACCTTTGAATAATTAGAAACCTTTTGAAGAAGAAGAGTAATCGAATCAGAATTACATGTGACTGTATTACAAAGAGACTTGTGTAGCTTCTTTCCAGGAGGTAGCATTGCACGCCCCATTAGACGATAACCCCTCGTTGGCTCGCAGTCATCGATAGAGGAAGACGACGCCGCCGCGTATGGTCGCCAATTTTCGTAATGTTCTACCATTAGACCTGGGGAGCAGTTAATAAGTCACTATGGCCTTATGTGTCATACTACGCTGCGGCGCGACATCTACTTGGTTTGAGGTACTTAGAGCGTTTTGCTATTAGTCGATAATCGTCGCGAGGTATGTGAACGCTCTTCCTGAACCTCTTCCTACTTTCTAGCATGATATGTGTATAACTATGTAGTACGGTAGACGATACGTGTTAAATATTTGATTGGTTTGAAACATAAAGTGTTATAACGCTTTATGGGAAGTTGGTTATAATGACTTTATGTAAGTAAGAAAATGCCTTATGGTTTTAAAAGGTAATCGATTTGACTTATAATTGACTTAATGTGTAATAATAAAGAATCTTGAAGTATTTCAAAAGAATGCTGAATCATTTTTTTTAACAGAAGAATAATACTTGGTTTTCAAAACATAAGAGTTATACTAGCTTTATGGGAAGTTAGGTATAACGTCTTAAGAATGATAAAATGAATGGTTTATTGATTTTAAAAGTTAAGAGACTTGATCTTAAAAGATAAGAGACTTTACTTGTTTTACTTGGTAATTAGCATTATGTTAAAAATGTTGTAAAACCTCATTCGCAAGTAATGAGTACTTGATTTTAAAAGCAATAATGTTTTCGATTTGAAATCGTAATGAGTATCGAACAAACCATGCCAGTCTAATAAAGGGAAATGTTTTGACTAATAATGTATTAGTAAAACCAGAGAAACTTCCATCCGCATAGAAACTAAGATGAGACAAAATGATGTTACATTTCCTAGATCATGGTCGCTAAGTAAGATTGTTATAAACAAGAATAACCTACTCACATATCGACATATGTTTCTCAAATTGCTTTTAAAGGAGAATTATATCATTAAGTGATTAAAATTATGAACTACTAAACCTTTCAAAACGAAACTCGAGTAATTGAAATTTGGCAAACTTGAAACATTTGGAAAAGAATGTTGTTACTTGATTTTACGAGAAGTGTTTTGATTTACTTCAAATGATAATCACTCTATTTTCATATACTACGGTATTGTGTGACTTTCAGAACGTAACGTATCTTTTAAAAGATAATGTATGAAGTACTTTGGGAATAGATACTCGATCTTGTTAATCATATAATGTAATGTACTTTGTGTATAACTTGATTGGTTGGCCTTGTAATACTTTCTTGTTGATTTGATAAGTAGACGTGATATGATGCTATGTGGTGTTAGTGTCTTGTAACGCTTTGTGAAAGAGAGTATTCTTGTTGTGCTTATGTTGTTTAACGATAAGTCATATGTTAGTATGATATCACTCACCTCTTGACTTTTTACCGGTTGCCGCCTCCACGCGGTGCACTCGGCGTCCAGGACCATGATTCGAGAATACCTCATGCGGGTCCAAGGGACCTATGCGGAGCTACGGAGTTCCGTGTTAGTGACGCGGGGTTATACCTCATGCGGTCTATGTGGCCATGCGACTACGAGTCCAGGACGACGCCGAGGAGTAGCTACCGACGCGGGTTATGTACCTACGCGTCTACGCGAGTGGCCTATGCGACTACGAGAGTCCGTGATTAGGCTTGCATGGTGATACTACGCAATTGGCTCGCTTCGATCATTCGCACCTGAAAAGACTCCGCTGCTTACCTATCGTTGCTCTTGTTTATGATACGGCACTATGTGCGGTTACCTTGGTTGTTTCATACATACTTGCAAAACTGATTTTAAAATGATATGTTTTCATTTAAGTACTTCTGATTTCACATACTTGGTACCGTTGTACTAACCTCCTTTCGGGCCGCTCATGCCGCAGTTGAGGTACCGATCGTTGATCCTAGTTCTCGGGTCACAGCCAATAGGAAGCTCCGCTTCTCCGAGGCTTATCGGTGGTATAGTCCTGCGTTGTAGGTATTTACATTCGAGTATGGCGGGCCCTGTCGCCATTATTGTCGTATCATTCTGTAGAGTGCTCGCACTGTGGGCGAGTTGTAATGGACGAATCGCTCGGTTTTAAAAATTGATTTATATATATGCCGTAAGGCAAGTTTTCTCCGACATCGTTTCTTACTTCTTAATATTTTCATGTCTTATTTTATGTTCACGATTACTCGATGATGTATCACTAGGTGCCCGGTAAGGCACGATCACGGGCCCGTTCGGTCGTGTGAAACCCAAGGAAAATCTCCATAGTTGGTTGGAGTATTAGGAAGAAGTTGCGTAGAACTTCTAAGGGTTGTTGGAGCGGGTTGGAACACTTGAGTAGAGCTAAACGCTGCTCGTGATCGACATTAAACTTGGATAATTTTGGGTTTATCGAGGTAAATACTCTTGTCCTTATATTGTAATTGGAAATTACATCTTTGTAGCATAGAAATGAATATAAGATTCATAAGAGAATTAAATCGTAATGTAGGATATTACAGAATAGACTTGAACTGGAATCACATCAGAAGAATATTCTACAAGAGTAGTCTAGGCTTTGATAGACTTGTTTAACCTTTATAGGTTGAATGTTCTGCGAGTAGCATGTACTACTTGAAAGGTGGACAAGGCTAGTCGGGTTATAGCCGTGGAGCGTTTTGCTAATAGTCGATAATCGTCGCGAGGTATGTGATTCTTCCTATCCTCTTGAGCATGATATTTTAAAGAATATATATATAGTACGGTAGACGTACGTGTGTTAACTGAATAATAATTGCGGCAATGTCTTTTGACTTAAGCCTGAATAATAAATTGCGGCAATGTCTTTTGACTTAAGCCTGAATAATAATTGCGGCAATGTCTTTTTGACTTAAGCCTGAATAATAAGAATCTTGAAGCATTTCAAAAGAATACTGAATCATTTTTAACAGAAGAGTAATACTTGGTTTTAAAACTTAAGAGTTATACTAGCTTTATGGGAAGTTAGGTATAACGGCTTAAGAAAGATAAAAAGAATGGTTTATTAATTTAGAAGTTAAGAGACTTGACTTAAAGGAATTAATATGAATTTTGTTAATAAGTGTGAAACCTCATTCGTGAGTAATGAGTACGTGGTTTTTAAAATGGGATAATGTTTTACTGATTTCGGAAATCAGAATAAGTATCGAACAAACCATTGCAGCGCTAATAAAAGGAAATGTACTGAATAATTAAGTATTATTAAAACCAGTAGAAACCTCCATCTGCATAGAAGCTAAGATGAGACAAAATGATATTACATTTCCTAGATCATGGCTGCTTTAATAAGATTGTTATAAACAAGAATAACCTACTCACATATAAGGCATATGTTTCTCAAATCGTTTTAAAGGAGAATTATATCATTAAGTGATTAAAACTATGAACTACGAAACCTTTCGAAAATGAGAAACTTGAGCATTTGAAATTAGGCAAACTTGAACGTTTGGAAAATAATGTTGTTAATTGATTTTACGAAAGGAAGTGTTTTGGTTTACTTAAAAAGATAGTCACTCTATTTTAATACTACGGGTATGGTGTGACTTTTGAAACAGATCTTTTAAAGAGTTAATGTATGAAGTACTTTGGGGATAAAAACCCGAAAGTGTTAACATAAAGTAGAAAGTACCTTGCGTGAATAACTTGATTGTGTTGGTTTGTGATAGCCTTGTAATACTTTCTTGTTGATTTGATAAGTAAACATGTTAGGATGCTACGTGTGTTAGTATCTGGTGATGTTTGTGTAAAGGGGTTTCCCTTGTTGTGCTTATGTTGTTTAACGATAAACTGTTATGTTATTATATCACATACCCCCTTGACTTATTATACCGAGGGCTTGCCACCCTTGATGCGGGTCTATACGGCCTATGCGGTCTATGTGACTATGCGGTGCAGCGGTATGCTCCAGGATTGATCATTCCGGGTGTTTTATCCCGATCTTGGGGATGCCTATCGACCGTGCGACTATGCGGTCTATCGAGACTATGCGGATTACGGAGTCCGGAGGTACGGGTTAGCTACCGACGCGTCTATACGACCTATGCGGGTCTATGCGCGACCTGCTGGCCGCGAAGTCCAGGATTAGGCACGCATAATGATACTATGGGCGATCGGCCTTGCTTCGATCATTAGCGGCCTAGAAAAGACCAGTTACAGTATATCTATTTCACTCTTGATTGATGTTGTGGGCGTGAGACCCATAGTTATATTTGAGTGATGACTTTGAGGGCGTGAGTCCCTGACTTGACATGACTGCTTATTTATTGTGAACTGTAGTTTGGTTATCATACATGTCTCCTGCTTTATATAGACTACTATGATTTCATTTACAGTATTTTTCAGTTTCACATACTTGGTACCTGTTGTACTGACCTCCTTCGGGGGGTTGCGTTCATGCCGCAGGTAGAGGTACACCAGTCATTGATCCTAGCTCTCAGGGTCACAGTTCAGCGTTTGGGAAGCTCCGTTTCTCCGGAGGCTTATCATTGGTATAGTCCCATGTTGTTGTAGGTGCTTACATTCAGGGGTATGGCGGGGCCCTGTCCCGCCATTGTTGTCATGTCACTCTTAAGTCTAGTAATCGTTGTGGCGTAGTTGTAAAAGGGATGTAACTGTTCAGATTTAAGTTTTATATATTATGCCGAAAGGCAAATTTTCTCAGATAACTGTTTTACACTTCTTGATATTTCATGTCTTGTTTTATGTTCCGCTGATTACTCTGATGTATGTCTACTTGGGTGCCCGGGGTAAGGCACCAGTCACGGGCCCGGGTTCGGGTCGTGACAGCTACCCCCGTGCAACCCTCTGCTAGATAATCATCCAACCCCAAGACATAGCGGTGCACTCTATCCTCCATGTCTGCCACTAGAGTGGGGGCATACCGAGCCAACGAGTCGAACTCTATGTTGTATTCCCGAACCGTCCGCCCATTCTGCCTCAACATCATAAACCTATCCACCCGGCTCTCAAATGCGAGGCAAGAAATGGTTAAGAAACGCCTCGAGAACTCGTCAACCACAGTAGCGCATGCTCCCGACGCTCCCATGAATCAAACCAGTTGACTGCAATATCACGCAGCCGATGAGAACCCAATACCACTGACTCTGCCTCTGAGGCCTTGATCACCTTCATGATTCGCTGCAGCTGTCGAATAAACTCCTGAGGATCATCCTCAGTTTTGGATCGAAAGAATCGCTACGACCAAATCCTGCCCACGATCGTGCCCTACCCGCACCCTTTACGGTATACATCGTGAGAATAGCAGCGGAACATACACAACTTATAAAATGCTTAAACATAAAATAACAACAGGCTAGCCGATGAGGCCACCTTCCGTAAAATATACATACCCAAAAATAAATCAGTACATCTTTGTTCTTAAAAACCCAATCCACAAATGTGACTACATACCTCTAAGAATAACAACTGTGACTGGACAGGGCCCCGCCATACCCCTGAATATACAACAACCGATCATACCAGGGATCTGAACCAGGGATAAGCCTCCAGAGTAAAGGAGTTTCCCAACAGATGAACAGTGATCCTAAGAGTGAGGATCAGCAACCTGTATACTCTACATGCGGCATGAACGCAGCCCCCCGAAGGAGGTCAGTACAACATGTACCAAGTATGTGGCCCAGAAATCAGAATGAAATCATAAAGTCTAATATAAAACTAGAGACATGTATGATAACTCAAATAACAGTACACTGTGTCTTACTAACAATGAGAGTAACAAGAGTATACTTTACTGCATAAAAATAGGAGGCTCATGATCAAAGTAGGGTCACCCGCCCGTAGTATCATTAAGCAATCCTACTCCTGGGACTATTTCACTCCGTAGTCCCTGTGGACCCGCAATGAGGTAACTTCCTCGCATAGTCAGTATCCGCCGCATAGGTCGTGTGCACCTACGTGAGGTATTCCTCGCAGGACTATTTCACCCAAGACAGACTATTTCACCCGCTTAGGCCCGATGGGCCAGCAATGAGTACAAACGCCGCACTCGCATCATGGGTAGCAAATCCATGGAATTAGTAGTAACCCGGGGCTTTACCCCGTAAGAATAACATAAACTAGCACAACCGGCTATCATACATAACATAAGCACTATCGGCTTATCATACATAACATAAGCACTACCGGCTTATCATAACATAAGCACTACCGGCCTATCATACATAACATAAGCAAGTTAAGAAATCCCCCTAACTTCTTATTAGCTTTATTCATATACACTCTCATTTTAGTTTACTTAAGGCACTAACATGACATTATAAAATCCGGAAATTTAACCCAAAGTACTACGTACTTCTATTCTTTTAAAATACTTTTTTTCATATAAATCTTCCAAGATACTAATAACCGAAGTATCAAGTCATATCTATTTTTCAAGACAAGTCACGATACCTTTTAGAAATACATTTATAGGCTTCTAAATCAAGTGACTTCTTTCCTTTAAAACCTTAAGCAATTGATGCCTTAAATCAATTTGCCTTTCATTATTTCAAGTCATTTATCATACTTACATTTCTTAGAGTAAACCACTCTTTTTAACTTTCCATAAAGCTATTATAACCAACTTCCCATAAAGCCGTTATACTAGCTTTATACTTTAGAAACTTACATTCTTCTTTATAACCAGGAGACTTAAACTTTCCAAACGAAACAAGTATCATATACTTTCAAAATACTTAAAGTCTCTTAACTTTTAGAAACCAAGATATCCTTAATATTTTTAAACAAGTGAGTTAATTCCCTAACTCAACCAACTTGAACATTCTTAAGATAAACCAAGGATATCAAATGGACTAGATTCGTCAAAATCTCGTACGTCTACCGTACTACATATTTACAACTATTCATGCTCAAGAGATAGGAAAGTTCCACATACCTCTTCGGTTCAATCCACTTGCTAAGTCCAATACGTTGTACGTAGTATGTCAACCTATAATGACCATAATACGTTTATTAACCTCTAGCTTCAACGTAGAATATTCTAAGTGCAAAGTCACTAAATTCTACGGAAAATCGGACAACACTTCCTTTGTTTCTACATACTTTTCCACCTTTTTCAAGGTCCGAAAATCAACAACCAAGCGCCACATTTAAGGCATAACAATTCAGCAATACAAAGGGGATTACACGCCTTAACAGGACGTGTAAAATTCTGCCCCACAATTGAATATCAAACTAATCCAACATACTATGTCAATTCGGCAATTTGAGGGACAACAATACAAATTCTTATCCAATTCCTTTTTAATCCAAGTTGTTTAGTATAACATGATATCAAGCCGCAATCGATTATAACTACTAAAATCTTCAAGTAGATAATATGCGACGATTCTAATTAACGACCAAATTGTATTTCAATTCCAAATGGCTCACAATGTCATTTCAGATTTAGGCTTCTACAATCCATAACACTTATCAATCTTCAATACATATACTTCATGCTAGTTAAAATGTAAGGCTACAACAATATGAAATCTTATAATACTTAAGAGAACAAGATTGTTACCTTAACGAGCCTTAATCCACTTCAAGATCCGAAGTCGCTCCCTTGCAACTTAGAGCCTCTCCTTGACACTTCAATCCGCCACTTGAAGCCCTTAGAAGATCACAAACAACCTCCCTTAAGTTTCCAATCCAAACCTAGGAAAGTGACTAGGTTTTCACCTTGCGACTAATACGAAAACGCCATTTATCCGGGATCTTTCTATTGAGATACCCTTACAATACCCTTAGGAACCTTGGTTTAAAGTATGGAGATTATTGAACAACAAACGAAAAAATTTCATGTTGGGAAGAGGGCAAACCCGAGAGCTCCCATATGAGTTCTTCAAATTCTTGAAAATTTAGCTAAGTGTAGAAGCTTGTCTTGCTACTAGTACATATATATATATAACACTATGGAGGGTTAAGATTAGAACAAATGGGTGGCCTAGATGAGTTTCACAAGGATTCTAGCCAAGTGGCCTTGACTAAGTCAATAATATCAAGCTCTAGCTTTAGCAAGACTTGGTCATCTTCAATTTTGGTCAAATGACCATTTTATCCATGTCAATTTCGTCCAAGACCACTAAGGGGTGACACGTGTCGCCCACCCATTCGTCGCAATATTTCGTTTTCCGACAAATTCCAAAATTCCGATAAATTTTTACTTGTTATACCCCGTATTTCCAGAGTATGTACGTAAGGGCGTACGTACGAAAGTGTAGCCTTAAAAGTTTAGGCCTAGGACGTTTTTTGGGCACAACTCACACAAAGAATCGTTTTCCGACGAAACGTTTTACACGACTCGCGTAGGGTAAATTCCGGCTATGTCATTTCTAATTTTTGCGAATTTTTCCGAGCGACGAAACCTTTTTGGACCAACGAGAGGGTGACACTTGTCACCCTCAAGTGGACGGCCAAGTGGCCTTTTGCCTTGGACGATTGGGAGGCTTTTGGGGCTTAGAACATGGACCTTTGTTTGTGGAGTGATTTGAGGAGTAGGTTAGGGGGCACTTGGGCAAATCTTGGCCCTCCACTTGCCCCACTTGGCTTGATCTTGGCCTTTGGTTTCCTATAAATACCTCTCTTTGAAGACTTATTCATCACAAATTTCCAAGTCTAAATCCTCCTTCCCCTTGTGAGCCATCGCCCTAAGCCTCACTTCTTCCCCCTTGTGAAGTCTTGGCGAATACCCCTCTAAAAGAAGCCTAGCCAAACACTACCCCTCCCTTGGTAGAAAAGTTGCCTTCTAGTATTGTTATAATGCCCAAAATACCCTAGCCCAAATCCCTTAGTACTTAGTAGAAGTTGTGAAGAACTTCTAAGGTTTCTTTGGAGCTATCGGAGCGTACAACTTGGGAGCTAAGCCTTGCTCCGGATCGACTTATATCTAGGATATTATTGGGCTTATCGAGGTAAATAAACTTGTCCTTCTTTTGTAATTAGAGAATACATACTGTAGAAGTATAGAAATAAGTATTAAATACTTAGAAGGATATCACAGAATAGAATTGAATCATATCACAAAGAAGAAGGGTTTAAAGAAGAATAATCAAACCGCATTTACTTAGGACTGTTTTCAAGATGAACTTGAGTAGCTCACCGTAGGGAAGTGCTGCCCAATTTTCCGTAGGATAGAGAACCCTCGCTAGAATCATTACAGAGTAGTCTAGACGTTGATAGACGTGTCTGACTATTATAGGTTGAGTCTCTGCGCGCGACATATTCAACTTGGCAGGTGGTTTTCGCCGAGAAGGTATGTGATTCTTCCTAAAGCATGATATTTTGAAATATATATATAGTACGGTAGACGTACACGTGTTAATTGAATAATACTTACGGAAATGTCTTTTGACTTAAGCCTGAATAATACTTACGGCAATGTCTTGCGACTTAAGCCTGAATAATAAAGATCTTAAAGCTTTTCAAAAGAATATTGAATCATTTTTCTTACAGAAGAGAACTAATTGGTTTTTAAAACAGAAAGCTTAAGAGTTATACTAGCTTTATGGGAAGTTAGGTATAACCACTTAAGATGATAAAAGGAACAGTTTAACTATGGGTTTATAACAGACTTATATTGATAGAATAATAAAATGGTTTGATAAGTAGACATGATATGATGCTAAGTGTGTTAGTGTCTTGTAAACGTTTGTATAAGAGGGTATTCTTGTTGTGCTTATGTTGTTTAACGATAAGCTGTTGTGTTAGTATTATATCACTCACCTCTTGACATGTTACCGGGGGTTAAGCTGCCCTCCGATGCGGGGTAGACTCAGGCGGTCTGGGACCATGATTCGAGAATACCTCATGCGGGTCCCGGGGACCTATGCGGAGCTACGAGTTCCAGTTAGTGTGCGGGTTATACCTCATGCGGTCTACGTGGCCATGCGGACTACGAGTCCAGACGATGCCGAGGAGTAGCTACCCTCGACGCGGGTTATACCCTACGCGCCTACGCGAGTGGCCTACGCGGACTACGGAGTCCATGATTAGGCGTGCATGGTGATACTACGGGCACTTGGCCCTGCTTCGATCATTCACAGCCTAGAAAAGACCTGTTACAGTTTACCTATTGTTGCTCTTGTTTATGATGTGGCACTATGTGCGGTTACATTGGTTGTTTCGTGCATATTTATAACATTGGTTTTAAAATGATATGATTTCATTTAAGTACTTTACAGTTTCACATACTTAGTACCGTTAGATCGACTCTCCTTCGGGGGCGCTCATGTCGCAGTAAGGCAAGCAGTGCTAGATCCACATCCTTAGGATCTTGCGTTGGTGTCGAGCTCCATCTTCTCCGAGGCTCTACTTTGGGTATGATCTCCGTATCAGTAGATAGTTTTGTACATTCAGGTATGGCGGCCCTGTCCCGCCATAGTTGTTTACTTCCTTAGAGGTCTGTAGTCCTATTGTACAGTTGGGATGTAACTGCAAAAACTATGTTATATATATGCCGAAAGGCAAGCTTTTCTTCGTATAAATCAAGCTTTCTCTTTTTAATAATGTTTCTTGTCTTGTTTTATATTTCCGCTGATTTTCTCGATGTATGATCGCTTGGTGCCCGGTAAGGCAATACCACGCCCCGGAACGTCGTGACAAAAGTGGTATCGAGCGCTTAATCCTCTGAAAGTGTCTACAGCATCGTATCTAGTAAGTCTTGATTATCGGTGTGTTGTGCACTACACCAATAATCGTGAGGCTATAGGATATTTAGGATTGGTTTCATTCTTCTCATTCGAGATCGTGCCTTAGAGTCGTGTTATAAGCCCGACCCTTCTAACGTATCCCTTTTTCTCAGAATAGCCATGCCTCCACGTAAGGCAACCCGCCCGTATGGCAAGGCACGAGGAGTCGCAGTGGGACACCTAGAGTCACGAGGCTCGTGCCCGCCGATACCCGAGACGCGAGTTCTACGACGCCGCCACCCCGTGAGGGTTTAGGGCGCATTAGCGGCTGACGAGACCACAAGACTACACCTCCGGGCCCCACACCGGAGCAGATGAGATGGGTTACAGAGAGATGGCCCGCCATCGCCGTGATCGTGGCTGCATACGAGGACAGCCGACGCGCAGCTCAGCCTCCCAATAGCACCAGTGGTTCACCCGAGGGCAGACAGTTTGAGGCTACGGGATTTCCTGAGTTGTAGCCCGCCAGAGTTTTACGGGTCGAGGCCGGAGGATGATCCGCAAGAGTTCATCCGTCAGCTACAGAGGATTTTGAGAGTGATCAGGGCGTCGGAGACCGAGTCCGTGATCTTTGGTTCACATAGGCTGCGTGATACCGCAATGATTGGTTCGATTCATGGAGTTATCCCGGGAGAGCACGCGCCCCCGCCTACTTGGGATGAGTTCTCGAGGCTTTCTCACTCACTTCTTGCCTCCACAGATGGCGAGGGCTGGCCGACAGATTTTTGTTATCGAGGCAGAGGACGATCGTTAGGAGTACAATATCGAGTTTGATTCATTGGCTCGATATGTCCCAGCCGGTAGCAGAGCATGGAGGATAGGGTACACCGCTACGCCACCGGCTAGATGATTATATGGCCGAGTCTTGGCGGTGTTTTCTTCACCGTATGGACATTACCCGAACGCAGCTCATGCTCTTGGATGCGGCGAGCGAGAGACCGACGTCGGGACAGCAAAGCAGCAGGAAGACCAGGACGGCAGGGTCTTTTGGTAGCTATTGTCGTGGGCGGCCTCAGCAGCAGTCTAGATTTGCACCACAAACACCAGAGCACTCGCACCGCCCTCAAGACACCAGATATTCGAGGGCGCACTGTGGCCCTGTGGCTTCGCACGCCCGTGAGCAGCAGAGGTACTGGCCGATCGGGACCACCCCCCCCCTCAGTGTGGCCGATGCGGTAGATCCCACTTCGGGAGTTGTGGTGCTGCTACGGGAGCTTGTTTCAGTTGTGGCCAGCAGGGTCACTATGCGAGGAATCATTCCACCAAGGGCAATCTTGATGGTAGGGTCACCTGAGTTCTTTCACCGGGTCTTCTTCATCCCCGACAGCTACTCGCCCTGGAGGGCAAGGTACTCATGACCAGCAGGTCGCGGCAGAGGTTGTGGCGCGGGTCCCAGTTCTAGCGGTCCTCAGAACCGCATTTATGCTTTGTCCACCGACAGATCGGAGGCCTCACCGATGTCGCCACAGTACCTTATCGGGCTGGTTTGATGTGTATGCCTTGATAGATCCGGTTCTACTGGCCCTATATATCTCCCCTTATTGCTAGTAGGATAGGGATAGAGCTCCGAGTCCATAGACCCTTTCGAGGTAGCTACGCCAAGTGGGTGATTCGGTGGTAGCTCGGCGGTATATGTGGCTTGTCCAAAGGATGATTTACACCGTGGACTAGCCGACTTGATAGAGTTGGATATGATTGATTTCGACGTGATCATGGGTATGGATTGGCTAGCTTCTACGCCAACGTAGATCGCAGGGAGAGAATAGTGCGGTTCCAGCTCGGCGAGCCGTTGTTGAGTGAGGAGCACGGTACGCCGGGGTAGGTTTATTTCCTACCAAGGCTAGGAAGATGGCAGGCGGGTACATCTACCATCTCGTTGGTGTTTGATCTCGAGGTCGCAGTACCAAATTTTCGCCGCCCAATGTGAGTCGAGAGTTCCCGCACGTGTTTCCGCACGACCTCCCGTATCCTCCCGAGAGGAGATCGAGTTTTGTATAGATGTGTTGCACACTGCCTATTTCCATTCCGCCATACAGAATGGCACCGCGAGTTAAGAGAGTTGAAGGATCAGCTTAGAGACTTGCCGGAGAAGGGCTTCATCAGCCTAGTGTTTCTCCCCGGGAGCGCCGGTATTGTTCGTGAAGAAGGATGACGCCGCGCATGTGTGTTGATTACGAGTGCACCGAACAAGGTGACCATTAAGAACGATACCCCTTCCCGTGATTGATGATTTGTTCGACCACTGCGTGGCGAGATGTTTCTCCAAGATTGATCCGCGATCGGGCTATCATCAAAGTAGTCGAGGTGGATGTCCCTAGATCAGATTCCGACCAGACGCATTATGAGTTCGTGGTCATGTCTTTTGGGTTGACCAATGCCCGCGGTATTCATGGATTTGATGAACCGAGTGTTCAAACCATTTTTGGACACGCTTGTGATAGTGTTCATTGATGATATCTTGGTTTATTCTCGCCAGAGCAGAGCATGCGAGCATTTTGGCGATCAGGCCGACGCTTCTCAGACCCAGCTATACGCCAAGTTTTCCAAATGTGAGTTTTGGTTAACCCGGTGGCTTTTCTGGGCACATTGTTTCTGATGGCATTGAGTGGATACGGCCAAGATCGAGGCATCGGGACTTGGCCTAGACCTACTACTCCGACAGAGGTTCGCATTTCGGGCCTTGCAGTTATTATCGGCGGTTCGTAGAAGTTTGCTTCTATCTGCACCATTGACTAGGCCGACTCGGGCGCTAAGTTTGATGGTGATGCTTGTGGCGTGGTTTCGATTCTTGAGAGAGGCGACGCCTCGTTTACTCTTCCGCAGGTCCGCACGGTTATGTCGTATATTGTGATGCGTCTGCATCGGGTTGGGATGTGTATTGATGCGGCGGGGCAAGGTTATAGCGTATGCATCCCGATAGTGAAGAAACACGAGAGGAACTACCCCACCCATGATTTGGAGTCGCGGTGATTCACGCCAAGATCCGGAGGCACTATTTGTATGGGTTCATGTGGATATTTATACGCACCACAAGAGCCTCGATATCTTCACCAGAGGAGTGAACTTACGATGCAGACCGTGGTTAGAGTTGCTTAAGGATTACGACGTTGATATCCCGTACCACCCGGGAAGGCCAATGTTGTGGCGATGCTCTTAGTCGTAGGTCGATGGGAGTCTATCGGATGTACCTGCAGGAGAGGACATGGTTCGTGATTTGCATCGCTAGCGAGTCTTGGTGTCCGCTTGATTGATTCTCGATAGCAGATGGGTTCGAGTTCGTGAGGTTGCCGAGTCTTCCATCGTCGCGAGGTGAAGAGGCAACAGTTCGAGATCCCGTTTTGACACGTTATCGTGATACGCTCTTCGTGAGGAAGAGGTCCTTTTGAGGTAGCACCGATGGGGTGCTAAGGTTTGAGGCGTTGTGTGTTCCGGATGTTTCGTGACTTCGGCGGGTTCTGGGAAGCACACAAGGCGTTTATCCATCCGTGGTCGACCAAGATGTACCACGACCTTAGATCCGTATTGGTGGGATGGCAGAGGACGTTGCAGAGTTCGTAGCTCGGTGCGTGTTTTCGCAGTGAAGGTAGAGCACCGAGGCCCGTGGTTTGTTACTGACGATAGAGATCCCGACTGAAGTGGGAGGTGATCAACATGGACTTCATCACAGGATTACCTCGCACTCGCAGAGGCATGATTCTATATGGGTTATCACGACAGTGACAAAATCAGCCCACTTTCTTCCGTCGGGCGACTTTTTCTACCGAGGATTATGCGAACTTTACATCCGAGAGATCGTCGACCGCATGGAGTCCCTATTTCGATCATATCGCATGCAGGAGCCCGGTTACGGCTAACTTCTTGAGGTCTTCCGCGGTTTAGGACGCAGTGAGCACGAGTAATCGCATTCCATCCACGCATGCACGGACAGCAGAGCGCACTATCCGCACTCTTGAGGATATGTTGCGAGCTTTGTGTTATTGACTTCGTGGGTAGCCGGGAGGATCATTTGCCTCTAGTTGAGTTTGCATACAATAGCTACCACTCCAAAGATTCGGATGGCGCCTTATGAGGCCTTGTATGGGAGGAAGTGCGATCGCCTAGGTTGGTTCATGTGGGCGAGGTGCGATTAGTGGACCAGATTTGGTGCGCAGTGGATAAGTGAAGCTTATCCAGAGAGGTTCTTGGCCGAGTCCGAGTCATGTGTCATACGCAGATCATCGTCGTCGCATCTAAGTTCGAGGTTCATGATTGGGTTTTCCTAAAGGTGTCACCCATGAAGGGTGTGATGAGATTCGGGAAGAAGGGGAAACTCAGCCCAAGGTACATTGGGCCGTTTCAGATTGTCCGCAGGGTAGGCAAGGTTGCCTATAAGTTGGATCTGTCGTCCGATCTGGAGGCAGTGCATCCGGTTTTTCATGTATCCATGCTGAGGAGATGTATCGGTGATCCATCTAGGGTACACCCGATTAACGATGTCCAGGTGACCGAGGGGTTATCGTATGAGGAGATTCCCATAGCGATAATCGATCGTCAGGTTAGGCGTCTGCGGACCAAAGACGTGGCTTCCGTTAAACTTCTGTGGCAGATCGCCTAAGTGTTGTTCTGTGGCCGTGTGTGGCATTTGCAACTGTTTAAGTTATGAGGAACCTTATCGTTAGCTATCTTGGAAAGGAACATTCGGGACGAATGTTTCTATGGAGGGGAGAATGTTATACCCCGTATTTCCAGATTGTTACCTTAACGAGCCTTAATCCACTTCAAGATTGTTACCTTAACGAGCCTTAATCCACTTCAAGATCCGAAGTCGCTCCCTTGCAACTTAGAGCCTCTCCTTGACACTTCAATCCGCCACTTGAAGCCCTTAGAAGATCACAAACAACCTCCCTTAAGTTTCCAATCCAAACCTAGGAAAGTGACTAGGTTTTCACCTTGCGACTAATACGAAAACGCCATTTATCCGGGATCTTTCTATTGAGATACCCTTACAATACCCTTAGGAACCTTGGTTTAAAGTATGGAGATTATTGAACAACAAACGAAAAAATTTCATGTTGGGAAGAGGGCAAACCCGAGAGCTCCCATATGAGTTCTTCAAATTCTTGAAAATTTAGCTAAGTGTAGAAGCTTGTCTTGCTACTAGTACATATATATATATAACACTATGGAGGGTTAAGATTAGAACAAATGGGTGGCCTAGATGAGTTTCACAAGGATTCTAGCCAAGTGGCCTTGACTAAGTCAATAATATCAAGCTCTAGCTTTAGCAAGACTTGGTCATCTTCAATTTTGGTCAAATGACCATTTTATCCATGTCAATTTCGTCCAAGACCACTAAGGGGTGACGTGTCCACCCATTCGTCGCAATATTTCGTTTTCCGACAAATTCCAAAATTCCGATAAATTTTTACTTGTTATACCCCGCATTTCCAGAGTATGTACGTAAGGGCGTACGTACGAAAGTGTAGCCTTAAAAGTTTAGGCCTAGGACGTTTTTTGGGCACAACTCACACAAAGAATCGTTTTCCGATTTAAACGCGTTTACACGACTCGTAGGTAAATTTCGGCTATGTCATTTCTAATTTTTGCGAATTTTTCCGGCGACGAAACCTTTTGGACCAACGAGAGGGTGACACTTGTCACCTCAGTGAACGCAAGTGGCCTTTTGCCTTGGACGATTGGGAGGCTTTGGGGCTTAGAACATGGACCTTTGTTTGTGGAGTGATTTGAGAGTAGGTTAGGGGCACTGGGCAAATCTTGGCCCTCCACTTGCCCCCACTTGGCTTGATCTTAGCCTTTGGTTTCCTATAAATACCCCTCTTTGAAGACTTATTCATCACAAATTTCCAAGTCTAAATCCTCCTTCCTTGTGAGCCATCGCCCTAAGCCTCACTTCTTCCCCTTGTGAAGTCTTGCCGAATACCCATAAAAGAAGCCTAAACTAAACACTACCTCCCTTGGTAGAAAAGTTGCCTTCTAGTATTGTTATAATGCCCAAAATACCTAGCCAAAATCCCTTAGTACTTAGTAGAAGTTGTAAAGAACTTCTAAGGTTTCTCGAGCTATCGGACGTCTAACTTAGGAGCTAAGCCTTGCTCCGGATCGACTTATATCTAGGATATTATTGGGCTTATCGAGGTAAATAAACTTGTCCTTCTTTTGTAATTAGAGAATACATCTCGTAGAAGTATAGAAATAAGTATTAAATACTTAGAAGGATATCACGAGAATAGAATGAACTGTTATCACAGTGAAGGGTTTAAAGAAGAATAATCAAATCAGACTTACTTAGACTGTTTTCTGATGACTTAGTAGCTCACCGCAGGGAAGTCTTTGCCCAATTTTCCGTAGGATAGAGAACCCTCCTTAGAATCTGTTTCTGAGTAGTCTAGGCGTTGATAGGCGTGTCGACTATTATAGGTTGAGTCTCTGCGCGACATATTCAACTTGCGGTGGTTTTCGCCGAGAAGGTATGTGATTCTTCCTAAAGCATGATATTTTGAAATATATATATAGTACGGTAGACGTACACGTGTTAATTGAATAATACTTACGGAAATGTCTTTTGACTTAAGCCTGAATAATACTTACGGCAATGTCTTGCGACTTAAGCCTGAATAATAAAGATCTTAAAGCTTTTCAAAAGAATATTGAATCATTTTTCTTACAGAAGAGAACTAATTGGTTTTTAAAACAGAAAGCTTAAGAGTTATACTAGCTTTATGGAAAGTTAGGTATAACCACTTAAGATGATAAAAGGAACAGTTTAACTATGGGTTTATTGTTATACCCCGTATTTCCCGAGTATGTACGTAAGGACGTACGTAGAAAATTTGAACTTGAGAATTAGGCTTGGCCGAAATTTATTTGTTCACAACACCCGGTTAGAGTCGTTTTTCGGCGAAACGTTTTCACAGCTTTCGTAGGGGAATTTCCGGCTATGTCTTTTTTAATTTTTACGGATTTTTCCGAGACACGAAACATTTTGGACCAACAAGAGGGCGACACTTGTCACCCTCTCATTGGGAGGAATGGGCGGAAATGGCTTGGACGATTTGGAGTGGCTTTTGTCAAGTAGTAGGTAGGATATTTTGGTGGTAGATGGATAAGGTGTACTTGGGTGAATCTTGGCCCTACACTTGCATAGCACTTGGCTAGATCTTGGCCATTGGTTGGCCTTGGCTTGTAGTATAAATACCCTCCCTTGATGAACTTCTTCATCCTTAAATTTGCCTAAGTCTTGAAAGCTCTTCTCCCTCCTTGTGTTGAGTTCGCCAAGGCCCCCTTTGTGGCGAGCACCCCTCTGTGGGGTGCTAAGAGTGTACCCCAGCCTAGTTGCTTTCGTATAATACCCCCTTTGTGGTGTAGAAATACTCTCCAAAGTATTGTTATAATGCCCAAATTACCTTAGCCAGTATACCTTGTTGTATTCTAAGGTTATACCTATCTGAAAAACCCGAAATACTATTATACTTCCCTTCACTACAAAACCGAAACCCTAAGGAAAATCTCCATAGTTAGTGGAGTATTAAGTAGAAGTTGGTTAGAACTTCTAAGGGTTGTTTGGAGCGGTCGGAGCGCACGGAGTAGGAGCTAAACTTGCTCAGATCGACATTTAAACTGATAATTATGGGCTTATCGAGGTAAATATCTTGTCCTATTGTAATTGGAAATTACATGTTGTTAGATTATATAGTTGAAGTATACTATATATAATCTTGAGCGTTGTTATCAATGTCTTGCGACTTAAGCCCAATTTAAAGAAGAATCGAATCAGTAATTACATAGGGTGACATATTATAGACTTGTGTAGTAGTACCGGAGTAGAATTGTACCCGCTGGGTTGGGTTAGATGTATAACCCCTGGTTGGCTTGGTGGCAGCCTCGATAGAGGAGATTTACGCTGCATGTGCGGGAGAGGTGCTGAATTTTCATTTCAGAGAATATTCTACGATTAGACCTAAATGTTAATGCGCTGTGGCCTTATAGGTTGAAGTACTACGTGTGGCGCGATCTACTTGGCAGGAGTAGCCGACGTTTGGAAGTACTTGGGCGTTTTGCTATTAGTCGATACTCGTCAGGTATGTGAACCTCTTCCTATCTCTTCTAGCATGATATGTGAACTATGTAGTACGTGACGCGTACGTGTTAAATGTATTTGATTGGTTTGAAACATAAAGTGTTATAACGGCTTTATGGGAAGTTGGTTATAACTTTATGTAGGTCCAAAATACTTTGTGGTTTTTAAAAGGTAAATGATTTGTTTATAATCGCTTGATGTGTGATAATAAAGAACTTGAAGTATTTCAAAAGATTTCTAAATCGTTTTGAAAGAAGAGTGATACTTGGTTTCTTTTGAAAACTTAAGAGTTATACTAGCTTTATGGGAAGTTAGGTATAACGGCTTAAGAATGTTTTAATCGATTTTGGAAATCGATGTGTATCGACAAACCATCGCAAATAATAAAAGGAAATGTTTTGAATAATTAAGTATTATTAAAACCGGTAGAAACTTCCATCCGCATAAGCTAAGATGAGACAAAATGATATTTCCTAGATCATGTCATTGTAATAAGATTGTTATAAACAAGAATATCATACTCACATAAGACTTATGTTTCTCAGTTGTTTAAAAGAGAATTATATTCTTAAATGAATAAGACTATGAACTACGAAACCTTTCTAAAATAAGAAACGTGAACATTTGAAATTAGGCAAAACTTGGACGTTTGGAAAATAATGTTGTTACTTGATTTTACAAAGGTAAGTATTTTAGTTTACTTAAAAAGATAGTCACTCTATTTTTATATACTACGTAATGTGTGACTTTTGACGTACCTTTTAAAAGAGTTATTGTATAAAGTACTTTGGGATTAATTCCAACTTGTTAACTTAAAGTAGAAAGTACCTTGTGTGAATAACTTGATTGTATTGAATTGTGATAGCTGGTAATACTTTCATTGCTTTGATAAGTAATCATGTTAGGATGCTACGTGTGATAGTATCTTGTGATGTTTGTGTAAAGGGGTTTTCTTGATTGTGCTTAACTATCAGTCGTTATGATAGTATTGTGCTACCATCGTGACATATTCCGAGGTTAAGCCCTCCGCGGGGTAGACTCAGCGGTCGATGGACCTATGATTCGAGAATACCTTATGCAGTCTGTAGGCCTATCGCGAATCGCGGAGTTCCGTGTTAGTACGCGCTTGTGGTCACGCGTCTCAGGCCACGCGACGGCGAGTCCACGCCGGGAGTAGCTACCGATGCGGGTTATACTCATGCGGGCCTATGAGTTTGGCCTATGCGGAGTCGCGGGAGTTCGAGGTTAGGCGCGTATTGATATCGCGCGAGTGGCCGGCTTTGATCATGTGACGCCTAGACAGATCTTATGATACGCCATGACCTTGTTGGTACTGGGTTTTTAGTAGTCGGCTATGCCTTACTTACCCCGTGCAGTTTTATTATGACACAGTGGGACACGGTGTTCATGTGTGTTCCTGTGCTTTTATATCATAAACCGCCAAGCTGATAAGGTATTCCACGCATGATTGATGTTGTGGGCTTGAGACCCATTGTTATGTTTGAGTGATGACTTTGAGGCGTAGTCCCGACTTGATATGATCGCTATATTGTGAATCGTAGTTTTGTTATCATACATGTCTCCGCTTTATATAGACTACTATGATTCCATTTACGTGATTGCCACATACTTGCACTGTTAGATCGACCTCCTTGGGCTGCGTTCATGCCGCAGTTGAGGTACACCGCCGATCCTAGCTCTCGTGGTCACGCCAGTTGGGAAGCTCCGTTTCTCCGAGGCTTATCGGTGGTATAGTCCTCCCCGTCAGTAAGTGTTTACATTCGTGGTTTGGCGGGCCCCGTCCCGCCATGGTTGTCATATCATTCGTAGAGGTCTTGTAGTACTGCGCGTGGTTTGTAAAAAGGATTAAACTGCTCATGTTGAAAAAGTTGTCATTTATATATATGCCAAAGTCAAGTTTTTCTCGATTATTGTTTCATATTTCATAATATGTCTTGTATCGTTTATGTTCCGATTACACTGATGTTGTATCACTAGGGTGCCCGGTAAGGCACGATCACGCCCCAAACGGTCGTGACAAAAGTGGTATCGCAGCGATTAATCCTCGGAAAGTGTCTACTGCATCGATGATTCTTGATTATCGGTGTGTTGTGCACCACACCAATAATCGTGAGGCTATAGGATATTTTAGGATTGGTTTCATTAACTTCTCACTCCGAGATCGTGCCTTAGAGTGTGTTGTAAGTTGGACCTCTAACGTATTTCTTTCCCTTACCGCTATGCCTCCGCGTAGGCAACCCGGCCAGTGAGGCGCAAAGCGGAGCCGCGAGTAGTACAGGGTTACGTGGCACAGCCCAATCATCACCGGGTGGTGCTTCATTCGGGAGTTTTGCGGCGTCACTAGCCCCAGAAGTTTAGTACAACGGCAGCTCCTATCGCGGCCATGACATTTGAACCTTCGCCCACGAGAACGAGAATTTAGATTGCAAAGAGGCGACTCACATTAGCTATAGATTTTGCTACCAGTATACCGATGTACCGCGAGTCTTGAGGACTATCTAAAAGAGTTGTGCAAGAGTAATTCTTGATTGGGCTTGAGCATGGCACTGCGGGCTTATGCGCAGCAGCGAGAAGCGAGATCGACGGGTTAACGGGCGACGCAGAGGGGCGCCGTGGCGAAGGTCCTTGGTAACTTTCGAGGCAAGTCACCTCACCAGATTTGATTATACACGCCCACCAAGATGCAGTGGTCCTCCACGAATTTCGTGACGCTCGGCACGCAGAGTTGGTCGAGCCCGCATCTTCCGCTCATTAGCGATGCACGCCATCCCGAATGTCGCTTTTAGTTGGTACTTGTTGTACTATGACCGTCAGTGCGATGTCGAAGAGTGTCCTTGCAGGAGGACTTAGCCTTCGTGATCGATGGGTAGTCGCCACCTTCCTTAGCTATGCGCTCACGGGCGGTTTGATTAGAACGACTAAGGGGAGAAGCAAGAGATATAGATATATCCTTAACCTCTAGAGATGCAATGTGTGATAAGGTGAGTATACCTTAAGTGCTATGTCGATAGCAGGTGTTAGCCGTGATTAGAAATCTTGGTTGTTTAACCAAGTAAGATTTTGGGGATAGAAGGTGTGAGCCTTAGAGTTTTATACGTAGAGACCTTAGAGGTGAGGCCATCTCGAGAAAAGGTGTAGTGTTATGTTTGATCCAGATCGGAAGTGCATAGTGCACGTGAGCTATGTTTGGGATAGGTCCCTGAAGTAGTGTGGAATGAAAGGGTAGTTGAGCTAAGAAGACCGCTAGGTTTTCGTAACGTGTTTAGAGAGTTTTCCTTCGTGGAGCTAGCGTTTTCGCATTGCCAGTCGGGTTGAGGCACGCTGCGGGTCAACCCGCGGCATGGTCAGCGTGGGGTCGGTTGTGGTGGTCCCGCCTTGTGATAAGTCACGAGGGTGTTAGGCCCAAGTTTAGTTGACGGCAGACGAGTTCGTGGATGCTCAACCAAGCAGGGCCGATGGGGCACCATCGTGTTCTTCTGGCGGACCGTTCACTCGGCAGTGTTGATATATCAGAAAAGTGGTAAGGCTGCACGGGGTACCCACCTTCACCTTATGACAGACAGTGGAGCCCAGGGTACGGCTGTTTTTGTTTCTGTAAGTTTTACCAGGCAGGGTTAGGAACTCAAAGTGAGTCTCGATCACATTCGCCTCGGGCCAAGATTTGGATTTCGAGGATAGTCGAGAATTGTTATCTCTGTTGGGAAGTGTTTTATAGATACCATTTCGGTGTTCGGATATCGCCTTGTGACGCCTTGTGAGCGGAAGTGTAAGTTGCGGTTGATTGGTTCGGCGTTGGCAAGATTCAGATAGTTGGTTCAGCTTGTTCCAAAGAAGCGTGGATAGAGTAAAGCTTGTCTAGAAGAGGTTACGCAGCTCAGAAATCGTGCGGATAATCGGCGACGGCGCCAGAGTTCGTTGTCGGTCGGTCTTCTTGAAAGTACCACCCCAGTGGGTGTGACGAGTTTTGGAATACGAGGAACTTAGCCCGAGTTGCTTTGGGCCTTTGTGTCCATGTGAAGAATAGGCCGGGTTGCTATATGTTAGCTTTGCCGTCCGACTTAGGAGGCGATGTCCGGATTTTCGTATTGTTATGATCGAAAGTATTGAGATCCATCCAGAGTATTCCCAGTTAATGATGACCACGTTAGGATAGTAACCCCGAGTTTTGGAAACTGAAGCAGTATCAGAATGTGGTAAGAGTTCGAGTGTACGACATCCTCAGGGATCGCAGCGGCCGCACCATTTGTTGGGTCGCGAGCAAGGCTCGCGACAAAGTGACAAAAGTGGTACCATTTGTTGGGTCGCTCGAGAAGGTTAATGCCTCGAGCAAGGTGACAAAGTGGTATCTACGGCGAGTAGAGAAAGCATGCATGGCGAGCATAGAGGTGATCATTTCTTTTGTAAAGAGAAGTGCGAAGGAAGTATATTTTAGACCCGGTAGAAGTGGTTTGTGGTGATGATTAGAGGTGTTTCCTAGTGGACTTTGATGTAAGTAGTTACGCAGTGTTTACGTGACCGGTGGGTGGATTGTTCGTAAGTATGGTAGTGAAGATCATCTTGACGCTTGTTTTGAGACTTAGAAACATTCGGGACGAATGTTTCTAAGAGGTGTAACGACTCCGCCCGGCCGCATCGTGCCTTATCCTGCACCCTAGTGACACAACATCGAGAAAACCAGCGGAAAATAAAACTTTAAACAAGAAACAAGATATATGATCATAAACAAAGCAACCCAACGGTTACCTTCCAATAACATATATAAATACAACTCTTACAAAACGAATTTAATCCTTTTTACAAACCCCGCCACAACAAGATTCTGCACTCTAAGATTTACACAACTATGACGGACAGGTCCGCCATACCCCGAATGTACAAGAACCTACAACTCGTGGAACACATACCAAAAGATAAGCCTCCGAGAAACGGAGCTTCCCAAAACGCTGAATCGAGATCCTAAGAGCGAGGATCCACGGCCGATGTACCTACCGCGGATGAACGCACTCGGGCGAGGTCGATAACAGTACCAAGTATGTGAAATCGTAAATATCAGAATGAAATCATACTAGTCTATATAAAGCAGAGACATGTATGATAACCAAACTACGCTCACAACATAAAAGCATGTCCAAATGGACTCACGCCTCAAGTCATCACTCAAATATAACTATGGGTCTCACGCCCACAACATCAATCATGTCGCATCACGGCCGCATGCCCCGAATTCTGCATCGGTAGACATGTCCATGATGCAACAATAATACCAATGCCCCACGGCCACATGCCCCGAATTCTACCTCGGTAGACACGCCCATGTGACATCAACAATAATATACTGGGTGATCAACCCGCCGCCACGCCACATGCCCCGAATTCTACCTGGTAGACATGTCCATGTAACCACAATAACAATATATCGGGTAATCAACCCGCCGCACGGTCGCATGCCCCTTAATCAGACGGTAGACACGTCCATGTGACATCAACAACAAGACAAGAATCAAAATGGAAACATACCCGTGGAATTCTCCATCACCGCCAAAGACGCCCAAGTAAGTTCTCAATAAGTCGACCTCTATCGAGACGCCAGAAACGTAAATACCATACTTGCACAACAAAGGCTATCATCACAAGCATAGGCAAGTTTCACAACAACAAGCATAGGCAAGTTTCACAACAACAAGCATAGGCAAGTTTCACACAACTCAAAGTACTTTCATTTCATGCCAAAGTCCGGGTTTTTAACCCCAAAGTACTACATACGTTAAGTTCTTTTAAAAGAGATCCATTACTTTTATAAAAGTCACCCTATACCCGTAGTATTAGAATGACCAACCCACATTCCTTTTCAAAATCAAGTAACAACATTCCTTTCCTAAGTTCCAGTTTGCCTAGTTTCAATTACTCAAGCTTCTCATTTTCAAATGCTCAAGTCACTTATTTTAGAAAGGTTTCATAACTCATAGTCTTAATCTCTTTTAAAACAATTGAGTAACATATGTCATATATGTGAGTAGTTTATTCTTGTTTATAACGATCTTATTACAAAGACCCGTGATCTAGAAAATGTAATATCATTTTGTCTCATCTTAGCTTCTATGCAGATGGAGGTTTCTGGGTTTTAATACAATACATCATTATTCAATACATTTTCCTTTATTAACGCCGCAGTTGGTGCTGTCGATACACATTACGATTTCCAAATCAAGAAACATTATCCCTTTAAAACCAAGTACTCATTACTCACGAATGAGGTTTCACACAAACATCCACATTAAAACAAATAAGTTAAGTCTCTTATCTTATAAGATCAAGTCTCTTAACTTCTAACATCAAGAAACCATTTTCTTACCTACATAAAGTCATATAACCAACTTCCCATAAAGCCGTTATAACACTTTATGTTTAAACCAAACAAATACACTTAGCACTGTCGCCCACCGTCTACATAGCTACACACATATCATGCTAGAACAGATAGGAAGAGGTTCACATACCTCGCGACGCGTATCGACAATAAGCAAAATGCTCCAAGTACTACAACCTTGCTAGCCCTTTCCACTCCTCAAGTAGAATACGCTACTCTTAGTACTTTCACCTAGAAAGGTCACAAACGTCTATTAACTTCAAAACACAAGGTTCCATTTCTCTAGTAAAATTCGCGATTTCCCGCAACAAATGGCGGTAAATCTCCTCCTATCGAGGTCGCCATCAAGCCAACCAGTGGGGTTTACACGCCTAACCGGACGTGTACAATTCTACTCGAATACTACACAAGTCTATCGCAATACACCCTATGTAAATACAAAGGCGCTTCTTTTCTTTATTCTTCAGCTTAAGTCAAAAGACATTGCCGCGATTAAGCTTAGTTCTATATATAGTATACTTCAACTATATATTCTAATAACATGTAATTTCCAATTACAAATAGAGGACAAGATAATTACCTCGATAAGCCCATAATTATCCAAGTTAAATGTCGATCCTTAGCAACGCTTAGCTCCAACTCCGTGCTCCATCCCGCTCCAAACAACCCTTAGAAGTTCTAACCAACTTCTACTTAAATACTTCAATCAATCAACGAAGATTTTCTTAGGGTTTCGGCTGAGACTAAAGGGACAAAAGTGGTAGTATTTTCTGCTCTACGATAGAGGTATCTTTGGAATACTACAAGGTACAAGGCTAAGGTATTTTGGGCATTATAACAATACTGGAAGACAACTTTCTACCAAGGGGTAGGCTCGGCTAGCACACTAGGTGAGGGTGTTCTCGCCAAAGGCCACACGAAAGGTGGGAGGGGAAGGCTCTCGTTTAGAGCTCACAAAGGGAGGAGAGGGTTTCAAGACTTGGAAGTTTTGGAATGGATGAAGTCTTCACATTTGGGGTATTTATAGCAAAACCAAAGGCCAACCAAGGGCCAAGATCCTTCCAAGTGTATAGCAAGTGTAAGGACAAGATTAAGCCAAGTGCACCCTAAACCCTACTCCACAAAACAAGGCACAAAACATGGCACCAAACAAGCCACAAACAAGGCCAAAACAAGGAGCCAATAGGCCATAGAAACGTGACCCAATCGCCAACCCAACGCTTCACTCGAGGGTGACAAGTGTCACCCTCCCGTTGGTCCAAAACATTTCGCCTCTCGGAAAAATTCGCAAAAATACTAAATGACATAGCCGGAATTTTCCCAACGTAGTCGTGGAAACGCTTCGCCGGAAAACGACTCTATTCGCACTTGTGCCCAAATTTCGAACCAAAGCCTAACTTAAGGCTCAAATTCTCCACGACGCCCCACGCACATACTCGAAATACGGTATAACATTCTCCTCCTTAGAAACATTCGGCCCGAATGTTCCTTCTCAAGTCTCAACACAAACATGCGCTTAGTATAGCCTTCATCGCTATACGCACGAAAACAATCATGCCACACTGCCATAAAAATAACAAACGCACCAATACTTAAACCTGTGTCAACGAGGAAACACCTCTAATCATCACAAAACCCCTTACCCGAGGTCTAAAATATACTCCTTCACACCTTCATTTCACAAAAGAAACGATCACACACGCTCACTTTACCCCTATCTTGTTGTACTTTCTCGAATACTCAAACTCTTTCTAGTATCTGTACCACACTTCCACAACGCTCGTTTCCAACCCTCGAGTCACTACCTCCAAACTTGGTCATCTTACTAACTTCGATCTTTTCTAAGGCCGCTCCCGCCTCACGATCCGCTCGTCGAACATATCCACCAACTCATACGATGGTCAAACAAACTGGGCCTAGCATCCTCGTGACTTACCACCGGAGGACCACCGAACCGACCCCACCCCCAAACCGGTTACGGGTTGACCCGCAAATGGTCCTCAACCCGACCCCCAACCGCGCCAAACTCTTGTTCCCAGATCCGGAACAATCTTACTAATTCACATCATGAAAGCTACCACTTCCATCTCACACTACCCACGGACTTATCACACAAATAAATCCCACGATACTACTACTCGATAAGGGTCAAACATAAAATAAATCTTTAACTCAAGACGACCTTACCCCTAAGGTCTCGCCGTGACATAGTCTAAGGTCTACACTTACCATGCCCCCATACGTATCCTCCCAACTAAGCATGTTTTCTAACTCACAATTAACACAACGCTATTCGTACATAGCACATAATAATGAGACCATCATAACAAGCATACCAAAACTCTAGAGGGTTAAGGATATACCTGAAGCTACCGCCCACTCTAATCATAGGCCACCACAGGCGATAATCAGTAGAAGGCGATGAACCACCATCGATCCAGAGGGTGAGTCGTAACATCCGTGCTACCCTTGGTCGGACAGCCTCGCGAAATGGCCCCGCTGGCCGCAAAATAACAAGCTCCCCGCACCACGACACTCCCAAATGCGGTCTACCACATCGACCACACCG
Organism: Przewalskia tangutica; assembly: GCA_029844215.1. NCBI lineage: Eukaryota > Viridiplantae > Streptophyta > Magnoliopsida > Solanales > Solanaceae > Przewalskia > Przewalskia tangutica. Next base: position 94,464,416 of record CM056720.1, read on the forward strand.
AGGTAGGGTGACCGATCCGCCAACACCCTTACTTCGAAACTCAACCTCGAGCCCGACCGCTTCCCGAATACTCAAGGTTGTGGAGGACCACTCTGACCGCGGAGGTACAAAACTAGTATGCTTCGAGGCGGTCCGCTCGAAAGTCACCAAAGGACCTCGTTGTTCGCCCTCTTCGCTGATTGGTCATTCCGTCGACCTCTCTCCGTGCCTCACATCCCAGCAGATGAGCTCGCACGCGGCAATGTCCATGCCCTGAAGAGCTACTCCTCAACATGCCTCACATGTAATCATCGAGCCTCAGAACATATCGGTGCACTCGATCCTCCATACTAGCTACCAACGCTGACGCACGCCAATGAGTCGAACTCCACATTGTACTCCAACCGCACGCCCGCCTGTCTAAGCATCAAAAATTGTTACCCGTGCCCTCCTCATCTGCGGAGGCAAGAAGTGAGTGAGGAAAGCCTCCAAGAACTCATCCCATACTGCTGGAGGTGCATGCTCTCCCGAAAGCTCCATGAATCAAACCAATCGATCGCGTATCACGCACCGATGCGAACCAAAGGTCACAGACTCGGTCTCAAGCCTTGATCACCCGCATGATCGCAGAATCGCCGGATGAACTCCCGCGGATCATCCTCGTGCCTCGACCCATAAAACTCTGGCGGGCTACAACTCGTAAAGTCCCGTAGCCTCAAACTATCTCGCCGGGTGAACATCGTGCTCGAATCGAATCGCCAGATTCAAATTTATCCTCATATCTCGCCACGACTCGCCAAAGAATCGGGCCATCTCCTTGTAACCCATCTCCTCCGCCTGCATCGTGGGATCGAGGCTCGTGCTCGCGGTCTCAGCACCATTGCCGCGCTTCTAACCTTCTGGGTCGGGCGGCTTCACAAAACCCGCCGTCAAGCACAACCTCGTAATCGTCTGGGCTCGCGCTCGTACTCCTCTCAGATCTCACTAGCGGTTCCTCGGCCTTGCCCTTCGTGGCTCAAGGTTGCATGCGGAGGCATAATCGTAAAAACGAGATACGCCGGAGGGTCCAACTTACAACACGGCTAAGGCACGATCTCGTAATGAGAAGAATGGAAACTAATCCTAAATGTCTCTGACCTCACGATTATAGATGGTGCACAACACATCGATAATCAAGACTCTACTAGACACGGTCTGTAGACACTCTCCGAGGATTAACTGCTCTGATACCACTTTTGTAACGACCGCCCCGGCCCATCGTGCCTTATCCCGCACCCTAGTGACACAACATCGAGAAAACCAATGGAAAATAAAACTTTAAACAAGAAACAAGATATATGATCATAAACAAAGCAACCCAACGGTTACCTTCCAATAACATATATAAATACAACTCTTACAAAACGAGCAGTTTAATCCTTTTTACAAACCACGCCACAACAAGATTTCATGCACTTAAGATTTACAACAACTATGACGACAGGGCCCCGCCATACCCCGAATGTACAAGAACCTACAACTCGTGGAACACATACCAAAAGATAAGCCTCCGAGAAACGAGCTTCCCAAAACGCCAACCGAGATCCTAAGAGCGAGGATCCACGATCGATGTACCTTACTGCGGATGAACGCAGCCAAGGAGGTCGATAACAGTACCAAGTATGTGAAATCAGAAAATATCAGAATGAAATCATACTAGTCTATATAAAGCAGAGACATGTATGATAACCAAACTACAGCTCACAACATAAAAGCGATCATGTATCAGTGGACTCACGCCTCAAGTCATCACTCAAATATAACTATGGGTCTCACGCCCACAACATCAATCATGTTCGCGTCACGGCCGCATGCCCCTAATTCGTGACGGCAGACATGTCCATGATGCAACAATAATACCAATGCCCCATGGCCACATGCCCGAATTTACCTCGTAGACACGCCCACGTGACATCAACAATAATATACTGGGTGATCAACCCCGCCGCACGGCCACATGCCCCTAATTCTACCTGTAGGCATGTCCATGTAACCACAATAACAATATATCGGTAATCAACCGGCCGCACGGCCGCATGCCCCTAATCGTGACGGTGTAGACACGTCCATGTGACATCAACAACAAGACAAGAATCAAAATGGAAACATACCGTGGAATTCTCCATCACCGCCAAAGACGCCCAAGTAAGTTCTCAACAAGTCGACCGCCCTATCGAGAGACGCCAGAATACGTAAATACCACACTTGCACAACAAAGGCTATCATCACAAGCATAGGCAAGTTTCACAACAACAAGCACAGGAAAGTTTCACAACAACAAGCATAGGCAAGTTTCACACAACTCAAAGTACTTTGATTTTATGCCAAAGTCATGGTTTTTAACACCAAAGTACTACATACGTTAAGTTATTTTAAAAGAGATCCATTACTTTTATAAAAGTCACCCGATACCCGTAGTATTAGAATGACCAACCCACATTCCTTTTCAAAATCAAGTAACAACATTCTTTACCTAAGTTCCGCTTGCCTGGTTTCAATTACTCAAGCTTCTCATTTTCAAATGCTCAAGTCACTTATTTTAGAAATGTTTCATAACTCATAGTCTTAATCTCTTTTTTAAACAATTGAGTATCATATGTCATATATGTGAGTAGTTTATTCTTGTTTATAACGATCTTATTACAAAGCCATGATCTAGAAAATGTAATATCATTTGTCTCATCTTAGCTTACGCAGATGGAGGTTTCTATGGTTTTAATACAACACATCATTATTCAATACATTTTCCTTTATTAACGCTGCAGTTGGTCCGCCGATACACACTCGATTTCCAAATCAAGAAACATTATCCCTTTAAAACCAAGTACTCATTACTCACGAATGAGGTTTCACACAAACATCCACATTAAAACAAATAAGTTAAGTCTCTTATCTTATAAGATCAAGTCTCTTAACTTCTAACATCAAGAAACCATTTTTCTTACCTACATAAAGTCGTTATAACCAACTTCCCATAAAGCGTTATAACACTTTATGTTTAAACCAAACAAATACACTTAGCACTGTCGCCCACCGCACTACATAGCTACACACATATCATGCTAGAACAGATAGGAAGAGGTGCACATACCTCGCGATTTAGTATCGACAATAAGCAAAATGCTCCAAGTACTACAACGCTAGCCCTTTCCACTCGCCGGTAGAATACGCTACTCTAGTACTTTCACCTAGAAAGGTCACAAACGCCTATTAACTTCAAAACAAAAGGTTCCATTTCTGTAAAATTCGAAGACTCTCCCGCAACAGAAATCTCCTCCTCTATCGGTAGGCCATCAAGCCAACCTGTGGGGTTTACACGTCTAACCTGACGTACAATTCTACTCAAGAATACTACACAAGTCTACCGCAATACAAATCTATGTAAATACAAAGGCGCTTCTTTTCTTTATTCTTCGTGCTTAAGTCAAAAGACATTGCGAAGACTAAGCTTAGTTCTATATATAGTATACTTCAACTATATATTCTAATAACATGTAATTTCCAATTACAAATAGAGGACAAGATAATTACCTCGATAAGCCCATAATTATCAAGTTAAATGTTATACCCGTAGTTGCGGTATGTATGTGAGGACGTGACGTGCAGTGCGAAATTTTGAAAAGAAAGAAAGATGTGAGTTTTCACTTTAAAAGTTTCCGTTATTTGTGAAGAAAAAGGTTCGTTAGTGGGAATTAGATTCCCGATTGGTATGTGGACTTCATAGATTATATTAGAATTTTGAGATTTTATTTTCTAAATGGTCACTGGGCCCAGGGAGAAATTACGGTTTTGTAGGCTTTGTTTTGAGATTTCGGTATTTTGGATATTTTCGAAGACGGAATATTCGAGCGAATCGGGGCGACGTGTCACCCCATGTGGCACCCTTGGCGAATTTACCTTTGTGCACAACACCCGACAGAGTCGTTTTTCGACTAAACGCTTTGCATAACTTGCGAGGAAAATTCCGACTATGTCGCTTTGTATTTTTCGGATTTTTCCGAGCGACGAACATCTTTGGGCCCAACGAGAGGTGACACTTGTCACCCTCAGTGACGGTTTGGGTAAGCGAGGGGACGTCTTCCTCCTTGTTTGTGCCTTGTTTTGGCCTTGTTTGGTGCATTGTTTTGTGGAGTGTTTTGTGGAGTAGGGTTTAGGGTGCACTTGGCTTGATCTTGGCCTTACACTTGCCTTGCACATGGCTTGATCTTGGCCATTGGTTGGCCTTTGGTTTTGCTATAAATACCCCATGTTGATGAACTCTTCATCCACAAATGAAACCTTCCAAGCCTAAAATCCCTCCCTCCTCTAGTGTTGAGTTCGTCCAACTCATCCCCCCCCTCTTTTGAGAGTCTTGGCCGAGGGCCTCCTCCCTCCCCCCTTTGTGGTGTCTTGGCCGTGGGTACCCCTAGCCTAGTTGTTTTCGTATAATACCCTTGTTGTGGTATAGAAATACTCCCAGTATTGTTATAATGCCCAAAATACCTTAGCCTTGTACCTTGTAGTATTCCAAAGATACCTCTTTACGTAGAGTCCTAATACTACTTTTGTCCTTTTAGTCTCAAACCAAACCCTAAGGAAATCTTCATAGTTGGTTCAAGTATTTGAGTAGAAGTTGGTTAGAACTTCTAAGGGGTTGTTTGGAGTGGTTTGGGCGCCGCAGTGGAGCTAAACCTTGCTCAGGATCGACATTATAACTTGGATAATTTTGGGCTTATCGAGGTAATTATCTTGTCCCTCTATTGTAATTGGAAATTACATGTTTGTTAGAATATATAGTTGAAGTATACTATATATGGAACTATACTTAGTATTCGGCAATGTCTTTTGACTTAAGCCTGAAGAATAAAGAACTGAACTGAACTGTATTTACATAGGACTGTATTGCAGTAGACTTGTGTAGAATTGTACACGTCCTGTTAGACGTGTAAACCCCCCCCCCCTGGTTGGCTTGGTAGCCGGCCTCGATAGAGGAGGAGATTTACGCTGTTGTTGCGGGGAGTCGCGAATTTTCTATAGAAAGATAGAAACTTGTGTTTTGGGGTTAATAGACGTTTTGACCTTTATAGGTGAAAGTACTAAGAGTAGCGTATTCTACTCGAGGAGTGGAAAGGGCTAGCAAGGTTGTAGTACTTGGAGCATTTTGCTTATTGTCGATAAATCGTCGCGAGGTATGTGAACCTCTTCCTATCTTTTCTAGCATGATTGTTGTGAACTATGTAGTACGGTAGACGTACATGTGCTAAGTGATTTGGTTGGTTTAAAACATAGGGTGTTATAATAGCTTTATGGGAAGTTAGTTATAACGACCTTATGTAAGTGAAAATGGTTTCTCGATGTTAGAAGTTTAGAGACTTGATCTTATAAGATATGAGTGTTAAGTGATTTGTTTTAATGTGGATGTTTGTGTGTAACCTCATTGGTGAGTAATGAGTTGTTGGTTTTTTAAGGGATAATGTTTCTCGATTTGGGAATCGTAATGTGTATCGACGCACCAACTGCGGCAAGTTAATAAAGGAAAATGTATTGAATAATGATGTGTTGTATTAAAACAGAGAAACCTCCATCTGCATAGAAGCTAAGATGAGACAAAATGATATTACATTTTCTAGATCATGGCTACTGTAATAAGATCGTTATAAACAAGAATAAACTACTCACATATATGACATATGTTACTCAATTGTTCTAAAAGGAATCAGTGATTAAGTTTGGGAACTATGAAACCATTTGAAAATGAGAAGCTTGAGTAATTGAAACTAGGCAACCGAACTTAGGAAAAGAATGTTGTTACTTGGTTTTGAAAAGGAAGGTGGGTTGGTCATTCTAATACTACTGGGTATCGGGTGACTCTTATAAAAGAAATGGATCTCTTTTAAAAGAACTTAACGTATGTAGTACTTTGGGGTTAAAAACCCGACTTTGGCATAAAATGAAAGTACTTTGAGTTGTGTGAAACTTGCCTATGCTTGTTGTTGTGAAACTTGCCTATGCTTGTTGTTGTGAAACTTGCCTATGCTTGTGATGATAGCCTTTATTGTACAAGCGTTGTGTTTCGTGTTCTGCGCGTCTCGATAGAGGTCGGTTGGTAGTTGAGAACTTACTTGGATGTGCGGTGACGGAGAAATTCCGCAGATGCGTTCGCTGATAGTATTATTGTTGTTAATCGCTTTGGACATCTTGACCGCGATGCGTAGCGCTGCGTATGCTTCCATTTTGGTTAAGGTCTTGTGGTTAATCGCTTTGGATATATCGACACGATGCGTAGCGCACGGGTATGATTCCAATTCTATTATCGCCTTGTGATTTCATTTTGGACATACTGTGACGATCCGTAGCGCCCGGGTATGCGTCCAGTTGGAAAGTTGTCTTATTGTTTCCATTTGGACATCTTGACACGACGTGGCGCTGCGGGTATGCTTCCATTTGGATTCTTTGTCTTGTTGTTGAGGTCACATGGACATGTCTACACCGTCAGAATTCCGGGGCATGTGGCCGTAGGACATTGGTATTATTGTTGCATCATGGACATGTCTACACCGTCGCGATATTCGGGCACGCGCCATAATGCGAACTTGATGTGGTGGGCGTGAGACCCATAGTTATATTGGAGTGATGACTGTTTTATGTTGTGAACTGTAGTTTGGTTATCATACATGTCTCCGCTTTATATAGACTAGTATGATTTCATTTACTGATGTATGATTTCATGCCACTTGGTACTGTTGTATCGACCTCGCCCGGGGCCGCGTTCATGCCGCAGTAAGTACATCGATCGTGGATCCTCGCTCATGATCACAGTTCAGCGCATTTTAAGCTCCGTTTCTCCGGAGGATTATCTTTTGGTAGGTGTTCCCTGAGTTGTAGGTTCTTGTACATTCAGGGGTATGGCGGGGCCCTGTCCCGTCATTGTCATTGTATATCTTAGAAGTGCATCTCTTGTTGTGGCGGGTTGTAAAAGGATTAAACTGCTCGTGTTTTATGTATATCAAGGCAAATCGCTTTTGGTTGCTTGCTTATTTATTATATCTCTTGTTAAATGACTCATGTTTTATGTTCGCTGATTTTCTCGATGTATGTATCACTAGGGTGCCTGTAAGGCACGATGCGGGCCGGGCGGGTCGTTACATTGAACGTCGATCCTTAGCAACGCTTAGCTCCAACTCCGGTGCTCCATCGCTCCAAACAACCCTTAGAAGTTCTAACCAACTTCTACTTAAATACTTCCAATCAATCAATGAAGATTTTCTTAGGGTTTGGTTTGAGACTAAAGGGACAAAAGGGTAGTATTTTAGACTCTACGTATAGAGGTATCTTTGGAATACTACAAGGTACTGAGCTAAGGTATTTTGGGCATTATAACAATACTTGGAAGACAACTTTCTACCAGGGTAGGCTCGGCTAGCACACTAGGCTAGGGGAGGGTGTTCTCGGCCAAAGGCCACAAAAGGGGAGGAAGGCTCTCGGTTTAGAGCTCACAAAGGGGAGGAGAGGGTTTCAAGACTTGGAAGTTTTGGAATGGATGAAGTCTTCACATTTGGGTATTTATAGCAAAACCAAAGGCCAACCAAGGCCAAGATCCTTCCAAGTGTATAGCAAGTGTAAGGACAAGATTAAGCCAAGTGCACCCTAAACCCTACTCCAAAACAAGGCACAAAACATGGCACCAAACAAGCCACAAAACAAGGCCAAAACAAGGAGCGATAGGCCATAGAAACGTGACCAATCGACCCAACGCCCACTGAGGGTGACAAGTGTCACCTCCCGTTGGTCCAAAACATTTCGTCTCTCGGAAAAATTCGCAAAATACTAAATGACATAGCCGAATTTTCCCAACGTAAAGCTGGAAACGTTTGTCGGAAAACGACTCTATTCGCACTTGTGCCCAAATTTCGAACCAAAGCCTAACTTAAGGCTCAAATTCTCCACGTCGTCTTACGTACATACTGAAATACGGTATAACGGTGAATGTTATACCCGTATTTCCAGAAATATACGTAAGGGCATCGTGAAATTGAACTTGAGAATTAGGTCACGAAATTTATTTGTTCACAACACGGTTAGAGTCGTTTTTCGTAAACGTTTTCCACGACTTTAGGGAATTTCCGCTATGTCTTTTTAATTTTTGGATTTTTCCGAGACACGAAACATTTTGGACAACAAGAGCGACACTTGTCACCTCTCATTGGGAGGAATGGCGGAAATGGCTTGGACGATTTGGAGTGGCTTTTGTCAAGTAGTAGGTAGGATATTTTGGTGGTAGATGGATAAGGTGTACTTGGGTGAATCTTGGCCTACACTTGCATAGCACTTGGCTAGATCTTGGCCATTGGTTGGCTCCAGCTTGTAGTATAAATACCCACTCCTTTGATGAACTTCTTCATCCTTAAATTTGCTAAGTCTTGAAAGCTCTCCTTCTCCCTCCCCTTGTGTTGAGTTCGCCAGGCCCCCCCCTTTTGTGGCCGAGCACCCCCTCTAGGGGTGCTAGCCGAGTGTACCCCTAGCCTAGTTGCTTTGATAATACCCCACTTTTTGTGGTGTAGAAATACTCTCCAAAGTATTGTTATAATGCCCAAATTACCTTAGTCAGATACCTTGTTGTATTCTAAGGTTATACCTATCTGAAAAACCGTAAATACTATTATACTTCCCTTCATCACAAACCAAACCACAAGGAAAATCTCCATAGTTAGTTGGAGTATTAAGTAGAAGTTGGTTAGAACTTCTAAGGGTTGTTTGGGCTGGCCTGAGCGCATCGAGTAGAGCTAAACCTTGCTCAGATCGACATTTAAACTCGGATAATTATGGGCTTATCGAGGTAAATATCTTGTCCTATTGTAATTGGAAATTACATGTTGTTAGATTATATAGTTGAAGTATACTATATATAGTCTTGAACGTTGTTATCGGCAATGTCTTGCGACTTAAGCTGAATTTAAAGAAGAATCTTGTCAGAATTACATAGGTATTACATGAGACTTGTGTAGTAGTGTGGAGTAGAATTGTACGCTTGGGTTAGATGTATAACCCCGGTTGGCTTGTAGCAGCCTCGATAGAGAGGAGATTTACGCTGTCATGTGGGAGGTCTTTCAATTTTCTGTAGAATATTCTACGATTAGACCTAAATGTTAATAAGCGCCTTGTGGCCTTATAGGTTGAAGTACTACGTGTGGCGCGATCTACTGGCTAAGGAGTAGCCGACGGTTTGAAGTACTTGGAGCGTTTTGCTATTAGTCGATACTCGTCGCAAGGTATGTGAACCTCTTCCTATCTCTTCTAGCATGATATGTGTGAACTATGTAGTACGGTAGACGCATGTGTTAAATGTATTTGATTGGTTTGAAACATAAAGTGTTATAACGGCTTTATGGGAAGTTGGTTATAACGACTTTATGTAGGTCCGAAAATACTTTGTGGTTTTAAAGGTAAATGATTTGTTTATAATCGCTTGATGTGTGATAATAAAGAACTTGAAGTATTTCAAAAGATTTCTAAATCGTTTTGAAAGAAGAGTGATACTTGGTTTCTTTTGAAAACTTAAGAGTTATACTAGCTTTATGGGAAGTTAGGTATAACGGCTTAAGAATGTTTCTTGATTTTGGAAATCGGGATGTGTATCGACAAACCATCGCAAAGATTAATAAAAGGAAATGTTTTGAATAATTAAGTATTATTAAAACCAGAGAAACTTCCATCCGCAAGCTAAGATGAGACAAAATGATATTTCCTAGATCATGGCTGTTGTAATAAGATTGTTATAAACAAGAATATCATACTCACATAAGACTTATGTTTCTCAGATTGTTTAAAAGAGAATTATATTCTTAAATGAATAAGACTATGAACTACGAAACCTTTCTAAAATAAGAAACGTGAACATTTGAAATTAGGCAAAACTTGGACGTTTGGAAAATAATGTTGTTACTTGATTTTACAAAGGTAAGTATTTTGGTTTACTTAAAAAGATAGTCACTCTATTTTTATATACTACGGGTAATGTGTGACTTTTGACGTACCTTTTAAAAGAGTTATTGTATAAAGTACTTTGGGGATTAATTCCCGAACTTGTTAACTTAAAGTAGAAAGTACCTTGTGTGAATAACTTGATTGTATTGAATTGTGATAGCCTGGTAATACTTTCTCGTTGCTTTGATAAGTAATCATGTTAGGATGCTACGTGTGATAGTATCTTGTGATGTTTGTGTAAAGGGTTTTCCTTGATTGTGCTTCTTAACTATCAGTCGTTATGATAGTATTGTGCCACTCATCGTGACATATTCCGGAGGTTAAGCTGCCCTCCGATGCGGGGTAGACTCAGGCGGGTCGATGGACCTATGATTCGAGAATACCTTATGCAGTGCAGAGGGCCTATGCGGGCTGCGGGAGTTCGTGTTAGTATCGGCCGCGTGGTCATGCGGTCGCTTGGGCCGTGCGGACGGCGAGTCGGGGCCGCACGGGAGTAGCGACACCGACGCGGGTTATACCTCATGCGGGCCTATGAGTTTGGCCTATGCGAGTGCGGAGTTCGTGGTTAGACGCGCATATCGATATCGCGCGTGGCCATCTTTGATCATGTGGCCAGACAGATCTTATGATACAGTTCATGACCTTGTTGGTACTGTGGGTCTTTAGTAGTCGGCTATGCCTTCGTACTTACCCCGTACAGTTTTATTATGACACAGGTGGGACCTGGTGTTCATGTGTGTTCCTTGGTGCTTTTATATCATAAAGCAGCGGTGAGGAAGGTATTCCACGGGCATGATTGATGTTGTGGGCTTGAGACCCATTGTTATGTTTGAGTGATGACTTTGAGGGCGTGAGTCCCTGACTTGATATGACTGCTTGTATATTGTGAACTGTAGTTTTGTTATCATACATGTCTCCTGCTTTATATAGACTATGGGTTTATTGTTATACCCCGTATTTCCCGAGTATGTACGTAAGGACGTACGTAGAAAATTTGAACTTGAGAATTAGGCTTGGCCGAAATTTATTTGTTCACAACACCCGGTTAGAGTCGTTTTTCGCCAAACGCTTTCCACTGACTTTCGTAGGGAATTTCCGCTATGTCTTTTTAATTTTTACGGATTTTTCCGAGACACGAAACATTTTGGACCAACAAGAGGCGACACTTGTCACCCTCTCATTGGGAGGAATGGGCGGAAATGGCTTGGACGATTTGGAGTGGCTTTTGTCAAGTAGTAGGTAGGATATTTTGGTGGTAGATGGATAAGGTGTACTTGGGTGAATCTTGGCCCTACACTTGCATAGCACTTGGCTAGATCTTGGCCATTTGTTTGCATTTGCTTGTAGTATTAATACACCTCACTTTGATGAAATTCTTCATCCTTAAATTTGCCTAAGTCTTGAAAGCTCTCCTTCTCCCTCCAGGTTGAGTTCGGCCAGGGCCCACTTTTGTGGTAGAGCACACTCTAGGGGTGCTAGCCGAGTGTACCCACTAGCCTAGTTGCTTTCGTATAATACCCCTTTTTGTGGTGTAGAAATACTCTCCAAAGTATTGTTATAATGCCCAAATTACCTTAGCCAGATACCTTGTTGTATTCTAAGGTTATACCTATACGAAAAACCAGAAATACTATTATACTTCCTTGATCCACTACAAAACCGAAACCAAGGAAAATCTCCATAGTTAGTTGGAGTATTAAGTGAAGTTGGTTAGAACTTCAGGGTTGTTTGGAGCGGGTCGGAGCGCGGAGTAGGAGCTAAACCTTGCTCAGATCGACATTTAAACTCGGATAATTATGGGCTTATCGAGGTAAATATCTTGTCCCTATTGTAATTGGAAATTACATGTTGTTAGATTATATAGTTGAAGTATACTATATATAGTCGATCGTTGTTATCGGCAATGTCTTGCGACTTAAGCTGAATTTAAAGAAGAATCGTAATTACATGAGTCAGACATGAGACTTGTGTAGTAGTGTAGTGAGTAGAATTGTACCGTTTGGGTTAGATGTATAACCCCGCGGTTGGCTTGGTAGCCGCCTCGATAGAGGAGGAGATTTACGCTGTTGCGGAGAGTCTTCGAATTTTACGTAGAATATTCTACGATTAGACCTAAATGTTAATAAAGCGCCTTGTGGCCTTATAGGTTCAAGTACTACGTGTGGCGCGATCTACTTGGCAGGAGTAGCCGACGTTTGGAAGTACTTGAGCGTTTTGCTATTAGTCGATACTCGTCGCGAGGTATGTGAACCTCTTCCTATCTCTTCTAGCATGATATGTGTGAACTATGTAGTACGGTAGACGTACATGTGTTAAATGTATTTGATTGGTTTGAAACATAAAGTGTTATAACGGCTTTATGGGAAGTTGGTTATAACGACTTTACGTAGGTCCAAAATACTTTGTGGTTTTAAAGGTAAATGATTTGTTTATAAGCGGCTTGATGTGTGATAATAAAGAACTTGAAGTATTTCAAAAGATTTCTAAATCGTTTTGAAAGAAGAGTGATACTTGGTTTCTTTTGAAAACTTAAGAGTTATACTAGCTTTATGGGAAGTTAGGTATAACGGCTTAAGAATGTTTTACTGATTTTGGAAATCAGGATGTGTATCGACAAACCAACTGCGGCGTTAATAAAGGAAATGTTTTGAATAATTAAGTATTATTAAAACCGAGAGAAACTTCCATCTGCATGAAGCTAAGATGAGACAAAATGATATTTCCTAGATCACGGTCAGTAATAAGATTGTTATAAACAAGAATATCATACTCACATAAGACTTATGTTTCTCAGATTGTTTAAAAGAGAATTATATTCTTAAATGAATAAGACTATGAACTACGAAACCTTTCTAAAATAAGAAACGTGAACATTTGAAATTAGGCAAAACTTGGACGTTTGGAAAATAATGTTGTTACTTGATTTTACAAAGGTAAGTATTTTGGTTTACTTAAAAGATAGTCACTCTATTTTTATATACTACGGGTAATGTGTGACTTTTGACGTACCTTTTAAAAAAGAGTTATTGTATAAAGTACTTTGGGGATTAATTCCGAACTTGTTAACTTAAAGTAGAAAGTACCTTGTGTGAATAACTTGATTGTATTGAATTGTGATAGCACCGCAATACTTTCTCGTTGCTTTGATAAGTAATCATGTTAGGATGCTACGTGTGATAGTATCTTGTGATGTTTGTGTAAAGGGTTTTCCCTTGATTGTGCTTCTTAACTATCGGTCGTTATGATAGTATTGTGCCTCATCGTGACATATTAGGAGGTTAAGCCTCCGTCGGGGTAGACTCGGGCGGGTCGATGGACCTATGATTCGAGAATACCTTATGCGGTCTGTAGGGCTATCGGAACTGCGGGAGTTCGTGTTAGTATCGCCCTTGTGGTCATGCGGTCGCGTGGCGTGCGGACGGCGAGTCGGACGCGCCAGAGTAGCGACACCGACGCGGTTATACCTCACGCGGGCCTATGAGTTTGGCCTATGCGAGTCTGCGGAGTTCGGGTTAGACGCATATCGATCGCGGGCAAGTGGCCATCTTTGATCATGTGACGGTCAGACAGATCTTATGATACGCTCATGACCTTGTTGTGCGTGGGTCTTTAGTAGTCGGCTATGCCTTCGTATTTACCGTCAGCTTTATTATGACACAGGGACTCGTGTTCATGTGTGTTCCTTGGTGCTTTTATATCATAAAGCTGGCGATGAGGAAGGTATTCCACTGCATGATTGATGTTGTGGGCTTGAGACCCATTGTTATGTTTGAGTGATGACTTTGAGGCGTGAGTCACGACTTGATATCGCTTGTATATTGTGAATCGTAGTTTTGTTATCATACATGTCTCTGCTTTATATAGACTACTATGATTCCATTTACGATTTTCTTTCACATACTCGGTACTGTTGTCGACCTCCGGGCCAGTGCGTTCATCCGCAGTTGAGGTACACCGTTGATCCTAGCTCGTGGTCACGCTTCGTTGGGAAGCTCCGTTTCTCCGAGGCTTATCAGTGGTATAGTCCCTCGTAGTAAGTGTTTACATTCGTGGGTTTGGCGGGCTCCGCCACGTGGTTGTCATATCATTCGTAAGTGCAGTAATCTTGTTGTGGGCGGGGTTTGTAAAAAGGATTAAACTGTTCATGTTGAAAAGTTGTCATTTATATATATGCGAAAGTCAAGTTTTCTCAGATTATTGTTTCATATTTCATAATATGTCTTGTATCGTTTATGTTCGTGATTACTCTGATGTTGTATCACTAGGGTGCCCGGGGTAAGGCACCAGTCACGGGCCCCGAAACGGGTCGTGACATTTATAACAGACTTATATTGATAGAATAATAAAATGGTTTGATAAGTAGACATGATATGATGCTAAGTGTGTTAGTGTCTTGTAAACGTTTGTATAAGAGGGTATTCTTGTTGTGCTTATGTTGTTTAACGATAAGTTGTGTTAGTATTATATCACTCACCTCTTGACATGTTACCGGGGTTAAGTGCCTCCGACGCGGGGTAGACTCGGCGATGCAGGACCATGATTCGAGAATACCTCACGGGTCCGGGGACCTATGCGGAGCTACGAGTTCGTGTTAGTGTGCGGGTTATACCTCATGCGATGCATGTGGCTATGCGGACTACGAGTCGGGCGATGCCGAGTAGCTACCTCGACGCGGGTTATACCCTACGCGCCTATGTGAGTGGCCCATGCGGACTACTGAGTCCGAGATTAGGCTTGCATGGTGATACTACGCAATTGGCCTCGCTTGATCATTCATGCCTAGAAAAGACCTATTACAGTTTACCTATTGTTGCTCTTGTTTATGATGTGCACTATGTGCGATTACATTGGTTGTTTCGATATTTATAACATTGGTTTTAAAATAATATGATTTCATTTAAGTACTTTACGCTTCACATACTTAGTACATGTTATCGACCTCGCTTCTGGGGCCGCGTCATGCCGCGGTAAGGAAGCAGTGCTAGATCCACATCCTTAGGATCTTTGCGTTGGTGTCGTGAGCTCCATCTTCTGGAGGCTCTACTTTTGGGTATGATCTCCCATTGTAGATAGATTTGTACATTCGTGGTATGGCGGCCCGTCGCCATAGTTGTTTACTTCCTTAGAGGTCTGTAGTCCTATTGTACAGTTGGGATGTAACTGCAAAAACTATGTTATATATATGCCGAAAGGCAAGCTTTTCTTCAGATAAACTGTTTCTCCTTTTTTAATAATGTTTCTTGTCTTGTTTTATATTTCCGCTGATTTTCTCTGATGTATGACTGCTTGGGTGCCCGGGTAAGGCACCAGTCACGGGCCCCGGAACGGGTCGTGACATTACTCGTCTCAAATCTTAACATTTTTTAGTTCTTACGTACGTTCTTATAAACATATCCTGGAATTCCGGGGTGTAACATTCTTCCCCCCTTAGAAACATTCGTCCCCGAATGTTTTTTTTTGGGAGTCAAACTTAAAGATAGCGACAAAGCCTCCTTACAACACCTACATACCAA